>CAMRHE010000151.1:0-1226250 GCA_947044405.1 Leptodactylus fallax
AAAATAAGGAATCAGTCAATTGTCTATTGAGACTTTCTTATACAACTTTTACATCTATAGTAAGGACATGTGTGAATCTAATGATAACATAGTAGACAGAAGGATCACTAACCTCCATCTTGAAGAAAGGTGACGGCAGGAACTTCATGGAATAGGCGAGGATTTGAAGATTTCTTAAGTCCATGTTGCAGGGATAAGCTGAAGAGAGAACAAAACCAGATAATGGGATCAATCATAAGATATACAGTAACTTTTATGCACAAAAAAATTACAGTAAAAATTCCTTTAATCCACCATCAATGCAGCCTGCTAGGTGCATCAGATATACTGGATTATAGGATGAGCATAAAAACATATAACTAAACAAATCATTCAGTTTCATCAATGAAATTATGGGGCTAAAAATACTCACATGAGAAGGGTCCTTGTCCATACACGTACTGCTGGCGGCGGTAGATGTGCTAAGGAGAAGAGAATACGGTAAGTGTCGCTTATCAGGGATGGAGCAGAGGACAATAGGACAAGGGATCAGGTTATAATGAAGACACTGACCTCCATAGCTCTGCGATCCATAACTTTAAAATTCGTAGCAAAATCTGTAAACCCAAAAACAGACTTAGTGACAGATCTGATAAAGACTCAAACACTGCAGCTTTCCCCATGTCCTGATAGTGGGTGTACGTCCTGGTGTCACCCCTGTAATGAAACACTGATATACTATTAATGCTCCCAGTGGCCCCTAGACGCCTATTAATGCTCCTTAGTGGCCCCTAGACTCCTATTAATGCTCCTTAGTGGCCCCTAGACTCCTATTAATGCTCCCAGTGGCCCCTAGACTCCTATTAATGCTCCCAGTGGCCCCTAGACTCCTAACAGTCCTCAATGGAAAATAATAATGCTCCCTGATGATCTTCATATACCTAATAATGTTTCCCATTGGCTCACAGACACCTAGTAATGCTCCTCAGTGCCTTACAAACACCTAGAAATGCTCCCCAGTGGCCCTCACACACCTAACAATGGCCCCCAGACACCCAGTACAGCTCCGAAGTGGCCCCCAGATAATGTTAGGATACAGATAATGTAGTATTAAGACATGCGGCCATCTTCCCACCAGGTTGCTGCGGCCCTGTGTTTGGGAATCTCTGATGTAACTCCCTGTCACTGCAGAAACATAGTGTATGGGAGTGATATCAGTACATATCCAGCTACCTCCCCCTAGTGGTGACTCATGACACGCCCCATGATTTTAAAACACTGGGGACCTCATCAGATTCCTGATAATGTGAATGAGGCCTCATGGGAGATAAATCAGGGTCAGTCCTATCAGATGATGGGGTGTCAGATCTTACCGGCGTCTTCTCTCGGCGTTGTCCTGTAACTGACTGAGGGCAACTAGTTGTTATGTTTTTTTTCAAACTCTGGTCCAGCGATCCTATTGGCTGCTGACCATGATGTAAAGTTAACCCTTTAATGGCCAAACACTTTTCTAGCATTTCCCTGCACATGGTGGATTATTGGCCCTTTCTTATTGCTTAGGCTAGCAGAATAATACTTGCATCACTTTTACATGACAAATACCGTATTAAGATGATGATTTCTCTTTTATTTGGGGTTTACTGTAAAAAAAAAAAGTTAGAAAGTTATCATCTTTGTCATTTTATTGAACTTTATTGTTTTAAGTTTGCAAATTGTCACCAAAGTAAAGTTTTCAGTTTCCTATTGTATAATGGTGGTTTTTACTGTATATACAGGTATGATATGTATAGTCTTAGTTGAACAAGAGGCCATACAGATGGTTTACATTGGTTTGATGTAGTTGCTGCTTTATTCCCTTTATTTATTTCCTATATATTTTATTACATAATATGCCCCATGAGGTTATAAAGATCTATAGGGGACATTTACATGTTCTCCTCCTCCTGTAACTGTGGTATTAGTAGTGTCTGCGGTTACAGGTGATAACTGCCCCTGTACTGATATCAGGCACTAGAGAGCTCATCTGGAGACTCAGCAGCTCTGCCAGGCCAGACAGTGGCTCAGGAGCTTTTAAAGGTGTCATGTCACAAGGTGTGAACGAGAGGTCCTTTTGCACATTCAGCCTGACCGCAACCAGGATGAATGTGGACATAACTGGTGGTGGATTGCGCTCCCACTCACTTCAATGAGAGTGATTTACTTTGGTTGCCTCCCATTGCAGTGAATGGAAGCGCCGTCCACCACCCAGGGCCGCTTTAACCATAGGGCCAACGGTGCATTTGCTCCGGGCCGTATGGTAGTGAGGGCCCCCTTAGGACAGCAGGACAGTCCTACATTTGCTGTCCCGCTGTCCAGGGCAGTGGGTCCGGGCTACCACAGAGGACCAGAGGATGCTGATGAGTTGCAGACAGTGATGAAGCAGGGAGCGGGACGGCACCCTATCTCATAACCCAGCTGCTTTCTTTGCTCCCGGTGTCCTGGGAGCAGGAGGCGCAATGTAGCGACGTCACTTACATCGCGCTTGTTACTCCTTGAAGACTCCGGGACCAGAGAAAGGGGAGAACGGGGAAAGGTGAGTATAAATGTTTGTTTTTTTATTTGAGATATACAGTGGGGGACACAAAACTATGGAGGCAACCTGGGGAGAACATGATACTGTGAAGGCAACCTGAGGGGGCCATGTCAGTGTGGGGGGACATTATACTGTGGGGGCAACCTGAGGGGGTCATGTCAATGTGGGAGGACATGAATTTGGGGGGCAACCTGGAGGGGGACATGAATCTGTGGAGGGCAACCTGGAGTGAGCTCATACTGTGGGGGCAACCTGAGGGGGTCATGTCAGTGTGTGGGGACGTGATACTGTGGGGGGCAACCTGGAGGGGTACATGAATCTGTTGGTGGACATGATACTGTGGGGGCAACCTGGGGTGAGGACATGAATCTGTGGGGGACAACCTAGAGGGGGACATTATAAGGAGCAACGTGGAGGGGGACATTATAAGGGGCATATTGTATGGGGCCACTAGGGAGCCATTATACTGTTTGAGCACCACTAAGGGGTGTTATACTATGAGGGAGCATTATAATTCGTGCAGGTCAGGTATTTCTAGGTGGTCTTGTAGGGAGGGGGGGCATTTATGAAATCTTTTAACAGGGCCCACCAATGTGTTAAAATGGGCCTGCCACTACCAGTCAAGGCGACATTCAGCCTGACTGCAGTGAGGCTGAATGTGCAGTGGGGGAAAAAGGACCCCCACCTGTTCTCAGGGTTGGTGAGGGTCTCCCTGGTCAGACCCCACCGATCAGGAATTTATCCTTTATCCTATGGACAGAGTATAAATAGCTTTTTTGGCATAAATCCTTTAAACTGCTGTTTTATATTTACAGTGGCACAGGTTTGAAGTCCAGGGTTCCCCAGGGTAAAGGGGCTAGTATATGGTCTGTATTCATTCTGGGGTCTATTGACCGGGTCACCTAATTCAGAGGCACTGTAAATATATATATATGCATAGTATCTGTGGGGGCCCCACTGAGTTTCTGCATTGAGCACTTCCATTAATATAGATGAAAGCGTTCATTGCACTGTTAACTGTATCAGGCCCCGTTCACACAGCAAAATCTGTGGCTGATTCTGCAGCAGATTCCGCCCTCATTTTACCTCCTATTGTTTCCAATGGGAGGCAGAGATTGAAGCAGGACATTGAAAATCTTGCTGCTGATTCGGTGGCCGCAGCTTGAGACTCCCCAC
The DNA here is from genome assembly GCA_947044405.1 of Leptodactylus fallax. Taxonomy (NCBI): domain Eukaryota; kingdom Metazoa; phylum Chordata; class Amphibia; order Anura; family Leptodactylidae; genus Leptodactylus; species Leptodactylus fallax. The sequence continues at coordinate 3,728 of CAMRHE010000151.1, forward strand.
AGGTTAGACTCATTCATTTGGACCTAGTCAGTGGTGGAAAGATGCAACAGAATGCTGATGTTCTGCATCCACCACCGTGATCCGGGGGCAGAAAATAAAGAGGAATCCGGTGCAGGTGTCCATCTCAAATTCCTCTTTACTTTCCGATGTCTGAACAGGTTCTATCTACTTGTTTGGAATGGACTGTATTACACTCCACTCCAGGAGGTCTACTTCAGTAAAAAAAACACCTCATTTCAACTGTTTTTTTTTTTTTTTTTTGCTGAGTTGCTCCAAAAGGGGCCTACTGAGGGGCCACACAATCCTGGAGTCGGTTCTGTGTGGTGTACATGCTGATACTGTTTAAGCCTGTGATCGTGCAAGGAGCTGAAAAGTCCCTGCTCTGCCATAGACTGACAGTAACGCACAGGACGTCACTGCATCGCCCCCACCTGTGCGAATCCTGCAGGGAGATGCTCCGGTTGCTTCGCTCATTGGGGGACCACAGTAAGGTGATTAAGAAATGTATTGTTTTCTGGACAGTTAAAGTGGATCTGACAAGGCGACTGTTATAAGGGGGCAAACTATTATTTATAAGGGCAGCTGTTATAGTGGGGACACTATTAAATATAAGGGGATTATTCTAAGAGATGAACTATTATATATAGGGGTGCATTGTATATGATTGTTCCCCCTTATAATAGCCCTCCTATATTATAGTTCCTCACTTATAAATAACAGCACCTCTATAAATAATAGTTCCCCGCTTATAATAGCCCCCCTTATAAGGGCAGAACTATTATAAATAAGGGGGAGTTATTATAAGGTTGAAACTATTTTATTCAAGGAATGAACTCATATATAAGGGGGCTATTATAATGGGTAGACTGTTATATATAAGTGGGCTATTATATGGGGGAACTATTATATATAATGGGGGCTATTATAAGAGAGGAGCTAATATAAGGGGGCTATTATAAGGGGGTGACTGTTATATATAAGGGGGCTATTTTAAGCGAGAATTATTATGTATAAAGTAGCTATGATAATGGGGCTATTATGTATAAGAGAGGAACTATTATATATAAGGAGGGATTGTTATATATAAGGGGCTATTATTTATAGAGGAGGAGCTATTTACAGTGCCTTGCGAAAGTATTCGGCCCCCTTGAACTTTTCAACCTTTTGCCACATTTCAGGCTTCAAACATAAGGATATAAAATTTTAATTTTTTGGTGAAGAATCAACAACAAGTGGGACACAATCGTGAAGTGGAACGAAATTTATACGGAGACTTGATTACACACAGGTGGATTATATTTATCATCATCAGTCAATTAGGACAACATTGGATCATTCAGAGATCCTCACTGAACTTCTGGAGTGAGTTTGCTGCACTGAAAGTAAAGGGGATGAATAATATTGCACGCCCCACTTTTCAGTTTTTTATTTTTTACAAATGTTTAAAATAACCAATAATTTTCGTTCCACTTCACGATTGTGTCCCACTTGTTGTTGATTCGTCACCAAAAAATTAAAATTTTATATCCTTATGTTTGAAGCCTGAAATGTGGCAAAAGGTTGAAAAGTTCAAGGGGGCCGAATACTTTCGCAAGGCACTGTATAAGAGGCCTATAATGATCTGGAAATTATATATAAGGCAGCTATAAGAGGGAAACTTTATAAGGGGGTATTGTTAAAGGGGTATTATTGTTAAGAGGGCTATTATTGATACAGGGGGCTGTTATTTATAAAGGGGCAATTACTGATAATGGGGACCATTATAAGGGGAACTGTTATTTGTGAGAGGGCTATTATTAATAAGGGGGACTATTTATAAGGGAGGAGCATTAATTATAAGGGGGGGCTATTACTGATAAGGGGGAACTATTACGGTTTTTCCCCCAGAGCTTTTTCAGTGTTTTCGTAGGTATAATTGACATGCCGCAATTTACAAAAACGCAACAGTTTGAGAAATTGCAGAATGTCCACTGCGGATATTTTTCTGCAATGAGTGGATGGAATTAGCCAGAATCCCATCCACTTTGCAGGTACTGTAAAACCCCGCAATGTTTCCGCTATGTGGGGCCCTGGCCTTAATCTCTGTAATGTCAGAAGGGCGGTGTCAGGCAGAGGGCATGATTCAAAGCTCCAATCAGAGGCAGCCAGTGTCAGAGCTCAGAATCACACCCCTTGCCTGCTCCTGCCTGACACCGCCCTCCTGACAGTACAGAGCCAAAATAGAATATCAGGCACCAAAACTAACAGCATTAATTGCTCAGGAATGGTGGAGGCTAGAGAAAAAAAATCAGTGGAGCAGCAGCTATTAAATAATGTAAAGAATTGGACTTTTTGGAGGTGGTGAAAGATCCTCTAAGTTTCCTCTTCCTTCTTCATCCAGCTCAGACCTCCATGACGACTTCTCCTGACCATGACTTATCTCTGCAGAATTTGACAGACATCTTTGGTTCCACAATTTTCTAGCAGACTCTTCACCGATTCCTACCCTCTACACAAATCTCCTATCCCAAGTTGATAAGAATGCTGCAGGAGAGTCACACACAGTGATTATTCCCCATTTTGTGTCTCCTATAAACCCTGCACAATAAGTGTAATTTTTAGCTTCTACACAAAGTACAGATTACCTTTCGGGACACATGGAGATGGTCGAGTACGGCGCTCTGCTATTTCTGTCATTCCCATAGACTGTTGTGAAACTACAACTCCCAGAATGCTCCAGTTACTTCTGTGGGAGTTTTGAAAACATCTGAGGGGCAGATGTACTTTTTAGTTATTCCATTTTGGACAATGTTTATTGCTTTGATCTATTTTTATCCACATTTTATGGGAGGCAAAATAACGTAAAAACAGTAGTTGGGTCGTTTTGTTTTTTTCCTGCTGCGGCGTTCAGCATATGGGAAAATTTTTTTTTATAAGTTTGTAGACCAGCCGCCATGTATATACATCCAACTATTATGGCGGTCATCAGTCATTAGTAACACCCGGACTGAGGCCTTGTACAATTCTCATGTGGTGACCGCAGGTAGCCAGAATTGTATTATGTACCTGTATAACTATGTAGGATATATGGAGCTCTGTATGTGTATATATGGAGCTCTGTGTCTGTATATATGGAGATCTGTGTCTGTATATATGGAGCTCTGTATCTGTATATATGGAGCTCTGAAGGACACAGCTCTGGCTGCTAGAAAGATACATGATGAAGTGAGCGCAGAATTGTGGACTAAAGGGTTTTATTGGGAACTTGAAAGTGGATCTGTAATAGGGCTATACTGCCTTATACAGCATAGTATATGTTGGGAAGACTATTAGGGAACTAAGAAGGAGAATACTTGATCATATTGGGAATATTAATAGATGTGAAGATCAACCTATCAGTAGACATGTCTGGGAGGCCCATGGGGGTGATCCGAGTCATGTCTCTTTTCAAGGCATCGAACTTGTTAAACCCAATATACGGGGGGGGTGATTTGGACCGTCGAATCCTTCAAAAAGAAGCCCAATGGACATACCGATTGAAATCGGTTAAACCACAGGGCCTTAATGAGGTGATTTCGTTTACATCTTTTATCTGAAATTATGTGAGCTATCTTTATCCCCTCTAATCGATATTTCATCCTTATTTTTAAAATTTATTTATTTATTTATTTTTTCCTTATTATCATTCCTAGTCCCGCTGCAGTATATTCCTAATATATGAGAGAGGTGGGAAATGAAAGATAGGCGACCTTTTGTATATGGTTTGTCCTGTCTCTGTGCATATCTCAGCCATTTTTGTGCTCTATTTTCCATATGAGTTTGTTAATTGCTTTATTATCTCTTGTTATCATTATTTTGTTTATACTCCGCTATTCTTAGTATGGTTGTATAAGTATATATGTTTTGTAACTGTCTTGATCCATTCAATCTATATTGTTGAACTATGCTAGTAGAGCATTATCTGGTGATGTAATTCTGAAACCGCTGTATATCTTTAGCGATTTCATCGGCACTATGTTTTTAGTGTCGTTGCATTTAGAGTAATGTCTCATTTTTTAAACTTCAATCTTTGCTATTTTAGTAATAACTGTTTTATTCATTCAGATTTAGCTGATCATCTATAGGAGGTTCATCGCCGCTATGTATATAGCGTGGACGTTCCCACGGTAACGATCCCGTTCTTTTGCACCAAGGAGAAGAGGTGGGTGTGGTACCTCTGACACACCCACTGAAATGACGCGCGGGATTGGTCAGGGGTACACAGGCTCTATCCTTTATATAGATCACTGTGCAGTGTGGTATCCAAGGCTTAACATTGAAAGTACCGGCGCCTACCATCTGGGCGTCGGGAACTGTGGTTTTTACCGCATTTTCTTTGACTATCTACACATTTTTTTCTCCATGAAATTTATAAACTCCCCTGATGAACCTGGTGTTAGGATTATCCACTAGGGGAAACATGTTGGGAGATGAGGGAAAGAGGAGATTCACATGTTCCATTATAAGAGAGGGACTTGATCAGGCATTTGGTTAATCATGCTCCTTATGGGGCCTATGGTCTTTTGCCCTCTGAGAATAGTCTATATAGAGTTTGGGTGTGGTGCTTTGAGCTTCATGTTGGTGATTTGAAATTCCACTACACTAATATATTATATATACCTTATCTACTATTCATAAGTTAAGGATACTTTGAGTGTTTTAGTGAAGTTGTCAGCAGTTTCATATTATCAATCTGCGGTGTTTTCACTTTTCACTGCAAAGATATAGTATTTTCTTGCGGCTGGTTTACCTATACTCTAATATTTATATAATAAGGGGGTTTGAAAGAATATTGTATCTACGTTTTCCCCTTATTTGGGATAGGTTTATCTAAAAGGATCACTTAGAATAATTATGGGTGACATCTTTTTTGGATGTCTGTTTTTTTAATTTTTCTAATAAAAGTTGAGTTTTATTTATTACTTCATTTCTATATTTTTGCCATTTTTTCTTTAATTGTTTTTTTTTTCTGTTGAAAAAAATTTTTTGACCCCTATTGTTACATATATATACATCCAACTATTATGGCGGTCATCAGTCATTAGTAACACCCGGACTGAGGCCTTGTACAATTCTCATGTGGTGACCGCAGGTAGCCAGAATTGTATTATGTACCTGTATAACTATGTAGGATATATGGAGCTCTGTATGTGTATATATGGAGCTCTGTATCTGTATATATGGAGCTCTGTATCTGTATATATGAGCTCTGAAGACACAGCTCTGGCTGCTAGAAAGATACATGATGAAGTGAGCGCAGAATTGTGAACTAAAGGGTTTTATTGGGAACTTGAAAGTGGATCTGTAATAGGGCTATACTGCCTTATACAGCATAGTATGGGGACAGGTCCAATCTCCTATTAGCCAAAGTGTCATAAAAATATTGTGGTGTTCAATGGATAGAATCGATGAAAGAATACTACTAGTTTATGAGTCTGGTGTATACATGAGGAGAACACTCCCTTCCCTCCCTTTCTGCCTCTCTTAGGGCTAATTGATGGCTGGCAGCTGTATATCTATATACAGAACATCCCGTCCATCACTATGAGGAGGGTGGGGAGGAGCGTGCCCTCATGAATACACCAGACTCAGAAACTATAAGGGCCTTTCCCAGGGTGTAACAAGAAAAGACTGGGCCCCACAGCAAATTTTTGACTTGAGCCCACCCCCCCCCCCTTTCCCTTGCTATAATGTCCCAAAGTGGTCTCCAGACAGTCTAATGTCCCATAGCGGCACCTCCTACCAGTATATTGTCTTATAGTGGCCCCTCCACATAGTATCATGTCCCATAGTGGCCCCTACAAACAGTATTTTCAGACCCCAGAGTATATTGAACTGTGACGTCACTAAAGAGGCCCTAAGACAGCAGGGAGTCACGCCAGAGAGGTGAGTAACACTGGTTTTTATGTTCGCTCACCTCCCCTGGGCCTCCAATCATTATACTCTGGGATTTGAAGAGACCCCAATGTATAATGATAGCCGCATATGTTGGGATTCGCCCAACAAATACTCTTGCCGCGAGCCCATGGTCTCACTTTCTGATCCCCGCTCTTGCTCACAGCCACCTCTGTTTCTTCTTCTGCCCCCCAGGGGGCCGCAGCGATGTGATATGGGACACAGAAGGGGAAGCGGAGGAGGCCATGAGCAAAAGTGGGGATCGGTAAGTAAATAAGACCCAGTTACCTGCTGGGGTCACTCCAGCAGGTAACGGTCTATTAAAAAAAAAAAAAAGCATCGGGGGCCTGCAGGGCCTTCTAAGGTCCCGGGTCCTGTGGCAGCCGCTATGGCTGCTACTGCGGTACTTACGCCACTGGCCTGTCCCCATACTATGCTGCCCCTAGGGACCATGAAAATGAGGGTTATAACATATATGTGGATATCTGAATATTAAAGTGTTGTTACTGGAGAAATAAAGGAGACGACACATAGTTATAATAACTAAGTAATCATTTATTTCTAACAATTAATATTATTATCAATACTCATGTCCCGGGGGAAATAACTCTAAACTAGATCCCTATTCCTAAAGCTGTTGATCCAGAAGAAGGCGAAAACCACTGGACACATTCAGCCAATTTGTGTGACAGGGGGAAAATTCCTTCTTGACCCCGGGAAAAGGCGACCAGTCCGAGGACCCTGGATCAAACTTGCTAAAGTCTACAATTTATTACTATTATTAATTATCCTAAATACTGATATAATATTTTGATGTTTTTTTTTTTTAGATTATTACAACATTGTACTATGCTTACTTTTATTACTATTATTATACTATTAGTATTCTTAGTATATTATCTTACGTAAATATTTACTAATATTATATTATTATTACTAATATTTATTTTAGAATCCTACTATAAACTCTAAACTAGTTCCCTATTCCTAAAGCTTTTGATCCAGAAGAAGGCGAAAAAAACCCCTGGACACTTTCAGCCAATTCGTGTCACAAGGGAAAAATTCCTTCTTGACCCCGGGAAAAGGCGATCAGTCCGAGGACCCCGGATCAATCCTACTGAAGTCTATTATAATGTAATAATTATTATAGTTAATTAATCTGAATACTTCTATTAGTTTTTCCTATTAATAAAATTATTCTTGAAATAATATTAATATTCTATATTGGAATCTAATTACTACTATCAATATTACTCTAATTATATATTACTCTATCTATAAATTAGGTCGACTACTACTATTGTTTTTGCTATTATTATTTGACTACTTTTATAATAATATTACTTTTATTACTGCTATTCTTTTTTTTGGAATTTTTTAAAATTATTATTCTTAAAATAACTGGTTCTATTGCTTTATTAACCTAATTATACATTAAGTCCTATCCCTAATGCTGTTGATCCAGAAGAAAGCGAAAACCCCTGGACATATTCTGCCAATTCATGTCACAGGGGGAAAATTCTTTCTTGACCCCAGGAAAAGGCGATCAGTCCGAGGACCCTGGATCAAACCTGCTGGTTCCTATTATAGTTAATAGCTAATTAACCTTAATAATGATATTATTTTATACAATTTTTTTCTAAGATTTTTATTATTATACTATTACTATTATTACTATTCTATAATTGGGCTCTAATTGCTATGACTATTAATATGACTATTACTTTTCCTATAGGTGCTGCTGCTGGTATTACACCTTGGCGGGCTCATACATTACCTGCGCCAGGGATGGAAGACAAGGTTTGACAGGATGTTCTTCCTCCCTCCAAGTCTGGTGTGGATGTAGCGGAGGAGGGAATATCGGTGAGTCGTGGATCTTCTTTCCTGACTCTGGTCTTGAGGTTTCTGGCTGGTTTCTCCCTCATTCTTTGTCTCTTTATCGTCCCTTTTCTTCTTCCTCTTCATCTCTTCTTTCTCTTCACTGGACTTCTTCTCAGTGGTCTTCTTGTCGTCTTTTTCTTCCCGCTTCCTCTTCACCTGACATTTTTTTGCCTCTTTTTGCATCTTCTTTGGCTCTTGTTTCTTCTCTTTGCGCAGCTCAGGTTCCTCTTCATCCAGTGGAAAGGGCAGATATTTCTTCTGGGCTTCGCGGTTGGTTGGCATAAGGCGCTAAAAAATAAGGAATCAGTCAATTGTCTATTGAGACTTTCTTATACAACTTTTACATCTATAGTAAGGACATGTGTGAATCTAATGATAACATAGTAGACAGAAGGATCACTAACCTCCATCTTGAAGAAAGGTGACGGCAGGAACTTCATGGAATAGGCGAGGATTTGAAGATTTCTTAAGTCCATGTTGCAGGGATAAGCTGAAGAGAGAACAAAACCAGATAATGGGATCAATCATAAGATATACAGTAACCTTTATGTACAAAAAAAATTACAGTAAAATTCCTTTAATCCACCATCAATGCAGCCTGCTAGGTGCATCAGATATACTGGATTATAGGATGAGCATAAAAACATATAACTAAACAAATCATTCAGTTTCATCAATGAAATTATGGGGCTAAAAATACTCACATGAGAAGGGTCCTTGTCCATACACGTACTGCTGGCGGCGGTAGATGTGCTAAGGAGAAGAGAATACAGTAAGTGTCGCTTATCAGGGATGGAGCAGAGGACAATAGGACAAGGGATCAGGTTATAATGAAGACACTGACCTCCATAGCTCTGCGATCCATAACTTTAAAATTCGTAGCAAAATCTGTAAACCCAAAAACAGACTTAGTGACAGATCTGATAAAGACTCAAACACTGCAGCTTTCCCCATGTCCTGATAGTGGGTGTACGTCCTGGTGTCACCCCTGTAATGAAACACTGATATACTATGAATGCTCCTTAGTGGCCCCTAGACGCCTATTAATGCTCCTTAGTGGCCCCTAGACTCCTATTAATGCTCCTTAGTGGCCCCTAGACTCCTATTAATGCTCCCAGTGGCCCCTAGACTCCTATTAATGCTCCCAGTGGCCCCTAGACTCCTAACAGTCCTCAATGGAAAATAATAATGCTCCCTGATGATCTTCATATACCTAATAATGTTTCCCATTGGCTCACAGACACCTAGTAATGCTCCTCAGTGCCTTACAAACACCTAGAAATGCTCCCCAGTGGCCCTCACACACCTAACAATGGCCCCCAGACACCCAATACAGCTCCGAAGTGGCCCCCAGATAATGTTAGGATACAGATAATGTAGTATTAAGACATGCGGCCATCTTCCCACCAGGTTGCTGCGGCCCTGTGTTTGGGAATCTCTGATGTAACTCCCTGTCACTGCAGAAACATAGTGTATGGGAGTGATATCAGTACATATCCAGCTACCTCCCCCTAGTGGTGACTCATGACACGCCCCATATTTTAAAACACTGAGGACCTCATCAGATTCCTGATAATGTGAATGAGGCCTCATGGGAGATAAATCAGGGTCAGTCCTATCAGATGATGGGGTGTCAGATCTTACCGGCGTCTTCTCTCGGCGTTGTCCTGTAACTGACTGAGGGCAACTGGTTGTTATGTTTTTTTTCAAACTCTGGTCCAGCGATCCTATTGGCTGCTGACCATGATGTAAAGTTAACCCTTTAATGGCCAAACACTTTTCTAGCATTTCCCTGCACATGGTGGATTATTGGCCCTTTCTTATTGCTTAGGCTAGCAGAATAATACTTGCATCACTTTTACATGACAAATACCGTATTAAGATGATGATTTCTCTTTTATTTGGGGTTTACTGTAAAAAAAAAGTTAGAAAGTTATCATCTTTGTCATTTTATTGAACTTTATTGTTTTAAGTTTGCAAATTGTCACCAAAGTAAAGTTTTCAGTTTCCTATTGTATAATGGTGGTTTTTACTGTATATACAGGTATGATATGTATAGTCTTAGTTGAACAAGAGGCCATACAGATGGTTTACATTGGTTTGATGTAGTTGCTGCTTTATTCCCTTTATTTATTTCCTATATATTTTATTACATAATATGCCCCATGAGGTTATAAAGATCTATAGGGGACATTTACATGTTCTCCTCCTCCTGTAACTGTGGTATTAGTAGTGTCTGCGGTTACAGGTGATAACTGCCCCTGTACTGACATCAGGCACTAGAGAGCTCATCTGGAGACTCAGCAGCTCTGCCAGGCCAGACAGTGGCTCAGGAGCTTTTAAAGGTGTCATGTCACAAGGTGTGAACGAGAGGTCCTTTTGCACATTCAGCCTGACCGCAACCAGGATGAATGTGGACATAACTGGTGGTGGATTGCGCTCCCACTCACTTCAATGAGAGTGATTTACTTTGGTTGCCTCCCATTGCAGTGAATGGAAGCGCCGTCCACCACCCAGGGCCGCTTTAACCATAGGGCCAACGGTGCATTTGCTCCGGGCCGTATGGTAGTGGGGGCCCCCTTAGGACAGCAGGACAGTCCTACATTTGCTGTCCCGCTGTCCAGGGCAGTGGGTCCGGGCTACCACAGAGGACCAGAGGATGCTGATGAGTTGCAGACAGTGATGAAGCAGGGAGCGGACGGCACCCTATCTCATAACCCAGCTGCTTTCTTTGCTCCCGGTGTCCTGGGAGCAGGAGGCGCAATGTAGCGACGTCACTTACATCGCGCTTGTTACTCCTTGAAGACTCCGGGACCAGAGAAAGGGGAGAACGGGGAAAGGTGAGTATAAATGTTTGTTTTTTTATTTGAGATATACAGTGGGGGACACAAAACTATGGAGGCAACCTGGGGAGAACATGATACTGTGAAGGCAACCTGAGGGGGCCATGTCAGTGTGGGGGGACATTATACTGTGGGGGCAACCTGAGGGGGTCATGTCAATGTGGGAGGACATGAATTTGGGGGGCAACCTGGAGGGGGACATGAATCTGTGGAGGGCAACCTGGAGTGAGCTCATACTGTGGGGGCAACCTGAGGGGGTCATGTCAGTGTGTGGGGACGTGATACTGTGGGGGGCAACCTGGAGGGGTACATGAATCTGTTGGTGGACATGATACTGTGGGGGCAACCTGGGGTGAGGACATGAATCTGTGGGGGACAACCTAGAGGGGGACATTATAAGGAGCAACGTGGAGGGGGACATTATAAGGGGCATATTGTATGGGGCCACTAGGGAGCCATTATACTGTTTGAGCACCACTAAGGGGTGTTATACTATGAGGGAGCATTATAATTCGTGCAGGTCAGGTATTTCTAGGTGGTCTTGTAGGGAGGGGGGGCATTTATGAAATCTTTTAACAGGGCCCACCAATGTGTTAAAATGGGCCTGCCACTACCAGTCAAGGCGACATTCAGCCTGACTGCAGTGAGGCTGAATGTGCAGTGGGGGAAAAAGGACCCCCACCTGTTCTCAGGGTTGGTGAGGGTCTCCCTGGTCAGACCCCACCGATCAGGAATTTATCCTTTATCCTATGGACAGAGTATAAATAGCTTTTTTGGCATAAATCCTTTAAACTGCTGTTTTATATTTACAGTGGCACAGGTTTGAAGTCCAGGGTTCCCCAGGGTAAAGGGGCTAGTATGTGGCCTGTATTCATTCTGGGGTCTATTGACCGGGTCACCTAATTCAGAGGCACTGTAAATATATATATATGCATAGTATCTGTGGGGGCCCCACTGAGTTTCTGCATTGAGCACTTCCATTAATATAGATGAAAGCGTTCATTGCACTGTTAACTGTATCAGGCCCCGTTCACACAGCAAAATCTGTGGCTGATTCTGCAGCAGATTCCGCCCTCATTTTACCTCCTATTGTTTCCAATGGGAGGCAGAGATTGAAGCAGGACATTGAAAATCTTGCTGCTGATTCGGTGGCCGCAGCTTGAGACTCCCCACAGGTTAGACTCATTCATTTGGACCTAGTCAGTGGTGGAAAGATGCAACAGAATGCTGATGTTCTGCATCCACCACCGTGATCCGGGGGCAGAAAATAAAGAGGAATCCGGTGCAGGTGTCCATCTCAAATTCCTCTTTACTTTACGATGTCTGAACAGGTTCTATCTACTTGTTTGGAATGGACTGTATTACACTCCACTCCAGGAGGTCTACTTCAGTAAAAAAAACACCTCATTTCAACTGTTTTTTTTTTTTTTTTTTGCTGAGTTGCTCCAAAAGGGGCCTACTGAGGGGCCACACAATCCTGGAGTCGGTTCTGTGTGGTGTACATGCTGATACTGTTTAAGCCTGTGATCGTGCAAGGAGCTGAAAAGTCCCTGCTCTGCCATAGACTGACAGTAACGCACAGGACGTCACTGCATCGCCCCACCTGTGCGAATCCTGCAGGGAGATGCTCCGGTTGCTTCGCTCATTGGGGGACCACAGTAAGGTGATTAAGAAATGTATTGTTTTCTGGACAGTTAAAGTGGATCTGACAAGGCGACTGTTATAAGGGGGCAAACTATTATTTATAAGGGCAGCTGTTATAGTGGGAACACTATTAAATATAAGGGGATTATTCTAAGAGATGAACTATTATATATAGGGGTGCATTGTATATGATTGTTCCCCCTTATAATAGCCCTCCTATATTATAGTTCCTCACTTATAAATAACAGCACCTCTATAAATAATAGTTCCCCGCTTATAATAGCCCCCCTTATAAGGGCAGAACTATTATAAATAAGGGGGAGTTATTATAAGGTTGAAACTATTTTATTCAAGGAATGAACTCATATATAAGGGGGCTATTATAATGGGTAGACTGTTATATATAAGTGGGCTATTATATGGGGGAACTATTATATATAATGGGGGCTATTATAAGAGAGGAGCTAATATAAGGGGGCTATTATAAGGGGGTGACTGTTATATATAAGGGGGCTATTTTAAGCGAGAATTATTATGTATAAAGTAGCTATGATAATGGGGCTATTATGTATAAGAGAGGAACTATTATATATAAGGAGGGATTGTTATATATAAGGGGCTATTATTTATAGAGGAGGAGCTATTTACAGTGCCTTGCGAAAGTATTCGGCCCCCTTGAACTTTTCAACCTTTTGCCACATTTCAGGCTTCAAACATAAGGATATAAAATTTTAATTTTTTGGTGAAGAATCAACAACAAGTGGGACACAATCGTGAAGTGGAACGAAATTTATACGGAGACTTGATTACACACAGGTGGATTATATTTATCATCATCAGTCAATTAGGACAACATTGGATCATTCAGGGATCCTCACTGAACTTCTGGAGTGAGTTTGCTGCAATGAAAGTACAGGGGACGAATAATATTGCACGCCCCACTTTTCAGTTTTTTATTTTTTACAAATGTTTAAAATAACCAATAATTTTCGTTCCACTTCACGATTGTGTCCCACTTGTTGTTGATTCGTCACCAAAAAATTAAAATTTTATATCCTTATGTTTGAAGCCTGAAATGTGGCAAAAGGTTGAAAAGTTCAAGGGGGCCGAATACTTTCGCAAGGCACTGTATAAGAGGCCTATAATGATCTGGAAATTATATATAAGGCAGCTATAAGAGGGAAACTTTATAAGGGGGTATTGTTAAAGGGGTATTATTGTTAAGAGGGCTATTATTGATACAGGGGGCTGTTATTTATAAAGGGGCAATTACTGATAATGGGGACCATTATAAGGGGAACTGTTATTTGTGAGAGGGCTATTATTAATAAGGGGGACTATTTATAAGGGAGGAGCATTAATTATAAGGGGGGCTATTACTGATAAGGGGGAACTATTACGGTTTTTCCCCCAGAGCTTTTTCAGTGTTTTCGTAGGTATAATTGACATGCCGCAATTTACAAAAACGCAACAGTTTGAGAAATTGCAGAATGTCCACTGCGGATATTTTTCTGCAATGAGTGGATGGAATTAGCCAGAATCCCATCCACTTTGCAGGTACTGTAAAACCCCGCAATGTTTCCGCTATGTGGGGCCCTGGCCTTAATCTCTGTAATGTCAGAAGGGCGGTGTCAGGCAGAGGGCATGATTCAAAGCTCCAATCAGAGGCAGCCAGTGTCAGAGCTCAGAATCACACCCCTTGCCTGCTCCTGCCTGACACCGCCCTCCTGACAGTACAGAGCCTAAATAGAATATCAGGCACCAAAACTAACAGCATTAATTGCTCAGGAATGGTGGAGGCTAGAGGAAAAAAAATCAGTGGAGCAGCAGCTATTAAATAATGTAAAGAATTGGACTTTTTGGAGGTGGTGAAAGATCCTCTATAAGTTTCCTCTTCCTTCTTCATCCAGCTCAGACCTCCATGACGACTTCTCCTGACCATGACTTATCTCTGCAGAATTTGACAGACATCTTTGGTTCCACAATTTTCTAGCAGACTCTTCACCGATTCCTACCCTCTACACAAATCTCCTATCCCAAGTTGATAAGAATGCTGCAGGAGAGTCACACACAGTGATTATTCCCCATTTTGTGTCTCCTATAAACCCTGCACAATAAGTGTAATTTTTAGCTTCTACACAAAGTACAGATTACCTTTCGGGACACATGGAGATGGTCGAGTACAGCGCTCTGCCATTTCTGTCATTCCCATAGACTGTTGTGAAACTACAACTCCCAGAATGCTCCAGTTACTTCTGTGGGAGTTTTGAAAACATCTGAGGGGCAGATGTACTTTTTAGTTATTCCATTTTGGGCAATGTTTATTGCTTTGATCTATTTTTATCCACATTTTATGGGAGGCAAAATAACGTAAAAACAGTAGTTGGGTCGTTTTGTTTTTTTCCTGCTGCGGCGTTCAGCATATGGGAAAATTTTTTTTATAAGTTTGTAGACCGACCGCCATATATATACATCCAACTATTATGGCGGTCATCAGTCATTAGTAACACCCGGACTGAGGCCTTGTACAATTCTCATGTGGTGACCGCAGGTAGCCAGAATTGTATTATGTACCTGTATAACTATGTAGGATATATGGAGCTCTGTATGTGTATATATGGAGCTCTGTGTCTGTATATATGGAGCTCTGTGTCTGTATATATGGAGCTCTGTATCTGTATATATGGAGCTCTGAAGAACACAGCTCTGGCTGCTAGAAAGATACATGATGAAGTGAGCGCAGAATTGTGGACTAAAGGGTTTTATTGGGAACTTGAAAGTGGATCTGTAATAGGGCTATACTGCCTTATACAGCATAGTATATGTTGGGAAGACCATTAGGGAACTAAGAAGGAGAATACTTGATCATATTGGGAATATTAATAGATGTGAAGATCAACCTATCAGTAGACATGTCTGGGAGGCCCATGGGGGTGATCCGAGTCATGTCTCTTTTCAAGGCATCGAACTTGTTAAACCCAATATACGGGGGGGTGATTTGGACCGTCGAATCCTTCAAAAAGAAGCCCAATGGACATACCGATTGAAATCGGTTAAACCACAGGGCCTTAATGAGGTGATTTCGTTTACATCTTTTATCTGAAATTATGTGAGCTATCTTTATCCCCTCTAATCGATATTTCATCCTTATTTTTAAATTTTTTTTTTTTTTTTTTTCCTTATTATCATTCCTAGTCCCGCTGTAGTATATTCCTAACATATAAGAGAGGTGGGAAATGAAAGATAGGCGACCTTTTGTATATGGTTTGTCCTGTCTCTGTGCATATCTCAGCCATTTTTGTGCTCTATTTTCCATATGAGTTTGTTAATTGCTTTATTATCTCTTGTTATCATTATTTTGTTTATACTCCGCTATTCTTAGTATGGTTGTATAAGTATATATGTTTTGTAACTGTCTTGATCCATTCAATCTATATTGTTGAACTATGCTAGTAGAGCATTATCTGGTGATGTAATTCTGAAACCGCTGTATATCTTTAGCGATTTCATCGGCACTATGTTTTTAGTGTCGTTGCATTTAGAGTAATGTCTCATTTTTTAAATTTCAATCTTTGCTATTTTAGTAATAACTGTTTTATTCATTCAGATTTAGCTGATCATCTATAGGAGGTTCATCGCCGCTATGTATATAGCGTGGACGTTCCCACGGTAACGATCCCGTTCTTTTGCACCAAGGAGAAGAGGTGGGTGTGGTACCTCTGACACACCCACTGAAATGACGCGCGGGATTGGTCAGGGGTACACAGGCTCTATCCTTTATATAGATCACTGTGCAGTGTGGTATCCAAGGCTTAACATTGAAAGTACCGGCGCCTACCATCTGGGCGTCGGGAACTGTGTTTTTTACCGCATTTTCTTTGACTATCTACACATTTTTTCTCCATGAAATTTATAAACTCCCCTGATGAACCTGGTGTTAGGATTATCCACTAGGGGAAACATGTTGGGAGATGAGGGAAAGAGGAGATTCACATGTTCCATTATAAGAGAGGGACTTGATCAGGCATTTGGTTTATCATGCTCCTTATGGGGCCTATGGTCTTTTGCCCTCTGAGAATAGTCTATATAGAGTTTGGGTGTGGTGCTTTGAGCTTCATGTTGGTGATTTGAAATTCCACTACACTAATATATTATATATACCTTATCTACTATTCATAAGTTAAGGATACTTTGAGTGTTTTAGTGAAGTTGTCAGCAGTTTCATATTATCAATCTGCGGTGTTTTCACTTTTCACCTCAAAGATATAGTATTTTCTTGCGGCTGGTTTACCTATACTCCAATATTTATATAATAAGGGGGTTTGAAAGAATATTGTATCTACGTTTTCCCCTTATTTGGGATAGGTTTATCTAAAAGGATCACTTAGAATAATTATGGGTGACATCTTTTTTGGATGTCTGTGTTTTTAATTTTTCTAATAAGTTTAGTTTTATTTATTACTTCATTTCTATATTTTTGCCATTTTTTCTTTAATTGTTTTTTTTTTTTCTGTTGGAAAAAATTTTTGGACCCCTATTGTTATATGTTGTTTGATGTGATTTTGGGTCACATAACCTTAATGGCAGGTTTCCTATCAGGCAGTGTTAATGCAGATCAATGGCTTGATGAAGCAAAATCAGTTTTTTCTGAGAATGAATTACCTAGTAATTTACAGGTGACTAATATCAAGGGAACATTTAAACAGTTAACTAAAACTTATCGGATCTTCGTTCGTACCTGGTGGGAAATACAAGGACTTCAGAATTATATCACACATGGCATTGTTCCCCGGGGTTTAAGAAATACGGTTGCTCCTGTTAAAAGACTAAGATCTCCTGAGCTCATGAAAAAATGGGAACAGGAGATCACAGATAGCTCATTGAGACTCATGAAATTACTGGTAGAAGAGGAACAATTCAATTTTGATCAAATATCTAAGGAATTGAAAGAACTTATTGAGGCCAGTAAAAAATTTCAGTCTGATCCTGAGTTTATCAAAAAAGAAAAAAATTTACAGAGCAACATTGAACAATTTGTAGCTTTGATTAAGAATCGTAAACATTTTCAGTTTCAGAGGGATTTAGCTGAATTTAAGAATAATAAAGCTTATGAACATATTTTGAGCTATCGGGTGGAAAGTGATATCTCTTCGTCTGACTATGAGAACTCTGATAATGACATAAGAACTCGTGGCTCAAGTTATAGAGCTAGAGGAAGAGGTGGTAATAGATTCAGGAGTACTCCAAGGGGAACGAAGTCCCTAACACAGAAATTTAATACATCTACTAGTGGAGATTCGTCTGGTTTTTTAGCTCAAGGTCCACCTATCACACAGTACCTATTGAGGGGGAGAACAGATTCCCAGAAAAAGGGTCCAGATACCCTCTAATGGTAAATTCTGGATTGATGAGAGGTGGACATTATTACAAGGAAAGAGTGGAGATCTTGAAGGATAGCTGTGAAGTTGATGCTTGTCAAATAATAAATTTATCAGATAGAACTCTATCAGCTCACGAAATGTCTATCTTAGCCAAGGGTTTATCGTTTGTTCCCACAGCCCAGTTTGATGAATTCTCATGGGTTAAAGATCTTTCACTTTTTTGTAGAAAATTGAGGTGGACCAAATTTATGCAAATAACTAAACAGAAAAAAAGTGAAGAATGGGGAGTTGAACTGGAGGATTTACCAGGTCTAGGGATTCTTGAAAACCTCTACAAAGAAGGACAGGGAGAAGTATGTCCTAGGTCATTCTCGGGTCTACGTCCTAAAAGCGCTAAGACCCCTCCACCTATAGATACAAGCTTCATTGATGCCTTTGAAGCTTTAGTGGTTGAAGGTATTTCACAAGTATCTAGACAAAAGAGAAATATATCTAATCTTGATGGTGCCCACTTTAAAGCCCTCTCTGCATTAGAAAAGGATAATGATATAATCATTAAACCTTCTGATAAGGGGGGCAACATCGTACTTCTTAATAGGGATCAATATATTTTGATGTGTAATAACATCTTGACACATGAAGATTCATATAGGATACTTGAAAATGACCCAACATCATTATTTTCAGACGAATTGGAAAGTATTTTGAATTCAGCTGCTGACAGGGGTCTTATAGACAACAATGAGTATAAATTTATGTAACCAAATCATCCACAGATAGCCACTTTTTATGCACTACCTAAAGTGCATAAGGGGTTTGATCCTCTTAAGGGGTGTCCTATAGTCTTGGGCATAGGAGGGCTTACACAGGGCATCAGCACCTACGTTGATATCATCTTACGACCATTTGTGCTGGCCCTTCCCTCCTATGTCCAAGACACAATGGACGTCCTGAGACATCTGGAGGATATCTCTCTTCCACCCAATACAAAGGTGGCTAGTTTGGACGTGGAGGCGCTATACAGCTCCATACTCCATGATTTGGGGTGTGGGGCTGTGCGGCACTTCCTGGAAAAAAGGGGT
This sequence comes from Leptodactylus fallax, assembly GCA_947044405.1. Taxonomy (NCBI): domain Eukaryota; kingdom Metazoa; phylum Chordata; class Amphibia; order Anura; family Leptodactylidae; genus Leptodactylus; species Leptodactylus fallax. The sequence continues at coordinate 22,472 of CAMRHE010000151.1, forward strand.
AATTTTTTGATGGAATATAATGTGTTCACATTACAACTCCTAGACTTCATTCTTAGGAGAAACTATTTTTTGTTTAACGGGCGCTTCTTCCACCAGCTCCAGGGTACCGCAATGGGGAGTCCAGCTGCGCCTACTTATGCAAACTTATACCTGGGCTGGTGGGAGGAGCGCCTAGTTTTCTCTGAGGATATGGAGAAGTGGACGTCATCAATTTTGATTTGGTTACGTTACATCGACGATATTTTGCTTTTCTGGAGTGGGACTGAGGAGGATTTCTGGTCCTTTGTGGATGAACTCAATCATAATCATATTAACCTACATTTTACGGCAGAAATTAATAGCAAAGAGATTTCTTTTTTGGATCTTTCCATCAAAATTGAGGAGAATGGAACAATTAACACCACTGTCTTTAGAAAGAAAACGGCAACTAATAGTTTGCTCCGTTGGGATAGTTTTCATCCTGAGCCCCTGAAGAGAGGAATACCCAAAGGACAATTCCTTAGAGTGCGCTGGAATTGTTCCAATTTGGATGATTTTCATAATAAAGCTGATGATCTTGAAAAGAGATTTATCAATAGGGGCTATCCATCAACTATTGTACAGAAAGCACGTAATCACGCTTTGGCACTAGACAGAAGAGGTCTCCTCTCTCCTAAATTATCTAGTGAGACAGAAACACAGATTCGTCTTATTGGGACCTTTGATAGCAAACATAGAGAGATCAAGCATATTTTGACTCCATTATGGAAGATTTTACGTATGGATCGGGATATTCAGGGTTCTATTGCCCAGGTTCCATCGATTACATATAGAAGGGGCAGGAACCTAATGGATATTCTGACCCATAGTCATTTGAAACCTGACACTAAGAAAGACACCTGGTTAGATAGATCTATACCTAGTGGTACGTTCAAATGTGGATATTGTAAAGCTTGTCCCTTTATTAACAAAAGCATGTCATTTACGAGCGTATCCACTGGTCGTTCCTATGAAAACCGGGAGTTCATCAATTGCAAATCTAAGGGTGTTATTTACATGGCTACCTGCACCTGCCCAAAAAATTATGTTGGGAAGACTATTAGGGAACTAAGAAGGAGAATACTTGATCATATTGGGAATATTAATAGATGTGAAGATCAACCTATCAGTAGACATGTCTGGGAGGCCCATGGGGGTGATCCGAGTCATGTCTCTTTTCAAGGCATCGAACTTGTTAAACCCAATATACGGGGGGGTAATTTGGACCGTCGAATCCTTCAAAAAGAAGCCCAATGGACATACCGATTGAAATCGGTTAAACCACAGGGCCTTAATGAGGTGATTTCGTTTACATCTTTTATCTGAAATTATGTGAGCTATCTTTATCCCCTCTAATCGATATTTCATCCTTATTTTTAAAATTTATTTATTTATTTATTTTTTCCTTATTATCATTCCTAGTCCCGCTGCAGTATATTCCTAATATATGAGAGAGGTGGGAAATGAAAGATAGGCGACCTTTTGTATATGGTTTGTCCTGTCTCTGTGCATATCTCAGCCATTTTTGTGCTCTATTTTCCATATGAGTTTGTTAATTGCTTTATTATCTCTTGTTATCATTATTTTGTTTATACTCCGCTATTCTTAGTATGGTTGTATAAGTATATATGTTTTGTAACTGTCTTGATCCATTCAATCTATATTGTTGAACTATGCTAGTAGAGCATTATCTGGTGATGTAATTCTGAAACCGCTGTATATCTTTAGCGATTTCATCGGCACTATGTTTTTAGTGTCGTTGCATTTAGAGTAATGTCTCATTTTTTAAACTTCAATCTTTGCTATTTTAGTAATAACTGTTTTATTCATTCAGATTTAGCTGATCATCTATAGGAGGTTCATCGCCGCTATGTATATAGCGTGGACGTTCCCACGGTAACGATCCCGTTCTTTTGCACCAAGGAGAAGAGGTGGGTGTGGTACCTCTGACACACCCACTGAAATGACGCGCGGGATTGGTCAGGGGTACACAGGCTCTATCCTTTATATAGATCACTGTGCAGTGTGGTATCCAAGGCTTAACATTGAAAGTACCGGCGCCTACCATCTGGGCGTCGGGAACTGTGGTTTTTACCGCATTTTCTTTGACTATCTACACATTTTTTCTCCATGAAATTTATAAACTCCCCTGATGAACCTGGTGTTAGGATTATCCACTAGGGGAAACATGTTGGGAGATGAGGGAAAGAGGAGATTCACATGTTCCATTATAAGAGAGGGACTTGATCAGGCATTTGGTTAATCATGCTCCTTATGGGGCCTATGGTCTTTTGCCCTCTGAGAATAGTCTATATAGAGTTTGGGTGTGGTGCTTTGAGCTTCATGTTGGTGATTTGAAATTCCACTACACTAATATATTATATATACCTTATCTACTATTCATAAGTTAAGGATACTTTGAGTGTTTTAGTGAAGTTGTCAGCAGTTTCATATTATCAATCTGCGGTGTTTTCACTTTTCACCGCAAAGATATAGTATTTTCTTGCGGCTGGTTTACCTATACTCTAATATTTATATAATAAGGGGGTTTGAAAGAATATTGTATCTACGTTTTCCCCTTATTTGGGATAGGTTTATCTAAAAGGATCACTTAGAATAATTATGGGTGACATCTTTTTTGGATGTCTGTTTTTTTAATTTTTCTAATAAAAGTTGAGTTTTATTTATTACTTCATTTCTATATTTTTGCCATTTTTTCTTTAATTGTTTTTTTTTTTCTGTTGAAAAAAATTTTTTTGACCCCTATTGTTACATATATATACATCCAACTATTATGGCGGTCATCAGTCATTAGTAACACCCGGACTGAGGCCTTGTACAATTCTCATGTGGTGACCGCAGGTAGCCAGAATTGTATTATGTACCTGTATAACTATGTAGGATATATGGAGCTCTGTATGTGTATATATGGAGCTCTGTATCTGTATATATGGAGCTCTGTATCTGTATATATGAGCTCTGAAGAACACAGCTCTGGCTGCTAGAAAGATACATGATGAAGTGAGCGCAGAATTGTGAACTAAAGGGTTTTATTGGGAACTTGAAAGTGGATCTGTAATAGGGCTATACTGCCTTATACAGCATAGTATGGGGACAGGTCCAATCTCCTATTAGCCAAAGTGTCATAAAAATATTGTGGTGTTCAATGGATAGAATCGATGAAAGAATACTACTAGTTTATGAGTCTGGTGTATACATGAGGAGAACACTCCCTTCCCTCCCTTTCTGCCTCTCTTAGGGCTAATTGATGGCTGGCAGCTGTATATCTATATACAGAACATCCCGTCCATCACTATGAGGAGGGTGGGGAGGAGCGTGCCCTCATGAATACACCAGACTCAGAAACTATAAGGGCCTTTCCCAGGGTGTAACAAGAAAAGACTGGGCCCCACAGCAAATTTTTGACTTGAGCCCACCCCCACGGCATAGCGCGCCCTTTCCCTTGCTATAATGTCCCAAAGTGGTCTCCAGACAGTCTAATGTCCCATAGCGGCACCTCCTACCAGTATATTGTCTTATAGTGGCCCCTCCACATAGTATCATGTCCCATAGTGGCCCCTACAAACAGTATTTTCAGACCCCAGAGTATATTGAACTGTGACGTCACTAAAGAGGCCCTAAGACAGCAGGGAGTCACGCCAGAGAGGTGAGTAACACTGGTTTTTATGTTCGCTCACCTCCCCTGGGCCTCCAATCATTATACTCTGGGATTTGAAGAGACCCCAATGTATAATGATAGCCGCATATGTTGGGATTCGCCCAACAAATACTCTTGCCGCGAGCCCATGGTCTCACTTTCTGATCCCCGCTCTTGCTCACAGCCACCTCTGTTTCTTCTTCTGCCCCCCAGGGGGCCGCAGCGATGTGATATGGGACACAGAAGGGGAAGCGGAGGAGGCCATGAGCAAAAGTGGGGATCGGTAAGTAAATAAGACCCAGTTACCTGCTGGGGTCACTCCAGCAGGTAACGGTCATATTAAAAAAAAAAAAAAAAGCATCGGGGGCCTGCAGGGCCTTCTAAGGTCCCGGGTCCTGTGGCAGCCGCTATGGCTGCTACCGCGGTACTTATGCCACTGGCCTGTCCCCATACTATGCTGCCCCTAGGGACCATGAAAATGAGGGTTATAACATATATGTGGATATCTGAATATTAAAGTGTTGTTACTGGAGAAATAAAGGAGACGACACATAGTTATAATAACTAAGTAATCATTTATTTCTAACAATTAATATTATTATCAATACTCATGTCCTGGGGGAAATAACTCTAAACTAGATCCCTATTCCTAAAGCTGTTGATCCAGAAGAAGGCGAAAACCACTGGACACATTCAGCCAATTTGTGTGACAGGGGGAAAATTCCTTCTTGACCCCGGGAAAAGGCGACCAGTCCGAGGACCCTGGATCAAACTTGCTAAAGTCTACAATTTATTACTATTATTAATTATCCTAAATACTGATATAATATTTTGATGTTTTTTTTTTTTAGATTATTACAACATTGTACTATGCTTACTTTTATTACTATTATTATACTATTAGTATTCTTAGTATATTATCTTACGTAAATATTTACTAATATTATATTATTATTACTAATATTTATTTTAGAATCCTACTATAAACTCTAAACTAGTTCCCTATTCCTAAAGCTTTTGATCCAGAAGAAGGCGAAAAAAACCCCTGGACACTTTCAGCCAATTCGTGTCACAAGGGAAAAATTCCTTCTTGACCCCGGGAAAAGGCGATCAGTCCGAGGACCCCGGATCAATCCTACTGAAGTCTATTATAATGTAATAATTATTATAGTTAATTAATCTGAATACTTCTATTAGTTTTTCCTATTAATAAAATTATTCTTGAAATAATATTAATATTCTATATTGGAATCTAATTAGTACTATCAATATTACTCTAATTATATATTACTCTATCTATAAATTAGGTCGACTACTACTATTGTTTTTGCTATTATTATTTGACTACTTTTATAATAATATTACTTTTATTACTGCTATTCTTTTTTTTGGAATTTTTTAAAATTATTATTCTTAAAATAACTGGTTCTATTGCTTTATTAACCTAATTATACATTAAGTCCTATCCCTAATGCTGTTGATCCAGAAGAAAGCGAAAACCCCTGGACATATTCTGCCAATTCATGTCACAGGGGGAAAATTCTTTCTTGACCCCAGGAAAAGGCGATCAGTCCGAGGACCCTGGATCAAACCTGCTGGTTCCTATTATAGTTAATAGCTAATTAACCTTAATAATGATATTATTTTATACAATTTTTTTCTAAGATTTTTATTATTATACTATTACTATTATTACTATTCTATAATTGGGCTCTAATTGCTATGACTATTAATATGACTATTACTTTTCCTATAGGTGCTGCTGCTGGTATTACACCTTGGCGGGCTCATACATTACCTGCGCCAGGGATGGAAGACAAGGTTTGACAGGATGTTCTTCCTCCCTCCAAGTCTGGTGTGGATGTAGCGGAGGAGGGAATATCGGTGAGTCGTGGATCTTCTTTCCTGACTCTGGTCTTGAGGTTTCTGGCTGGTTTCTCCCTCATTCTTTGTCTCTTTATCGTCCCTTTTCTTCTTCCTCTTCATCTCTTCTTTCTCTTCACTGGACTTCTTCTCAGTGGTCTTCTTGTCGTCTTTTTCTTCCCGCTTCCTCTTCACCTGACATTTTTTTGCCTCTTTTTGCATCTTCTTTGGCTCTTGTTTCTTCTCTTTGCGCAGCTCAGGTTCCTCTTCATCCAGTGGAAAGGGCAGATATTTCTTCTGGGCTTCGCGGTTGGTTGGCATAAGGCGCTAAAAAATAAGGAATCAGTCAATTGTCTATTGAGACTTTCTTATACAACTTTTACATCTATAGTAAGGACATGTGTGAATCTAATGATAACATAGTAGACAGAAGGATCACTAACCTCCATCTTGAAGAAAGGTGACGGCAGGAACTTCATGGAATAGGCGAGGATTTGAAGATTTCTTAAGTCCATGTTGCAGGGATAAGCTGAAGAGAGAACAAAACCAGATAATGGGATCAATCATAAGATATACAGTAACCTTTATGTACAAAAAAAATTACAGTAAAATTCCTTTAATCCACCATCAATGCAGCCTGCTAGGTGCATCAGATATACTGGATTATAGGATGAGCATAAAAACATATAACTAAACAAATCATTCAGTTTCATCAATGAAATTATGGGGCTAAAAATACTCACATGAGAAGGGTCCTTGTCCATACACGTACTGCTGGCGGCGGTAGATGTGCTAAGGAGAAGAGAATACAGTAAGTGTCGCTTATCAGGGATGGAGCAGAGGACAATAGGACAAGGGATCAGGTTATAATGAAGACACTGACCTCCATAGCTCTGCGATCCATAACTTTAAAATTCGTAGCAAAATCTGTAAACCCAAAAACAGACTTAGTGACAGATCTGATAAAGACTCAAACACTGCAGCTTTCCCCATGTCCTGATAGTGGGTGTACGTCCTGGTGTCACCCCTGTAATGAAACACTGATATACTATGAATGCTCCTTAGTGGCCCCTAGACGCCTATTAATGCTCCTTAGTGGCCCCTAGACTCCTATTAATGCTCCTTAGTGGCCCCTAGACTCCTATTAATGCTCCCAGTGGCCCCTAGACTCCTATTAATGCTCCCAGTGGCCCCTAGACTCCTAACAGTCCTCAATGGAAAATAATAATGCTCCCTGATGATCTTCATATACCTAATAATGTTTCCCATTGGCTCACAGACACCTAGTAATGCTCCTCAGTGCCTTACAAACACCTAGAAATGCTCCCCAGTGGCCCTCACACACCTAACAATGGCCCCCAGACACCCAATACAGCTCCGAAGTGGCCCCCAGATAATGTTAGGATACAGATAATGTAGTATTAAGACATGCGGCCATCTTCCCACCAGGTTGCTGCGGCCCTGTGTTTGGGAATCTCTGATGTAACTCCCTGTCACTGCAGAAACATAGTGTATGGGAGTGATATCAGTACATATCCAGCTACCTCCCCCTAGTGGTGACTCATGACACGCCCCATATTTTAAAACACTGAGGACCTCATCAGATTCCTGATAATGTGAATGAGGCCTCATGGGAGATAAATCAGGGTCAGTCCTATCAGATGATGGGGTGTCAGATCTTACCGGCGTCTTCTCTCGGCGTTGTCCTGTAACTGACTGAGGGCAACTGGTTGTTATGTTTTTTTTCAAACTCTGGTCCAGCGATCCTATTGGCTGCTGACCATGATGTAAAGTTAACCCTTTAATGGCCAAACACTTTTCTAGCATTTCCCTGCACATGGTGGATTATTGGCCCTTTCTTATTGCTTAGGCTAGCAGAATAATACTTGCATCACTTTTACATGACAAATACCGTATTAAGATGATGATTTCTCTTTTATTTGGGGTTTACTGTAAAAAAAAAAGTTAGAAAGTTATCATCTTTGTCATTTTATTGAACTTTATTGTTTTAAGTTTGCAAATTGTCACCAAAGTAAAGTTTTCAGTTTCCTATTGTATAATGGTGGTTTTTACTGTATATACAGGTATGATATGTATAGTCTTAGTTGAACAAGAGGCCATACAGATGGTTTACATTGGTTTGATGTAGTTGCTGCTTTATTCCCTTTATTTATTTCCTATATATTTTATTACATAATATGCCCCATGAGGTTATAAAGATCTATAGGGGACATTTACATGTTCTCCTCCTCCTGTAACTGTGGTATTAGTAGTGTCTGCGGTTACAGGTGATAACTGCCCCTGTACTGACATCAGGCACTAGAGAGCTCATCTGGAGACTCAGCAGCTCTGCCAGGCCAGACAGTGGCTCAGGAGCTTTTAAAGGTGTCATGTCACAAGGTGTGAACGAGAGGTCCTTTTGCACATTCAGCCTGACCGCAACCAGGATGAATGTGGACATAACTGGTGGTGGATTGCGCTCCCACTCACTTCAATGAGAGTGATTTACTTTGGTTGCCTCCCATTGCAGTGAATGGAAGCGCCGTCCACCACCCAGGGCCGCTTTAACCATAGGGCCAACGGTGCATTTGCTCCGGGCCGTATGGTAGTGGGGGCCCCCTTAGGACAGCAGGACAGTCCTACATTTGCTGTCCCGCTGTCCAGGGCAGTGGGTCCGGGCTACCACAGAGGACCAGAGGATGCTGATGAGTTGCAGACAGTGATGAAGCAGGGAGCGGACGGCACCCTATCTCATAACCCAGCTGCTTTCTTTGCTCCCGGTGTCCTGGGAGCAGGAGGCGCAATGTAGCGACGTCACTTACATCGCGCTTGTTACTCCTTGAAGACTCCGGGACCAGAGAAAGGGGAGAACGGGGAAAGGTGAGTATAAATGTTTGTTTTTTTATTTGAGATATACAGTGGGGGACACAAAACTATGGAGGCAACCTGGGGAGAACATGATACTGTGAAGGCAACCTGAGGGGGCCATGTCAGTGTGGGGGGACATTATACTGTGGGGGCAACCTGAGGGGGTCATGTCAATGTGGGAGGACATGAATTTGGGGGGCAACCTGGAGGGGGACATGAATCTGTGGAGGGCAACCTGGAGTGAGCTCATACTGTGGGGGCAACCTGAGGGGGTCATGTCAGTGTGTGGGGACGTGATACTGTGGGGGGCAACCTGGAGGGGTACATGAATCTGTTGGTGGACATGATACTGTGGGGGCAACCTGGGGTGAGGACATGAATCTGTGGGGGACAACCTAGAGGGGGACATTATAAGGAGCAACGTGGAGGGGGACATTATAAGGGGCATATTGTATGGGGCCACTAGGGAGCCATTATACTGTTTGAGCACCACTAAGGGGTGTTATACTATGAGGGAGCATTATAATTCGTGCAGGTCAGGTATTTCTAGGTGGTCTTGTAGGGAGGGGGGGCATTTATGAAATCTTTTAACAGGGCCCACCAATGTGTTAAAATGGGCCTGCCACTACCAGTCAAGGCGACATTCAGCCTGACTGCAGTGAGGCTGAATGTGCAGTGGGGGAAAAAGGACCCCCACCTGTTCTCAGGGTTGGTGAGGGTCTCCCTGGTCAGACCCCACCGATCAGGAATTTATCCTTTATCCTATGGACAGAGTATAAATAGCTTTTTTGGCATAAATCCTTTAAACTGCTGTTTTATATTTACAGTGGCACAGGTTTGAAGTCCAGGGTTCCCCAGGGTAAAGGGGCTAGTATGTGGCCTGTATTCATTCTGGGGTCTATTGACCGGGTCACCTAATTCAGAGGCACTGTAAATATATATATATGCATAGTATCTGTGGGGGCCCCACTGAGTTTCTGCATTGAGCACTTCCATTAATATAGATGAAAGCGTTCATTGCACTGTTAACTGTATCAGGCCCCGTTCACACAGCAAAATCTGTGGCTGATTCTGCAGCAGATTCCGCCCTCATTTTACCTCCTATTGTTTCCAATGGGAGGCAGAGATTGAAGCAGGACATTGAAAATCTTGCTGCTGATTCGGTGGCCGCAGCTTGAGACTCCCCACAGGTTAGACTCATTCATTTGGACCTAGTCAGTGGTGGAAAGATGCAACAGAATGCTGATGTTCTGCATCCACCACCGTGATCCGGGGGCAGAAAATAAAGAGGAATCCGGTGCAGGTGTCCATCTCAAATTCCTCTTTACTTTCCGATGTCTGAACAGGTTCTATCTACTTGTTTGGAATGGACTGTATTACACTCCACTCCAGGAGGTCTACTTCAGTAAAAAAAACACCTCATTTCAACTGTTTTTTTTTTTTTTTTTTGCTGAGTTGCTCCAAAAGGGGCCTACTGAGGGGCCACACAATCCTGGAGTCGGTTCTGTGTGGTGTACATGCTGATACTGTTTAAGCCTGTGATCGTGCAAGGAGCTGAAAAGTCCCTGCTCTGCCATAGACTGACAGTAACGCACAGGACGTCACTGCATCGCCCCACCTGTGCGAATCCTGCAGGGAGATGCTCCGGTTGCTTCGCTCATTGGGGGACCACAGTAAGGTGATTAAGAAATGTATTGTTTTCTGGACAGTTAAAGTGGATCTGACAAGGCGACTGTTATAAGGGGGCAAACTATTATTTATAAGGGCAGCTGTTATAGTGGGAACACTATTAAATATAAGGGGATTATTCTAAGAGATGAACTATTATATATAGGGGTGCATTGTATATGATTGTTCCCCCTTATAATAGCCCTCCTATATTATAGTTCCTCACTTATAAATAACAGCACCTCTATAAATAATAGTTCCCCGCTTATAATAGCCCCCCTTATAAGGGCAGAACTATTATAAATAAGGGGGAGTTATTATAAGGTTGAAACTATTTTATTCAAGGAATGAACTCATATATAAGGGGGCTATTATAATGGGTAGACTGTTATATATAAGTGGGCTATTATATGGGGGAACTATTATATATAATGGGGGCTATTATAAGAGAGGAGCTAATATAAGGGGGCTATTATAAGGGGGTGACTGTTATATATAAGGGGGCTATTTTAAGCGAGAATTATTATGTATAAAGTAGCTATGATAATGGGGCTATTATGTATAAGAGAGGAACTATTATATATAAGGAGGGATTGTTATATATAAGGGGCTATTATTTATAGAGGAGGAGCTATTTACAGTGCCTTGCGAAAGTATTCGGCCCCCTTGAACTTTTCAACCTTTTGCCACATTTCAGGCTTCAAACATAAGGATATAAAATTTTAATTTTTTTGGTGAAGAATCAACAACAAGTGGGACACAATCGTGAAGTGGAACGAAATTTATACGGAGACTTGATTACACACAGGTGGATTATATTTATCATCATCAGTCAATTAGGACAACATTGGATCATTCAGAGATCCTCACTGAACTTCTGGAGTGAGTTTGCTGCACTGAAAGTAAAGGGGACGAATAATATTGCACGCCCCACTTTTCAGTTTTTTATTTTTTACAAATGTTTAAAATAACCAATAATTTTCGTTCCACTTCACGATTGTGTCCCACTTGTTGTTGATTCGTCACCAAAAAATTAAAATTTTATATCCTTATGTTTGAAGCCTGAAATGTGGCAAAAGGTTGAAAAGTTCAAGGGGGCCGAATACTTTCGCAAGGCACTGTATAAGAGGCCTATAATGATCTGGAAATTATATATAAGGCAGCTATAAGAGGGAAACTTTATAAGGGGGTATTGTTAAAGGGGTATTATTGTTAAGAGGGCTATTATTGATACAGGGGGCTGTTATTTATAAAGGGGCAATTACTGATAATGGGGACCATTATAAGGGGAACTGTTATTTGTGAGAGGGCTATTATTAATAAGGGGGACTATTTATAAGGGAGGAGCATTAATTATAAGGGGGGCTATTACTGATAAGGGGGAACTATTACGGTTTTTCCCCCAGAGCTTTTTCAGTGTTTTCGTAGGTATAATTGACATGCCGCAATTTACAAAAACGCAACAGTTTGAGAAATTGCAGAATGTCCACTGCGGATATTTTTCTGCAATGAGTGGATGGAATTAGCCAGAATCCCATCCACTTTGCAGGTACTGTAAAACCCCGCAATGTTTCCGCTATGTGGGGCCCTGGCCTTAATCTCTGTAATGTCAGAAGGGCGGTGTCAGGCAGAGGGCATGATTCAAAGCTCCAATCAGAGGCAGCCAGTGTCAGAGCTCAGAATCACACCCCTTGCCTGCTCCTGCCTGACACCGCCCTCCTGACAGTACAGAGCCTAAATAGAATATCAGGCACCAAAACTAACAGCATTAATTGCTCAGGAATGGTGGAGGCTAGAGGAAAAAAAATCAGTGGAGCAGCAGCTATTAAATAATGTAAAGAATTGGACTTTTTGGAGGTGGTGAAAGATCCTCTATAAGTTTCCTCTTCCTTCTTCATCCAGCTCAGACCTCCATGACGACTTCTCCTGACCATGACTTATCTCTGCAGAATTTGACAGACATCTTTGGTTCCACAATTTTCTAGCAGACTCTTCACCGATTCCTACCCTCTACACAAATCTCCTATCCCAAGTTGATAAGAATGCTGCAGGAGAGTCACACACAGTGATTATTCCCCATTTTGTGTCTCCTATAAACCCTGCACAATAAGTGTAATTTTTAGCTTCTACACAAAGTACAGATTACCTTTCGGGACACATGGAGATGGTCGAGTACAGCGCTCTGCTATTTCTGTCATTCCCATAGACTGTTGTGAAACTACAACTCCCAGAATGCTCCAGTTACTTCTGTGGGAGTTTTGAAAACATCTGAGGGGCAGATGTACTTTTTAGTTATTCCATTTTGGGCAATGTTTATTGCTTTGATCTATTTTTATCCACATTTTATGGGAGGCAAAATAACGTAAAAACAGTAGTTGGGTCGTTTTGTTTTTTTCCTGCTGCGGCGTTCAGCATATGGGAAAATTTTTTTTTATAAGTTTGTAGACCGACCGCCATATATATACATCCAACTATTATGGCGGTCATCAGTCATTAGTAACACCCGGACTGAGGCCTTGTACAATTCTCATGTGGTGACCGCAGGTAGCCAGAATTGTATTATGTACCTGTATAACTATGTAGGATATATGGAGCTCTGTATGTGTATATATGGAGCTCTGTGTCTGTATATATGGAGCTCTGTGTCTGTATATATGGAGCTCTGTATCTGTATATATGGAGCTCTGAAGAACACAGCTCTGGCTGCTAGAAAGATACATGATGAAGTGAGCGCAGAATTGTGGACTAAAGGGTTTTATTGGGAACTTGAAAGTGGATCTGTAATAGGGCTATACTGCCTTATACAGCATAGTATATGTTGGGAAGACCATTAGGGAACTAAGAAGGAGAATACTTGATCATATTGGGAATATTAATAGATGTGAAGATCAACCTATCAGTAGACATGTCTGGGAGGCCCATGGGGGTGATCCGAGTCATGTCTCTTTTCAAGGCATCGAACTTGTTAAACCCAATATACGGGGGGGTGATTTGGACCGTCGAATCCTTCAAAAAGAAGCCCAATGGACATACCGATTGAAATCGGTTAAACCACAGGGCCTTAATGAGGTGATTTCGTTTACATCTTTTATCTGAAATTATGTGAGCTATCTTTATCCCCTCTAATCGATATTTCATCCTTATTTTTAAATTTTTTTTTTTTTTTTTTTTCCTTATTATCATTCCTAGTCCCGCTGTAGTATATTCCTAACATATAAGAGAGGTGGGAAATGAAAGATAGGCGACCTTTTGTATATGGTTTGTCCTGTCTCTGTGCATATCTCAGCCATTTTTGTGCTCTATTTTCCATATGAGTTTGTTAATTGCTTTATTATCTCTTGTTATCATTATTTTGTTTATACTCCGCTATTCTTAGTATGGTTGTATAAGTATATATGTTTTGTAACTGTCTTGATCCATTCAATCTATATTGTTGAACTATGCTAGTAGAGCATTATCTGGTGATGTAATTCTGAAACCGCTGTATATCTTTAGCGATTTCATCGGCACTATGTTTTTAGTGTCGTTGCATTTAGAGTAATGTCTCATTTTTTAAATTTCAATCTTTGCTATTTTAGTAATAACTGTTTTATTCATTCAGATTTAGCTGATCATCTATAGGAGGTTCATCGCCGCTATGTATATAGCGTGGACGTTCCCACGGTAACGATCCCGTTCTTTTGCACCAAGGAGAAGAGGTGGGTGTGGTACCTCTGACACACCCACTGAAATGACGTGCGGGATTGGTCAGGGGTACACAGGCTCTATCCTTTATATAGATCACTGTGCAGTGTGGTATCCAAGGCTTAACATTGAAAGTACCGGCGCCTACCATCTGGGCGTCGGGAACTGTGTTTTTTACCGCATTTTCTTTGACTATCTACACATTTTTTCTCCATGAAATTTATAAACTCCCCTGATGAACCTGGTGTTAGGATTATCCACTAGGGGAAACATGTTGGGAGATGAGGGAAAGAGGAGATTCACATGTTCCATTATAAGAGAGGGACTTGATCAGGCATTTGGTTTATCATGCTCCTTATGGGGCCTATGGTCTTTTGCCCTCTGAGAATAGTCTATATAGAGTTTGGGTGTGGTGCTTTGAGCTTCATGTTGGTGATTTGAAATTCCACTACACTAATATATTATATATACCTTATCTACTATTCATAAGTTAAGGATACTTTGAGTGTTTTAGTGAAGTTGTCAGCAGTTTCATATTATCAATCTGCGGTGTTTTCACTTTTCACCTCAAAGATATAGTATTTTCTTGCGGCTGGTTTACCTATACTCCAATATTTATATAATAAGGGGGTTTGAAAGAATATTGTATCTACGTTTTCCCCTTATTTGGGATAGGTTTATCTAAAAGGATCACTTAGAATAATTATGGGTGACATCTTTTTTGGATGTCTGTGTTTTTAATTTTTCTAATAAGTTTAGTTTTATTTATTACTTCATTTCTATATTTTTGCCATTTTTTCTTTAATTGTTTTTTTTTTTTCTGTTGGAAAAAATTTTTGGACCCCTATTGTTATATGTTGTTTGATGTGATTTTGGGTCACATAACCTTAATGGCAGGTTTCCTATCAGGCAGTGTTAATGCAGATCAATGGCTTGATGAAGCAAAATCAGTTTTTTCTGAGAATGAATTACCTAGTAATTTACAGGTGACTAATATCAAGGGAACATTTAAACAGTTAACTAAAACTTATCGGATCTTCGTTCGTACCTGGTGGGAAATACAAGGACTTCAGAATTATATCACACATGGCATTGTTCCCCGGGGTTTAAGAAATACGGTTGCTCCTGTTAAAAGACTAAGATCTCCTGAGCTCATGAAAAAATGGGAACAGGAGATCACAGATAGCTCATTGAGACTCATGAAATTACTGGTAGAAGAGGAACAATTCAATTTTGATCAAATATCTAAGGAATTGAAAGAACTTATTGAGGCCAGTAAAAAATTTCAGTCTGATCCTGAGTTTATCAAAAAAAGAAAAAAATTTACAGAGCAACATTGAACAATTTGTAGCTTTGATTAAGAATCGTAAACATTTTCAGTTTCAGAGGGATTTAGCTGAATTTAAGAATAATAAAGCTTATGAACATATTTTGAGCTATCGGGTGGAAAGTGATATCTCTTCGTCTGACTATGAGAACTCTGATAATGACATAAGAACTCGTGGCTCAAGTTATAGAGCTAGAGGAAGAGGTGGTAATAGATTCAGGAGTACTCCAAGGGGAACGAAGTCCCTAACACAGAAATTTAATACATCTACTAGTGGAGATTCGTCTGGTTTTTTAGCTCAAGGTCCACCTATCACACAGTACCTATTGAGGGGGAGAACAGATTCCCAGAAAAAGGGTCCAGATACCCTCTAATGGTAAATTCTGGATTGATGAGAGGTGGACATTATTACAAGGAAAGAGTGGAGATCTTGAAGGATAGCTGTGAAGTTGATGCTTGTCAAATAATAAATTTATCAGATAGAACTCTATCAGCTCACGAAATGTCTATCTTAGCCAAGGGTTTATCGTTTGTTCCCACAGCCCAGTTTGATGAATTCTCATGGGTTAAAGATCTTTCACTTTTTTGTAGAAAATTGAGGTGGACCAAATTTATGCAAATAACTAAACAGAAAAAAAGTGAAGAATGGGGAGTTGAACTGGAGGATTTACCAGGTCTAGGGATTCTTGAAAACCTCTACAAAGAAGGACAGGGAGAAGTATGTCCTAGGTCATTCTCGGGTCTACGTCCTAAAAGCGCTAAGACCCCTCCACCTATAGATACAAGCTTCATTGATGCCTTTGAAGCTTTAGCGGTTGAAGGTATTTCACAAGTATCTAGACAAAAGAGAAACATATCTAATCTTGATGGTGCCCACTTTAAAGCCCTCTCTGCATTAGAAAAGGATAATGATATAATTATTAAACCTTCTGATAAGGGGGGCAACATCGTACTTCTTAATAGGGATCAATATATTTTGATGTGTAATAACATCTTGACACATGAAGATTCATATAGGATACTTGAAAATGACCCAACATCATTATTTTCAGACGAATTGGAAAGTATTTTGAATTCAGCTGCTGACAGGGGTCTTATAGACAACAATGAGTATAAATTTATGAAACCAAATCATCCACAGATAGCCACTTTTTATGCACTACCTAAAGTGCATAAGGGGTTTGATCCTCTTAAGGGGTGTCCTATAGTCTTGGGCATAGGAGGGCTTACACAGGGCATCAGCACCTACGTTGATATCATCTTACGACCATTTGTGCTGGCCCTTCCCTCCTATGTCCAAGACACAATGGACGTCCTGAGACATCTGGAGGATATCTCTCTTCCACCCAATACAAAGGTGGCTAGTTTGGACGTGGAGGCGCTATACAGCTCCATACTCCATGATTTGGGGTGTGGGGCTGTGCGGCACTTCCTGGAAAAAAGGGGTAATTTTTTGATGGAATATAATGTGTTCACATTACAACTCCTAGACTTCATTCTTAGGAGAAACTATTTTTTGTTTAACGGGCGCTTCTTCCACCAGCTCCAGGGTACCGCAATGGGGAGTCCAGCTGCGCCTACTTATGCAAACTTATACCTGGGCTGGTGGGAGGAGCGCCTAGTTTTCTCTGAGGATATGGAGAAGTGGACGTCATCAATTTTGATTTGGTTACGTTACATCGACGATATTTTGCTTTTCTGGAGTGGGACTGAGGAGGATTTCTGGTCCTTTGTGGATGAACTCAATCATAATCATATTAACCTACATTTTACGGCAGAAATTAATAGCAAAGAGATTTCTTTTTTTGGATCTTTCCATCAAAATTGAGGAGAATGGAACAATTAACACCACTGTCTTTAGAAAGAAAACGGCAACTAATAGTTTGCTCCGTTGGGATAGTTTTCATCCTGAGCCCCTGAAGAGAGGAATACCCAAAGGACAATTCCTTAGAGTGCGCTGGAATTGTTCCAATTTGGATGATTTTCATAATAAAGCTGATGATCTTGAAAAGAGATTTATCAATAGGGGCTATCCATCAACTATTGTACAGAAAGCACGTAATCACGCTTTGGCACTAGACAGAAGAGGTCTCCTCTCTCCTAAATTATCTAGTGAGACAGAAACACAGATTCGTCTTATTGGGACCTTTGATAGCAAACATAGAGAGATCAAGCATATTTTGACTCCATTATGGAAGATTTTACGTATGGATCGGGATATTCAGGGTTCTATTGCCCAGGTTCCATCGATTACATATAGAAGGGGCAGGAACCTAATGGATATTCTGACCCATAGTCATTTGAAACCTGACACTAAGAAAGACACCTGGTTAGATAGATCTATACCTAGTGGTACGTTCAAATGTGGATATTGTAAAGCTTGTCCCTTTATTAACAAAAGCATGTCATTTACGAGCGTATCCACTGGTCGTTCCTATGAAAACCGGGAGTTCATCAATTGCAAATCTAAGGGTGTTATTTACATGGCTACCTGCACCTGCCCAAAAAATTATGTTGGGAAGACTATTAGGGAACTAAGAAGGAGAATACTTGATCATATTGGGAATATTAATAGATGTGAAGATCAACCTATCAGTAGACATGTCTGGGAGGCCCATGGGGGTGATCCGAGTCATGTCTCTTTTCAAGGCATCGAACTTGTTAAACCCAATATACGGGGGGGTAATTTGGACCGTCGAATCCTTCAAAAAGAAGCCCAATGGACATACCGATTGAAATCGGTTAAACCACAGGGCCTTAATGAGGTGATTTCGTTTACATCTTTTATCTGAAATTATGTGAGCTATCTTTATCCCCTCTAATCGATATTTCATCCTTATTTTTAAATTTATTTATTTATTTATTTATTTATTTATTTTTTCCTTATTATCATTCCTAGTCCCGCTGCAGTATATTCCTAATATATGAGAGAGGTGGGAAATGAAAGATAGGCGACCTTTTGTATATGGTTTGTCCTGTCTCTGTGCATATCTCAGCCATTTTTGTGCTCTATTTTCCATATGAGTTTGTTAATTGCTTTATTATCTCTTGTTATCATTATTTTGTTTATACTCCGCTATTCTTAGTATGGTTGTATAAGTATATATGTTTTGTAACTGTCTTGATCCATTCAATCTATATTGTTGAACTATGCTAGTAGAGCATTATCTGGTGATGTAATTCTGAAACCGCTGTATATCTTTAGCGATTTCATCGGCACTATGTTTTTAGTGTCGTTGCATTTAGAGTAATGTCTCATTTTTTAAACTTCAATCTTTGCTATTTTAGTAATAACTGTTTTATTCATTCAGATTTAGCTGATCATCTATAGGAGGTTCATCGCCGCTATGTATATAGCGTGGACGTTCCCACGGTAACGATCCCGTTCTTTTGCACCAAGGAGAAGAGGTGGGTGTGGTACCTCTGACACACCCACTGAAATGACGCGCGGGATTGGTCAGGGGTACACAGGCTCTATCCTTTATATAGATCACTGTGCAGTGTGGTATCCAAGGCTTAACATTGAAAGTACCGGCGCCTACCATCTGGGCGTCGGGAACTGTGGTTTTTACCGCATTTTCTTTGACTATCTACACATTTTTTCTCCATGAAATTTATAAACTCCCCTGATGAACCTGGTGTTAGGATTATCCACTAGGGGAAACATGTTGGGAGATGAGGGAAAGAGGAGATTCACATGTTCCATTATAAGAGAGGGACTTGATCAGGCATTTGGTTAATCATGCTCCTTATGGGGCCTATGGTCTTTTGCCCTCTGAGAATAGTCTATATAGAGTTTGGGTGTGGTGCTTTGAGCTTCATGTTGGTGATTTGAAACTCCACTACACTAATATATTATATATACCTTATCTAGTATTCATAAGTTAAGGATACTTTGAGTGTTTTAGTGAAGTTGTCAGCAGTTTCATATTATCAATCTGCGGTGTTTTCACTTTTCACCGCAAAGATATAGTATTTTCTTGCGGCTGGTTTACCTATACTCTAATATTTATATAATAAGGGGGTTTGAAAGAATATTGTATCTACGTTTTCCCCTTATTTGGGATAGGTTTATCTAAAAGGATCACTTAGAATAATTATGGGTGACATCTTTTTTGGATGTCTGTTTTTTTAATTTTTCTAATAAAAGTTGAGTTTTATTTATTACTTCATTTCTATATTTTTGCCATTTTTTCTTTAATTGTTTTTTTTTTTCTGTTGAAAAAATTTTTTTTGACCCCTATTGTTACATATATATACATCCAACTATTATGGCGGTCATCAGTCATTAGTAAACCCGGACTGAGGCCTTGTACAATTCTCATGTGGTGACCGCAGGTAGCCAGAATTGTATTATGTACCTGTATAACTATGTAGGATATATGGAGCTCTGTATGTGTATATATGGAGCTCTGTATCTGTATATATGGAGCTCTGTATCTGTATATATGAGCTCTGAAGAACACAGCTCTGGCTGCTAGAAAGATACATGATGAAGTGAGCGCAGAATTGTGAACTAAAGGGTTTTATTGGGAACTTGAAAGTGGATCTGTAATAGGGCTATACTGCCTTATACAGCATAGTATGGGGACAGGTCCAATCTCCTATTAGCCAAAGTGTCATAAAAATATTGTGGTGTTCAATGGATAGAATCGATGAAAGAATACTACTAGTTTATGAGTCTGGTGTATACATGAGGAGAACACTCCCTTCCCTCCCTTTCTGCCTCTCTTAGGGCTAATTGATGGCTGGCAGCTGTATATCTATATACAGAACATCCCGTCCATCACTATGAGGAGGGTGGGGAGGAGCGTGCCCTCATGAATACACCAGACTCAGAAACTATAAGGGCCTTTCCCAGGGTGTAACAAGAAAAGACTGGGCCCCACAGCAAATTTTTGACTTGAGCCCACCCCCCCTTTCCCTTGCTATAATGTCCCAAAGTGGTCTCCAGACAGTCTAATGTCCCATAGCGGCACCTCCTACCAGTATATTGTCTTATAGTGGCCCCTCCACATAGTATCATGTCCCATAGTGGCCCCTACAAACAGTATTTTCAGACCCCAGAGTATATTGAACTGTGACGTCACTAAAGAGGCCCTAAGACAGCAGGGAGTCACGCCAGAGAGGTGAGTAACACTGGTTTTTATGTTCGCTCACCTCCCCTGGGCCTCCAATCATTATACTCTGGGATTTGAAGAGACCCCAATGTATAATGATAGCCGCATATGTTGGGATTCGCCCAACAAATACTCTTGCCGCGAGCCCATGGTCTCACTTTCTGATCCCCGCTCTTGCTCACAGCCACCTCTGTTTCTTCTTCTGCCCCCCAGGGGGCCGCAGCGATGTGATATGGGACACAGAAGGGGAAGCGGAGGAGGCCATGAGCAAAAGTGGGGATCGGTAAGTAAATAAGACCCAGTTACCTGCTGGGGTCACTCCAGCAGGTAACGGTCTATTAAAAAAAAAAAAAGCATCGGGGGCCTGCAGGGCCTTCTAAGGTCCCGGGTCCTGTGGCAGCCGCTATGGCTGCTACTGCGGTACTTACGCCACTGGCCTGTCCCCATACTATGCTGCCCCTAGGGACCATGAAAATGAGGGTTATAACATATATGTGGATATCTGAATATTAAAGTGTTGTTACTGGAGAAATAAAGGAGACGACACATAGTTATAATAACTAAGTAATCATTTATTTCTAACAATTAATATTATTATCAATACTCATGTCCCGGGGGAAATAACTCTAAACTAGATCCCTATTCCTAAAGCTGTTGATCCAGAAGAAGGCGAAAACCACTGGACACATTCAGCCAATTTGTGTGACAGGGGGAAAATTCCTTCTTGACCCCGGGAAAAGGCGACCAGTCCGAGGACCCTGGATCAAACTTGCTAAAGTCTACAATTTATTACTATTATTAATTATCCTAAATACTGATATAATATTTTGATGTTTTTTTTTTTTTAGATTATTACAACATTGTACTATGCTTACTTTTATTACTATTATTATACTATTAGTATTCTTAGTATATTATCTTACGTAAATATTTACTAATATTATATTATTATTACTAATATTTATTTTAGAATCCTACTATAAACTCTAAACTAGTTCCCTATTCCTAAAGCTTTTGATCCAGAAGAAGGCGAAAAAAAACCCCTGGACACTTTCAGCCAATTCGTGTCACAAGGGAAAAATTCCTTCTTGACCCCGGGAAAAGGCGATCAGTCCGAGGACCCCGGATCAATCCTACTGAAGTCTATTATAATGTAATAATTATTATAGTTAATTAATCTGAATACTTCTATTAGTTTTTCCTATTAATAAAATTATTCTTGAAATAATATTAATATTCTATATTGGAATCTAATTAGTACTATCAATATTACTCTAATTATATATTACTCTATCTATAAATTAGGTCGACTACTACTATTGTTTTTGCTATTATTATTTGACTACTTTTATAATAATATTACTTTTATTACTGCTATTCTTTTTTTTGGAATTTTTTAAAATTATTATTCTTAAAATAACTGGTTCTATTGCTTTATTAACCTAATTATACATTAAGTCCTATCCCTAATGCTGTTGATCCAGAAGAAAGCGAAAACCCCTGGACATATTCTGCCAATTCATGTCACAGGGGGAAAATTCTTTCTTGACCCCAGGAAAAGGCGATCAGTCCGAGGACCCTGGATCAAACCTGCTGGTTCCTATTATAGTTAATAGCTAATTAACCTTAATAATGATATTATTTTATACAATTTTTTTCTAAGATTTTTATTATTATACTATTACTATTATTACTATTCTATAATTGGGCTCTAATTGCTATGACTATTAATATGACTATTACTTTTCCTATAGGTGCTGCTGCTGGTATTACACCTTGGCGGGCTCATACATTACCTGCGCCAGGGATGGAAGACAAGGTTTGACAGGATGTTCTTCCTCCCTCCAAGTCTGGTGTGGATGTAGCGGAGGAGGGAATATCGGTGAGTCGTGGATCTTCTTTCCTGACTCTGGTCTTGAGGTTTCTGGCTGGTTTCTCCCTCATTCTTTGTCTCTTTATCGTCCCTTTTCTTCTTCCTCTTCATCTCTTCTTTCTCTTCACTGGACTTCTTCTCAGTGGTCTTCTTGTCGTCTTTTTCTTCCCGCTTCCTCTTCACCTGACATTTTTTTGCCTCTTTTTGCATCTTCTTTGGCTCTTGTTTCTTCTCTTTGCGCAGCTCAGGTTCCTCTTCATCCAGTGGAAAGGGCAGATATTTCTTCTGGGCTTCGCGGTTGGTTGGCATAAGGCGCTAAAAAATAAGGAATCAGTCAATTGTCTATTGAGACTTTCTTATACAACTTTTACATCTATAGTAAGGACATGTGTGAATCTAATGATAACATAGTAGACAGAAGGATCACTAACCTCCATCTTGAAGAAAGGTGACGGCAGGAACTTCATGGAATAGGCGAGGATTTGAAGATTTCTTAAGTCCATGTTGCAGGGATAAGCTGAAGAGAGAACAAAACCAGATAATGGGATCAATCATAAGATATACAGTAACCTTTATGTACAAAAAAATTACAGTAAAATTCCTTTAATCCACCATCAATGCAGCCTGCTAGGTGCATCAGATATACTGGATTATAGGATGAGCATAAAAACATATAACTAAACAAATCATTCAGTTTCATCAATGAAATTATGGGGCTAAAAATACTCACATGAGAAGGGTCCTTGTCCATACACGTACTGCTGGCGGCGGTAGATGTGCTAAGGAGAAGAGAATACAGTAAGTGTCGCTTATCAGGGATGGAGCAGAGGACAATAGGACAAGGGATCAGGTTATAATGAAGACACTGACCTCCATAGCTCTGCGATCCATAACTTTAAAATTCGTAGCAAAATCTGTAAACCCAAAAACAGACTTAGTGACAGATCTGATAAAGACTCAAACACTGCAGCTTTCCCCATGTCCTGATAGTGGGTGTACGTCCTGGTGTCACCCCTGTAATGAAACACTGATATACTATGAATGCTCCTTAGTGGCCCCTAGACGCCTATTAATGCTCCTTAGTGGCCCCTAGACTCCTATTAATGCTCCTTAGTGGCCCCTAGACTCCTATTAATGCTCCCAGTGGCCCCTAGACTCCTATTAATGCTCCCAGTGGCCCCTAGACTCCTAACAGTCCTCAATGGAAAATAATAATGCTCCCTGATGATCTTCATATACCTAATAATGTTTCCCATTGGCTCACAGACACCTAGTAATGCTCCTCAGTGCCTTACAAACACCTAGAAATGCTCCCCAGTGGCCCTCACACACCTAACAATGGCCCCCAGACACCCAATACAGCTCCGAAGTGGCCCCCAGATAATGTTAGGATACAGATAATGTAGTATTAAGACATGCGGCCATCTTCCCACCAGGTTGCTGCGGCCCTGTGTTTGGGAATCTCTGATGTAACTCCCTGTCACTGCAGAAACATAGTGTATGGGAGTGATATCAGTACATATCCAGCTACCTCCCCCTAGTGGTGACTCATGACACGCCCCATATTTTAAAACACTGAGGACCTCATCAGATTCCTGATAATGTGAATGAGGCCTCATGGGAGATAAATCAGGGTCAGTCCTATCAGATGATGGGGTGTCAGATCTTACCGGCGTCTTCTCTCGGCGTTGTCCTGTAACTGACTGAGGGCAACTGGTTGTTATGTTTTTTTTCAAACTCTGGTCCAGCGATCCTATTGGCTGCTGACCATGATGTAAAGTTAACCCTTTAATGGCCAAACACTTTTCTAGCATTTCCCTGCACATGGTGGATTATTGGCCCTTTCTTATTGCTTAGGCTAGCAGAATAATACTTGCATCACTTTTACATGACAAATACCGTATTAAGATGATGATTTCTCTTTTATTTGGGGTTTACTGTAAAAAAAAAAGTTAGAAAGTTATCATCTTTGTCATTTTATTGAACTTTATTGTTTTAAGTTTGCAAATTGTCACCAAAGTAAAGTTTTCAGTTTCCTATTGTATAATGGTGGTTTTTACTGTATATACAGGTATGATATGTATAGTCTTAGTTGAACAAGAGGCCATACAGATGGTTTACATTGGTTTGATGTAGTTGCTGCTTTATTCCCTTTATTTATTTCCTATATATTTTATTACATAATATGCCCCATGAGGTTATAAAGATCTATAGGGGACATTTACATGTTCTCCTCCTCCTGTAACTGTGGTATTAGTAGTGTCTGCGGTTACAGGTGATAACTGCCCCTGTACTGATATCAGGCACTAGAGAGCTCATCTGGAGACTCAGCAGCTCTGCCAGGCCAGACAGTGGCTCAGGAGCTTTTAAAGGTGTCATGTCACAAGGTGTGAACGAGAGGTCCTTTTGCACATTCAGCCTGACCGCAACCAGGATGAATGTGGACATAACTGGTGGTGGATTGCGCTCCCACTCACTTCAATGAGAGTGATTTACTTTGGTTGCCTCCCATTGCAGTGAATGGAAGCGCCGTCCACCACCCAGGGCCGCTTTAACCATAGGGCCAACGGTGCATTTGCTCCGGGCCGTATGGTAGTGGGGGCCCCCTTAGGACAGCAGGACAGTCCTACATTTGCTGTCCCGCTGTCCAGGGCAGTGGGTCCGGGCTACCACAGAGGACCAGAGGATGCTGATGAGTTGCAGACAGTGATGAAGCAGGGAGCGGACGGCACCCTATCTCATAACCCAGCTGCTTTCTTTGCTCCCGGTGTCCTGGGAGCAGGAGGCGCAATGTAGCGACGTCACTTACATCGCGCTTGTTACTCCTTGAAGACTCCGGGACCAGAGAAAGGGGAGAACGGGGAAAGGTGAGTATAAATGTTTGTTTTTTTATTTGAGATATACAGTGGGGGACACAAAACTATGGAGGCAACCTGGGGAGAACATGATACTGTGAAGGCAACCTGAGGGGGCCATGTCAGTGTGGGGGGACATTATACTGTGGGGGCAACCTGAGGGGGTCATGTCAATGTGGGAGGACATGAATTTGGGGGGCAACCTGGAGGGGGACATGAATCTGTGGAGGGCAACCTGGAGTGAGCTCATACTGTGGGGGCAACCTGAGGGGGTCATGTCAGTGTGTGGGGACGTGATACTGTGGGGGGCAACCTGGAGGGGTACATGAATCTGTTGGTGGACATGATACTGTGGGGGCAACCTGGGGTGAGGACATGAATCTGTGGGGGACAACCTAGAGGGGGACATTATAAGGAGCAACGTGGAGGGGGACATTATAAGGGGCATATTGTATGGGGCCACTAGGGAGCCATTATACTGTTTGAGCACCACTAAGGGGTGTTATACTATGAGGGAGCATTATAATTCGTGCAGGTCAGGTATTTCTAGGTGGTCTTGTAGGGAGGGGGGGCATTTATGAAATCTTTTAACAGGGCCCACCAATGTGTTAAAATGGGCCTGCCACTACCAGTCAAGGCGACATTCAGCCTGACTGCAGTGAGGCTGAATGTGCAGTGGGGGAAAAAGGACCCCCACCTGTTCTCAGGGTTGGTGAGGGTCTCCCTGGTCAGACCCCACCGATCAGGAATTTATCCTTTATCCTATGGACAGAGTATAAATAGCTTTTTTGGCATAAATCCTTTAAACTGCTGTTTTATATTTACAGTGGCACAGGTTTGAAGTCCAGGGTTCCCCAGGGTAAAGGGGCTAGTATGTGGTCTGTATTCATTCTGGGGTCTATTGACCGGGTCACCTAATTCAGAGGCACTGTAAATATATATATATGCATAGTATCTGTGGGGGCCCCACTGAGTTTCTGCATTGAGCACTTCCATTAATATAGATGAAAGCGTTCATTGCACTGTTAACTGTATCAGGCCCCGTTCACACAGCAAAATCTGTGGCTGATTCTGCAGCAGATTCCGCCCTCATTTTACCTCCTATTGTTTCCAATGGGAGGCAGAGATTGAAGCAGGACATTGAAAATCTTGCTGCTGATTCGGTGGCCGCAGCTTGAGACTCCCCACAGGTTAGACTCATTCATTTGGACCTAGTCAGTGGTGGAAAGATGCAACAGAATGCTGATGTTCTGCATCCACCACCGTGATCCGGGGGCAGAAAATAAAGAGGAATCCGGTGCAGGTGTCCATCTCAAATTCCTCTTTACTTTCCGATGTCTGAACAGGTTCTATCTACTTGTTTGGAATGGACTGTATTACACTCCACTCCAGGAGGTCTACTTCAGTAAAAAAAACACCTCATTTCAACTGTTTTTTTTTTTTTTTTTTGCTGAGTTGCTCCAAAAGGGGCCTACTGAGGGGCCACACAATCCTGGAGTCGGTTCTGTGTGGTGTACATGCTGATACTGTTTAAGCCTGTGATCGTGCAAGGAGCTGAAAAGTCCCTGCTCTGCCATAGACTGACAGTAACGCACAGGACGTCACTGCATCGCCCCACCTGTGCGAATCCTGCAGGGAGATGCTCCGGTTGCTTCGCTCATTGGGGGACCACAGTAAGGTGATTAAGAAATGTATTGTTTTCTGGACAGTTAAAGTGGATCTGACAAGGCGACTGTTATAAGGGGGCAAACTATTATTTATAAGGGCAGCTGTTATAGTGGGGACACTATTAAATATAAGGGGATTATTCTAAGAGATGAACTATTATATATAGGGGTGCATTGTATATGATTGTTCCCCCTTATAATAGCCCTCCTATATTATAGTTCCTCACTTATAAATAACAGCACCTCTATAAATAATAGTTCCCCGCTTATAATAGCCCCCCTTATAAGGGCAGAACTATTATAAATAAGGGGGAGTTATTATAAGGTTGAAACTATTTTATTCAAGGAATGAACTCATATATAAGGGGGCTATTATAATGGGTAGACTGTTATATATAAGTGGGCTATTATATGGGGGAACTATTATATATAATGGGGGCTATTATAAGAGAGGAGCTAATATAAGGGGGCTATTATAAGGGGGTGACTGTTATATATAAGGGGGCTATTTTAAGCGAGAATTATTATGTATAAAGTAGCTATGATAATGGGGCTATTATGTATAAGAGAGGAACTATTATATATAAGGAGGGATTGTTATATATAAGGGGCTATTATTTATAGAGGAGGAGCTATTTACAGTGCCTTGCGAAAGTATTCGGCCCCCTTGAACTTTTCAACCTTTTGCCACATTTCAGGCTTCAAACATAAGGATATAAAATTTTAATTTTTTGGTGAAGAATCAACAACAAGTGGGACACAATCGTGAAGTGGAACGAAATTTATACGGAGACTTGATTACACACAGGTGGATTATATTTATCATCATCAGTCAATTAGGACAACATTGGATCATTCAGAGATCCTCACTGAACTTCTGGAGTGAGTTTGCTGCACTGAAAGTAAAGGGGATGAATAATATTGCACGCCCCACTTTTCAGTTTTTTATTTTTTACAAATGTTTAAAATAACCAATAATTTTCGTTCCACTTCACGATTGTGTCCCACTTGTTGTTGATTCGTCACCAAAAAATTAAAATTTTATATCCTTATGTTTGAAGCCTGAAATGTGGCAAAAGGTTGAAAAGTTCAAGGGGGCCGAATACTTTCGCAAGGCACTGTATAAGAGGCCTATAATGATCTGGAAATTATATATAAGGCAGCTATAAGAGGGAAACTTTATAAGGGGGTATTGTTAAAGGGGTATTATTGTTAAGAGGGCTATTATTGATACAGGGGGCTGTTATTTATAAAGGGGCAATTACTGATAATGGGGACCATTATAAGGGGAACTGTTATTTGTGAGAGGGCTATTATTAATAAGGGGGACTATTTATAAGGGAGGAGCATTAATTATAAGGGGGGCTATTACTGATAAGGGGGAACTATTACGGTTTTTCCCCCAGAGCTTTTTCAGTGTTTTCGTAGGTATAATTGACATGCCGCAATTTACAAAAACGCAACAGTTTGAGAAATTGCAGAATGTCCACTGCGGATATTTTTCTGCAATGAGTGGATGGAATTAGCCAGAATCCCATCCACTTTGCAGGTACTGTAAAACCCCGCAATGTTTCCGCTATGTGGGGCCCTGGCCTTAATCTCTGTAATGTCAGAAGGGCGGTGTCAGGCAGAGGGCATGATTCAAAGCTCCAATCAGAGGCAGCCAGTGTCAGAGCTCAGAATCACACCCCTTGCCTGCTCCTGCCTGACACCGCCCTCCTGACAGTACAGAGCCAAAATAGAAT
Source organism: Leptodactylus fallax (assembly GCA_947044405.1). Lineage (NCBI taxonomy): Eukaryota > Metazoa > Chordata > Amphibia > Anura > Leptodactylidae > Leptodactylus > Leptodactylus fallax. Next base: position 50,818 of record CAMRHE010000151.1, read on the forward strand.
ATCAGGCACCAAAACTAACAGCATTAATTGCTCAGGAATGGTGGAGGCTAGAGAAAAAAAAATCAGTGGAGCAGCAGCTATTAAATAATGTAAAGAATTGGACTTTTTGGAGGTGGTGAAAGATCCTCTAAGTTTCCTCTTCCTTCTTCATCCAGCTCAGACCTCCATGACGACTTCTCCTGACCATGACTTATCTCTGCAGAATTTGACAGACATCTTTGGTTCCACAATTTTCTAGCAGACTCTTCACCGATTCCTACCCTCTACACAAATCTCCTATCCCAAGTTGATAAGAATGCTGCAGGAGAGTCACACACAGTGATTATTCCCCATTTTGTGTCTCCTATAAACCCTGCACAATAAGTGTAATTTTTAGCTTCTACACAAAGTACAGATTACCTTTCGGGACACATGGAGATGGTCGAGTACGGCGCTCTGCTATTTCTGTCATTCCCATAGACTGTTGTGAAACTACAACTCCCAGAATGCTCCAGTTACTTCTGTGGGAGTTTTGAAAACATCTGAGGGGCAGATGTACTTTTTAGTTATTCCATTTTGGGCAATGTTTATTGCTTTGATCTATTTTTATCCACATTTTATGGGAGGCAAAATAACGTAAAAACAGTAGTTGGGTCGTTTTGTTTTTTTCCTGCTGCGGCGTTCAGCATATGGGAAAATTTTTTTTATAAGTTTGTAGACCAGCCGCCATGTATATACATCCAACTATTATGGCGGTCATCAGTCATTAGTAACACCCGGACTGAGGCCTTGTACAATTCTCATGTGGTGACCGCAGGTAGCCAGAATTGTATTATGTACCTGTATAACTATGTAGGATATATGGAGCTCTGTATGTGTATATATGGAGCTCTGTGTCTGTATATATGGAGCTCTGTGTCTGTATATATGGAGCTCTGTATCTGTATATATGGAGCTCTGAAGGACACAGCTCTGGCTGCTAGAAAGATACATGATGAAGTGAGCGCAGAATTGTGGACTAAAGGGTTTTATTGGGAACTTGAAAGTGGATCTGTAATAGGGCTATACTGCCTTATACAGCATAGTATATGTTGGGAAGACTATTAGGGAACTAAGAAGGAGAATACTTGATCATATTGGGAATATTAATAGATGTGAAGATCAACCTATCAGTAGACATGTCTGGGAGGCCCATGGGGGTGATCCGAGTCATGTCTCTTTTCAAGGCATCGAACTTGTTAAACCCAATATACGGGGGGGTGATTTGGACCGTCGAATCCTTCAAAAAGAAGCCCAATGGACATACCGATTGAAATCGGTTAAACCACAGGGCCTTAATGAGGTGATTTTGTTTACATCTTTTATCTGAAATTATGTGAGCTATCTTTATCCCCTCTAATCGATATTTCATCCTTATTTTTAAATTTTTTTTTTTTTTTTTTTCCTTATTATCATTCCTAGTCCCGCTGTAGTATATTCCTAATATATAAGAGAGGTGGGAAATGAAAGATAGGCGACCTTTTGTATATGGTTTGTCCTGTCTCTGTGCATATCTCAGCCATTTTTGTGCTCTATTTTCCATATGAGTTTGTTAATTGCTTTATTATCTCTTGTTATCATTATTTTGTTTATACTCCGCTATTCTTAGTATGGTTGTATAAGTATATATGTTTTGTAACTGTCTTGATCCATTCAATCTATATTGTTGAACTATGCTAGTAGAGCATTATCTGGTGATGTAATTCTGAAACCGCTGTATATCTTTAGCGATTTCATCGGCACTATGTTTTTAGTGTCGTTGCATTTAGAGTAATGTCTCATTTTTTAAACTTCAATCTTTGCTATTTTAGTAATAACTGTTTTATTCATTCAGATTTAGCTGATCATCTATAGGAGGTTCATCGCCGCTATGTATATAGCGTGGACGTTCCCACGGTAACGATCCCGTTCTTTTGCACCAAGGAGAAGAGGTGGGTGTGGTACCTCTGACACACCCACTGAAATGACGCGCGGGATTGGTCAGGGGTACACAGGCTCTATCCTTTATATAGATCACTGTGCAGTGTGGTATCCAAGGCTTAACATTGAAAGTACCGGCGCCTACCATCTGGGCGTCGGGAACTGTGGTTTTTACCGCATTTTCTTTGACTATCTACACATTTTTTCTCCATGAAATTTATAAACTCCCCTGATGAACCTGGTGTTAGGATTATCCACTAGGGGAAACATGTTGGGAGATGAGGGAAAGAGGAGATTCACATGTTCCATTATAAGAGAGGGACTTGATCAGGCATTTGGTTAATCATGCTCCTTATGGGGCCTATGGTCTTTTGCCCTCTGAGAATAGTCTATATAGAGTTTGGGTGTGGTGCTTTGAGCTTCATGTTGGTGATTTGAAATTCCACTACACTAATATATTATATATACCTTATCTACTATTCATAAGTTAAGGATACTTTGAGTGTTTTAGTGAAGTTGTCTGCAGTTTCATATTATCAATCTGCGGTGTTTTCACTTTTCACTGCAAAGATATAGTATTTTCTTGCGGCTGGTTTACCTATACTCTAATATTTATATAATAAGGGGGTTTGAAAGAATATTGTATCTACGTTTTCCCCTTATTTGGGATAGGTTTATCTAAAAGGATCACTTAGAATAATTATGGGTGACATCTTTTTTGGATGTCTGTTTTTTTAATTTTTCTAATAAAAGTTGAGTTTTATTTATTACTTCATTTCTATATTTTTGCCATTTTTTCTTTAATTGTTTTTTTTTTTCTGTTGAAAAAAATTTTTTTTGACCCCTATTGTTACATATATATACATCCAATTATTATGGCGGTCATCAGTCATTAGTAACACCCGGACTGAGGCCTTGTACAATTCTCATGTGGTGACCGCAGGTAGCCAGAATTGTATTATGTACCTGTATAACTATGTAGGATATATGGAGCTCTGTATGTGTATATATGGAGCTCTGTATCTGTATATATGGAGCTCTGTATCTGTATATATGAACTCTGAAGAACACAGCTCTGGCTGCTAGAAAGATACATGATGAAGTGAGCGCAGAATTGTGAACTAAAGGGTTTTATTGGGAACTTGAAAGTGGATCTGTAATAGGGCTATACTGCCTTATACAGCATAGTATGGGGACAGGTCCAATCTCCTATTAGCCAAAGTGTCATAAAAATATTGTGGTGTTCAATGGATAGAATCGATGAAAGAATACTACTAGTTTATGAGTCTGGTGTATACATGAGGAGAACACTCCCTTCCCTCCCTTTCTGCCTCTCTTAGGGCTAATTGATGGCTGGCAGCTGTATATCTATATACAGAACATCCCGTCCATCACTATGAGGAGGGTGGGGAGGAGCGTGCCCTCATGAATACACCAGACTCAGAAACTATAAGGGCCTTTCCCAGGGTGTAACAAGAAAAGACTGGGCCCCACAGCAAATTTTTGACTTGAGCCCACCCCCCACGGCACCCCCTTTCCCTTGCTATAATGTCCCAAAGTGGTCTCCAGACAGTCTAATGTCCCATAGCGGCACCTCCTACCAGTATATTGTCTTATAGTGGCCCCTCCACATAGTATCATGTCCCATAGTGGCCCCTACAAACAGTATTTTCAGACCCCAGAGTATATTGAACTGTGACGTCACTAAAGAGGCCCTAAGACAGCAGGGAGTCACGCCAGAGAGGTGAGTAACACTGGTTTTTATGTTTGCTCACCTCCCCTGGGCCTCCAATCATTATACTCTGGGATTTGAAGAGACCCCAATGTATAATGATAGCCGCATATGTTGGGATTCGCCCAACAAATACTCTTGCCGCGAGCCCATGGTCTCACTTTCTGATCCCCGCTCTTGCTCACAGCCACCTCTGTTTCTTCTTCTGCCCCCCAGGGGGCCGCAGCGATGTGATATGGGACACAGAAGGGGAAGCGGAGGAGGCCATGAGCAAAAGTGGGGATCGGTAAGTAAATAAGGCCCAGTTACCTGCTGGGGTCACTCCAGCAGGTAACGGTCTATAAAAAAAAAAAAAAAGCATCGGGGGCCTGCAGGGCCTTCTAAGGTCCCGGGTCCTGTGGCAGCCGCTATGGCTGCTACTGCGGTACTTACGCCACTGGCCTGTCCCCATACTATGCTGCCCCTAGGGACCATGAAAATGAGGGTTATAACATATATGTGGATATCTGAATATTAAAGTGTTGTTACTGGAGAAATAAAGGAGACGACACATAGTTATAATAACTAAGTAATCATTTATTTCTAACAATTAATATTATTATCAATACTCATGTCCCGGGGGAAATAACTCTAAACTAGATCCCTATTCCTAAAGCTGTTGATCCAGAAGAAGGCGAAAACCACTGGACACATTCAGCCAATTTGTGTGACAGGGGGAAAATTCCTTCTTGACCCCGGGAAAAGGCGACCAGTCCGAGGACCCTGGATCAAACTTGCTAAAGTCTACAATTTATTACTATTATTAATTATCCTAAATACTGATATAATATTTTGATGTTTTTTTTTTTAGATTATTACAACATTGTACTATGCTTACTTTTATTACTATTATTATACTATTAGTATTCTTAGTATATTATCTTACGTAAATATTTACTAATATTATATTATTATTACTAATATTTATTTTAGAATCCTACTATAAACTCTAAACTAGTTCCCTATTCCTAAAGCTTTTGATCCAGAAGAAGGCGAAAAAAACCCCTGGACACTTTCAGCCAATTCGTGTCACAAGGGAAAAATTCCTTCTTGACCCCGGGAAAAGGCGATCAGTCCGAGGACCCCGGATCAATCCTACTGAAGTCTACTGCAATCTAATAATTATTATAGTCAATTAATCTGAATACTTCTATTAGTTTTTCCTATTAATAAAATTATTCTTGAAATAATATTAATATTCTATATTGGAATCTAATTAGTACTATCAATATTACTCTAATTATATATTACTCTATCTATAAATTAGGTCGACTACTACTATTGTTTTTGCTATTATTATTTGACTACTTTTATAATAATATTACTTTTATTACTGCTATTCTTTTTTTTGGAATTTTTTAAAATTATTATTCTTAAAATAACTGGTTCTATTGCTTTATTAACCTAATTATACATTAAGTCCTATCCCTAATGCTGTTGATCCAGAAGAAAGCGAAAACCCCTGGACATATTCTGCCAATTCATGTCACAGGGGGAAAATTCTTTCTTGACCCCAGGAAAAGGCGATCAGTCCGAGGACCCTGGATCAAACCTGCTGGTTCCTATTATAGTTAATAGCTAATTAACCTTAATAATGATATTATTTTATACAATTTTTTTCTAAGATTTTTATTATTATACTATTACTATTATTACTATTCTATAATTGGGCTCTAATTGCTATGACTATTAATATGACTATTACTTTTCCTATAGGTGCTGCTGCTGGTATTACACCTTGGCGGGCTCATACATTACCTGCGCCAGGGATGGAAGACAAGGTTTGACAGGATGTTCTTCCTCCCTCCAAGTCTGGTGTGGATGTAGCGGAGGAGGGAATATCGGTGAGTCGTGGATCTTCTTTCCTGACTCTGGTCTTGAGGTTTCTGGCTGGTTTCTCCCTCATTCTTTGTCTCTTTATCGTCCCTTTTCTTCTTCCTCTTCATCTCTTCTTTCTCTTCACTGGACTTCTTCTCAGTGGTCTTCTTGTCGTCTTTTTCTTCCCGCTTCCTCTTCACCTGACATTTTTTTGCCTCTTTTTGCATCTTCTTTGGCTCTTGTTTCTTCTCTTTGCGCAGCTCAGGTTCCTCTTCATCCAGTGGAAAGGGCAGATATTTCTTCTGGGCTTCGCGGTTGGTTGGCATAAGGCGCTAAAAAATAAGGAATCAGTCAATTGTCTATTGAGACTTTCTTATACAACTTTTACATCTATAGTAAGGACATGTGTGAATCTAATGATAACATAGTAGACAGAAGGATCACTAACCTCCATCTTGAAGAAAGGTGACGGCAGGAACTTCATGGAATAGGCGAGGATTTGAAGATTTCTTAAGTCCATGTTGCAGGGATAAGCTGAAGAGAGAACAAAACCAGATAATGGGATCAATCATAAGATATACAGTAACTTTTATGCACAAAAAAATTACAGTAAAATTCCTTTAATCCACCATCAATGCAGCCTGCTAGGTGCATCAGATATACTGGATTATAGGATGAGCATAAAAACATATAACTAAACAAATCATTCAGTTTCATCAATGAAATTATGGGGCTAAAAATACTCACATGAGAAGGGTCCTTGTCCATACACGTACTGCTGGCGGCGGTAGATGTGCTAAGGAGAAGAGAATACGGTAAGTGTCGCTTATCAGGGATGGAGCAGAGGACAATAGGACAAGGGATCAGGTTATAATGAAGACACTGACCTCCATAGCTCTGCGATCCATAACTTTAAAATTCGTAGCAAAATCTGTAAACCCAAAAACAGACTTAGTGACAGATCTGATAAAGACTCAAACACTGCAGCTTTCCCCATGTCCTGATAGTGGGTGTACGTCCTGGTGTCACCCCTGTAATGAAACACTGATATACTATTAATGCTCCCAGTGGCCCCTAGACGCCTATTAATGCTCCTTAGTGGCCCCTAGACTCCTATTAATGCTCCTTAGTGGCCCCTAGACTCCTATTAATGCTCCCAGTGGCCCCTAGACTCCTATTAATGCTCCCAGTGGCCCCTAGACTCCTAACAGTCCTCAATGGAAATTAATAATGCTCCCTGATGATCTTCATATACCTAATAATGTTTCCCATTGGCTCACAGACACCTAGTAATGCTCCTCAGTGCCTTACAAACACCTAGAAATGCTCCCCAGTGGCCCTCACACACCTAACAATGGCCCCCAGACACCCAGTACAGCTCCGAAGTGGCCCCCAGATAATGTTAGGATACAGATAATGTAGTATTAAGACATGCGGCCATCTTCCCACCAGGTTGCTGCGGCCCTGTGTTTGGGAATCTCTGATGTAACTCCCTGTCACTGCAGAAACATAGTGTATGGGAGTGATATCAGTACATATCCAGCTACCTCCCCCTAGTGGTGACTCATGACACGCCCCATATTTTAAAACACTGAGGACCTCATCAGATTCCTGATAATGTGAATGAGGCCTCATGGGAGATAAATCAGGGTCAGTCCTATCAGATGATGGGGTGTCAGATCTTACCGGCGTCTTCTCTCGGCGTTGTCCTGTAACTGACTGAGGGCAACTAGTTGTTATGTTTTTTTTCAAACTCTGGTCCAGCGATCCTATTGGCTGCTGACCATGATGTAAAGTTAACCCTTTAATGGCCAAACACTTTTCTAGCATTTCCCTGCACATGGTGGATTATTGGCCCTTTCTTATTGCTTAGGCTAGCAGAATAATACTTGCATCACTTTTACATGACAAATACCGTATTAAGATGATGATTTCTCTTTTATTTGGGGTTTACTGTAAAAAAAAAAGTTAGAAAGTTATCATCTTTGTCATTTTATTGAACTTTATTGTTTTAAGTTTGCAAATTGTCACCAAAGTAAAGTTTTCAGTTTCCTATTGTATAATGGTGGTTTTTACTGTATATACAGGTATGATATGTATAGTCTTAGTTGAACAAGAGGCCATACAGATGGTTTACATTGGTTTGATGTAGTTGCTGCTTTATTCCCTTTATTTATTTCCTATATATTTTATTACATAATATGCCCCATGAGGTTATAAAGATCTATAGGGGACATTTACATGTTCTCCTCCTCCTGTAACTGTGGTATTAGTAGTGTCTGCGGTTACAGGTGATAACTGCCCCTGTACTGATATCAGGCACTAGAGAGCTCATCTGGAGACTCAGCAGCTCTGCCAGGCCAGACAGTGGCTCAGGAGCTTTTAAAGGTGTCATGTCACAAGGTGTGAACGAGAGGTCCTTTTGCACATTCAGCCTGACCGCAACCAGGATGAATGTGGACATAACTGGTGGTGGATTGCGCTCCCACTCACTTCAATGAGAGTGATTTACTTTGGTTGCCTCCCATTGCAGTGAATGGAAGCGCCGTCCACCACCCAGGGCCGCTTTAACCATAGGGCCAACGGTGCATTTGCTCCGGGCCGTATGGTAGTGGGGGCCCCCTTAGGACAGCAGGACAGTCCTACATTTGCTGTCCCGCTGTCCAGGGCAGTGGGTCCGGGCTACCACAGAGGACCAGAGGATGCTGATGAGTTGCAGACAGTGATGAAGCAGGGAGCGGACGGCACCCTATCTCATAACCCAGCTGCTTTCTTTGCTCCCGGTGTCCTGGGAGCAGGAGGCGCAATGTAGCGACGTCACTTACATCGCGCTTGTTACTCCTTGAAGACTCCGGGACCAGAGAAAGGGGAGAACGGGGAAAGGTGAGTATAAATGTTTGTTTTTTTATTTGAGATATACAGTGGGGGACACAAAACTATGGAGGCAACCTGGGGAGAACATGATACTGTGAAGGCAACCTGAGGGGGCCATGTCAGTGTGGGGGGACATTATACTGTGGGGGCAACCTGAGGGGGTCATGTCAATGTGGGAGGACATGAATTTGGGGGGCAACCTGGAGGGGGACATGAATCTGTGGAGGGCAACCTGGAGTGAGCTCATACTGTGGGGGCAACCTGAGGGGGTCATGTCAGTGTGTGGGGACGTGATACTGTGGGGGGCAACCTGGAGGGGTACATGAATCTGTTGGTGGACATGATACTGTGGGGGCAACCTGGGGTGAGGACATGAATCTGTGGGGGACAACCTAGAGGGGGACATTATAAGGAGCAACGTGGAGGGGGACATTATAAGGGGCATATTGTATGGGGCCACTAGGGAGCCATTATACTGTTTGAGCACCACTAAGGGGTGTTATACTATGAGGGAGCATTATAATTCGTGCAGGTCAGGTATTTCTAGGTGGTCTTGTAGGGAGGGGGGGCATTTATGAAATCTTTTAACAGGGCCCACCAATGTGTTAAAATGGGCCTGCCACTACCAGTCAAGGCGACATTCAGCCTGACTGCAGTGAGGCTGAATGTGCAGTGGGGGAAAAAGGACCCCCACCTGTTCTCAGGGTTGGTGAGGGTCTCCCTGGTCAGACCCCACCGATCAGGAATTTATCCTTTATCCTATGGACAGAGTATAAATAGCTTTTTTGGCATAAATCCTTTAAACTGCTGTTTTATATTTACAGTGGCACAGGTTTGAAGTCCAGGGTTCCCCAGGGTAAAGGGGCTAGTATGTGGTCTGTATTCATTCTGGGGTCTATTGACCGGGTCACCTAATTCAGAGGCACTGTAAATATATATATATGCATAGTATCTGTGGGGGCCCCACTGAGTTTCTGCATTGAGCACTTCCATTAATATAGATGAAAGCGTTCATTGCACTGTTAACTGTATCAGGCCCCGTTCACACAGCAAAATCTGTGGCTGATTCTGCAGCAGATTCCGCCCTCATTTTACCTCCTATTGTTTCCAATGGGAGGCAGAGATTGAAGCAGGACATTGAAAATCTTGCTGCTGATTCGGTGGCCGCAGCTTGAGACTCCCCACAGGTTAGACTCATTCATTTGGACCTAGTCAGTGGTGGAAAGATGCAACAGAATGCTGATGTTCTGCATCCACCACCGTGATCCGGGGGCAGAAAATAAAGAGGAATCCGGTGCAGGTGTCCATCTCAAATTCCTCTTTACTTTCCGATGTCTGAACAGGTTCTATCTACTTGTTTGGAATGGACTGTATTACACTCCACTCCAGGAGGTCTACTTCAGTAAAAAAAACACCTCATTTCAACTGTTTTTTTTTTTTTTTTTGCTGAGTTGCTCCAAAAGGGGCCTACTGAGGGGCCACACAATCCTGGAGTCGGTTCTGTGTGGTGTACATGCTGATACTGTTTAAGCCTGTGATCGTGCAAGGAGCTGAAAAGTCCCTGCTCTGCCATAGACTGACAGTAACGCACAGGACGTCACTGCATCGCCCCACCTGTGCGAATCCTGCAGGGAGATGCTCCGGTTGCTTCGCTCATTGGGGGACCACAGTAAGGTGATTAAGAAATGTATTGTTTTCTGGACAGTTAAAGTGGATCTGACAAGGCGACTGTTATAAGGGGGCAAACTATTATTTATAAGGGCATCTGTTATAGTGGGGACATTATTAAATATAAGGGGATTATTTTAAGAGATGAACTATTATATATAGGGGTGCATTGTATATGATTGTTCCCCCTTATAATAGCCCTCCTATATTATAGTTCCTCACTTATAAATAACAGCACCTCTATAAATAATAGTTCCCCGCTTATAATAGCCCCCCTTATAAGGGCAGAACTATTATAAATAAGGGGGAGTTATTATAAGGTTGAAACTATTTTATTCAAGGAATGAACTCATATATAAGGGGGCTATTATAATGGGTAGACTGTTATATATAAGTGGGCTATTATATGGGGGAACTATTATATATAATGGGGGCTATTATAAGAGAGGAGCTAATATAAGGGGGCTATTATAAGGGGGTGACTGTTATATATAAGGGGGCTATTTTAAGCGAGAATTATTATGTATAAAGTAGCTATGATAATGGGGCTATTATGTATAAGAGAGGAACTATTATATATAAGGAGGGATTGTTATATATAAGGGGCTATTATTTATAGAGGAGGAGCTATTTACAGTGCCTTGCGAAAGTATTCGGCCCCCTTGAACTTTTCAACCTTTTGCCACATTTCAGGCTTCAAACATAAGGATATAAAATTTTAATTTTTTTGGTGAAGAATCAACAACAAGTGGGACACAATCGTGAAGTGGAACGAAATTTATACGGAGACTTGATTACACACAGGTGGATTATATTTATCATCATCAGTCATTTAGGACAACATTGGATCACTCAGAGATCCTCACTGAACTTCTGGAGTGAGTTTGCTGCACTGAAAGTAAAGGGGCCGAATAATATTGCACGCCCCACTTTTCAGTTTTTTATTTTTTACAAATGTTTAAAATAACCAATAATTTTCATTCCACTTCACGATTGTGTCCCACTTGTTGTTGATTCGTCACCAAAAAATTAAAATTTTATATCCTTATGTTTGAAGCCTGAAATGTGGCAAAAGGTTGAAAAGTTCAAGGGGGCCGAATACTTTCGCAGGCCGTTAAGAGGCCTATAATGAGGTGGAAATTATATATAAGGCAGCTATAAGAGGGAAACTTTATAAGGGGGTATTGTTAAAGGGGTATTATTGTTAAGAGGGCTATTATTGATACAGGGGGCTGTTATTTATAAAGGGGCAATTACTGATAATGGGGACCATTATAAGGGGAACTGTTATTTGTGAGAGGGCTATTATTAATAAGGGGGACTATTTATAAGGGAGGAGCATTAATTATAAGGGGGGCTATTACTGATAAGGGGGAACTATTACGGTTTTTCCCCCAGAGCTTTTTCAGTGTTTTCGTAGGTATAATTGACATGCCGCAATTTACAAAAACGCAACAGTTTGAGAAATTGCAGAATGTCCACTGCGGATATTTTTCTGCAATGAGTGGATGGAATTAGCCAGAATCCCATCCACTTTGCAGGTACTGTAAAACCCCGCAATGTTTCCGCCATGTGGGGCCCTGGCCTTAATCTCTGTAATGTCAGAAGGGCGGTGTCAGGCAGAGGGCATGATTCAAAGCTCCAATCAGAGGCAGCCAGTGTCAGAGCTCAGAATCACACCCCTTGCCTGCTCCTGCCTGACACCGCCCTCCTGACAGTACAGAGCCAAAATAGAATATCAGGCACCAAAACTAACAGCATTAATTGCTCAGGAATGGTGGAGGCTAGAGAAAAAAAATCAGTGGAGCAGCAGCTATTAAATAATGTAAAGAATTGGACTTTTTGGAGGTGGTGAAAGATCCTCTAAGTTTCCTCTTCCTTCTTCATCCAGCTCAGACCTCCATGACGACTTCTCCTGACCATGACTTATCTCTGCAGAATTTGACAGACATCTTTGGTTCCACAATTTTCTAGCAGACTCTTCACCGATTCCTACCCTCTACACAAATCTCCTATCCCAAGTTGATAAGAATGCTGCAGGAGAGTCACACACAGTGATTATTCCCCATTTTGTGTCTCCTATAAACCCTGCACAATAAGTGTAATTTTTAGCTTCTACACAAAGTACAGATTACCTTTCGGGACACATGGAGATGGTCGAGTACGGCGCTCTGCTATTTCTGTCATTCCCATAGACTGTTGTGAAACTACAACTCCCAGAATGCTCCAGTTACTTCTGTGGGAGTTTTGAAAACATCTGAGGGGCAGATGTACTTTTTAGTTATTCCATTTTGGGCAATGTTTATTGCTTTGATCTATTTTTATCCACATTTTATGGGAGGCAAAATAACGTAAAAACAGTAGTTGGGTCGTTTTGTTTTTTTCCTGCTGCGGCGTTCAGCATATGGGAAAATTTTTTTTATAAGTTTGTAGACCAGCCGCCATGTATATACATCCAACTATTATGGCGGTCATCAGTCATTAGTAACACCCGGACTGAGGCCTTGTACAATTCTCATGTGGTGACCGCAGGTAGCCAGAATTGTATTATGTACCTGTATAACTATGTAGGATATATGGAGCTCTGTATGTGTATATATGGAGCTCTGTGTCTGTATATATGGAGCTCTGTGTCTGTATATATGGAGCTCTGTATCTGTATATATGGAGCTCTGAAGAACACAGCTCTGGCTGCTAGAAAGATACATGATGAAGTGAGCGCAGAATTGTGGACTAAAGGGTTTTATTGGGAACTTGAAAGTGGATCTGTAATAGGGCTATACTGCCTTATACAGCATAGTATATGTTGGGAAGACTATTAGGGAACTAAGAAGGAGAATACTTGATCATATTGGGAATATTAATAGATGTGAAGATCAACCTATCAGTAGACATGTCTGGGAGGCCCATGGGGGTGATCCGAGTCATGTCTCTTTTCAAGGCATCGAACTTGTTAAACCCAATATACGGGGGGGTGATTTGGACCGTCGAATCCTTCAAAAAGAAGCCCAATGGACATACCGATTGAAATCGGTTAAACCACAGGGCCTTAATGAGGTGATTTTGTTTACATCTTTTATCTGAAATTATGTGAGCTATCTTTATCCCCTCTAATCGATATTTCATCCTTATTTTTAAATTTTTTTTTTTTTTTTTTTCCTTATTATCATTCCTAGTCCCGCTGTAGTATATTCCTAATATATAAGAGAGGTGGGAAATGAAAGATAGGCGACCTTTTGTATATGGTTTGTCCTGTCTCTGTGCATATCTCAGCCATTTTTGTGCTCTATTTTCCATATGAGTTTGTTAATTGCTTTATTATCTCTTGTTATCATTATTTTGTTTATACTCCGCTATTCTTAGTATGGTTGTATAAGTATATATGTTTTGTAACTGTCTTGATCCATTCAATCTATATTGTTGAACTATGCTAGTAGAGCATTATCTGGTGATGTAATTCTGAAACCGCTGTATATCTTTAGCGATTTCATCGGCACTATGTTTTTAGTGTCGTTGCATTTAGAGTAATGTCTCATTTTTTAAATTTCAATCTTTGCTATTTTAGTAATAACTGTTTTATTCATTCAGATTTAGCTGATCATCTATAGGAGGTTCATCGCCGCTATGTATATAGCGTGGACGTTCCCACGGTAACGATCCCGTTCTTTTGCACCAAGGAGAAGAGGTGGGTGTGGTACCTCTGACACACCCACTGAAATGACGCGCGGGATTGGTCAGGGGTACACAGGCTCTATCCTTTATATAGATCACTGTGCAGTGTGGTATCCAAGGCTTAACATTGAAAGTACCGGCGCCTACCATCTGGGCGTCGGGAACTGTGTTTTTTACCGCATTTTCTTTGACTATCTACACATTTTTTCTCCATGAAATTTATAAACTCCCCTGATGAACCTGGTGTTAGGATTATCCACTAGGGGAAACATGTTGGGAGATGAGGGAAAGAGGAGATTCACATGTTCCATTATAAGAGAGGGACTTGATCAGGCATTTGGTTAATCATGCTCCTTATGGGGCCTATGGTCTTTTGCCCTCTGAGAATAGTCTATATAGAGTTTGGGTGTGGTGCTTTGAGCTTCATGTTGGTGATTTGAAACTCCACTACACTAATATATTATATATATCTTATCTAGTATTCATAAGTTAAGGATACTTTGAGTGTTTTAGTGAAGTTGTCTGCAGTTTCATATTATCAATCTGCGGTGTTTTCACTTTTCACCGCAAAGATATAGTATTTTCTTGCGGCTGGTTTACCTATACTCTAATATTTATATAATAAGGGGGTTTGAAGGAATATTGTATCTACGTTTTCCCCTTATTTGGGATAGGTTTATCTAAAAGGATCACTTAGAATAATTATGGGTGACATCTTTTTTGGATGTCTGTTTTTTTAATTTTTCTAATAAAAGTTGAGTTTTATCTATTACTTCATTTCTATATTTTTGCCATTTTTTCTTTAATTGTTTTTTTTTTTTCTGTTGAAAAAATTTTTTTTGACCCCTATTGTTACATATATATACATCCAACTATTATGGCGGTCATCAGTCATTAGTAACACCCGGACTGAGGCCTTGTACAATTCTCATGTGGTGACCGCAGGTAGCCAGAATTGTATTATGTACCTGTATAACTATGTAGGATATATGGAGCTCTGTATGTGTATATATGGAGCTCTGTGTCTGTATATATGGAGCTCTGTATCTGTATATATGAGCTCTGAAGAACACAGCTCTGGCTGCTAGAAAGATACATGATGAAGTGAGCGCAGAATTGTGAACTAAAGGGTTTTATTGGGAACTTGAAAGTGGATCTGTAATAGGGCTATACTGCCTTATACAGCATAGTATGGGGACAGGTCCAATCTCCTATTAGCCAAAGTGTCATAAAAATATTGTGGTGTTCAATGGATAGAATCGATGAAAGAATACTACTAGTTTATGAGTCTGGTGTATACATGAGGAGAACACTCCCTTCCCTCCCTTTCTGCCTCTCTTAGGGCTAATTGATGGCTGGCAGCTGTATATCTACATACAGAACATCCCGTCCATCACTATGAGGAGGGTGGGGAGGAGCGTGCCCTCATGAATACACCAGACTCAGAAACTATAAGGGCCTTTCCCAGGGTGTAACAAGAAAAGACTGGTCCCCACAGCAAATTTTTGACTTGAGCCCACCCCCACGGCATAGCGCCCCTTTCCCTTCCTATAATGTCCCAAAGTGGTCTCCAGACAGTCTAATGTCCCATAGCGGCACCTCCTACCAGTATATTGTCTTATAGTGGCCCCTCCACATTGTATCATGTCCCATAGTGGCCCCTACAAACAGTATTTTCAGACCCCAGAGTATATTGAACTGTGACGTCACTAAAGAGGCCCTAAGACAGCAGGGAGTCACGCCAGAGGGGTGAGTAACACTGGTTTTTATGTTCGCTCACCTCCCCTGGGCCTCCAATCATTATACTCTGGGATTTGAAGAGACCCCAATGTATAATGATAGCCGCATATGTTGGGATTCGCCCAACAAATACTCTTGCCGCGAGCCCATGGTCTCACTTTCTGATCCCCGCTCTTGCTCACAGCCACCTCTGTTTCTTCTTCTGCCCCCCAGGGGGCCGCAGCGATGTGATATGGGACACAGAAGGGGAAGCGGAGGAGGCCATGAGCAAAAGTGGGGATCGGTAAGTAAATAAGACCCAGTTACCTGCTGGGGTTACTCCAGCAGGTAACGGTCTATTAAAAAAAAAAAAAAGCATCGGGGGGCCTGCAGGGCCTTCTAAGGTCCCGGGTCCTGTGGCAGCCGCTATGGCTGCTATCGCGGTACTTATGCCACTCGCCTGTCCCCATACTATGCTGCCCCTAGGGACCATGAAAATGTGGGTTATAACATATATGTGAATATCTGAATATTAAAGTGTTGTTACTGGAGAAATAAAGGAGACGACACATAGTTATAATAACTAAGTAATCATTTATTTCTAACAATTAATATTATTATTATCAATACTTATGTCCCGGGGGAAATAACTCTAAACTAGATCCCTATTCCTAAAGCTGTTGATCCAGAAGAAGGCGAAAACCCCTGGACACATTCAGCCAATTTGTGTCACAGGGGGAAAATTCCTTCTTGACCCTGGGAAAAGGCGATCAGTCCGAGGACCCCGGATCAATCCTGTTAAAGTCTATTACAATTTATTACTATTATTAATTATCCTAAATACTGATATAATATTTTGATGCTTTTTTAGATAATTATTATTACAACTTTGTACTATGCTTACTTTTATTACTATTATTATACTATTAGTATTCTTAGTATATTATCTTATGTATATATTTACTAATATTATATTATTATTACTAATATTTATTTTATAATTCTACTATAAACTCTAAACTAGTTCCCTATTCCTAAAGCTTTTGATCCAGAAGAAGGCGAAAAAAACCCCTGGACACTTTCAGCCAATTCGTGTCACAGGGGAAAAATTCCTTCTTGACCCCGGGAAAAGGCGATCAGTCCGAGGACCCCGGATCAATCCTACTGAAGTCTACTGCAATCTAATAATTATTATAGTCAATTAATCTGAATACTTCTATTAGTTTTTCCTATTAATAAAATTATTCTTGAAATAATAATAATATTCTATATTGGAATCTAATTACTACTATCAATATTACTCTTTCTTATTATATATTACTCTATAAATTAGGTCGACTACTACTGTGTTTTTGCTATAATTATTTGTCTACTTTTTTTAATAATATTACTTTTATTATTGCTATTCTTTTTTTGGGGATTTTTTTAAATTATTACTCCTAAAATGACTAGTTCTATTGCTTTATTAATCTAATTATACATTAAGTCCTATCCCTAACGCTGTTGATCCAGAAGAAAGCGAAAACCCCTGGACATATTCTGCCAATTCATGTCACAGGGGGAAAATTCTTTCTTGACCCCAGGAAAAGGCGATCGGTCCGAGGACCCCGGATCAAACCTGCTGGTTCCTATTATAGTTAATAGCTAATTAACCTTAATAATGATATTATTTTATACTATTTTTTTCTAAGATTATTATTATTATACTATTACTATTATTACTATTCTATAATTGGGCTCTAATTGCTATGACTATTAATATGACTATTACTTTTCCTATAGGTGCTGCTGCTGGTATTACACCTTGGCGGGCTCATACATTACGTGCGCCAGGGATGGAAGAGAAGGTTGGACATGATGTTCTTCCTCCCTCCGAGTCTGGTGTGGATGTAGCGGAGGAGGGAATATCGGTGAGTCGTGGATCTTCTTTCCTGACTCTGGTCTTGAGGTTTCTGGCTGGTTTCTCCCTCATTCTTTGTCTCTTTATCTTCCCTTTTCTTCTTCCTCTTCATCTTTTCTTTCTCTTCACTGGACTTCTTCTCAGTGGTCTTCTTGTCGTCTTTTTCTTCCCGCTTCCTCTTCACCTGACATTTTTTTGCCTCTTTTTGCATCTTCTTTGGCTCTTGTTTCTTCTCTTCGCGCAGCTCAGGTTCCTCTTCATCCAGTGGAAAGGGCAGATATTTCTTCTGGGCTTCGCGGTTGGTTGGCATAAGGCGCTAAAAAATAAGGAATCAGTCAATTGTCTATTGAGACTTTCTTATACAACTTTTACATCTATAGTAAGGACATGTGTGAATCTAATGATAACATAGTAGACAGAAGGATCACTAACCTCCATCTTGAAGAAAGGTGACGGCAGGAACTTCATGGAATAGGTGAGGATTTGAAGATTTCTTAAGTCCATGTTGCAGGGATAAGCTGAAGAGAGAACAAAACCAGATAATGGGATCAATCATAAGATATACAGTAACCTTTATGTACAAAAAAATTACAGTAAAATTCCTTTAATCCACCATCAATGCAGCCTGCTAGGTGCATCAGATATACTGGATTATAGGATGAGCATAAAAACATATAACTAAACAAATCATTCAGTTTCATCAATGAAATTATGGGGCTAAAAGTACTCACATGAGAAGGGTCCTTGTCCATACACGTACTGCTGGCGGTAGATGTGCTAAGGAGAAGAGAATACAGTAAGTGTCACTTATCAGGGATGGAGCAGAGGACAATAGGACAAGGGATCAGGTTATAATGAAGACACTGACCTCCATAGCTCTGCGATCCATAACTTTAAAATTCGTAGCAAAATCTGTAAACCCAAAAACAGACTTAGTCACAGATCTGATAAAGATTCAAACACTGCAGCTTTCCCCATGTCCTGATAGTGGGTGTACGTCCTGGTGTCACCCCCTGTAATGAAACACTGATATACCCCCCCTATTAATGCTCCCAGTGGCCCCTAGACTCCTATTAATGCTCCTTAGTGGCCCCTAGACTCCTATTAATGCTCCTTAGTGGCCCCTAGACTCCTATTAATGCTCCCAGTGGCCCCTAGACTCCTATTAATGCTCCCAGTGGCCCCTAGACTCCTATTAATGCTCCTTAGTGGCCCCTAGACACCTAACAGTCCTTAATGGAAATTAATAATGCTCCCTGATGGTCTTCATATACCTAATAATGTTCCCCAGTGGCTCACAGACACCTAGTAATGCTCCTCAGTGCCTTACAAACACCTAGAAATGCTCCCCAGTGGCCCTCACACACCTAACAATGACCCCAGACACCCAGTACAGCTCCGAAGTGGCCCCCAGATAATGTTAGGATACAGATAATGTAGTATTAAGACATGCGGCCATCTTCCCACCAGGTTGCTGCGGCCCTGTGTTTGGGAATCTCTGATGTAACTCCCTGTCACTGCAGAAACATAGTGTATGGGAGCAATATCAGTACATATCCAGCTACCTCCCCCTAGTGGTGACTCATGACATCCCCATATTTTAAAACACTGAGGACCTCATCAGATTCCTGATAATGTGAATGAGGCCTCATGGGAGATAAATCAGGGTCAGTCCTATCAGATGATGGGGTGTCAGATCTTACCGGCGTCTTCTCTCGGCGTTGTCCTGTAACTGACTGAGGGCAACTGGTTGTTATGTTTTTTTTCAAACTCTGGTCCAGCGATCCTATTGGCTGCTGACCAGTGATGTAAAGTTAACCCTTTAATGGCCAAACACTTTTCTAGCATTTCCCTGCACATGGTGGATTATTGGCCCTTTCTTATTGCTTAGGCTAGCAGAATAATACTTGCATCACTTTTACATGACAAATACCGTATTAAGATGATTATTCTCTTTTATTTGGGGTTTACTGTAAAAAAGTTAGAAAGTTATCATCTTTGTCATTTTATTGAACTTTATTGTTTTAAGTTTGCAAATTGTCACCAAAGTAAAGTTTTCAGTTTCCTATTGTATAATGGTGGTTTTTACTGTATATACAGGTATGATATGTATAGTCTTAGTTGAACAAGGGGCCATACAGATGGTTTACATTGGTTTGATGTAGTTGCTGCTTTATTCCCTTTTTTATTTCCTATATATTTTATTACATAATATGCCCCATGAGGTTATAAAGATCTATAGGGGACATTTACATGTTCTCCTCCTCCTGTAACTGTGGTATTAGTAGTGTCTGCGGTTACAGGTGATAACTGCCCCTGTACTGACATCAGGCACTAGAGAGCTCATCTGGAGACTCAGCAGCTCTGCCAGGCCAGACAGTGGCTCAGGAGCTTTTAAAGGTGTCATGTCACAAGGTGTGAACGAGAGGTCCTTTTGCACATTCAGCCTGACCGCAACCAGGATGAATGTGGACATAACTGGTGGTGGATTGCGCTCCCACTCACTTCAATGAGAGTGATTTACATTGGTTGCCTCCCATTGCAGTGAATGGGAGCGCCGTCCACCACCCAGGGCCGCTTTAACCATAGGGCCAACGGTGCATTTGCTCCGGGCTGTATGGTAGTGAGGGCCCCCTTAGGACAGCAGGACAGTCCTACATTTGCTGTCCCGCTGTCCAGGGCAGTGGGTCTGGGCTACCACAGAGGACCAGAGGATGCTGATGAGTTGCAGGCTGTGATGAAGCAGGGAGCGGACGGCACCCTATCTCATAACCCAGCTGCTTTCTTTGCTCCCGGTGTCCTGGGAGCAGGAGGCGCAATGTAGCGACGTCACTTACATCGCGCCTGTTACTCCTTGAAGACTCCAGGACCAGAGAAAGGGGAGAACGGGGAAAGGTGAGTATAAATGTTTGTTTTTTTATTTGAGATATACAGTGGGGGACACAAAACTATGGAGGCAACCTGGGGGGAACATGATACTGTGGGGGCAACCTGAGGGGGCCATGTCAATGTGGGAGGACATGAATTTGGGGTGCAACCTGGAGGGGGACATGAATCTGTGGGGGGACATGATACTGTGGGGGCAACCTGAGGGGGCCATGTCAGTGTCGGGGGGACATTATACTGTGGGGGCAACCTGAGGGGGTCATGTCAATGTGGGAGGACATGAATTTGGGGTGCAACCTGGAGGGGGACATGATACTGTGGGGGCAACCTGAGGGGGTCATGTCAATGTGGGAGGACATGAATTTGGGGGGCATCCTGGAGGGGGACATGAATCTGTGGGGGGCAACCTGGAGTGAGGACATACTGTGGGGGCAACCTGAGGGGGTCATGTCAGTGTGGGGGGACGTGATACTGTGGGGGGCAACCTGGAGGGGTACATGAATCTGTTGGTGGACATGATACTGTGGGGGCAACCTGGGGTGAGGACATGAATCTGTGGGGGACAACCTAGAGGGGGATATTATAAGGAGCAACGTGGAGGGGGACATTATAAGGGGCATATTGTATGGGGCCACTAGGGAGCCATTATACTGTTTGAGCACCACTAAGGGGTGTTATACTATGAGGGAGCATTATAATTCGTGCAGGTCAGGTATTTCTAGGTGGTCTTGTAGGGGGGGGGGCATTTATGAAATCTTTGAACAGGGCCCACTAATGTGTTAAAATGGCCCTGCCACCACCAGTCAAGGCGACATTCAGCCTGACTGCAGTGAGGCTGAATGTGCAGTGGGGTAAAAAGGACCCCCACCTGTTCTCAGGGTCGGTGAGGGTCTCCCTGGTCAGACCCCACCGATCAGGAATTTATCCTTTATCCTATTGACAGAGTATAAATAGCTTTTTTGGCATAAATCCTTTAAACTGCTGTTTTATATTTACAGTGGCACAGGTTTGAAGCCCAGGGTTCCCCAGGGTAAAGGGGCTAGTATTTGGTCTGTATTCATTCTGGGGTCTATTGACCGGGTTATATATACTATTTTTGAATCAAATGCTGTAAGTTGAGGACATGACTATGGGAAGGCTAATAGTTTAATGCCTGCCTGAAGCTGCCACATAGGCAAATGTTTCTGGCTCCTAGTCCAAACGGTGTTCAATACACCCTGCCCATGCTCCTGATTGTAGATTTTGTGGTTTCACAATTGTCATGGTGTACTCTGGTGTTCATATAATACACTCTTGGAACGTCCACTTAATGTACATGGTGTGTAGGGGCCACAAAAACTTTATATTGTGTGAGGACGCATTATGCTGTGTGAGGCCACTAAGGTGTATTATACTGTGGGGGCCCCAAACGAAGCCTTATATTGTGTGAGGGCATTAAGGTGACATTATACTTAGTGGGGGGAACAAGAGGGCATTATCCTGTGTGGCGGCCACTGAGGGGGCATTATATTCAGAGGTGAACCTAGCCTCTATGCTGCCTGAGGTGAACTATAGGAGGGTACCCCCCCCACCCCCACCCCCCCAAAAAAATTCCCCAACCTGGCTATCATTGATTGTGTGATGGGGCACTCCTAATTAGGAACCGTCTCCCAATTGGCAGATCAAAAAATACCCTTATTTGGCCCCCACATAGTATAACACCCACTTTTTTTTGGCCCCCACACGATACATGACACAAACACAATACAAAAAGCCAAGTAAAGCTTGTTCTGGAAATTGCACTTAGGTAATAGAATTTAATGAGTGTCTACATCCCAGACAGGCATGACAAACACAATAAACTGCCTCATATCACTAAATTAAATGCATTTATTCCCCAAATCCTTGATCTACATGATAGCATTGGTATGCAAAAAGCTGCAGGTAACCTCAGATACAGCCACTTATTCTTGAGAGATGGGAACAATAGCGGTCAGCTGTGGGAAAATCCAATACCAAGTGTTCATGTTAGGAGTAGAGCTGGAACCTCAGTGGTTGCTGCTGTGAGTGTAACAACTTCCCTCTAATGTCTTTTCTATTTGGTGTGTGTTCCCCTTTAAGATTTGATCACCTGTCTGTTTACCGGGTCTTTAAAAGGCCACTCCTGTTTGATCCTGGTTGCTGGCTATTCAGTTTTTGTCTGGTTAGTTTGGCTTTTGTCTCTGCACCTAGCTCCTGTTTCTGACCCCTGGCTCCGCTGTTTGCCTTCGCTCCTGTTTATCTTTTGGCTCCTACGTACCCATTTGGCTTTGACCATCGCTTTTCTCCTGGACCTGCCTTTGTCTTATGCTCTGTACCTCACTGCTATCTTGCTGCCGACCAGATAGACGACTACACTATTGCTTCTCCCGTTTGTACTTCGCCTCCATCTCTGTTGCTGCCCGGATAGACGACCATTCTGTTCCCTCACTGCTCCAAGCTCTACAGCTCTCACGGCACTCCGCAGCACGGAAGTTACTTCATCCTCATCTGCTATCTAAGCTCTGGAAGTCTGGATAGACGAATCCTTCAATCTTCTGTCAGGTCTTTTTGCCATAGTAGTTAGTAGTTCTGGTTCTGTGACCTGTTCCTGTAAACTGAGTGAATACTGCATTTGATCATAACAGTTCAATTCCTCTGCAGCACCCCCACAGGGGAAGTAAAGCATTACACAATTCCCATTAAAATCATTGGACTGTCTGTGTCAAACATGAGCATGATGGGTCCTCCATAGCGAGAGACGCTATTTGTTGTCACTCTCTAACCAATCTAGTTGCTAGATAAGGGTTCTGAACATGTGACATCCATGTTATTCACATGTAGTCATCCATAGACTACAGTAAAACTAAAATTACAGGGGGATTAGTGTATGGATTACCTATCCTTATGACAAACATTTGTAATGTGCGTTTCACACAGAGACTGCCATGGAGTTAGAGGCTGTCATACACGCAGGCGTCAGTAGATTTCTGGCACGTGGGAGAACATACAAACTCCATCCAGACATTGCCTTTGGTTGGATTTGTACCCAGGATCCCAGCACTGCAAGACAACAGTGCTTGCTTAAAAGGAAAGCTTATTAATATCAAATCAGTTGGGGTCCCGTAAAAAGGTTATTTTTTAGTTCTATCCTAAGGGGTCTGTGCGGCCCCACCATGCTGTTAGTCTTGTCTTCTGCCCTAGGGAGTCTGTATGGCCCTACTGTTATGTTTGACTTGTCTCCTTTCTTAAGAGGTCTGTGCGGCCCCACTGTACTATTTGCCTCCTCACCCGTGCTAAGGGGCGTGTTCCGATCGGCAGGTATGGAGTCAGAAGATTAAAAAAAAAAAAAAAACTCCAGGGGGTTTATTTTATTTTTTTATTTACCTTGCTTATATAGCGCCATCCTATTCTGCAGTGCTCAGATATTGTCATTACTCACTGTCCCAAGTATGGCTCACAATCTAAATTCTGTATGTCTGTGGAGTGTAGGGGGAGCCCTGCTCTGTGCAAGTCCCCTGTTATTATTTGTGGATATGTAAGACTAAATTGAATGGCAACCAGGGCCGGTGTGAGGGTGGGGGGAGGCTGAGCAATTGCCCAGGACCCCCATCCCCAAAGGAGCCCCCAGGATGTGGAGCATCAGGCTCCCGAATCCAGGGAGTTCCGCAGCTCTATCGGCATGGTGTACTGACGGGCCTGCGTCAGCACCTGGCAGCCCAGTGGGCCCCCTCAGGCTCTTGGGGGCCACGGCACTGACTGCCTCACTTTGACTTCCCCCACTTACTTACCAAGTGTCCGCGCAGGCTGACAGCTCCTCCTCCTCCTCCCGGAGTATTGCTGTGCAGGGGATGATCCATTACTTTAGGCTGCTGCAGACCAGTGTAATCAATCCCTGACTGGCTCCAGGTATGTGTCTTCTGTGTGTGTATATGTTCTGTCTATATGTGTGTGTACGCGTGGTGTATATGGTTGTACATGTTATGTGTGTGTGTGTGTGTACATGTTCGGTCTGTCTGTCTGTGTGTGCGGTATTCACTTATACAGATTCCCTATGGTATATAAAATTTGAACCAGAGTTTCACATATATTTGTTTTGCTCTGCTGTCAGTATTTACTGCATTGCATTATATTTATCAGCATGATCCGCACTATATTTCCTAAGATTCTTGGTTGGTCATCTTCTAACCAACCGATCATATCCTTTCCTCAAATATCTCATCTATATACATCTACACACCCACCCAGAAGACAGTGCATGTGTGTAGATATATTTATATTGTATATATATATATATATATATATATATATATATATATATATATATAGGCTTCAGAGGCACTGTAATTATATATATATATATATGCATAGTATCTGTGGGGGCCCCACTGAGTTTCTGCATTGAGCACTTCCATTAATATAGATGAAAGCGTTCATTGCACTGTTAACAGTATCAGGCCCCGTTCACACAGCAAAATCTGTGGCTAATTCTGCAGCTGATTCCGCCCTCATTTTGCCTCCTATTGTTTCCAATGGGAGGCAGAGATTGAAGCAGGACATTGAAAATCTTGCTGCTGATTCGGAGGCCGCAGCTTGAGACTCCCCACAGGTTAGACTCATTCATTTGGACCTAGTCAGTGGTGGAAAGATGCAACAGAATGCTGATGTTCTGCATCTACCACCGTGATCCGGGGGCAGAAAATAAAGAGGAATCCGGGGCACGTGTCCATCTCAAATTCCTCTTTACTTTCTGATGTCTGAACAGGTTCTATCTCCTTGTTTGGAATGGACTGTATTACACTCCACTCCAGGAGGTCTACCTCAGTAAAAAAAACACCTCATTTCAAATGTTTTTTTTTTTTTTTTTTTTGCTGAGTTGCTCCAAAAGGGGCCTACTGAGGGGCCACACAATCCTGGAGTCGGTCCTGTGTGGTGTACACGCTGATACTGTTTAAGCCTGTGCTCGTGCAAGGAGCTGAAAAGTCCCTGCTCTGCCATAGACTGACAGTAACGCACAGGACGTCACTGCATCGCCCCACCTGTGCGAGTCCTGCAGGGAGATGCTTCGGCTGCTTCGCTCATTGGGGGACCGCAGTAAGGTGATTAAGAAATGTATTGTTTTCTGGACAGTTAAAGTGGATCTGACAAGGCGACTGTTATAAGGAGGCAAACTATTATTTATAAGGGCAGCTTATATATAGTGGGGACACTATTAAATATAAGGGGATTATTCTAAGAGATGAACTATTATATATAGGAGGGGGCATTGTATATGATTGTTCCCCCTTATAATAGCCCTCCTATATTATAGTTCCTCACTTATAAATAACAGCACCTCTATAAATAATAGTTCCCCGCTTATAATAGCCCCCCTTATAAGGGCAGAACTATTATAAATAAGGGGGAGTTATTATAAGGTTGAAACTATTTTATTCAAGGAATGAACTCTTATATATAAGGGGGATATTATAATGGGTAGACTGTTATATATAAGTGGGCTATTATATGGGGGAACTATTATATATAATGGGGGCTATTATAAGAGAGGAGCTAATATAAGGGTCTATTTAAGGGGGTGACTGTTATATATAAGGGGGCTATTTTAAGCGAGAATTATTATGTATAAAGTAGCTATGATAATGGGGCTATTATGTATAAGAGAGGAACTATTATATATAAGGAGGGATTGTTATATATAAGGGGCTATTATTTATAGAGGAGGAGCTATTTACAGTGCCTTGCGAAAGTATTCGGCCCCCTTGAATTTTTCAACCTTTTGCCACATTTGAGGCTTCAAACATAAGGATATAAAATTTTAATTTTTTGGTGAAGAATCAACAACAAGTGGGACACAATCGTGAAGTGGAACGAAATTTATACGGAGACTTGATTACACACAGGTGGATTATATTTATCATCATCAGTCAATTAGGACAACATTGGATCATTCAGAGATCCTCACTGAACTTCTGGAGTGAGTTTGCTGCACTGAAAGTAAAGGGGACGAATAATATTGCACGCCCCACTTTTCAGTTTTTTATTTTTTTACAAAAGTTTAAAATAACCAATAATTTTTGTTCCACTTCACGATTGTGTCCCACTTGTTGTTGTTTCTTAACCAAAAAATTAAAATTTTATATCCTTATGTTTGAAGCCTGAAATGTGGCAAAAGGTTGAAAAGTTCAAGGGGGCCGAATACTTTCGCAAGGCAGTGTATAAGAGGCCTATAATGAGGTGGAAATTATATATAAGGCGGCTATAAGAGGGAAACTTTATAAGGGGGTATTGTTAAAGGGGTATTATTGTTAAGAGGGCTATTATTTATACAGGGGGCTGTTATTTATAAAGGGGCTATTACTGATAATAGGGACTGTGATGATTCTGCTTAAATATGGCTATAACTCAAAGCTGTATTTTGGTCTCTGGGTAGCGTATCTCTTTACTCATAAGGTGCGCAGCCATTATCATAGGTATATTGCCAATAGTGTCCAGACTGGAACAATAGGGCTTTGTATCCATCCCAGCAGGGCTCCATTGTATTCCTACACAGCCCTGAGTGATCAAAGAAACATGCATGGTGCAGCCTGCACTGGTAGATCAGATATGGCTGATAACATTGTATCATTCCACTTGGTCTCAGCTCTTTACAAAGAATCTGGACTTGAGTGCATGATTCAATCAGACTTGCTACCGCCAGTGACCTCATTCTGGGAGGTGGCATAAAGGGTATAAAAGATTAGGTAAGAGGCAATGGGAGGAGATTGGGCTGAGACTACAAGAGTTTACTGAGAGACTGTGATGAGAGCATGCAGGCTGGAATATACTGTGATGCCACATGCTAGGAGTTAATGCTGAGAAGCCTCCACTGGGTATTCACACATGACAGAGCATGTGTGAGTGTTGGATTATAGAGCCACATCAAGGAGATGCGTGGTAAAGTAATTATTTCAATGTTATTCCCTTTTTATTTTTATTGTACTGTATATTGTAACTAGTAACTGTTAATGCTTGCATACATCTGCATATCTGTTCTGAACTGCATGTGTTAGATGTTAGATACCGACCCATTTAGGGGTTAATAAATATATAAAATTTAGAAAGCTTGTCTTGTATTTATCTTGTGAACCCAACACTCACTGGCGGTGAGTGTGGTTTTTATATGAAAGAAGACTCAGGTGGGGCCACAGCGGTGTTGGCGCACTGAGGATCTTTCACAGGGACCATTATTTATAAGGGGAACTGTTATTTGTGAGAGGGCTATTATTAATAAGGGGGACTATTTATAAGGGACGAGCATTAATTATAAGGGGGGCTATTACTGATAAGGGGGAACTATTACGGTTTTTCCCCCAGAGCTTTTTCAGTGTTTTCGTAGGTATAATTGACATGCCGCAATTTACAAAAACGCAACAGTTTGAGAAATTGCAGAATGTCCACTGCGGATATTTTTCTGCAATGAGTGGATGGAATTAGCCAGAATTCCATCCACTTTGCAGGTACTGTAAAACGCCGCAACGTTTCCGCTATGTGGGGCCCTGGCCTTAATCTCTGTAATGTCAGAAGGGCGGTGTCAGGCAGAGGGCATGATTCAAAGCTCCAATCAGAGGCAGCAAGTGTCAGAGCTCAGAATCACACCCCTTGCCTGCTCCTGCCTGACACCGCCCTCCTGACAGTACAGAGCCAAAATAGAATATCAGGCACCAAAACTAACAGCATTAATTGCTCAGGAATGGTGGAGGCTAGATAAAAAAATCAGTGGAGCAGCAGCTATTAAATAATGTAAAGAATTGGACTTTTTGGAGGTGGTGAAAGATCCTCTTTAAGTTTCCTCTTCCTTCTTCATCCAGCTCAGACCTCCATGACGACTTCTCCTGACCATGACTTATCTCTGCAGAATTTGACAGACATCTTTGGTTCCACAATTTTCTAGCAGACTCTTCACCGATTCCTACCCTCTACACAAATCTCCTATCCCAAGTTGATAAGAATGCTGCAGGAGAGTCACACACAGTGATTATTCCCCATTTTGTGTCTCCTATAAACCCTGCACAATAAGTGTAATTTTTAGCTTCTACACAAAATACAGATTACCTTTCGGGACTGATGGAGATGGTCGAGTACAGCGCTCTGCTGTTTCTGTCATTCCCATAGACTGTTGTGAAACTACAACTCCCAGAATGCTCCAGTCACTTCTGTGGGAGTTTTGAAAACAGCTGAGCCAGTGTGAATGCTGGGAAGTGTAGTTTCACAACAGCTGGAGGTTGATGTCATCAGACAATTGAGAAATGTCAGACATGGGAAATCCTCTTTAACCCCTTCCTGCCTCAGGCATTTTTTCAATTTTCATTTTTGACTCCCCACGTTCCAAACTCTATAACTTTTACATTTTTCTATTCACAGAACCATATGAAGGGTTAATGTTTAAGGACAAATTGTATTTCTTAATTGGTACATTTAATATTCTGTACGATGTACTGGGAGGCTGGAAAAAATTTTGAATCGGGTGGAATTAGAGAAAAATTTTCTTTTTGGCTTTGTTTTTACAGCATTCACTATGCAGCGAAAATGCCATGTCATCTGTATTCTATAGGTCGGTACGATTCCAGAGATACCAACCTTACATCATTTCTTTTTTAGCTTTTTACACCTTAAAAAGATCCAAAACTTTGCAGTAAAACCAAAGAAACTTCTTGGAGTTGCCATATTCTGACTCCCGTAACTTTACTTATATTTCCATGTACAGGGATGCATAGGGCATCTTTTTTTCTTTTTTTTTTTTTGGGGGGGGGGGGCAGATGTACTTTTTAGTTATTCCATTTTGGGCAATGTTTATTGCTTTGATCTATTTTTATCCACATTTTATGGGAGGCAAAATAACGTAAAAACAGTAGTTGGGTCGTTTTGTTTTTTTCCTGCTGCGGCGTTCAGCATATGGGAAATTTTTTTTTATAAGTTTGTAGACCGACCGCCATATATATACATCCAACTATTATGGCGGTCATCAGTCATTAGTAACACCCGGACTGAGGCCTTGTACAATTCTCATGTGGTGACCGCAGGTAGCCAGAATTGTATTATGTACCTGTATAACTATGTAGGTATAGGAGCTTTGTATTTGTATATAGGAGCTTTGTATCTGTATATATGGAGCTCTGTATGTGTATATATGGAGCTCTGTATCTGTATAAATGGAGCTCTGTATCTGTATATATGGAGCTCTGAAGAACACAGCTCTGGCCGCTAGAAAGATACATGATGAAGTGAGCGCAGAATTGTGGACTGAAGGGTTTTATTGGGAACTTGAACGTGGATCTGTAATAGGGCTATACTGCCTTATACAGCATAGTATGGGGACAGGTCCAATCGCCTATTAGCCAAAATGTCACAAAAATATTGTGGTGTTCAATGGATAGAATCGATGAAAGAATACTACTAGTTTATGAGTCTGGTGTATACATGAGGAGAACACTCCCTTCCCTCCCTTTCTGCCTCTCTTAGGGGTAATTGATGGCTGGCTGCTGTATATCTACATACAGAACATCCCGTCCATCACTATGAGGAGGGTGGGGAGGAGCGTGCCCCTCATTAATACACCAGACTCATAAACTATAAGGGCCATTCCC
Source organism: Leptodactylus fallax (assembly GCA_947044405.1). NCBI lineage: Eukaryota > Metazoa > Chordata > Amphibia > Anura > Leptodactylidae > Leptodactylus > Leptodactylus fallax. Next base: position 80,684 of record CAMRHE010000151.1, read on the forward strand.
AGGGGCGTAACTAGAAAAGACTGGGCCCCACAGCATATTTTTGACTTGAGCCCACCCCCACGGCATAGCGCCCCTTTCCCTTGCTATAATGTCCCAAAGTGGTCTCCAGACAGTCTAATGTCCCATAGCGGCACCTCCTACCAGTATATTGTCTTAGTGGCCCCTCCACATAGTATCATGTCCCATAGTGGCCCCTACAAACAGTATTTTCAGACCCCAGAGTATATTGAACTGTGACGTCACTAAAGAGGCCCTAAGACAGCAGGGAGTCACGCCAGAGAGGTGAGTAACACTGATTTTTATGTTCGCTCACCTCCCCTGGGCCTCCAATCATTATACTCTGGGATTTGAAGAGACCCCAATGTATAATGATAGCCGCATATGTTGGGATTCGCCCAACAAATACTCTTGCCGCGGGCCCATGGTCTCACTTTCTGATCCCCGCTTTTGCTCACAGCCGCCTCTGTTTCTCCTTTTGCACTCCAGGGGGCCGCAGCGATGTGATATGGGACACAGAAGGGGAAGCGGAGGAGGCCATGAGCAAAAGTGGGGATCGATAAGTAAATAAGGCCCAGTTACCTGCTGGGGTTACTCCAGCAGTTAACGGCCTATTAAAAAAAAAAAAAAAAGCCTCGGGGGCCTGCAGGGCCTTCTAAGGTCCCGGGTCCTGTGGCAGCCGCTATGGCTGCTATCATGGTACTTATGCCGCTCGCCTGTCCCCATACTATGCTGCCCCTAGGGACCATGAAAATGTGGGTTATAACATATATGTGAATATCTGAATATTAAAGTGTTGTTACTGGAGAAATAAAGGAGGCGACACATAGTTATAATAACTAAGTAATCATTTATTTCTAACAATTAATATTATTATTATCAATACTCATGTCCCGGGGGAAATAACTCTAAACTAGATCCCTATTCCTAAAGCTGTTGATCCAGAAGAAGGCGAAAACCCCTGGACACATTCAGCCAATTTGTGTCACAGGGGGGAAAATTCCTTCTTGACCCCGGGAAAAGGCGATCAGTCCGAGGACCCCGGATCAATCCTGCTAAAGTCTATTACAATTTATTACTATTATTAATTATCCTAAATACTGATATAATATTTTGATGCTTTTTCAGATAATTATTATTACAACTTTGTACTATACTTACTTTTATTACTATTATTATACTATTAGTATTCTTAGTATATTATCTTATGTATATATTTACTAATATTATATTATTATTACTAATATTTATTTTATAATTCTACTATAAACTCTAAACTAGTTCCCTATCCCTAAAGCTGTTGATCCAGAAGAAGGCGAAAAAAAACCCTGGACACTTTCAGCCAATTCGTGTCACAGGGGAAAAATTCCTTCTTGACCCCGGGAAAAGGCGATCAGTCCAAGGACCCCGGATCAATCCTACTGAAGTCTACTGCAATGTAATAATTATTATAGTCAATTAATCTAAATACTTCTATTAGTTTTTCCTATTAATATAATAATTCTTGAAATAATATTAATATTCTATATTGGAATCTAATTATTACTATCAATATTACTCTTTCTAATTATATATTACTCTATCTATAAATTAGGTCGACTACTACTGTGTTTTTGCTATAATTATTTGTCTACTTTTATAATAATATTACTTTTATTATTGCTATTCTTTTTTGGGGATTTTTTTAAATTTTTACTCCTAAAATAACTGCTTCTATTGCTTTATTAATCTAATTATACATTAAGTCCTATCCCTAACGCTGTTGATCCAGAAGAAAGCGAAAACCCCTGGACATATTCTGCCAATTCATGTCACAGGGGGAAAATTCTTTCTTGACCCCAGGAAAAGGCGATCAGTCCGAGGACCCTGGATCAAACCTGCTGGTTCCTATTATAGTTAATAGCTGATTAACCTTAATAATGATATTATTTTATACTATTTTTTTCTAAGATTATTATTAATATACTATTACTATTATTACTATTCTATAATTGGGCTTTAATTACTATGACTATTAATATGACTATTACTTTTCCTATAGGTGCTGCTGCTGGTATTACACCTTGGCGGGCTCATACATTACCTGCGCCAGGGATGGAAGAGAAGATTGGACATGATGTTCTTCCTCCCTCCGAGTCTGGTGTGGATGTAGCGGAGGAGGGAATATCGGTGAGTCGTGGATCTTCTTTCCTGACTCTGGTCTTGAGGTTTCTGGCTGGTTTCTCCCTCATTCTTTGTCTCTTTATCGTCCCTTTTCTTCTTCCTCTTCATCTTTTCTTTCTCTTCACTGGACTTCTTCTCAGTGGTCTTCTTGTCGTCTTTTTCTTCCCGCTTCCTCTTCACCTGACATTTTTTTGCCTCTTTTTGCATCTTCTTTGGCTCTTGTTTCTTCTCTTCGCGCAGCTCAGGTTCCTCTTCATCCAGTGGAAAGGGCAGATATTTCTTCTGGGCTTCACGGTTGGTTGGCATAAGGCGCTAAAAAATAAGGAATCAGTCAATTGTCTATTGAGACTTTCTTATACAACTTTTACATCTATAGTAAGGACATGTGTGAATCTAATGATAACATAGTAGGCAGAATGATCACTAACCTCCATCTTGAAGAAAGGTGACGGCAGGAACTTCATGGAATAGGCGAGGATTTGAAGATTTCTTAAGTCCATGTTGCAGGGATAAGCTGAAGAGAGAACAAAACCAGATAATGGGATCAATCATAAGATATACAGTAACCTTTATGTACAAAAAATTACAGTAAAATTCCTTTAATCCTCAATCAATGCAGCCTGCTAGGTGCATCAGATATACTGGATTATAGGATGAGCATAAAAACATATAACTAAACAAATCATTCAGTTTCATCAATGAAATTATGGGGCTAAAAGTACTCACATGAGAAGGGTCCTTGTCCATACACGTACTGCTGGCGGCGGTAGATGTGCTAAGGAGAAGAGAATACAGTAAGTGTCGCTTATCAGGGATGGAACGAGGACAATAGGACAAGGGATCAGGTTATAATGAAGACACTGACCTCCATAGCTCTGCGATCCATAACTTTAAAATTCGTAGCAAAATCTGTAAACCCAAAAACAGACTTAGTGACAGATCTGATAAAGACTCAAACACTGCAGCTTTCCCCATGTCCTGATAGTGGGTGTACGTCCTGGTGTCACCCCTGTAATGAAACACTGATATACTATTAATGCTCCCAGTGGCCCCTAGACTCCTATTAATGCTCCTTAGTGGCCCCTAGACTCCTATTAATGCTCCTTAGTGGCCCCTAGACGCCTATTAATGCTCCCAGTGGCCCCTAGACTCCTATTAATGCTCCTTAGTGGCCCCTAGACTCCTATTAATGCTCCCAGTGGCCCCTAGACACCTATTAATGCTCCCAGTGGCCCCTAGACTCCTAACAGTCCTCAATGGAAATTAATAATACTCCCCGATGGTCTTCATATACCTAATAATGTTCCCCAGTGGCTCACAGACACCTAGTAATGCTCCTCAGTGCCTTACAAACACCTAGAAATGCTCCCCAGTGGCCCTCACACACCTAACAATGACCCCAGACACCCAGTACAGCTCCGAAGTGGCCCCCAGATAATGTTAGGATACAGATAATGTAGTATTAAGACATGCGGCCATCTTCCCACCAGGTTGCTGCGGCCCTGTGTTTGGGAATCTCTGATGTAACTCCCTGTCACTGCAGAAACATAGTGTATGGGAGCAATATCAGTACATATCCAGCTACCTCCCCCTAGTGGTGACTCATGACACGCCCCATATTTTAAAACACTGAGGACCTCATCAGATTCCTGATAATGTGAATGAGGCCTCATGGGAGATAAATCAGGGTCAGTCCTATCAGATGATGGGGTGTCAGATCTTACCGGCGTCTTCTCTCGGCGTTGTCCTGTAACAGACTGAGGGCAACTGGCAGGTATGTTTTTTTTCAAATTCTGGTCCAGCGATCCTATTGGCTGCTGACCATGATGTAAAGTTAACCCTTTAATGGCCCAAACACTTTTCTAGCATTTCCCTGCACATGGTGGATTATTGGCCCTTTCTTATTGCTTAGGCTAGCAGAATAATACTTGCATCACTTTTACATGACAAATACCGTATTAAGATGATTATTCTCTTTTGTTTTATTTGGGGCTAACTGTAAAAATAAAAGTTAGAAAGTTATCTTCTTTGTCATTTTATTGAACTTTATTGTTTTAAGTTTGCAAATTGTCACCAAAGTAAAGTTTTCAGTTTCCTATTGTATAATGGTGGTTTTTACTGTATATACAGGTATGATATGTATAGTCAGTTGAACAAGGGGCCATACAGATGGTTTACATTGGTTTGATGTAGTTGCTGCTTTATTCCCTTTATTTATTTCCCATATATTTTATTACATAATATGCCCCGTGAGGTTATAAAGATCTGTGGTAACTGTGGTATTAGTACTGTCTGCGGTTACAGGTGATAACTGCCCCTGTGTGTCACAAGGTGTGAACGAGAGGTCCTTTTGCACATTCAGCCTGACCGCAACCAGGATGAATGTGGACATAACTGGTGGTGGATTGCGTTCCCATTCACTTCAATGAGAGTCATTTACATTGGTTGCCTCCCATTACAGTGAATGGGAGCGCCGTCCACCACCCAGGGCCGCTTTAACTATAGGGCTAACGGTGCACTTGCACTGGGCCCTATGGTAGCGGGGGCCCCCTTTGGACAGCAGGGCAGTCCTACATTTGCTGTCCAGGGCAGTGGGTCCGGCCTACCGCAGAGGACCAGAGGATGCTGATGAGTTGCAGACAGTGATGAAGCAGGGAGCGGACGGCACCCTATTGCATCACCTGGCTGCTTTCTTAGCTCCGGGTGTCCTGGGAGCAGGAGGCGCGATGTAGTGACGTCACTTACATCGCACCTGTTACTCCTTGAAGACTTCGGGACCAGAGAAAGGAGTGAACTGGGGAATGGGGAAAGGTAAGTATTAATGTTTTTTTTATTTTTATTTGATATATACAATGGGGGACACAAAACTATAGGGGCAACCTGGGGGGGACATGATACTGTGGGGGCAACCTGAGGGGGCCATGTCAGTGTGGGGGAACATGATACGGTGGGGTTAACCTGGGGTGAGGACATAATACTATGGGGGGCAACCTGGAGGGGGACCTGAATCTATGGGGGGAAATGATACTGTGGGGGCAACCTGGAGTGAGGACATACTGTGGGGGCAACCTGAGGGGGCCATGTCAGTGGGGGGGACATGATACTGTGGGGGCAACCTGGGGTGAGGACATGGATCTGTGGGGGCAACCTGGAGGGGGACATGAATCTGTGTGGGGACATGATGCTGTGGGGGAAACCTGGGGTCAGGACATGATACTGTAGGGGCAACATGGATGGGGACATGAAACTGTGGGGGGCAACCTGGGGTGAGGACATGAATCTGTTTGGGGGCAACTTGGAGGAGGACATTATAAGGGGCATATTGTATGGGGCCACTAGGGAGCCATTATACTGTGTGAGAGCCACTAAGGGGTGTTATACTATGACGGAGCATTATAATTCATGCAGGTCAGGTGTTCCTAGGTGGTGGTGATGGGGAGGGGCCCACTTATGTGTTAAAATGGCCCTGATATGAGTGGGAAGTAAGAACGTTTTATGCCATTGGCCACGGAACAGTGAGTCAAGGTTGGCAAAGACATGCAAAATCTAAAGTTCATCTTACCAATGCACTTCTGAACAAATAATTTTTACACTGATGGAAGATAATATTGATGTGGTTTGAACAATGCACAGCATTACAACAAAGCTATAAGTAATGTATTAATGGGAAGTTGCAAAGGTGTGGCAGCAACAAAGTAGCCAGTGCCAAAGACGTTCTCACACCTTTGTGGCCTGTAGGTTAGGAGAGCAACACTAGAAATGGACAGGGCTGAGGTGTGATTACATTTACATGCTGATGTAATCATATTATACAGATACAAATGGATATGTAATAATATATACAAGGTAACATCACCAGATATAGTGGTCATATACTACATCATATGTAGTAACTAACGGGTTTATAGACACGTAGAGAGGGGGTCCAGCTCAGGTTGGCTGAATCCTATATAAATAGATGGTAAGAACCTGTCCAAGGATGTCCAATACACACCATGAAATCTGAACCAAGACCAGATACCACGATGGAACCCTGGAGAAGTTAGGAAAGATGACATGAGCTGTTTAATATTTCTTCACACCTCCCTTGGGTCTTTGATTATTATAATCCTGGGTTTGAATTGGAGAGGAGAACCTCTGAAGATTAGTTTCGGGTTTGGTCAGTTCAGCCCAAAGATTTGCTTCAGACTGATAGAAATTATTATACTCTGGTGATATCTTCAGACCCCAGTGTATAAAAGGTGGAGACGCTCTCTCACCTCTTCTGAGCCTTCTCACATCAGTCATGTTTGTGTGACCACCGCGCTCTCTAGATCCTCTTCTGGCCCCCTGGGTGACATCATGTGTCCTGGGGTCATGATATTTGGCGCACCCCATGTGACCTCTGTGATTGGGTCCCACAGCAGTGATCCCGAGGCACATGATGTCACCCAGGAGGATGGAAGACGCCAGAAGAGGACCCAGAGTCTGATATTTATGGCCTAACCTAAGGCTAGGTCAGCAGTATTAATGTCCTGGAAAATCCATTTAAACCAAGGTGCATAGAAAGGAGAAGCTGTAGCTCCTCCTGTGCCAGGTGTTTTGGGGTGTGGTAAGCATCAGAAAGGGGACCCATTTTAAAATTTGCTATACTCTCAATTCTGTGCACGCCCTTGAGACCATAATTGATGGTTTGATGGCAGTCACAGGTATAACCTTTTGATCATGGCTCAGGAACGTTTAGGTACACATCCATGTGTTATGCTAACCGCAGCCTGGAAATTGCAACAAGACAAAGATCATGAAGCTACAATGATGACATGCTACAAAATATCTATTCACTAATCTTCTTTCTGTAATGTTTCCCCAAGAAATACCCTGTTCTACATGCATTTATGAGACAGACTAGCCGTGCTCAGGGATTATGACATCATGCAGCCTCCTGTAGGAGCTAAGCTGGGGAGAGCTGAGTCACACAACCCCCCTTCTTTGTGTGCAAATTCCAAACATTCTTACTAAGATTCAACTTTACTGCAAAAGTTTTCTTCTCTGGCTGAAAAGTTCCTCAGTTTTGTTATTTTAGAAAAAAAGCTAGTTACCCAACATAGGATAAAAGTGACTTATATTGAAGAGCTAGTAATATAACTTCCATATGTGTTGAATGGACGGACAATGTAAGAGCACTAAATGTAAACTTGGAGAGATCGATGTGTGTGGGAAGATGTTGAGCAGTTTTTCTGTCAGAAGGATTTTGGAAAATCTTTTTGCAAACGAGTGACCCTTACGCTTGCAACTCAGAAAAAATGAAGAATTAGAACCCCAAGGGAGCAAGAGTCCTGAGAGCAAGATGTTGTCTCCAGCATGTCTGGGTAACTTCACGCTGGTCAGATACAGCTAGGGGAAGGTTTTTTGGTCCACAGTTACTTCTCTCAACCTTTTTTTTTTTTTTTTTTTTTTATATAGAGAACCACTACTACTGCCAGATAGCAATATGCTTAATTCTTCCCCAACTCAATGGGGCTGCCCTTGTTGGCAACAAATTAGCATTTTATGAATGTGTATGGCCAGCTTTACAAATGCAAATTTCATGTTTTCGAGCAGTTGACTACCCTAAAACCACTTGGCACTCTACCGTGCTGTCTGGTTTCTCACGGTCTATAGATCACCTTATAAATTTGGTCATACTGTGGTTACCTGCCCTATCGAAACAACCTGTCTGTAGTCAAACATTTTCTGCCAAGGGAAACAACTCCCAAAAAGGAGTGAGAAAGGAGTTCCTGACATGATCATTCTGCTTCATCCACCTTCTATGTGTGACTTGGTTGGAAGATCCATGTCTTGCTACTTTCTTTTGCCTCTCTGGAGGAAGCCGGGATGGGCCAATTGGGACAGCTCATACTCTTAGAATTGGGACCTGCTCAAGTATATGAGTGAACACCAGCTGTAAGTTACTCAAGTCTGAATTGTGCCAACCAAAGACTATTCACAAGCTCATCTGAGCAAAGGATTTACCAGAATCTACTCTAGGAACTGGTTTAAAAAAACATGGTTTCTAGCAGGTTAAAGGAGTTGTCCAGGGATATGGATTTTAGGGGCTATTTCTTGGATAGACCATAAATATCTGATAGTGGGGGGGCCACCCAGTGTATCCTGCATTGATCAGCTGAATGGGACCGCTTCTGGTGCCCATACTATACACAACACAGCGCCAGAAGCAGTTGGCTCCATGCCTTGTGTTATGGTCTTCAATGGAAGCTGAGTTGCAGTAGCAGCACCAGGCCTCTACACAGGGCCAACTGCTTCTAATCCTGTGTAGTGTATAGTACTGGCACCAAAAGTGACCCCATACAGCTGTTCATTGTGGGAGCCAATGGGCACCCTCCCCATGATCAGATATTCATTGCCTATCCTAAGGATAGGCCATAAAATCCATATATCTGGACAATCCCTTTAACTAACAGGCACAAAGACCTGGCATGGATGGCCATTCAGGGTGTCATGGCCTGAGACTATGCAATACCAATTACTGCCCAAGGGTGTAATATATAGTGTAGGGTCTGTGGCTTTACTGTATGTTGTGCTTCTGTGCTACTTAGGATGAGTGTACATATTTGTAGTATTGTGTTCCTGCCCATGACCATATTTTTGTGATTTTGATTGTAATAAAAATGCTATTTTCAACTAAATGAAACTGTTGGATGTGTTAAATTGATTTCTCCAAGGATATTTTGTAACGGGTGTTGATGACAATATTCTGACTGTCTACAGCCCCCACCAGGAGGACACATTAAAGGGAACCTGTCACGTTAGACATGTAATTTATTCTGCCAGCAACACTGTATAAGACAGGAGACACTTGACTGATATATAGTTTTGTGCGAAAAGGTTCAGTATAAAATGCAATTTATTAATTATAGGTTTAGGAGTCCAGTGGGCGGTCCTGCTCAGTGACTGACAGATATCTCCATACATTAAAGACCTAGGTCAATTTGCAGACTCAAAGTGCAGCTCTAAAGTGTACAGAGCAGAATTAGGCCAGAATGTAGTAGAATGCAATAGACTGTCATCCTTCATCTGTAATTGTCATCTGACCCTGTATACCATCTGTAATCCACAGGTATGTGTCATGCATCTGGACTCATATACTGAACCTCTCCTGCTCCATTCATAATATACCTCTGCTTGCTGATTCTATTATATCTATTTGCTGGTATGCTATTTTCCACTTTGTAATTGTATTAACTTTGAAACCACTCCATCCCCCTGCTGGTTTCTCACTTGTCCCTTCCTGATGTTTCTGATTCTATCTTCATGTTTCCACACCCCCTATTCACACCTGACACACATGAAACAAATGTATTCCTAGTTAGTATAAATGTAAGGCCACTGGTCAATTTGCAGACTCAAAGTGCAACTCTAAAGTGTACAGACCAGAATTAGGCCAGAATTGGACCAGAAGGGAACTGAAGTTAACAACCCACTAAAACAAATCCTAGCTATTATCTACTGAAATGCTTCTCACTATAATCACTGTTGTCCTTCCCATACTTGTAAAAACGACTTTTCCACCCCACACCAGTCTTGTCACTAAGAATATCCTTATCTCTCCATCTATTCTACCCCACCATCTGACCTTCTCTGCACAGCTACTCACACACCTACAAGATTTCCGCCCCAGACACACACAACCTCCCCACACTCTCTCTTATTTACACCTGCTATCCCTCTCCCTGCTACTCCTCACTTCTGGCGACATATCTCCTAATCCTGGACCACCCCAGCACTTCCTTGCTGTCGGATCTTTCCGCACAACCAGCATCAGCGCACAGAACCCCCGAAATCTTACACCTATCTTACCCGCTCCTGCCCCTCCCCACACACTTCCTGGTGCACTATGTAATGCTTCCTCTGTACGCAACAAACTTGACTACATCCACGACCTCTTCATTTCTCATAAATTATCATTTCTTGGTATCACAGAAACATGGCTGACACCCTCAGACACCACCTCCCCTGCTGCCCTCTCCTATGGAGGTCTGCAATTCTCGCACACTCCCCGCCCCAACAATAAACCTGGTGGAGGCGTAATCCTGTCTGACAACAGCGCTTCGCCCCAATCCAACCGCTACCTGCTCTCACCCTCCCCTCCTTTGAAGTGCACTCTGTTCGCATTTACTCTCCCTCCAACCTCCAACTGGCCGTCATATATCGACTGCCAGGACCTACCGCTGCCTTTATCGACCACTTCACCACCTGGCTAATGCACTTCCTATCCACTGACACCCCCACCATCATCATGGGTAATTTCAACATCCCCATTAACACAAACCACCCCTCCGCTTCCAGTCTCCTGTCCCTCACTGCTTCCTTTGGTCTCTCTCAATGGTCCTCCTCTGCCACCCACACAAAGGGGCACACGCTGGACCTCATATTCACCTGCCTCTGCTCTCTAGTCAACCTCTATAACTCTGTCCACGCTCTCTGACCACAACCTGCTGACATTCTCTGCCCTCTCCTCTGTAATTTGACCCCCCAACCCCTAAACCAATATGCCCCCGCAGGAACATTAATCGCCTTGACATCCGCAAGCTCTCAGACTCTCTCCTACCACTCACTGATATATCCTCACTCCAGGATGCAAATACCACCACTGACTTCTACAACACGACCATCAGTGCAGCCCTTGACTCTTTGGCCCCCTTCACTAACACCAGAGCCCGACCGATCAATAGGCAACCCTGGCACTCTGACCTGACTAAAAAAACTGAGACGTGCCTCATGGGTTGCAGAACACCTCTGGAAGAAAAGCCATTCCCAGGAGGACTTCCTTAAGTACAAAGAGGCAGTACTCACATTCAAGAATGCACTCACCTCTGCAAAGCAGGTCTACTTCTCCACAGTAATATCTGCCCTATCCCGCAATTCCAAACAGCTATTCACTACCTTCAACTCCCTTCTCAGTCTTCCTGTGCCCCATCCAACATCACTTATCTCAGCTGATGACTTTGCCTCTTATTTCAAAAGCAAAATTGACACCATCAGAGACAGTCTCACCCTACACCCCCGACAACCACTCTACCCAACTGCTTGGAGCTCTTCTTCTTTAACCTGTTTCTCCACCGTCACTGATGTAAAGCTCTCCACCCTAATCTCTAAATCCCACCTCAACTCCTGCGCGCTTGACCCGATCCAGTCACATCTCATCACCAAACTCTCTGAAGTCATTACTCCTGCCCTAACCCATTTCTTCAACCTATCCCTAACCAATGGATCCTTCCCTTCTGCCTTCAAACATGCTACCATCACACCTATACTTAAGAAACCCTCCCTCGACCCGTCCTCTCCAGCCAACTATCGCCCAATCTCACTGCTCCCGTACGCCTCTAAATTGCTGGAGCAACACGTCCACTCCGAACTATCCTCCTATCTCTCGTCCAATGTGCTCTTTGACAGACTACAGTCAAGCTTCAGACCCCATCACTCCACAGAAACTGCCCTAACCAAGGTCACTAATGACCTTCTAACTGCCAAAGCCAAGCGTCACTACTCTGTCCTCCTCCTCCTAGACCTCTCCTCTGCCTTTGACACAGTCGACCATTCCCTCCTGTTAGAAACACTCTCATCCCTTGGAATCTCAGACCTGGCCCTTTCCTGGATCTCCTCATACCTCACCAACCGCACATTCAGCGTCTTCCACTCACACACCACCTCCCCGCCATGCCCTCTTTCTGTAGTTGTCCCCCAAGGCTCCGTCCTAGGACCCCTCCTGTTCTCCATTTACACCCTCGGCCTTAGCCAACTCATAGAATCACATGGTTTCCATTACCATTGCTATGCTCAACATGGAGAAAACGGAGTTCATAATCTTCACCCCTCCTCGCACGGCCCTCCCTACTTGACTCATCTATCAAAGTTAATGGAACCACACTCACCCCAGTCCCACAGGCCCGCCGCCTTGGGATAACCTTAGACTCTGACCTATCCTTCAAGCCGCATATTCAAACCCTCAACAACTCCTGCCGCCTCCAACTCAAGAACATCCATGGAATCCGCTCCTTCCTCACCCCTGAAACCACAAAGATGCTAGACCATGCCCTCATAATCTCCCGCCTAGACTACTGTAACACCCTTCTCCATGGCATTCCAGCTAACACTCTCGCCCCCCTCCAGTGCACCTTAAACTGTGCTGCTCGCCTAATACACCTCTCCCGCCGTTCTTCATCGGCCACTCCCCTCTGCCAATCCCTTCACTGGCTACCCGTTGGCCAGCAAATAGAGTTCAAATTACTAACGCTGACATACAAAGCCATCCACAACCTGTTCCCTCCATATACAGTATCTCTGACCTAATCTCCTGCGATCTGCCCGCACGTAACCTCCGATCCTCCAAAGAACTGCTACTCCGCTTTACTCTTATCCGCTCTTCAAACAACCGTCTCCAAGACTTCTCCCGTGCATCCCCTATACTCTGGAACTCATTACCAAGACACATCAGACTGACCCCCACACTCACAAGCTTCAAGAAGGCCCTGAAGACTCACCTATTCAGGATGGCCTACAACCTCCAATAACACTACTGTCACCACACCTCCATCTGTACAGCCTCTACCCCACCTTCTGTCTCTATCCCTCTTCCCTCATAGATTGTAAGCCCTTGCGGGCAGGGCCCTCTATCCCATTGTGCCAGTTGGTTACTGTTAGTATTATCTGTTTTGTATATCTTGTGTACCGTATGTAAACCCTCACATGTAAAGCACCATGGAATTAATATAATAATGTACAGCACCATGGAATTAATGGCGCTATATAAATAAACAATAATAATACTCCAGTATTTTTTTTCCTGTAATATAAAACTTCATGAACTGATCCAAACAGATTCTCCGCAGCTACTACTGATGAAATGTCAGGCTCCTGTCACACATTTATAATGAAGAAGATGATAGTTAAAGGGGTTGTCCATGAATTACAGATTTTTGGCCAGAGCCCGCACGTAACCTCTGATCCTCCAAAGAACTGCTACTCCGCTTTACTCTTATCCGCTCTTCAAACAACCGTCTCCAAGACTTCTCCCGTGCGTACCCTATACTCTGGAACTCATTACCAAGACACATCAGACTGAACTGATCCAAACAGATTCTCCGCAGCTACTACTGATGAAATGTCAGGCTCCTGTCACACATTTATAATGAAGAAGATGATAGTTAAAGGGGTTGTCCATGAATTACAGATTTTTGGCCAGAGCCCTGGGAAGGTAAAAAAAAAAAATATATATATATATATATACATATATACACTCACCTGTCCCCAGCTCTCTGTTATCCCCTGGCGCTGTCTGGTCCAGTGGAGCCTGGGACCTTGCTCCAGCGGAAGTCCTCACCGCACGTGAGCCTCAGCGACCTAAGGAAAGGAACCGAGACATAACAGATGACGTATGTGAGTGCTGTCCTGTGTCCTTTCTTTTCTTTCTAGACAGTGGTTGGAGAAACCAGAGAGCCAGGGAACAGTTTGTTTTTCTGTTTTTTTCACCTTCCCAGCCTCCTAGCAAAAATCTGTAATTCCAGGACAACCCCTTTAGGTCTCCCTGACTGTATTCTACTGGTCACTTAGATTTTGGAGGAGATTCTGGACTGCAGAGATAAGAGTGCGATATATATAAAAAAAAAGATGTGCAAAGTGTGAACGACAATCCGATCACAAGTGCGGTGATGGAAAACGTCTGTCAGTCAGTGAGTAGGAGCGTCCATTGGACTTCTAGCATTGGCAGGAATTATAATGAAAAATTTTGTAAGTTATACATAATCTTTTCCCATATAATGATATATCTATCTTCTCAGCAACTCCTGCTCTACTGAATGCAGAATGGACTGCGTTTTCTATGTTACAGGTTCCCTTTAAAAAGAGCTACTAAACTATTAAGAAGTTTCTTTTCCCCCCTAATGGTGAAAGAAAGCAGTCAGTATTTGGGTATTTATGGGACTCTGTCACCGGGACGTACATATTTAGCTTAATGAAGTGGACACGTGAAACTTGCCTGATCATTCATGGGTCCAAAAATATTACCCCCGTCCAAATTTTTAGTTGCATGTCTTTAACAAAGTAATAGAGGCACCAGCAAGCAGTTGACATTTTCTACCGGGAAAATATGGTTAGTAAGCGTGGCACAAAGGTGAATGAGGAATGCTGTTCTCCTGTCACACCACGGCTTCTGTGCTTTCATATGGTTCCATGAAATGTTTTGACAGCAGCGTTGCTCTGGTCTGAGAGGGATACAGTGCGCCCATTCACTTTCATCCACTGAGAGATTCCTCACTTTAGACCTGCTCCGCAAATTCTGGACTGCTAAAATGTCCATGTTCATCTGCCTGAAGATTTTATTGCTGAAAACTCTTAAAAAGAGAATCTTATGATATAGCAACTTTATCTCTATGAAATAAACATAAGGTAGTGGACAGGCCCGCTGGACCATGCTAGGGGCTGCCATTGTTATACGGGTTATCTGGGCAGTCATAAAGCTTACCAGTATATTCACTGCACTGGTTAACCTTTATTATTAATATACATCCCAGTCCTCTGGAGCCCCATTTATTAACTGGGCAGAGGGCAGCAGGGGAGGCCTGAACTCTCATTCCTCTGCCTTTACTGCCGACTCTCGGTCACACGACGACTCAACTCTACTCAACAGGCTCAGTGAGAGTCAGAGTGGCTGCAGGGGAGACAGAGAAACAAGAGTTTCAACCTCCCCAGCTGCCATTCACAAAGGTAACACTGGGACGCCGGGGGGACCAAGGTGTATGCTAGTAATAAAGCTTAAAGGCGTTGTCCAGGAATTGGACAAATCATAGAGGAGACCGGGGAAGGTGTAACATAAAAAATCCTGCTCACCTGTCCCTGGAGCTCCAGTGCCGGCTGCCACTGTTCATTTGGGCGCACACCGTGCTTTCGCCGCCGGAAGTCCTGCACCCCACGTGACCACTGAGCCCAATCAATGGCCTCAGCAGCTGCAGAAATGGACCCGGTGACATATGTGAATGGTGATGTAGGACTTCCAGCAGCGAAGGCATGGCATGCACCTGAATGGATAGCAGTGGCAGACATCGGAGTGTCGGGGACAGGTGAGCATGAATTTTTTTTTTTAATGTTACACCTTCCCCAGCCTCCTCTGAGATTTGTTCAATTTCTGGACAACCCCTTTAACCAGTGCAGGCAATGCACTGGAAAGCTTTATTATTGCCTGGATAACCCCTTTAATTGCTCTATAGGGGAGATGGAGCCCCAGAATCCTGTAGCCAAAGCAAATTAAACTTACCGGTATCCCTGTATTCCTTGTCATGTGCCTCTTTGTAGTCCATCACATCACACAAGTAGTTTTTCTCTTTTACAGTGGTTACCCAGCCTTTTGTTACTGATGGCCTATCCTAAAGATAAGTCATCAATATCAGTAAGACTCCCACTAATTTGATATCAGAAGGTTGAAAAACCCCTTTAATGACTAAATTCCAGAACTTATGGCTCTTCAGTTGTTGCAAAACTACAACTGCCTGAATGCCCTAACATCTTGTGTCTATCTGAGCAGGATTGGAGTGGTAGTTTTGCAAAAGTTGGACACCACTGGTTTAAAGGAACTGGAAATCTCTATTATGAATATATCATAGTCAAAGGATGTGACTGGTAAAGAGCTGTTATAGTATCCCCAGCACTTCCTCTGTACTTCACATCTGCATTCATCGGATCTTACAGTACAAAGAAGATATATGCAAACTGAGCCAACAAAGAATGCTGGGAGACTTAAAAGGGTTGACTCATGAAGACAACCCGTGTACATATGGATATCATAGAAGGGGTCACGCTAGAGGCGTTCCTGGGCCGTAAAATCTGTACCAGACCCACCATTATAATCAGGATTCTTGTTTATAAGTCAACAGAAATCCATTTAAGTCATCCTACAGTTACTGTAAGGGAGGACCCTAGTTAGGTGCAGCTGTCCAGGCAAAATCAGCTGTTTGCCAAGGTTCCAGGGGGGGCGCCGATCCGCTGATCATCGGAGGCTACATTCTGAACAGGGCTGTCTCAAATGAGTCAACCCAGATATGTCGCTTGAAGATCCTGCGCCCCCAGGTGCAGTAGTTGTGTCTTCTCAGACCTCTGCCCCTGAGATAACTCTGCCAACGCTAGGTTCACAGTAGCATTCGGGTTTCTGTTCTTCGGGTCCGTGTCAGGAAACGCAGTGTTTTTTGTTGCAGATTTTGCTGCTTTTTTGAATCAAAGTTAGGAGTGGCTTGAAAAGGAATGGGAACTATATAGGAAGCTCTTAGATGTTTCCCTTCTGTTAAATCCGCTCCTGAATTTGGCTCAAAAAACTGCAGCAAAATCTGCAACAAAATATGCTCTGAATTGTGCAGCTCGGTCACCACGATCCTCACACAGACCAGTAAAAATCACATCTATGTGCATGGGGCCATAGAAATGAATGGATCGGTGGGCTGTCCATTGAAAAACACTGAGGTAAAATATGTTTATGTGCATGAGGCCTAATTCATCCAAATTCTGGGTCCTCCAGGAGAGAAAGAGAAACGCTCTTTGTGACCACTCTCCTGTCTGACGGATGTGATAATACCCTCTATTTGCTCAGGAGTTCCTAATAAGGTGTTGAAATAGGTTTCCTTAAACCGGACAACCCATTTGAGAAAAATATTATTCATAGCATGAGATATTTCTGCCTTGTAAGGTCTCCTTATGTCAGGCATGTGTCTGCAAACAGTTCTGAATATCTAATTTTCAGCCTGATTTCCTCTCAGATATGTAGGGGATAACACGCTGACATTTTAACTTGTCTGAAATAAAAACATGTTAAAGTTTACATACGGTAGAAGGCGGCGAATGAGCAGAGTCAGGCAATTTCATGGAGAGACCTGATCTCACATTCTTAGTTGTGGACCTCCTGGCACGCTTGGATACCCTTGTTAGTGCATCAATATCTTGGTTCACGTATTACTCAGTTACTAAGTAACTCTGCAACGCTGAGCCTCTGCTGCCCTGCCAAAAAATCACCTGCAGCTGCACCAATGCCACGCTGGTCAAGAAAGGAAAACATCTTGTCTTTCATAATTACAAATAATAATTATTTCTAATTACATTTGGAAATAAATCCAATAATAACAGCAATGATACAAATCTGGGTAGGCTATATCCCAACAGTTGGAGTGAGTTGGGGTCCCCATCAATTTCCAGAGAAAAGGGGCTCCAGCATCCAGGACTACCTGCTTTGAGATTGGAGATCTCTGCATTTCTAAAAAAAAATGTCCAAATTAATATAAACAGCACAAAGGTGTGTGCAAGGGGCTGTATAGAGGCAAAGGGAGTCCCTGTGTGTCCATACGGCAATTGTTGGCTCTCTATGCCAGGGATCAGTAACCTTCAGCAATCCAGCTGCTGTGAAACTACAACTCCCAACATGTTCCATTCACTTCCATGGGAGTTCCAAGAACGGCAGAGCAAGTATGCATGCTGGGAGTTGTAGTTTTACAACAGCTGGAGTTCTGAAGGTTGCCTATCCCTGCTCTATGCCATGCTGTATGGTGCTCCATTTCCGGCATAGTATGGGTTATTCACATTTGTTCAGTAATACGGCATGTGATCGACCCCGAGCTGTCTTACCATGTACAGTATGAGTACAGAATGAGTCAAAAAAGCATCTCTCCTTTGCTCTTCCCTTGTATGCAGCCATCTGCTTTGAATCAATCATATAAGGGGTTAAATGGTGATTTCTCTGATCCCTACCATCAGAGCGGGATTGCTGCTGTGTATTACAGCCTAGATCCTGCTCCTGAACATGTGGGTACAGTGGCAGAGCCCCTGCCATCAGTGTGGTAATAGTAAGTTACAGGTCCTGTGTAGCCTCCTGCCTGTGCCGTACTATTACATCACTAGTATTTAAAGAGGACCTTTCACCACCTGCACCAACTCCAGCTCATCGGATACTTTATTAGGTGCTGCTCCACTGATTCCGGCAAAGTTAGAATTTTTTTCTCTAGCCCTCACCTTTCCTGAGAAATCAGTGCTGTTAGTTTCAGAACACAATATGCTAATTAGGCTGTCTGCTGTCAGGTGGGCGGAACTAAGCTGGAGTTGGTGGAAGTGGTAATGAAAGGTCCTCTTTAAAGGGAGTCTGTCAGCAGTAAGTTGGCAATAAACCTAACCACAGTACCTTGTAGAGGAGATTCTACAGCTTCCTCTGTATTGCATATTTGGACTCCGTTTAAGGGCTTAACAGTTGTGTTTCTATTCCGTAACATTTTTATGAACTTTGTTTGCAGTCTGCGAATGCCACAGTTATCTTGTTAGCATTCTGAAACCCAAACTGATCAAAACTATTTCTATGCTAAAGAGCCTGGGTACCTGACTAAGGATGGACTCACACTACTGTTATTGTCCTGTGTTCTCATCCGTCACAGAATAAGAGCAATGGAGATTAAACAACAGACGCAGACAGAGCCCCTCCCTTTGGTGTCCGTCTACATTAACCTCCATGTAAAACAAGCTTTCTTACATCATGTTTTTTACGTTTTCTTCCACTCCACAAGTGAACAAACGTGACAGAAGACAGCGTCCATCATGTTTTTTTACATTACAGTCAATGGCAGTGGACACAGGTGGAGGGATCTCCGTCTGCATCCATCACTCTACTACCATTAATGTCCATTGTTCTCATCCTATGATGGTCAAGTACAGACAAAAAGATAGATATATAGAGATGGATATAATGTAGAATGTTCCCATTGACTGATAGCAAGGAGAGATCTGGAAAATGGTGAAGAATTGAGACACAAAAAATTCAGCCTGGAAGTCACTGTTTCGACTTCATGAGCTGGTCAGGATGTTTTATTGAGCTGCAGCCTGAGTCATATCTTTTCTTTTAAGGTTTGGTAAGGTTATGGCTAAATACAGAGATGTCGCTGTCTCACTGACTCACTTTCCGCTTCCTTGTAAATGATGTCACTTCTCTAACAAAGTCTCATTGTACTGTAGATTGTCTCTCTACTATGTCTTTATCAACTAAGGTGTCCAGAACAGAAGATGTCATACAAATCCTATAGCAACCGAGACCACTACCAATCCTGAAAAATAAAATGGAAGAGCCATGTCCTACATTCTCTATAGGAAGAGGAGTCCAATTATTTTGCTGGATATTGAAGGCTCATTCACAATAGTTGACTGAGAATAACCAGATCCCTTCCTTAAAGGGGATTTCCAGGCTATAAATATTGATGACCTATCCTAAGGCTAGGTCATCAATATCAGATTGGTGGGGTCTGACACCAAACACCCAGAGGAAACAGCTATTCTCAGGAAGAAGACAGCTCTGTTCTCTGTTACTGCAGATACTTCCCGCTCCATTCTTGGTGTATCAGCTGCCCAGAATAGCTGATCAGTGGGGGTCCTGGGTGTTGAACCCTCATCAATCTGATATTGATGACCTCTTCTTAGGATAGGTCATCAATAATTTTAGCCAGGAAATCCCCTTTAAGATTTTAAGGGTTACAATAGTCAGGTCAACCAATCAAGCTTTTATGACATAATTGGTTGGGCCTGGCCCAAAACAACGGGAAGATGTTTTAGTGGTAGATCCCATTGCTTACGATATATACAGTAGCGCTAACATATTCTGCAGCGCTGTACATGGATTGTCATCATTCACATCTGTTCCTATCTCTCATGTCTAGCCAACTACACACTCCACAGCTTACTGGCCTAAACTGGCTAAGAGTAGGGGGTTGCTAGTTTATGGGCTAACAACTCCTCCTTCTAGAAACTACAGAGCAAATGTCATTCCCATTAAAAAGAATGAGACAGAAATTCCATCAATATTTGGTGTGACCACCCTTAAAAAAAAAAAAAAAAAAAAAAAGAACTAGATAGTAGTATAAGAATGGCTGATTAACCCTTAGAGACCCAGCATAAAGCTAGAAAAGCACTAGACACTTTAAAGGGAATCTATCATTAAAAAAAACACTTCGGAAACGCAGCTTTTTTTGTTGCAGATTTTGCTGCGTTTTTTTGAGCCAAAGCCAAGAGTGGATTTAGCAGCAGGGAGAAGTACTGTATAAGAACTTCCTAGATATTTCCCAGTCCTTTTGTAGCCATTCTTGGCTTTGGCTCAAAAAACCGCAGCATGGGGCTGTAGCCTTAAAGGGGTATTCCCACGACCATAACCATTTTTAAATTTGTAGATAATTAAAAATGAAACATTTTTGCAAATATAAGTAATTAAACATTTTGCAGAGTTTTAAAGATTTTCTCTAAATATCTTGTGGTCACAAGTTGTTGTCTTGATCGGTTGCCAGTGGATACGACCATGAATGCAGGATCTTTCTTAGGTAAGAAAATCAGCTATGATGGCCCCCCCCCCCTACGTGGGGCCTTAACCTAAAAATCAACTTCAAATTCAGCCTGAAATCTGCCTTCAACTTCATTGGGGGGCAGAGGGAGATTTTTTCTTGGGTGCTGATTTTTTCAGCTAGCAGAAAAAAAGAAACTTTGTTCTGCCCATTCTTCAGGCAGATTCCACCTGAAACTCCCACGGAGTGCGAGGCAGATTTTTTTTTTTTTTTTAAGAAGTTTTTGAAGCACTCTCCTCTTCCAAAATTCTTCAAATTCCTCAAGCAGATTTTTTTTTCTGCCTGACCAAATTCCTCCATGTGAACATGGAGCATGTGCCAAATTTTATGGTAAGTTGCAAACTAGTAGCACTTGCTTGGCACAACTATAAAGTCCCATCTGCTTTTCCCAAATCCTTTTTTATGTCAGAAAAGATTTTTGTTTAGAAATTTATAAATATATCAATAAATCTACAGCTGTATAAAAATAAAGATATGAAAATTTCATTGAAATGTCAATTATAGAAGAAAACGTGAAAGTTGAATTCATAAAAATGTTGCATTGGAGTGGTAAAGGCAGTGGGATACTCGGGGCACTTACTATGGACAATGTAGGTAGTGTTTTGTGAGATGTTCCAGGAAATGTGTATCTAGGCTGCCTGTAATTTACACATCTGGGTAAATTACACATTTGCACAGCAAATACTGCAGTTTAACCACTCCCATGCCAATTGTAGCACAAAAGCCCTTTGATCTGATCCTTTGAATTGCCAAAAAATATTTTAAACCGGGAGGAAAGTTCAGCAAAAATACCTTCTATATCAACTGGTTCATATCCTGAGGTTATACATTTTTATTATCGACACATCCCTTGGTGGACGGGGAGGAGTTACACTGAAATACGAGACTCCACGTTTCTGAAAAGTTACAATACAGGTGATATCCAGTAATCCATGGACTCAGGCAACGTCGTCTTACAGTCACTTCATCAGGCCACAGAATACTGATGTTAGAAGAGGGTTGCTTTGCAGCATTCTTATCATTGCAACATTTTGCAGCAGAGACCAGACCAGAGAGCATATGCTAGACAATGGCTTACTATGAATTCCCATTCATGCATTGCATTAGGGACACTGTATAGTTAAGTTTTATCTTGGGTGATTTGCATAGCACCAGACATAGGAATGGGGTTGTTTCTGTAGGCTGTGCATTTATAAACCCCATTCTGATATATGAGACAGTCATAGAAATTTCTGCCAAGTGTGACCATATCCAAAGGATTTGCACAGATAAAATCAGTAATGGTTTACAGTATCTGGCATGTGAATTAAATTTTAAAGTGTAACTAAACTTTTATTTATTTTTTCACAAATCAATAGCACAAGCGAAGATAACAAACTTTGTAATATGCTTAAAAAAAAGTTTATTTATGCATTAGCCGCCCTCCACCACAAATCTGTACAATAAAAGGAAGGGAGATCACCTTAGAGCAGAGATACATCTGCACTATAGAGAGACAGGCAAGAAAGTGTTGTCCCCAAGTGCAGTGGCCAAAACCATCAAGCGCTACAAAGAAAGTGGCTCACATGAGGACCGCCCCAGGAAAGGAAGACCAAGAGTCACCTCTGCTGCGGAGGATAAGTTCATCCGAGTCACCAGCCTCAGAAATCGCAGGTTAACAGCAGCTCAGATTAGAGACCAGGTCAATGCCACACAGAGTTCTAGCAGCAGACACATCTCTACAACAACTGTTAAGAGGAGACTGTGTGCAGCAGGCCTTCATGGTAAAATAGCTGCTAGGAAACCACTGCTAAGGACAGGCAACAAGCAAAAGAGACTTGTTTGGGCTAAAGAACACAAGGAATGGACATTAGACCTGTGCAAATCTGTGCTTTGGTCTGATGAGTCCAAATTTGAGATCTTTGGTTTCAACCACCATGTCTTTGTGCGACGCAGAAAAGGTGAACGAATGGACTCTACATGCCTGGTTCCCACCGTGAAGCATGGAGGAGGAGGTGTGATGGTGTGGGGGTGCTTTGCTGGTGACATGTTGGGTATTTATTCAAAATTGAAGGAATACTGAACCAGCATGGTTACCACAGCATCTTGCAGCGGCATGCTATTCCATCCGGTTTGCGTTTAGTTGGACCATCATTTATTTTTCAACAGGACAATGACCCCAAACACACCTCCAGACTGTGTAAGGGCTATTTGACCAAGAAGGAGAGTGATGGGGTGCTACGCCAGATGACCTGGACTCCACAGTCACCAGACCTGAACCCAATCGAGTTGGTTTGGGGTGAGCTGGACCGCAGAGTGAAGGCAAAAGGGCCAACAAGTGCTAAGCATCTCTGGGAACTCCTTCAAGACTGTTGGAAGACCATTTCAGGTGACTACCTCTTGAAGCTCATCAAGAGAATGCCAAGAGTGTGCAAAGCAGTAATCAAAGCAAAAGGTGGCTACTTTGAAGAACCTAGAATATAAGACATATTTTCAGTTGTTTCACACTTTTTTGTTAAGTATATAATTCCACATGTGTTAATTCATAGTTTTGATGCCTTCAGTGTGAATCTACAATTTTTATAGTCATGAAAATACAGAAAACTCTTGGAATGAGAAGGTGTGTCCAAACTTTTGGTCTGTACTGTATATACTATAGCCATGTCCCACTTTGACTATCCTGTAAGCAGCTTGGGTGTGAAAATGCAGCATTTAACAGCAGACACCAAAAACATATTTGAATCACTAAATTTTTGGGAGAACTGGAGGTGCCAGCCATAAGAAAACGGAGGAAATATCTTTCTTTTGCTTACTTATATAGCGCCATCATATTCCGCAGCGCTTTCCAGAGATTTTGTTAACACTGTCCCAAGTAGGGCTCGCAATCCAAATTCCCTATCAGTATGTCTTTGGACCTTTAACAATGAAAGTTAAGAATAGAGACTAGAATCCAGACTGTGAGGCAGAAAGCACAAGATAAGTAATGTACAATATATTCAGCTTTTATGTATATTATATCTGTATGTAATCTATATCATTATGATCAAAGGAGAGCATAACTGCAAACATAGTGACGGTCCACCATGTGCACACGAGGGTGATTACAGGTGCACAGAATACCCCGCAAAACCAGATCAACCAGTTCATAAATATGAAATACGTGCACTGACCTTTAGTTGAAGCTATGTATATACTTATCAGCCGGAAGTTCACACAGTGCTGAATATACTGTACATACTGCATGCAGAGTTTGCAAGGTGTTACAAGTAGATCCCAAAAGGACTTAGAATTCCTTTAGTGTCATAAGAAGTAAAGAAAGAAAGTGCGGTTCATTGGTGCCAGTTATATGCGACCACTGATTGAAAGGGTCACTTACTTTTCAAGGAAATTTGCATAAATTGACAGCACAATATATAAGACACTTTATATATAAGTATATAAGAAACTTTGTAAAATATCTTATCAGAGAAAAATGCTTCTTTCTCCAATTATCAGGCCATTCTTTCTCCTTACTGACATTCACCTTGAAATCTGTGATGATTCTGTCTTGGTATCCCAAGATGGACTGCCAGTTCACAGAGTATCCCATTAAATGTATTAATAGAAGGTGATACAAAGGGGAGGTGTGATGAGAGAGATTCATAAGAACATGACTCCTTAGTCATCTCTGATGATAGGAGTTCCTGCCTCCATGCAGGATTACTGTCCTGGACTGAAGACATGATTACAGACAGGGACTTCTAGCATTGTAAGTGACTATGATGCTGGGATTCTTGTTTATATAAGGCCCGCTTCACATCTGCATTCAGGCTTGCAGCACTTTCCTCTCCGCATGCTTCGCGCGGAAACCAAGCGAAAACCACACGGACCCTATTATAGTCTATGGGGTCCGCGGATTTCCCAGGTAAACCGCTTTTTTATGCTTATAGGTTTCCGTTCGGGAGGTCCCCCAAGCGGACTCCCCGAATGGAAACCCAAACACAGATGTGAACCGGCCCTTAGTGGTAATCGGGCCAGGAAATGCAGCTGACGGATCATGGTCCTGTGAAATCGGCCTAAACATAAGACCTCAGCTCACACTACGGCCGTACAGGAGAAAATGCTGCCTGGTGGAGAGACCATGTGGAGTACCTACAGGTCCACAATACCAAACTGTAGGAAGGTAACTTGAAAATCCTAGGCTCCAATGCAAAATATGTCGTGCACCCCTTATACGTACTTGCCAACTTTTGTTGGCTGAGACCTGGGACCTCCAATGCACAGAGCATTCCACCTAATATTTCATATAACCATGCCCCCATCTGTAAAATCCGGCCCCCGTTTGGGAGTGACACTCCACCTTTTTGTTGCGTCTCTCTCCTCTTTTTCAGATGTAGAAACCAAATGTGCCAGTCAATTTTTGTAACTTGACGGACACCCACATCATATAGATACTGACCTGGAGCCTGGCAATTGTGGAAGGTTTCTGCCAGACCCTGGATATTTGTCCACATTACCAAGAGGTCATCCCTTTTTGTGGGAGCCTACCGGATGTTTGAGGACAACTGGGAAGTATGCTTTAAAAATAGTGGTGTCTTTGAACCCCCTCCAACGCCAGGGCTCAGGTGCGATCTCTACCTCTGAACTCCTTACAGATGTGCTCTGCCATAGGGTCCCAGTGTGCCACTGTCCAGGGGCCCTTCTTTGTATAAGCATGATTTTCAGTTGTCTCCTAAGTGTACCACACAAGATTGAGTGTATTTCCAAATACCATAGCACTAGGCATGACCTGGATTCCCTGCAGACTTTACAAGATTTCTTCCTGTGCTAGACAATGGGGTACAGTAACAGAAGAACACAAATGGTGAACCATAGGGTAGTACGTTCTGTACAACAGAGTTGGTGACAAGGAAACGCTCACCTGTTTTCATTGTTGTATGTAAGAACAACTCTAGTGAGTACGTAACAGGAGAGTTATATGTATAATAGGCTGCTGCAATACCTGAAACCTGGAGGAACTTGTCATATCTAGATGGAGGAAGTAGATGAGTTAAAAAGATGGGTGTATACCCCGCTGCCTGGAACTAGCATGATGATGTAGTGCAAGACACAATTTATTCGGACGACGTGTTATTTGGATAGCCTTTGGTGTTCAGCCCTTGAGCCAGTGTCCCACATGCAGAATTCCTGGGTTTCATCACTTCTGTTTGAGTGGACCTGATGAAAGGGGCGGTACGCTCCAGAAACGCATTGTCCAAGTAAAGTTGTGTCTTGTACCACATCATCATGCTAGTTGTCCATTCCAGGCAGCGCAGGTTATACACCCATCTTATTACACTCATCTACTAGTGACTGGGGTGACATTGGGGTGTAAGGACATGAAGACCTCCTAGTATAGCAGTTCTGTGCTGTGGTTACAGCTGGGCAGACAAGAATCACACAGCAAAAGCACTGCATGGTTTTACTACTAATTGCCAAAAGAAGACGGTGGGATAAGATAAATGCACCAGGATTCAGATGTGCCAGGTTCTACAGGACACTTACGGTATAAATTTTGGTGAAAAACTTTATCTTCAAATAAGCCAACCAGTAGGTGGTGTGAAGTAAGACAAAAGGGTCTAAATGCACCAAATGTATCAAGCAGCGTAAGCCACTTTCATAAATTTGGCATATCGTAAGGCTAAAGCCCCACGTTGCGGAAACGCAGCGTGTTTGGCTGCTGCAGAAACACAGCAGAAATAAAAATAGTTTTAGGCTAAGGCCCCACGTGGCGTCCCACAGCAAAAAAGCGCTGTGGGAAAAACCGTGTCGGCAACGCATCGCGGTTCTTCCCGCAGCGCTTCAGACAGAAAGTTTGCAGAGGTTTCCTCTGCGGACTTTCTGTTTCAATTATACCTATGGGGAAACCGCTGGTGTTTCCGTAGGTATAATTGACATGCTGCGATTTCCAAAACCGCGCCGGTTTTGGAAATCTCCGCGTGTCCACACGCGTGTCCACACTTTGCTCTGACTGTAAAACACCGTTTACGCCACGTGGGGCCCCGGCCTTACAGTACTAGCAAAGTGTATGAAATTATGGCTAATCCCATCCATATATTGCAGAAGAAAAGAGCTGTGGAAAACCTGCGTCTTCAAAAATGCACATGTGTTTTTGAAAAACGCTGTAGGTTCATTTTAGAGTGTTTTCCCTATAAATTTAATAGAGAAGAAAAAGTGAACAAAAAAATGCTGCAAATGAAAAATTCTGAAGAAAAAAAAAAACATTTAATTTTTGCTCTATTTTCTGCAGCGTTTTTCTAGCTGCGTTTCGCTACGTGGGGCCTTAGCCTTAGGGTCCTTTTACACGTGCAGATTTTCTACCTGCCATCATAGTATATGGAGGTAAATGATTGTACATCCACATACTGTTTGCTTTCATGTAAACAGGGCAATGTGCTGCAGACAAATGATGAGACGATTTTGCAGCTGCTAACCCACTGCAAGTACACCCTATGTGTCCATGGTCTTAAAAAGGACTTTTCATGTCCTCTTGCACTGGCGGTATTATATACTGTTAGAAAGATGACAGTGCGCTGAATTCACTGTCAGTTTTCCCGGTATGCGCCCGGGGGCTGGAGATATCGGTGCTGTTAGTTTCGCCACTGACATCCCTTCACTGTCAGAAGGGCGGGCTTTACTGCTCAGTGTTATCGCTGGGCGGTAAGGAACTCCCCCCTCCAAGTACAAGGATATTAAAGAGTACAGGGGGATGTTCCTCACAGCCCACGTGATGGCCCTTCTGACACCGAAGGGATATCGGTGCTGTAACTAACGGCACTGACATCTGCAGCACCCGGGCGCGAGCCGTCATAGCAAACAGTGCGGCGGACTTCAGATAGGACATTAGATTTTGGAAGGCCATCACATGTAAAAAAAAAAAATCAGCGCAGTGAACCTGCACAAGTTGGCTTACAACTGGTTGAAAATATCCAATATGGCCGATGTGTCGACCCGCCACGAACAACTGTTTGCAACATCTACATTTCTGACAAAATGCCTGAATTGTCCATTTTGGCTAACAAAAAGCTAATGGGGCAAATTCATTAATCCAAATGACATTAACCTGCATGTTTGGCGCAAGGCAAGGCCACGACCCGTGCCTCAAATGCCACATTCTATGAATGTGGGCGTGCGGGGATCGGGACTGATTTATTAAAACTCACGTCAGTTTCATGGATGGAAATCTACGCCAGTTCCTACTTGTCAGTCAGACTATTTATTAAGACTAGTGTACGATATGCCAGTCTTAATATATATTTGCCCCACTGTTTATGCATATTTGATAACTTTTATAAATTTGTACTCAGGAGAAACCATCGGTGAAGCTCAGGGCGATCATTTTAATATGGCCACACCCTGTTTTACTAAAGTCCAGCACCTTTTTGGGGTGATAACTGGCACATAAAGTGTCATTTATAATATATCTGGGAGCCTGCTAAATGCATTTACCTGGAAGATTTGTCCTCTCTTCCTAGATGTCAGAAGTTCACATTTTTAGCAGGAACCTCTCATGCTTTTTAGGAGAGTTGGCAGGTATGTGTGCATGGCTGGCTTTAGCCTGTCTAGTGTAAGTTCACACAGGCTAAACATGAGACAGGATCAGGAGATGTGCTTCACTGGCAAACTGCATTAAAACCGGGCCTGCAGCACAACCGCAATGTGTGAACATAACTAAGTCCCCCTGTGGTGTTTAGTCTTCCACTATATGACATAGCACTGCTGAGCACAATGAGGGGGCTGTGTGTGGATTTCCCATGCAGTAAAACTATTTGCACAGAGGAGGGGAGGGGGTCAGCTGAATTTTCCTAGCCATGGAAGTTGGCGCACAGAGGAAGGGGGATGCAGAGAAATGTCTCTGCCAGGGAGTGGGCAGGTCCTGTCTGGCTGCCTGTGCCCGGCCCCCTCTGCGCCTGCGCACTCCCCGCATTCCAGCATGGCGCTGCAGCCCGGCAGTGGAGGAGCTGCGCACTGAGATTGCAGCGGCCCCGGGGGACACAGCACGAAGCACGGCAAGAAAGCGACACCGGGCGATCCTCTCAGCCCCAGCTCCCCTCACCTGGGCACCCTGCACACCGGTGAGCGCTGCTCTCAGGTACTCTTCTGCCTGGGTACCCCCGGCTCTCTGCATCTCCCTCCACCCAGCTCCATCTACCCCATCCAGGGTAACAGCAGCACATGCCTGAGCGGAGAAGGGGGCAGGCTGGGGCAGGACAGCCGCTCCTCAGCCCCCTCTGCTGTGGCTGGCATTGGGCACAGCACGGGATCCTGCCAGCTCCTGACTTGCTCTGATTTATTGCCTTTGCACTGGGACGGTGTCAGCGGGTTGGCAGGGATCTGCCGGCAGGCAGGGGGTTAAAGGGCACGCTGTGGGGCAGTTGTGGGTGCAGACTGTGGGCTGTGGCCCCTCTGTGCCCCTTCTGTGCCCTCAGTCTGTGGCCCCCCCTCCCTCTGTCTTTGCCTCCTGGAAATGCCACGTCGGCTCCAGTGACTGCAGATGGAGAGAGGTTCCTGCGCCCTCCCTGCTCACTTCTCTGCTCACTTCTCTGCTCCCCCTCCTCCTTTTTTTCCCTCTTTTCTCTTCTTCCTCCCATTACTTGGGGTCTTTCATTTTACTTCTGCCTTTTATTTTATTCCTATTTTCTGTCCTTTTAGTCCCATCCAGGCGGCGCAGGGTTAAACCCCCTCCTAGTCCAAGTCATAACAAAGGGCTATTGACTTTTTGGTTGACGTCACCCCTATGGACAGTTACTTGTTGCAGGCGGGCTCTAATGTCAGGAGAAGGGGGGAGGTGGGTTTTGGGGGGCAGAGTGGGGGGATTATGGCTGCTTTTGGGTTGATCTGTTAATCCCAGCTCCTCTCTGGATGGATACTTTGTTACTTTGTGTCTCTTATTTTTTTTTCTTTATTTATAAACAGTTGTGAAAAGTTTTGGAAGTGGCAAAGTTTTATTATTATTTGTATTGTATTGTTGATTATTACAAGTTTATGGTTTTATCCTATGGCTGGGGGACAATAACCCACAGAATTCTTTGGAATTGTAACCTGACCAAGCTTTGGCACCTGGTGGTGGTTTGGTGGTTAGTGGTATTGCATATGGACTCCTGAGAATTTATTTTTATATAATGACCATATTGGAAATAAATGAAGAATGGAGTCTGATAGTGAAGTCTGGGGTTCACAGCAACATTTACTATGGATTTACACAATGCTTGTGAGTGTGCAGCTGCAAAACAATGAAATGCATAGGTGCATGCTGCAGGGGGATTTTGCTGCAGCAGCACAGCTGAGGGTGCAGGTAGATGCTGCTGCAGCAACACAACTGAGGGTATAGGTACATGCTGCCGGAGGGGATGCTGCTGCAGCAACACAACTGAGGATATAGGTACATGCTCCCGGAGGGGATGCTGCTGCAGCAACATAGCTGAGGGTATAGGTACATGCTGCCGGAGGGGATGCTGCTGCAGCAACATAACTGAGGGTATAGGTACATGCTGCCGGAGGAGATGCTGCTGCAGCAACATAGCTGAGGGTATAGCTACATGCTGCAGGAAGGAGTGCTGAGGCTGCTGCGATAGTAGTGCTAATCTCAATAAATTCCATAGTAGGCAAAAGTGCGTGCCATGGTATTCCTTCTATGGGCATTGTATGGCCTATGTCAAAGTATCATTTTGTTTGCCTCTTACAAATGAGACAAAATTTTACCTCTTTTGAACGTTCTGCAGGATAGATCCCAGAAAATAAATTATGGCATTGGTTTGCCTTCAGTATACCTACAGATATGTGTTATTTTTTTTTAAACAGTAAGTAACTTTTTTCACGTTTTTGGACTAATCTGGACCTTCGGCCTAAATCTGACGTAACCAGAGCCTGACCAGGACTTGTGAAGGTGCCTTAGGCCAGTATTGAATTGATTTAAGCAGTTGCTACAGTTCAGTGATGATTGATATTTCTATATAATTGATCAGAACGATCAGTGATGGAAGTATCGCTCATTGATACAGAGGATTTCAGTGACTGTCTTTGCATTTGTGGAATTTGTTCCATTCACTAGGTGCAGTTGCAGGACAGCGCTAATACAACACCTGTTATAGTGTTGGTTGATGCACACAGGTTGGGTGCAAAAGCCGTCTTTTTCCATTACCTGTTGGAAAGTAGTGGTATGTTGTAGTAGAACAGCTGCATGAGACTTGTGTGTACATGCAAATGTGTAAGGTTTATGTTACTGTAGGGAGAAAAAAAAAAGTTGTATGTCGGGTAACAGGGTGGTCCTCTAGTCTTACTCAGATCTTGTGTATTCCTTCAGACTGGCTTTTAAGAGACAAGCGTGTATGTGCAACCATGGAACCATATGGCTGCTTAGGAATTGCGCGGTGTCATTTCTGTTTTTCGTTTGTCCTCTATTCTCATCCATAGATTTTAGCTGCATATAACTATAATAGTAATTCTGCTGTGGCTATAGTAGATTGACCACACTTGTCTCACATTCTTGTCATTTAGGTACCTTTTACAAACATTTTGATCAGCCCATTTACTAACAAAGTGTGCTTTGTTGGGATGGAGATGAGACAGGTAAAATATCTTGTGGATGACCCCTGGACACACTGGTCAGGGAGCATTGCCATAGACTGGCTGGCATGCCGTGAGTGCATTCCCTACAGTTATAAATAACCCCATGTATTAGGGAGTTGCTATTTAGGCAGTTTCACTGCTGCACCACCAGTGTGTATCTGCATCAAGAATACAATGCAGCTTATTGTTACTGGCGTACCACCAAGCGGTATACCTGTATGTCACTTTAGTGTGCCCATTTTCAAGTTTGGTATATGATGTGTTGGAGGATTTCTAGGTGCATGTGCCAGACATGCAAACCAAACGATAGCCTAAGGGAACTTTCATATTGTTTATTGGCTATATCAAAAAGTGACATCTAAAAGAGTCCTAAGGCTAGTTTTTTAACATGTTTTAAGCTTATATATTATATTCATGTGTGGTAACTTTCATATATACATTTTTTTTTTTTTTGAGTCCCAGTTCTTATATTCGCGAGAGCCCCAACATGATCCTAACAGATAACCAATGCCAAATGATGGTGTTTGTATCACATAGGAATGAATGAGATCAGTCAGGGGGCATCTGACTCTTCCCTTATCACTATGATGCATTGTGTTTGGTGACTACGTGATGTAGTACGTCACCATGCTTTTGTTGGGTTGGGGGACCTGGGCAATGTGCAGTTTACTAACCTCACTCCCCTTTTCTAACACTCTCAGAGCTGAAATGTGTCAGGGGTTTCATAAATCTGGTGTTCAGTCTAAGCACCAATCTGTTCAATGCAAAACAAGTACAGTTGCATTGTTATGTCCCTGTGTTCCTGGTAGCCAGAGCTCAGGAGCTTACAATCTATCAGTGCTGTATGTCTGTGCTGTAGCAATATACAAATTTATGAGTTCACCTCTATATATAATGCTGTGCATTGTGTCCTCCTGTGCCTTTCTGTCTCTTTTTCAGTAGATTCCTCCACATAGTATGCTGCTTTGTGCCATATTGCACATTATTATTGGTGTAATTTCCTTATTGACACTTATCTGGATCTCAGAATGCTCGTAATGACAACAAGAGGAAATGCCCGACTCAACAGTTTATCCAAATATAGTCTTTATCAGTTGTGTCAGCCTGTGTGACGCTAGCATTGCAATTCATAGGAAAAAAAGAACACGTTCAGCAACTCTATGAACAGAATGATATCATGAGTGGTAGTGGGAGTTTACAGGGCAGATAATTTGGATTCAGCATGGAAACCCCCTTTAAGAATATCCTTTTAAAACATTTCATCCAGTTTAAAGGTGCTTTCCAAGACTGGATATTGGTGGACTATCCTATGTCAGGGCGCTGCTACTGGGCTCCACTTTCAATAAATGGTTGTCTGGTGTCTGACCCTCACAAATCTGATATTATATAGGCTATCAATAGCTAGTCTTGGAGAACCCCTTTAGTCTGGGACCACATTTTGTCATTCGGGTCTCCCTTTTTTGCAATGTGTGACCTCAACCTTATCCAGCGTTCTGTTATTTAATGCTGGTTGGTGGTTGCAACCTGTGGATCTCCAGCTGTAGTGAAATTGCAATTCCTTTCCTATCATGATATGGTTTGTAGAAGGATATAGAGTTAAAGGTGTTATCTAGTGGACTGCTAGGCAGTAAGAAATTGGAAATGTAACGCTCTTGGCCACCAAAGGGAGTCTGTCACCTGCCCTGCAGATAGATAGGTTAAGGTCACCTGAATCAAATAGTGTTAATCCATGCCTCCATTGCCAAGATGTCGCTGTTTGTCAATATGCAAATGAGCTCTTTGGAGCAATGAGGGTGTTGCTATTGCCCCAAATAGGTAAAGGGCTATGTCCTCATTTGATTCAGGTGACCTTTGTCTATCTACCTGTGCCTCTGGATTGATATGATGGGTGCTGGTGACAGACCATGTATTAAAGCCACATCTTCTTCCTGCATTACAGTCGAGTCTCCTAGCCTAAGTGGGTCTACTGAACTAAACTGATAGCATTATAAGTACTTAGGATGCTGTGTGTTCTGCACTTAGTTGACCTGCGGCTGGACCGAGATGGGACACTTGGCTGTAAAGCAGGCGCGAAAAATGTATCTAATACCCTTGTTTAAAAGTGGTTTATAGAGTACCTTGTTGTCTTGCTTGGTCTGATGTTGGGCTTGCAGAGATAAAAATGCATTCTAGGCAGTACAGTTGCTAAGTCAGTCATACAATGCTCGGTGAATGTCATGCACGGGTCTTATTCTAATTTATAGGGCCTGTGTATGATATTCGCCGAGTGCTGTAAAGTGCAACTGTACCGTCCAGCGTTTAGTTGCGTCTTTCTACAGCCAATGTCAGACTGGGCAAAAGTATCAGTGGAGGTATACATTAACAACTGCATGATAGCGGACTTCCCCTTTAAGACCTGTCTTGTCCTCCTGTTGTTCAGAAATGGATGACTTTACTCTCCAGCTGTTCCCACCTATGATATGTTCTCAGTTTTGGCACGTATGGACGACTTCACTTGAACAGCTGTGGTCTTGGCATCGTCTCCTTCTCTTCCATATGATTCAGCCTCAAGTTCTCCATTCTCTAAGCCGTCCCAGGGCGTCGGGGTTGAATTCCATAACAATGAATCCCGATCCATCTTGAAAAATTGTATGGCGTGAATGTGCGCTTCTGGCTATGTCGATGGCCTGTTGCTTAGATCTGCAAACATTCTTTTTCCACTTTGTCTTTCTTTCCAAATAA
Source organism: Leptodactylus fallax (assembly GCA_947044405.1). Classification (NCBI taxonomy): domain Eukaryota; kingdom Metazoa; phylum Chordata; class Amphibia; order Anura; family Leptodactylidae; genus Leptodactylus; species Leptodactylus fallax. Next base: position 114,508 of record CAMRHE010000151.1, read on the forward strand.
TTTCATGGAACAAGCCGTCACAAGTGCAACACTTAGGAGTACCTGCTCGTGCATTGTTGCAACAAGCTTACCCACCCCTCACCCACTCTCGTCGGTCCTCTTGGCCTAGGCTGTATTCAGGCAATACCTTGGCAATGACATTGAATAATGAACGTCTAGAAGTGTTTCCTGGCAGACCTTCTGCTTGCCTATAAATAGCCTTTTCAAAAAATGAGTAAGCTAATACTTTGCTGGGTTGGCTTTATTTTTGCTCATATAGATGCTCTCTCTTTCCCATCGAAGAACAGAGATTTTGTTGTTCTCCTGCTGATATCAGATCTCCTTTACCTGTCGTTGCGATGTTCAGTGATTAGCTCGCCTCTCTGCAATGCAAAGTGGTTCTTGAAATGACTATGGAACAATGATTCTTAAGTTTGGGCAGGTAGCGTACTTTGCCGTTGAAGTGTAACTCTAGGGTAAACCTGACCATCTAGGTTTTACTCAAGACTGAACTTCCACCTCTTAATAGCCAGAGTCTTGTGTTACAGAGATCTTGAAGGTTCCTTAAGAGATGTGAATAACTACAGACCTACATGGAGAAGTTTTATGATCTTTTATGAGGGAGTATTGATTCCTGTGTTGAGCGACACATCTTGGCTCACATTTCGGCAGGCCATGTCTGGTGGGAGTAGGACAAGGAGAAACACTGAGATGTCCCCATCACAGTATGATATGTAAGGAAAGTGTGCGGGGGCAGGAGCTTGAGTAAAACAGAATTTTAATAATTCTTGTGGATATTTTTGAGCTTTTTTTCCAGTCTGGATTGGCCCATATGCATGGGGCTTGAAGGACTAGATTCAGACTACAGTCATGGCCAAAAGTTTTGAGAATGATACAAATATTAATTTTTACAAAGTCTACTGCTTCAGTTTTTCTAATGGCAATTTGCATATACTCCAGAATGTTATAAAGAGTGATCAGCTTAACAGCAATTACTTGCAAAGTCAATATTTGCCTAGAAAATGAACTTTATCCCCCAAAACACATTTCAACATCATTGCAGCCCTGCCTTAAAAGGACCACCTAACATCGTTTCAGTGATTGCTCCATTAACACAGGTGTGGGTGTTGATGAGGACAGGGCTGGAGATCAATCTGTCATGATTAAGTAAGAATGACACCACTGGACACTTTAAAAGGAGGCTGGTGCTTGCCATCATTGTTTCTCTTCTGTTAACCATGGTTATCTCTAAAGAAACACGTGCAGTCATCATTGCACTGCACAAAAATGGCCTAACTCTGAAGAGTATTGCAGCTAGAAAGATCGCACCTCAGTCAACAATCTATCGCATCATCAAGAACTTCAAGGAGAGAGGTTCCATTGGTGCCAAAAAGGCTCCAGGGCGCCCAAGAAAGACCAGCAAGCGGCAGGACCGTCTCTTAAAAGTGTTTCAGCTGCGGGATCGGGCTACCAGCAGTGCAGAGCTTGCTGAGGAATGGCAGCAGGCAGGTGTGAGTGCATCTGCACGCACTGTGAGGCGGAGACTCTTGGAGCAAGGCCTGGTCTCAAGGAGGGCAGCAAAGAAGCCACTTCTCTCCAGAAAAAACATCAGGGACAGACTGATATTCTGCAAAAGGTACAGGGAGTGGACTGCTGAGGACTGGGGTAAAGTCATTTTCTCTGATGAATCCCCTTTTCCATTGTTTGTAACATCTGGAAAACAGCTTATTCGGAGAAGAAGAGGTGAGCGCTACCACCAGTCTTGTCTCATGCCAACTGTAAAGCATCCTGAAACCATTCATGTGTGGGGTTGCTTCTCAGCCAAGGGAATCGGCTCTCTCACAGTCTTGCCTAAAAACACAGCCATGAATAAAGAATGGTACCAGAATGTCCTCCAAGAGCAACTTCTCCCAACCGTCCAAGAGCAGTTTGGCGCTCAACAATGCCTTTTCCAGCATGATGGAGCACCTTGCCATAAAGCAAAGGTGATAACTAAATGGCTCAGGGAACAAAACATAGAGATTTTGGGTCCATGGCCTGGAAACTCCCCAGATCTTAATCCCATTGAGAACTTGTGGTCAATCATCAAGAGACGGGTGGACAAACAAAAACCAACAAATTCAGACAAAATTAAAGCATTGATTCTGCAAGAATGGACTGCTATCAGTCAGGATTTGGTCCAGAAGTTGATTGAGAGCATGCCAGGGAGAATTGCAGAGGTCCTGAAGAAGAAGGGTCAACACTGCAAATATTGACTTGCTGCATTAACTCATTCTAACTGTCAATATAAGTTTCTGTTACTCATAATATGAATGCAATTATATTTCTGTATGTGATAAAAACATCTGACAAACACACATAAAAACCAGAGGGCAGCAGATCATGTGAAAATATAATATTTGTGTCATTCTCAAAACTTTTGGCCATGACTGTACACATGGAGATTTCAGTGGGGTCATGCATACTTCAGATTTTTTCAAAAATTGTCTAATTTCAGAAATGACATCATGTCCTAATGTGATCTTTTTTCCTAGATTCCATTGCTTTTAGTTAATCATATCTTTATAGCATACAGCGTTATTCTCTCTAGTTAGAAGAAACTTGACGGCCCATCGTCTAGTGAGTTAGAACAGGTCCTTAGAATTTCCATCTCTTCCTAGAAGGTTGTCATGAACTTTCTTGGCTGTCTATATAAAGTAAGTGACTACCTATTAGACTGGTGGAGCATTGTTATGATTGCAGGGGTTAGGACCACCAGTCCTTGGTCCTCCTTATTTGCGAGCTGCATATGATGTCTATACGTGGAACACCATAATGGTGAGCCTTGATTTGCTGCCGTATCATCTGGTGAGAAGTTTCACATGTTAATCGAAGCTTCTGCTTAGATTTTCTAAAACAGTCACATGTCATCTTGGTAGATTTCCTTCATTGTATGTGTGGCCGACCTGTCAATTAATATTCTTGGTTTGTCTGGTCTTCTCACAAGACTGAGCAGTGAAATGTTCTTCAGCTTGTCAATACTGGGAAACCAAACTTTTCGCCCAATTGTGTCCTAGTATAGCAAAAATGGGACACCATTGTTTACAGGTTGGGAATATGGCAGTGACAATCTTTTGATATCTGTCAGGCCCTTAGGGGTCTATAGACAGGTTTGGTATAAGATGTGTTGGAGGATTTCTAGGTGCATGTGCCAGACATGCAGACCAAACAGTGCAATAGCCTAAGGTGACTTTCACATTGTTTATTGGCTATATCAAAAGGTGATATCTAAAAGAGGCCCAAGGCTAGTTTTTTAACATGTTGTAAGCTTATATATTATATTCATGTGACTTTGTTGGGCAACTTTAACATAGAGTATCTGCTTTATAGAGTATCTGCTTTCATATATACATTTTTTTTTTTTTTGAGTCCCAGTCCTTATATTCGCGAGGGCCCCAACACGATCCTAACAGATAACCGATGCCAATGATGGTGTTTCTATCACATAGGAATTAATGAGATCAGTCAGGGGGCATCTGACTCTTCCTTTGTGTTTTTTTTTGTTTTTTTGTTTTTTTTTGAGGGTGTAGAATGACAAAATTCCTAGTGTAACCCATCCAGAATCCTGGAGTCTTTGTATCACTTTCTAAAGAATATTACATCTGTCTTCAAGTTTGCATTTGACAACTTTTTTCCCCCTTTTTTAAGCTGAAGAGATCCTTTTCATTGCAATTAAAGGGGTTGCCCAGAACTGGAAAAACATGTCTGTTTCTTCCAGAAACAGCACCACACCTGTCCGTAGGTTGTACCTGGTATTGCATCTCGGGTCCTTCAAAGTGAATGAATCTATACCACTTTTGGACAGGAGGAGTGGTGGTTATGGAATAAAGCCATGTTTTTCCCAAGTCCTGGATAACCCCTTTAACCCATCCATAGTGTAACAATATTGTTAATTCCTTAAAGGCACCAGAACTTGAGTGAGCAAGCCCTTAGCCCCCATGTACATAGGACAATTCCTGCCTGCTCATTGCTCTCTGGTGCTGTACTGTATACACAAGGCAGGGACTCCCTGTATCCTAGATCACTAGAATGCAAGGAGTCCTGACTAGGTTCGGACTGGGGAATCTGGGCAATGTGTGGATTAGATTTTCCGATCCGGTCTGCATGGGACCTAAGAGCGGCACATGCAAGTGTTGCCCACATGATAGATGTAACATCTGCCTGTACTATGATTCCAACCACTGCATATGAAGAGCTGTAGGCATTCCACGTGCTGCCATATGGTATTATGTTATGCAATGTGTTCTCTTTTAGAAACCATACTTCTAGCAAAAGCCTCAGTAATTTGCATGCAAAGCGTATTCTGTGAAGATAATATAATATATATGTACACCTCTATGTAAGATTAGAGAGCAACAAGATACCATATGGGTCCATTGATTTATACAACAATGGGACGATGCAGAGTAGACCCATGTGCGAGAGCTGCAAGGGTTAAACCTTCTGCTATGGTCGTGCAGGTCTCTGTTTCTGTATGCCATAAGGACCATCTTAGCTTTAGGATAAAAACTGCTTGCTCGGTAAAAATGAAAGTTGGCATACAATTGGTGGCAGTGGGCCCCCATGTTTATACCATGGCTGGTTTCTATACACGTGTCCTAGTCCCCTGGGAGGGGAGGAGGAGATGGTTTATATAACAACTAAACACGTCTCAGAACAGGGGAAAACCCCCACTGAGAGGAGAGTGAACTATGGCGGGAGGGATGGATAGGCCCCCTCCCCAGTGAATACAAAGTGGTTAACCCTTTGGTTGCCACTGACCTAGGAATATTTATAGTTGCAGATCTAAAATTCAGATCTCTGTTGTTATAGTGTTTACTGCAAAGTTGGATGTTCATCCTAAGAACTGGCATGGCATTGGTATGTGGCCAATTTGGTGCAGGAATTTCTGTGACTTTACCATTCGGATTAATGGGACATGCTGAAATCTATGTGCTTGCCTCTAAAAAATAACCCATTCGGAGGAAGGGAAATGATTTTCAGTCAAAGAAATTTCTGCAAGCAATGTGACACATGCGAATTTCTCCTTATTACTTTATTATTCATCCCACATTTCTCAATCGCTACGACAATCCTTAGGCCTTGTGTCAAAATTCACATTGGACTCCTCTCTGCCGCCCCTGGAGCTCATGCTGTTTTACAGTGAAGCCGGGGAAGTGCACACGCCAAGCAATGGGAGCTGCACATTGAAGCCGAGCTTTTTTACTTTCTGTGCAGAGTGGTATAATATATGGCTATTTGGGGCACTAAGGGTGGGTTCACACTGCTAATTTTGGAGTGGTTTTCTAGGCTTTTCCACCTCAGAAGCAGCTCCAAAAATTTCTGAAATCCTTTTCTCATTGATTCCATTATGAGTTAGCTAAAACAAATAAGCGTTGTGCCATATCTTGAGAGAGAGAGAAAAAAAATGCTCCAAATCCCATTGAAATCAATGAGATGCCTCAAAAAATATGCTAAAACTTGATAAAAAAAAAAAAAAAAAGCAGAGCATATTTTTGAAGCGGTTTCTTGCAGATTGATAAAATAAGTAGCGCGAATGCACCCTAAGGGTAAGTTAACACGGCAGAATTCTCTGCAAAAAAAAAAAAAAAAAAATCTGCCTCTCTTTTAGGACACTAGGGAAATTTCCATGGTGGGTCCTGCTGCAAAATGTGCCTTGTTAACCTGTTGGTAACATATTTAGGTGTCAGGTTCCCTTTAAGGAATTTCCAGTACAAAATCATAAGGAAGCACTTGCCAATTTTCCAGAGAGTACCTGAGCAGAACAAATCTCGGGCCTAAAATCCGCCCTCTGTAATGTTATAGTTCATCCCTGCCCTAAAGTTAACCATTGTCAGGCCTGAATTAGAGCGCACGGCCCCGTGCCTTGTCATTAATCTGTTATCCGGTTTCCACATTATGTTGAGTTCAGAACACTCCGTCCTGCGAGTGAGACGACGTTCCCATGGTCCAGAAATATTCACGACGGGAAATAATATTTTCAATGACGTCATTACCTTGACATTATAAGGTTACCGGTGAACGGCCTGGATTACTGACTACTTCTTTGTTTCCGTCCTATTGTGTCAGACGTTGTGACCTTATACATCAATGAGCAATGAAGGTATTCAGGTGGTTTTTTTTCTTGTGGCTCAGAGTATTTTGCATTTACATTGACTGTTTACTGAGAATACCACGTCTCGGTCAATCTCTGTACGCCAGTAAATGTTTAGAAAGTTGTCACATCCATTCCATTACTTACACTGGAGAATACCCACAGTGCACCTGGGATTGATCTCGAGAGTCCTCAGGTTAAACGTTTCAAGTCCTAGAAGGAATAAAACACACAAATAGTGACGCAACATGAGATGCGTGTAACTTGTTGTTTAATCTTAAGGTTATCATAGTGTCTCAAATCGCTGTAATCATAAATGTGCAGCAATATTCCTTCTTTATTGTTTTGTTCAGGAATAAAATGAAAAAACTTCAGTGAATACTGACACAGCAGTAGGAGAGAGGATACAAGGAGAAAATTGGCTGATTGAAAATCCCTTTGAATATTGTGGTTGTGTCCGGGGATTTTAATTGAACTTGCTTCCTCCAGGACCTGGAGGTTCTGGGATGGTTTTGACCACGGGTCTTGTGATCAGAACCTGATCGCTGGGTCGCACTGCCATCTCTGTTTCAGTTACTTTTGCTATGGAGGTTTGCAGATTATAGTTATTCTGGGGTCACATGACCCTTTGTCGGAACCAGTCTTCGATCATCGATCGCAGTGATTAGTTGTGGGAGTTGTCTGACCATTTCCTGTCCACCGATTGGACCTGTAGCAATATGTGGCAGCCATTAAAATGAAGGGTTGACAATTTAGTGCATGGACTGGCCCAGCTCAGTAGAAGTAGGCTTGTAAGAAGCTACCCTCGCTGTGATATTCATAAACCCTAGTAGGGCATATGAACAGCTGTTGTCATGCGACAACCCTCGTAACATTTATTTAGGAGGTCAAGATAAGGCTGAAATGGCCAAAAATATTGAAAGATTTCATAACGCTACTATAGTACCTCAGTCGTAGAGTTTCCATTGTCATGTATTCATCTAAATCTCTGCTGGTTCTGGATTTAGGAGTCCAGTGGGCGGTCCTGTTCAGTGATTGGCTGCTATCTCTACATGCATCTTCATATCGGCGAGGCTTTTAATGTTGAGTTTCTACTTACTGCAGGTGGCATCTCACAAATGTCATGCTTACGCTATGTTCACATCTGTGCCCGGGTGTCCGTTGCTCTGGTCCGTCTGAGGTCCAGGACATTGGACACACGGACTGCTAAAACAGCAGACACCAATGGTAACAGACAAGACCCTATTGACTATAACAGGGATGAAAAAGTTGCACTTACTGCAGTCTTTTGCCAATTTTCCGTGTTCACTGCAACGGAGACTCCGACGCAGATGTGAAGCCAGCCAACAAAACAGACAGGTACAGGATATGTCCTGAGTCTTGAGCCCTGGCTCACTGCTTTATATATGGGCCCATGATAATACACAGGCGTGTGTATGCGGCCATAGAATGAGCAGATATTTAGTTTTGTTAGGAAGGTTCCATTTAGTCATCTATGTATCAATCTGCTTGGCTCCTCCTGCTCTATAACATACCGCCTGTAGATTAGACTGCATTTTTAATGTGACAGGTTCCCTTTAAGGTCAGGCATTCCAATGATGGGAAATTAGTTAAACATTTTCGGGTTGCAGCTTCTTGCCTATGAAAACATTCATGTAGTAAGAGAGTAACATTGAGGTCAGTGATCCCAATACCTGGAAGACTTGAGTGCTGTAAACTGGCCTGAGGACCTCACATAGGAATTATCAGACATGTTGCTGCCAGCGCTGGAACAACTTGTGAGCATTCTGTCTCCACAGGCGGCGCGGGGTCTCATTAACCTAAAGGAGACTTTATAGTTGGCGTAACCCAGGGTATTGCAAGGGAGAAAGTAAAAAAGGAAACTCGCAGCCAATGATGGGACACAAAGTAATAATAAAAAAAAATAAAAAAAATACAAAATCACTTTTAGAGAATTACTTTTAGAGCCCCCAAACAAGCAGATTACTTGATGTACTGTGACTGGGACCCCCAGCAATCTGTTGGGGAACTTAGATCCAAGTATTTACTGAGCCTGCGTAAATACACCAGAGGCGTAACTTGAAGCCCCTGAGCCCCCACTTAGCATGTGCTATAAATGATACTGGTATCTTAATATACTGTAGAGAGGCCTCTAGGCCCCTGCCACCTCCAGGGCCCTGTAGTGACTGCTAGCCCTGCACCCCCCCATAGCTACACGCTAGAAATCTTGCACTATACCATGCCCAATTGGACTGTTCAGGTAATGCAAGAACATGCTGGGTTCTCCAGAGTGAGAGGTGCTCCCTTCTCTGACCTATAGATGATGAGCCTGAATGTGGGATCCCCATCTATTAACTCAGGATCCCCTAAGGCTACAGTCACAGGTAGCTTAATGGGAACCGGACATGTAGAAAAAGCTGTCCAGTTTGCTGGCAGCATGTCATAGAGCAGAAGGAGCTGAGCAGATTGGTATAATTTTTATATAAGACTTGACATTTATTCTTTGAAATCTCTGCTTTTTTATGTTGGAGTCCAGTGGGCGGTCCTATCAGTGATTGACAGCTATCTCTGTATGCGCAGTCATGGAGGGGAGGCTGTCAGTCACTGGTCACACCGCCTCCTGGATATCGTAACATAGAACAGTGGTTAAATATCAGGTTATATGGAATATTTCTCACAAATCTATATATCAGTGCGGCTCCTCCTGCTCTATAACATGCTGCCTGCAGATCACATTGTATTTTCTATGTCACAGGTTCCCTTTAATTTTATTCCACTGCAGAATCCACATGTCTTACATGTGGGTTTAGATGCAAATTTTCATGTTTGTATCTTCCATTTGATGTGACTGATCTGTCGTTTGCCGTCTTACGTTGTACATGCCATTTGTGGCAAAAGTGTTATCTAAGCAGAAAGCAAACGCTGTCATATTTTAGATGCCTGAACTTACAGACCTTATAGGTGCCTTTAGGTCAAAAGAAGAAAGAAGCCCGATGGTGTCTTCTGAGAATATGCAGAATCTTTGAATGAAATGACCTTGTACATAGTCTTCACTAATGGGTGGGGTTCACTTTCAGATCTGACAATTTGCTTAGTTTGGGGGCCCCCAGTGTATACCATTATTGGAAGGACTCCGGACTATATATACCAATACAATTATTTTCTCTTCTTGCTTTAAAGGGGTTTTCCAGGCTTTATGATTGATGACCTATCCTTGGGGATAGCTCATCAATTTAAGATAGTCAGGCATTCGACTCCCGCGCCTCCGACCAGTCAGCTATTTCAGAGCCTGCAGCCTCATCACTACTTAGCAAGCCCAGTGCCGTACATCTTGCTCGGCATCACAACTCAGGGCATTCACTTGGGAGTGAGCTGCGATCAGGCCACGTGACCAATTAATGTGTCGTCACACGGCCAGTGAAGCAGTAGTGGATCTTGGGGAGCACCGCTGCTAATTTCCAGGGGTTCTGGGTGTTGGAACTTGCTAGATCATCAATTTAAAAGTCCCAGAAGACCCCTTTAATGCATCTAAAATAAAAAATAAGCAACTTTGTAGATATTGTGTGTGCATTATCCCTGTCCTGTGACATCACTGTGTGTATTATCCCTGTCCTGTGACATCACTGTGTGTATTATCCCTGTCCTGTGACATCACTGTGTGTATTATCCCTGTCCTGTGACATCACTGTGTGTATTATCCCTGTCCTGTGACATCACTGTGTGTATTATCCCTGTCCTGTGACATCACTGTATTATCCCTGTCCTGTGACATCACTGTGTGTATTATCCCTGTCCTGTGACATCACTGTGTTTATTATCCCTGTACTGTGACATCACTGTGTGTATTATCCCTGTCCTGTGACGGCAATGGGTACATTAGGAAGACCAAAAATAATCATAATTCTTCATGCTCTCAGCTTGCTTACTGCTGAAAGTGGTCCATTGTGCAGTGTGGCCCTTTCAGATGTTTTTTATATGGCCCTATAGTTACTTGTTGCATGTCTGCTCTTGCTGCTGCAGTCTTACATGAAACCCCTGACTATCTCCATGGGAACTTTGAGGTTTTCAGGAAATCCTGGTTGGGAGGCCTTGTCTTAGAGCTCTCCAGTTCGGGAGACTGGTCCAATTATTGGCACGGTCATCAAATTAGTGAGAAATATCATCCCGTATGTGGTTGGGCTTACAAACGACAGCAGCTAGTCCTGGAGAACATACTGAAGTTATAGCACTGTATTCACATTGTCGCTTCACATGGGCAGAGTGAATCTAGGCCCTCCTCCAGTAAGTATGTACCGCACTGCTGTGGAATGTATAAGCCATTGTTTTGGCAGCAGCAGAATTGGTCTGTCTGGACTTGAGAAGGGTAAATTCCCCCAGGGCTGGAAATGTAATCTGCTTTCTTCTGATGTCAGGTGGGCGGTGGTGTAATGTAGACCTTGTGATCTGACAGCGCTCTGTAAGGTTACCGTTCACATTACACAGTTCTGTCATATATCAGGATATTCAGTCTTTGCCCATGTCAATATTTATTCAGGTTGTTGCCTTCCTCCTTCTCTTGCGTATGGTCTTCCATTTTGGTAATACTCACACAGGATATGCTTATGTGGAAGTAAAGAGGTGTCTGGAGGTCTGTGGAATGGCAGGGTAAAATAAATTAACATGAAGGTTTTTATTCCGGTCAGGCTTGGGGATTCTGTTCCCCATTCCTCTTTAAAAATGGGGAGAAAAAAGGATTGGTCCTCCAGAGTGAGAGATGGGTCAAGGAATGAGGAACCTGTACAGAGTTTAGCGTCCCAAATCTACCTGTTATTACAGTCATATGAAAAAGTTTGGGCACCCCTATTAATCTTAATCATTTTTAGTTCTAAATATTTGGGTGTTTGCAACAGCCATTTCAATTTGATATATCTAATAACTGATGGACACAGTAATATTTCAGGATTGAAATGAGGTTTATTGTACTAACAGAAAATGTGCAATATGCATTAAACCAAAATTTGACCGGTGCAAAAGTATGGGCACCTCAACAGAAAAGTGACATTAATATTTAGTAGATCCTCCTTTTGCAAAAATAACAGCCTCTAGTCGCTTCCTGTAGCTTTTAATCAGTTCCTGGATCCTGGATGAAGGTATTTTTGACCATTCCTCTTTACAAAACAATTCCAGTTCAGTTAAGTTTGATGGTCGCCGAGCATGGACAGCCCGCTTCAAATTATCCCACAGATGTTCAATGATATTCAGGTCTGGGGACTGGGATGGCCATTCCAGAACATTGTAATTGTTCCTCTGCATGAATGCCTGAGTAGATTTGGAGCTGTGTTTTGGATCATTGTCTTGCTGAAATATCCATCCCCGGCGTAACTTCAAATTCGTCACTGATTCTTGTACATTATTCTCAAGAATCTGCTGACACTGAGTTGAATCCATGCGACCCTCAACTTTAACAAGATTCCCGGTGCCGGCATTGGCCACACAGCCCCAAAGCATGATGGAACCTCCACCAAATTTTACAGTGGGTAGCAAGTGTTTTTCTTGGAATGCTGTGTTTTTTTGACGCCATGCATAACGCCTTTTTGTATGACCAAACAACTCAATCTTTGTTTCATCAGTCCACAGGACCTTCTTCCAAAATGAAGCTGGCTTGTCCAAATGTGCTTTTGCGTACCTCAGGTGACTCTGTTTGTGACGTGCTTTCAGAAACGGCTTCTTTCGCATCACTCTCCCATAAAGCTTCTCCTTGTGCAAAGTGTGCTGTATTGTTGACCGATGCACAGTGACACCATCTGCAGCAAGATGATGCTGCAGCTCTTTGGAGGTGGTCTGTGGATTGTCCTTGACTGTTCTCACCATTCTTCTTCTCTGCCTTTCTGATATTTTTCTTGGCCTGCCACTTCTGGGCTTAACAAGAACTGTCCCTGTGGTCTTCCATTTCCTTACTATGTTCCTCACAGTGGAAACTGACAGGTTAAATCTCTGAGACAACTTTTTGTATCCTTCCCCTGAACAACTATGTTGAACAATCTTTGTTTTCAGATCATTTGAGAGTTGTTTTGAGGAGCCCATGATGCCACTCTAAAGAGGAGATTCAAATAGGAGAACAACTTGCAATTGGCCACCTTAAATACCTTTTCTCATGATTGGATACACCTGGCTATGAAGTTCAAAGCTCAGTGAGGTTACAAAACCAATTTTGTGCTTCCGTAAGTCAGTAAAAAGTAGTTAGGAGTATTCAAATCAATAAAATGATAAGGGTACCCACATTTTTGCACCGGTCAAATTTTGGTTTAATGCATATTGCACATTTTCTGTTAGTACAATAAACCTCATTTCAATCCTGAAATATTACTGTGTCCATCAGTTATTAGATGTATCAAATTGAAATGGCTGTTGCAAACACCCAAATATTTAGAACTAAAAATGATTAAGATTAATAGGGGTGCCCAAACTTTTTCATATGACTGTATGTCCACAACCACCTTAAAAATTAAAGCTTTATACTCTATCGACTGTATTCCCCGCACAGACACAGGTCTTCAGTCAAGTCAGAGGAGTACACCTCAGCTTCAGTGCGCATGCGCCGAACCCCGTGTGCAGTAAAGCCTGATGAAACTCATCTGAAATCTGCTTGTCATCAATCGTATAAAGCTTTTCTATTTTTAATGCGGCCATAGATTGCCTTATAACAGGACGATTAGGGACACTAAACCACCTGTCTATAAGGATCTGTGGGTGATTTGGTGTCCTAAATTGCCCTGACAAGGTTCCCCATAAGCCTAATTCATACGTCATTGTTTTGGTAAGGTGTTTGCTTCAGTGACTAGGAGTGGAGGCTACAGAAAGACAAGGTATAATGGAGAGATTTGTTCCTGTTCTGTGCTTTTCGACACCGTTCTTGGTTTTCGCACACAGTCACTGATGCAAATCACTAACCAAAACACTGACGTGTGAATAAGGCCTTATCCTCTATCCTGTAGCTAAGTGTCTACAGGGGAAATCCCTTTAACAATCTATCCTATTGTGGCTCAGTGTTTTTCCCTTACAGAGTATATCAAGTATCTGTTGTTTTCTGTTGGCTAATACTTTTTTAGAAAGTTTTTTTTTTTTTTTTTTTTTTTTCTCCTGTTCATTTGGCACGCACACTGGAGGTTACCCAGAGTACACCTGGGACCGATCTCAGGAGTCTTCAGCTGAAGCATATCAAGTCCTAGAAGGAACAAAGATATAAGTATTCAGAGTGACGCAACGTGATACAGAGGAATTGTTGTCTAATCCTCTGCTGCTGATATATCGTGCGTAGTTACGGCCCATAATTCTATTATTCATAAGTAACAATTCTACAATGGACGTCACCGTTCTGAATTCCCTCTTGTCTGTGGGGGAAATTGTCTATGAAGCCAAGGTGTGCTACCTCGGCTTTAGTGACGACCGGCGCATGCGCAAGGGGTGCCAGGAGCTTCATATGTTTAGTTTTTTTGTGTTTAAACTGGGCACAGACCGCCTTGTCATTGTGGTATTTGGGTCCCTAAACCGTTGCTGGTAGTTTACTGCCCCAAATATATCTGACAGCTTCTACATTTTTTGTTCCTTCTCCGACAGTGAAGGGGTTAATCCGGTTGCATCAGTGTAGGTTTGTTTGCCTCAGATACTGTATATTGCTTGTGTCATCAATCGTGTCCTGGTACAGAACTGGCACCAAGCGCCGTAGGATAATTGCATTTAGGACATTTTTTTTTTCCATCTTATTTGCCAAATTCTCCTCCTCCTCTTCGGTATTTTTGTGCATTATAGTCATTTATTTCTGCTCTGAGTCTTCAGCGCTCCAGCCTGTGGGCTTCTCTCTGCCAGACTGCACAATGACAAAAGTCACGCCGTGTTCTCTGGTCACGTCTCCATATTTATCAGTTGGACCATCTCAACCTGCACTCTTGGGAAAGTTTTTCTGTAATGTTCCAGCCTCTACGTGGATACTCCTATCTAGTTTTCAGGCTAATCCAGCAATATTAGAGGGTTAGGTCTTTAGGTTAAGTTCACATGTAGGAATTTGAAACAGAATCCGCCTCAAATTCCGCTTAAAAAAAAAAAAAAAAACCAAAAAAGTTTCCTAATTCCTGAAGCAGATTTTTTTTTTTCAGCCTGCAAAAACTTCATGTGAACCATTTTTAATGGCAGGCAAATAAACCGTCATCCTAGTGACAGCTGTGAAAAATGGATGTATTGAACACCAGGTGATTCAGGTCTGATTCAGGTGACCCTAACCTACCTATCTGTGGGGCCGGGTTCTGGATATGTGAGTACATTTATAGACTTTTTTTTATTGTTTTTAAAATGGCCATGTGGTGACTTTTCCAAAAAATTGTCATGCAGCTATTTTTCACTTTTGAGAAAACTTTAGACTTCTCATCAGTACAAAAAAAAAAAAAAATCACCGTGAAATCTTAGTTTATAGGAGTGCCCTTGAGTAGCTTGAAAATGTCAAGTGATACACTAGCCCTTTGGATATACGAGCCATGTTAAAAAGTAGCTTTAAAAAAAAAAAAAAAAAAAAAATCAAATTCCTGGAAATATCTCTAGAACTCTTTTTTAGGCTAGGTTTGGCTCTCTGTCGTTCAGGTCTGCATGGGGAGAGCCTGTCTGCTAAAATAGCAGTTACCCGCTGACCTCGCGGTCCATGCAGGATTTTTTTTCCGATTTTAGGCAGTCTCATACGGAGACTCCAATGCAGATGTGAACCTAGCCTTGGGCTGAAACCCCACGTTGCAAAAGCGCAGTGTTTTTGCGGAAAATCTGCGACAAAAAAAAGCTGCATTTTACAGTGAATTGGATTCTGGCTAATCCCATCCAAACATTGCTGAAAAAAAAAAAAATCTGCAACAGAAAAGCTGCGTTTTCAAAAATCCGTATACCTGCGGATACGCCGGCATTTTCCATAAAGGTATAATAAGAACAGACCGCAGAGGAAAACTCAGCGAAAATGCAATGTAAAACCTTCCGTAAAAAAACTGATGCATTTCCACCGCATTTTTTGTGCTGCGCTGCGTTACGTAGGCCTTAGCCTTAAAGTTTTGATTGCTTAATAGCCAAAAGTAAACTTGCTAGAAATGGTCGCTGTAAAGTAATCTTGATGTTACATAAGGTCTGCGTTAGAGTTTTTGGCGGGGGTGTCTGTTACCGGTGCGGACGTGCGGGGCAGGCTTGGTTTTGACTCTTCATCTCGGCAGCTTGTGCTGAACGGTCTAAATTACCGTTAAAGAGTTTTCAAAATAAGTAATTATCGTTTTCATCATTTGTGCAGGTTCTTATCTGGTGCGGCAGCTCCATAACACTTAAGATAATGAGCGTGTACCTGTGAGTGACTGCAGTCTTATCACCGGGGTGATTAGGTGGGGGAAGATCTTCAGACTAATTGACCTCCATAAAAAGACATGTGCCGCACATGGCGTGACCTTTTAGAAACTGTCTTCGGTTTGTTTTTTTTACCTACCATTATTTAGGGATTTATTATGTATCTTGGTTTACAAATAGAAGATGGAGATTGCGGAGACTGGGTTTAGTGTTACTTAAAGGGGTATGCACATATCAGATATTTATTACATATCCAAAGGAGTGCCAGGCTATTTACTAGAATTAATGGGGAATGCAGGGCTGTGGAGTTGGAGAAAAGTTACCGACTCCGGCTTCAAAATCAAAATTATTTATTTTAAATTCTATTAGTTATTAATTATACAATATCAATTAGATGTATAGTTTGTTACAGATTTACTTTCACAGGAATTCAATCACTAGATTTTTTTGTAAATTATTCTAGGTCCACATCTGCGTCAGGATGTTCTTCAGAATACAGATCGCCAAAATAGTGGGAATATCAGAGCCCAATGGACCCCATTGACTATTATGGGTTCCGTCGCGTACCCATTGCTTTTTAACTATAAGTGACAGACCAAAAAGTTGTGTGTGCAGGACTCTCTCATCCGTCGAATTTAAGCAGACACTGTGATGGAGTCTTCAATGCTCATGTGAATCCAGTTTTAGAGGAGCTTTCCCTCTTCTATCTGACTCCAGCTGTCAAAGATTTATGAAGTGGTCTGTGTCATAGTCGGACTAGGGTTGTGGAAAAATAGGAGTCGCGGTCGGGTTGGCGTACTGATTCCCAAGGTCTGAGAGAGAGAGCTGTGCATGCTCTGCCATCTCTCCATTCTCAGTAGTCCTGGGATGGAGGTGGAATCTGCTTCTATCCTTGGGATATGCCATAAATGTCCATGTTGGGAATTCTCTTTTAGACATTGGCAGAATGCAGTGGAAAAATCGCATTTATACAGTACCAGAAAAGTTAGTGAGATTTTAATTACTGTCTACCCCACATTGTCGGGAAAAAAAGCTGCCAATAATGTTTTCCCCCCATAGACTTATTTGGGGGATGCAAAACAGTAACAAAAAAACACAAGCATTTTTGCTATTTTTATTTCTGCAGCCTTTCACTGTGTGTGGACTTAGCATTAAGGTGGTATTAAAGTTTGTTTGTTTTTTTATTATTTTGGACTCTAGATAGTGTCTTCTGCATTGTTTCTCTTCCTCTATACAAAGCCATTAGTTGCATATTACTGTGGCAGGATAATAGCAGCCATAGAAGTCAGGGTCATTGCCATTGTCTTGCAAGTGAATCCAGCTTTTCACAGACTGACATAGAGAAAAAAAAAAAGTGGTGAGCCTGACTTGTCATGTGATGAATCATGCCAGACGACATGTGCTATGTATCTAGGTAAGGTTTAGATTTATTCGAGAAATTTCTGCCTGTAAAAAAACAAACAAACATCAGTTTGTGTATATGAATGAGGACTCTATCACATATGCTCCAGAAACAGGCCCATTTAGATGGATTGATCAGCTGACATAGTTGACTTTGGGCCCAGTGCATGTTAATGCGGAGCCTTTGTCAGAAGGATATCCTAATGCATATCTATCCAAATTTATCAAACGCCTGGTTTACAAAGTCCAGCCATCCTTTGCTGCTGAAAATATCACACTCTTAAAGGGAGTCTGTCATCAGGGTGAAGCATATTAAACCAGCAACATAGTGATACCAGTCTGATCTGAATGTAACGTCTTTGAGGCAAAGGCCCCACGTAGCCGGCCGCAGCAAAAAAGTGATGCGGGAAAAAACGCGGCGGCAACGCATCGCGTTTTTTCCTGCCGTACTTTTCATAGAAAGTCTGTAGAGGTTTCCTCTGTGGACTTTCTGCTTCCATTATACCTACACGGAAACCGCAGGTGTTTTGGGAGGTATAAAAACTGTGACTGTTTTGGAAATCGCAGCGTATCCGCTGTGCATCTTTTTCCACAATGCATGGATGGGATTCACTAGAATCCCACCCACTTTACAGAGACTGTAAAATGCCAAATGCCACGTGGGGCCCCAGCCTTACTCTATGAAAATTCATGGCTCCATTGCCGAGATATTTATTTTACAATATGCAAATGAGCAGTCTAGAGCACCGAGGGCGGGTCAGTTACTCCAAACTGTTGTGCTACACACTGCTGTAAAATGCCCTCCTTCTCCTCTCCCTTCTTTGAGTGACCAGTCAAGGGAGTCATGCTGAAATCTCACCCAGTCCTGTGTTCTCGTGTTCATGCCAATGTATTAGGACAGTTTGGAGCAACAGAGGCGTCCTCAGTGCTCCCGATTGCTCACTCGCATATTGTGAAATCAATGGATCTCTCAGCAGCAGAGACAGGAATTTTAATGGAGGGAAATGTATTACATTCAGGCGAGCCTGACCTATCTGTGTTGCTGGTGACGGACTCCCTTTACTTGAGTGTCTCTAATCCAATGGTGCAGTTGTCGTTTCCTATTCATGTTAGGCTATATCCACATAACCAAGACGATTCTCGACCGTGTGTTTCATGAATCTGGGATATGTTATTTTCTTGGACCCATTCACATCAATGGGGCAATTGGGATTGTTAAAAAAGACCTGAGTTGGATCCATTAAAAAAATAAAGCCTGCCCAGTTTTTTCAGGGCACTGGAGTCAGTATCTTCCATTCTTCTATTTTTCCGCTGTTCAACTCCTGCTCCGGCACTGACTCAGACTCCTTCATAAATGTCCGATAGCCATGGTCAGACAGAAGTAGTTACAATCCTCTAATTCAGGAAAAAAAACCCAGTGAGTGACTGCCTGTGATAGTAAATATGTTACAAATTATACATCTAATTCATTATATAACATTAATAATTGTATCAGATAATTTAAAATCTTATTATTTTGAAGTCGTAGTCTGTAACTTTTTTCTGACTCAGACTCCACCTAAAGTTTTCTCTGACTCCACGGCCCTGATTTTTATTTTTATTTTTTTATAGGTCAGGGACACCACATGATAAAGAAACTCAGGTGTGTGAATAAGCTCTTAGCAGGCCTCTGAAGAGGTGAGCTTCAATCTGAGTGACTACTGCAGTCTGGGTATTATTCTCAGATTAGGAAGACTGGAAAGTGGTCTTTAAGAATGTGTAGATTTCCTAAAATTGATTCCAAGGAGCAGATTGTCAGTGGACATACCTGAGGATTGGGCTTCTGACTGAAAACACTCACGTAGCCTCTTGAAGTATATAAGTTAGTCAGATTGTCCGCCTAGCACATGTCGTTGACCATCTTGTTGCGAGACCAGATCTATAAGTCAGCCCGTCTGAAATTGTCTCTGTGGTTTATAGACTGATGAGAGTTTGTCTGAGGAAGACCCTTGTCCTAGCCTTGTAGATTTATGATGGTGCATATTGTATACTGCTGCTCGCGGACCACTGAGTCTTTCCATGAGACACGTTGGCCAAATGTTTGCTTTGTAATGAAGCGTTTGCATTCTGTCAGGGTTCACATCAGCATCAAAACAAACACTCGCTGCGGATTCCCAGGGACACTGGGCTTTTCAGACTCTACTGAAAGGGTCAAAGTGACCTTTGCTTTTTTTTTCTGTGCAAACACAAGGCCGGAAACAAGGTCCTGGAGCTATTGTGCCCGGGTGTTCTTTGTTAATCCTTTGTTGTAAACTTGGAAGACGACTGGCTGGTTTCACCATCTTGCTGTTTTGTACTTCTGCTGTCTTTAATGTTTTTATAACTTTTTCCTGATCCTCAGCTAATTTTGTGGTTTCCTGTGTATTGATCACTTTCACTCTTGGCTTTTATGCAGATTGTTGTGGAATTTAAGCAGATATTGTTTTCAGATTTAAGATCTGAAGAACACTTACCTTGGAGATTCTGTTCTCTCCACCACTAACTGATGTAGGGCCTTGAACGGGTTCTGCAGGTTAAGGCTAGGTTCACACCTGCGCCCGGTCTTCGTTCTGGGTTTTCCGTCCCCAAATCCACCTTTTTCGGGCGGAAACCTGGTGGACCCTATTATAGTCTATGGGGTCCGCAGGTAACCGCTTTAAGTGGAGTATATTTTCGTTTGTCGGGTCCCCTGAAAGGAAACCCGAACGCAGGTGTGAACCCAGCATAATGCGTCAAACTGTATCTGGTCTATGTATAGCCCCATGGCAGCATCCATGTTGCCACAGCTTCATTACTGGAGGTAATTGCAACAAGGTCCAATTGTCTGGACCAATAATATTAAAATTTCACAAACATTGACACCTGGGTTTTTCCTTTCACTTATGAAAGTGATTTGTCCCTATGGTCACTATACATTCCAGCATTTTCAGCCCTGATTGGCCCTAACTGGTAACAACAAACATGGCGGCAGCAAACATGGGGAGCATGGTAGATATCCTCTATGCAAAATATAAATCATTTTAAAGGATCTCTATTTTCTCACGATCCCTAATTCAATACAGATTTACACTTATTAATTTTTATTTTTTTTTGTAAAGAAGAAGATTGCAAACCAATGTCACAATTGTGCAACTTGAAACTTGTGGGCGGATTTGTTTTGTTTTCACATTTTTTGCTGCGGTCAGAAAATTGTGAAAGAATTTCGGAAGAAGCAGCTTAGGAATTACATAATAAGCCTTGACAGTCACGTGGTGGTTTTGGCCCTCTGGGACTTTTTACTAGATTTATAGGGAATTGCAATGCTGTTCATTTCCCAATAGGGGTTTCCTATGTACAGTATTGTTTTATTTTTATGAATTGCGTTATATCTATTGAGTCAACTTGGCCATCTAACCCAATACCGACCATCGCTTTAAGGAAGCAGAGTCTAGTTTCGTAAGATGGAAGCTGCTCGCGAAACTGACCATGATATAGAAATTTAAGTCTTTTTTTTTGTAACAATATCGTCAGACATCCTAAAACCTTTCTCTAGTAGCTATCTGTATGACTTGTGGGATTGTCAACCTTTGGGAACTGGATGCCCCCTGTAATTTAGATGTGCACTTGCGTAAATATTTATTTGTATTCAATTGATATGTCAAGATTTCCATATAACATTTCATATTCTTTTCCATGAATTGTTAATAAAAAGAATGTGTTTTTGCCTTCTTTTTGTATATGGTGCCAGGATGTCTGGCAGCAGTGGACTAACACTGACTGAACGGTTGGCGCACAAGCAGTACCGAAAATACCACCAAATTTTCTTCACCCAGATGTTAGAGATCCAGCCAATGATTTGGCTGTCAGCATCGTTTTATCACACTTTGGAAATGAGTACAAGCAATACATATTCTGGCCATATTTTCTCATGCTTTTCATTTGAGTCTATTGAGCATTCTACGTTTTCCAATCCTTTTTCATTAAAATGGAGTTATCTGTGGATATTTCTTAAGTGATCCGAAGTGATGGTTAGAAATGACTCTTGTAGATGGGTTAACATTCCAGTAAAGGTCTATGCTCAGTACAAAGCCAAGAGCATGAATTGTTTGGCAGCACGCGCAGTCTCTACGGTTCTGTTTTATGAGCTTGTAGGCACTCTGTGTTCCACCATATTCTGCTTCCTTGAGGCACCATATATTATTCATGGGTTTTGTAAGATTCCATACAGATGTTGACTTTCTTCTATTGACCCAGGGCCCCGTTGCTACCAAGGACCATTTAGAGGTTCTACTAATTCTGATAGTTATGATGAATTTTTTATTTTTTGAGATTTGTCTGGATCCAGATAATGTCCCATATTCTCTCTCTTAAAGTGGACCTTTCACGTCCACTAAGATGTGATATGTTATACTGCTGCAAAGCTGGCACTGTACTGAATTTAGCCGAAACTAACTTGTCACATACAGGACATGAAAGGTCCTCTTTAAGGTGCTATACATATTAGATGAATGTCAGCTGCACCTCCCTGATTTCAGGGGGTTGGCTGCCCATCTAATGTGTATATTGGTGCCCTTACTCTCCCCCAATGACAAGGTAAAGAAGGGTTGTGCACCTTGGATTTCAACGTGCCTAATCTCATGGGGGACAAGGAACCACCAGAGGTGTCTGGCCAGGGAGTAGAAGTCTGGGCCAGTTTTGGGTGGCATTTAACTCTGATACCGGCTTCAAAATAAAATGATTAATTTATGCAATTATCAGTATTATATAATGAATTAAATGCGTAGTGTGTTGCATATTTTGCATTTGCATAGTGTGTGTGTATGTATATGTATATATTAGTGTGTGTGTGTATATGTATATGTATATATTAGTGTGTGTGTGTGTGTGTATTTATTTGCATTGGGCCTACCACCTCCATAGCCCAGTGTCTGGCAATATCTTATTCCTCTCTCCCTCTTGATAACCAAGGCATCTGGGCATAAACATGCATGGGAATTTGGTAGAAATAGCTAGCCAACAATAACCTACTTGGACAACAACAGCTATGCAGTACCATTTGCTCATGGTTGATTATTATTTGTGACTCAAAGTACTCAATTAGGACTGTCATACTATTCACACCCCATAATGCTCCTTGGAAAAAGGAAAGTTGTGCCGACACTTGAATCAATTTTGTCAGGAAGGAAAAAAAAAACTAATTATGGACTCTTACAAGATCATAGAGTTCATAAGTTGACAGTCATCCTAAGCTTGGCTATCTTGGCTTTCTATGAGTTGTTTTAGTATTTCCTTGTGTAAATCTGCCAGGACTCTCAGAGAAAGTATGCGAGTCCTACTTCTCCCACCCAAACACTGTGACACCTTGAAATATACAAACTGATATAGGAGATATGGTAATCATTCTGTGTGGGTGGGTAGGCAGGACTCATCGGCTTTCTCTGAGAGTCCTGGCAGATTTCTAGCGAATCCCCAAAAAAATTCTGAATTTTTGTGGCTGAGTTAATTTAAACTGAAGAAACAAAATTTTCTCAACATTCTCTTCTCACTTGTGTATGACTAGCTTTTTATTCTTCTGAACTTCAGATAAGTTGGATGGTGAACCAACAACTAGGTTGCGTGTCGCCATATCTTCAACCAAGTCTTTCTCAATCTTCCACATACGCTCCAGTCTAGACTAATTCAGAGAATGTAATGACATTGTTAACGTGGTTATGTTTGGAGAGTGGCAGAATGTGGGCCGTGTGGTTTTCATCAATGCCTCTTACACGGCGACGGAGCGTTCTGGCTGACAGGAGATGTGATATGGATTACAGATGTCTGACTTTCAGTAGCACACTTCACGGCTAGCACTGTACGCCAGCTATTTGAGAAGTTTATTCTGGTTATGTTGTACGTGTTTTCTCCTTTGGAAAGAACAGCACATAAGGTGTAATTTACACGCCACGCCTGTTTGATTTTCCTTGGTGGTTTGCTTTAGCAGTTTGTGCTGCCGACAATATAGATATTTTTCTGCAGGCGACGTAATTGAATTAACGGTAATTTAGGTAAACAAATATAAAATGACTGTTTTATTTTCCTGTACGGTTTTGCTGTTGCGTATTGCTGTCAAATATCTTTTCAGATCACACACCTAAGAAAATTCATGCACTAACCTGGATTAGAAAATGTAATTTTTCTCCAAAACCAGGTCTGAGGAGTCTTGATCAATTTTGGGTGGAGTCAGAGGGAGAAAAGGCTTAAAAATTAAATTTTTCATTATTTTATACAGTTGTTATTGTTATTATCGTTAAGACTACTGCTTGTCAGCCATTTATGAATGAGTCGAGTGTGAGCAGAAGTTGGGCTGTGAATTCGGAGTTGGTGGTTTGGCCTGCAGGCTCCACAGCCTTGTCCATAACATTGCCACTCTTGTCCATAGACTCTGCCTGGTAGTCACATTGACTTGAACCCATGGACAAGGGTCTGTCATGACAGTGGCAAACATGGCCCTGTAGCTTAAGCAACATATGACCCCTTCTTGATGCTGTATTGGTCACTACATTATCCTCGTAACAAGACCGATCTGGTTCATCTTGGTCCTTTAACACCACATAGTTTTCGGCCTGGAGTAAACCTAAGCCTGGTGCTCTACTGCCATGGCTCCCCTCCTTCTACCCCCAACACATGGATTGACAGCCACCTAATATATAAGCAGTGTGAGTGCATGGTGGGGCGTTCCAAGCTCACAAATACGTTGGACTCATAACTAGGCTGCCATACATAGAAGAATGTGGACCATAGCAGTCACGTGACTTTTCCCATTCACTTCTAAAGCAGCGTAGTTCACAGTGGAGGAGGGGATGGTGCAGAGCTCAGTCATTTGTATTGTGCAACAGTCACATCATTTAGTTTTTCGAATGTTATCGTCTAGCCCTGGAGGCCTCCCACCGAGATTCGGAAACACAAGCAATATCCTAGTGAAATTACAACATAAGATCCTTATATCCCGGAAAGTTCAAAAATGTCCAATAACCTGAACTATCCTGTAAATTAATTGGATTATTTTGGGTTTTATTACATTTATTCTTTCAGATTCATACTTTTTTTTTTCTTAGAACATTATGGAGGTAAATGTGGGGTCGACTTCAAAGGTTATGCTGCTACTTCTAGAAAGTCTTTGAAGTTGCGTCGTCCTCCTGGCATGAACAGAAATTTTAATGAATTGAATTAAAAGAATAGTAAAATGATTAAGTTTAGTCTAAAGGATGTCAAATACCACAAGTCAAGACAAGGGATAAGTGATTTTGTTTTCCCTCTTGGCTCAAGGTACCCAGAATTGTTTGCCTGCTTGTTTGTTGGTTAGGATTTCCAGGGTCACTACAATTCATTCCAATAAGTATTCTATTCCAGGCGGAATTTCTTGCATTCTTGACCTTAAATAGTACTGTAGGATTTCCTGTATATGAGTGTGTGTGTGTGTGTGTGTGTGTGTGTGTGGGCTGCCCATCCCCCTATGTACAGAGCGGACCCGTATGGTATTGTGTTCCTCTTAAGGACACGTTCTGTACATCCCAGTTTTGTGCTGACTAATCTCTGTATTCATAGGATATCCAGTTCCTTGAAGCCTTTGAGAGCGCAGTTATTCAAAGAATTGACTCTGGAGCTGGGAGATTCCTGGCCCCAGGCGTTGAGTGGCATGGGACCGTGGGGGTTGGGGGCTTCATTATCTATTCTCTAATTAAAATGTCTAACAGTGTAAAAAAAAAAAATCTCTGCTGCAGATTGTGTGAACAGTGGTGATGATCTTGTTTCTGTTTTAAATGCCCCCTAAAGGGGATTTTTCACCCTTTTTTCATTTAGGGTACCATTTGAGGCCATTAAGTGGGTGTAAATAAATGAAAAGTTGCATTAATCTCAAGTGTGGCTCTTTGTTTCCAGGCGGGTCGTGGATTGGCTGATCCTATTAATTCTGTGCAGGTTATCCAGGCCTGACCTAATCTTTCCCTTGCATCTGATTTTCCGTTCAGTTAACAGGGAATCATTCCCAGACATGAGACAACATTGTTATAAATATATGGAGCCTGTAAACCAGGGTGATGTCACTAGATAACTTCCTAGTAAAGAGTGCCAGACAATTGCATAAATAGCAATTCCTCAATATAGCCATGTTTTTGGACTTACCCACAGGAGCAATCCAATAATAACAGATGTAATACTGAAATGTATTATACAGGAGGTAGTGTCTGGTACTGTATATTGGGTAATTGCTAGTGAAGCAATTTTGATGGTTGGAACAAAAGTGAATCTACGTTTTGCATTTATTTTCTGCATTGGTTATTGTAGTTTCTTCTTGTTCTGAAATAAATTTAAGAATAAAATCTATGCAGCCTTGGTGACTATACAATATATAAAAAAAAAAACTTTAACAAAAGCAGGGCTGTGGAGTCGGTACGCCAAAGCCCCGACTCCGACTCCTCAATTTCCCCTGACTCCGACTCCAACTCCGACTCCACCAAAATAGGCACCGACTCCACGACTCCGACTCCACAGCCCTGGCACTGCTAAACCTTATAGGTTCACTCAGAACTCAGTCCCATCATTATATGAGGAATAGAACAGACCTTTACAGGACATTTCATCATTTTCAACATTTCATCATTTTCCCAAATTCTTATGAAAATATATTCAGCACATACTGCATTGTACTACTAACTGTACCAATTTATTATATATTTTGGGAGTCGGAGTCGGTCCATTGTATACCGACTCCGACTCCGACTCCACCAAAATAGGCTCCGACTCCGACTCCACGACTCCGACTCCACAGCCCTGAACAAAAGACCACCTACAGTTGTGTACATGAACCTAAGACTGTGTTGGACACCTTGGTGAAATCCCAATGCTCCCCCTTATATAGTTCCTATTGTCACAGCTGGCAAAAGTGAGGCTATTTAATTCTTTCCTCCAGACCACCACTAAACACTGATGCCCCTTTTAGGGTGTAGTATGCCTCTTCTGATGGAGTTCTCCAAAATATGCCCAATTGGGCTGAAAATTCTGGCAGTCCTGGCACATTCAGGACAGTTGGCAAGTGTGCCCAGCATGGTCATTGGGGTGTGTGACATGATGGACCCAGCACTGACTTTTTTGTCATTTTGGAATGTGAAGATGTGAACACAGCCTCATGTCAGTGGTGTTGGTGCCCAATTTGATTCATCAAAAGTCGTTTTTTTTTTGTTTTTTTTTGTTTTTTTTTTCACTTGGGACTTTCTCTTCCATTTGACAAATAAACCAGATGTAAGAAGGCATCTGATATGTTTTTTACATTAAAGTCAGCAGTGGAGGATGCAGACCACTGACTAAACAGCACAGATGTGAATATAGCCTAGGAATGCATGGACTGAAATCTTGGATCAGAACCTGTTCCGCTCCAGTTGGTGACCCTTCCGTAGTTCAGGGATCGGGTTATATCTCTGTGGTCTGATGGGAGTTGTTTTGGATCATCTTTGTCACGATTCTTTCCAACCTTGTTCAGCAGCTGCTTGTTTGATGGCCCGTAGATAAGTATGAATTATTTCCATCTTGAAATTTTTTGTGATTTTGTTGTTAGGGGGTTTGCATGGATCCCTGCGTGCATGTTTGTTGGATTAGGGTTTTGCTATGATCTCCCGGCTGTGAGCGGAAGTGCACAGGCCGTAAGAGACGACATCTGTAACTAATATTTTATTCCTTCAGTTTTTTCCTTGTTAATTCAGTGTGGTTTCTATTATGACGGGATGTTTATTGGTGTATGTGACATTTCGGGGTAAATACACCATACTTGTCTCTTCTCGAGGTTAGAGTTTGTTTCTCAATTTCATTTTATTGCTGTGGAATAGGCTGGGAAAACTTCTGTTTTGTTAGAGGGAAAAATGTTGTCACAGATTATTATATATACCTTCACAACTGTGTTTCTATTGCTTCAGTGTATCTGAAAGAAAATGGTGTGCTCAGTGGGCTTGATAAAAAAAAATATATTATCACCCTTTCACACCACATATTGGCATCCTGGTGAAAATTTTATTGGTAAATTTAACAAAAAAAAGTGCATTTCAACAGGCTGCATAAACGTAATGTGAATGAGCCCCTACTGTTTGTCTACCGTTCCAGTGCAAACCTGTGTCGCCATGGTACAGACGGTAGACATGTTGGTCCACATTTACTATTACTCCTGCACCTGAAAAGTATGGAGACTATGAGTTGGGGGGGGGGGGGAGTTACAAACTCAAACTCTGGCTTTAGTATAAAATTATTATTTTATATCCTGCAATTATCAATGGCGTTTAATTATATGTATAGTTTGTTGCATATTTACTGTCATAAGAACTCTCACTAGTTGTTTTTTTTTTTTTTTTTGCCAAATTAGGCTACATTCACATCTGCGTTGGAGTGTCTGTTGATTGTGTGTCGAAAATCGATGGATAAAAAATTCCTACAAATCTCACTTTTTCATCCGGCTGTTTGTTTAAAAGAACAGACACACCTGACAGATCCCTTTAGAGTTAATGGGGTCCATCAGGCTCCATAGGTGGCCACTGTTGTAGTGGTCCACCTATCTGTTGTTCTTGTCCTCCGACAGACCAGAACAACGGATGCTTATGTGAAAAATGATTTGATCTACCAACTTCACAGTCCTGCTAAAACTGTACCCCAAATTCGGCCATTTTAGGTACAATTCATCTCCTGCCCCCATTCGACACTTTATAAGATATTGAGTTGTACAGGAATGTAGGCAGGACAGGTTGTGGATACCTCAGTACATCAGATTTATTGTAACCCGCACCAAAAAACTGCTGTGGATTATACCAGAAATCTACACCAGTTCCTGACTGACATAGATTTGAGTTCTGGTACATGTAAACTCTCGACACGAGGCCAGAGTCTCTTGATAATTTTGGCACATCTAACATTTGTGGGGGAATAGATTAAACACCAGTCTTAAGTTCCCGTCCCTTCCCCATGTGTGTCTTCTGCCTAACATGGTTTCTTTTAAGGTTTTGTTCACAATAACAAGTGCCTTGCAGGCCATATGGACTGGGAAACAGGTGAAAATAAGTGGCGCACTGTAGTAAAGTATACCTTAATCTAGAAGTAGTATAATAAGTGGTTCTACAAATATGGCCAGGACTGAAGACCAATATCTGGCCCACCCTTACAGCATTGCTGGGTGCCCTTGCCCGCTAGAGTAGCGTAATTGACTTGAAACAGAATCTTCTTATACCATCTAGTGAGAGAAGATAAATTCGACAAGCACTTTTCATGCAGTTTGCCGCTCCCCTTGGCAAATTCAGAATGGACTTTTAAATATACGTTTTATTGAGCGTTTAATGTTCATTATTCACAGCTCTATTTAATTGGGTTCCTGGTTGAAGAGTAAATACAGAGGCAGCGGCCGAGGATTTCTGTCTTGATTCATAAAAGGACAAGGATGAAGAAATTCTTTCTCCAGAAACATTTTTTAGCAACTTTTTTTTTTGTTCCTTTTTATGGTTTTCTATGGAAACATACAGTACGTATGCATCAATTTACGTAAACACATGTACAGATGTCTGACCACTAGAAAAGCAAGGGTAGGATGAGCTGCTTATTAAAAATGCAGCATTTAGGTAATGCTAACTGTAATTTGTGAAATAATATTCACAGAAACCATCTGGACACTGTTTTTTACACATGTAATGCAGATTCCATATGTTCTTTGTAAGTCGGACCGTTCATAGGGTGGATCGCTGTTCACAGCGTCCAGGTTCGTGAATATAATGCCAGAAGTACATAACTGTAAGAACTGCTGTGACACATGAGCAAAAGGGTCATGGGTGGTAGTATACCTATACATGGCAGTGCTGGTTTATGTGCCATTCCAGTATGTACTGCACAAAGCTTGGTCACGCCACCCGTTGGTATGGTCATGACTTCCAATAATGGAGGCCAATTTTGGATCCATCGAGCATCTTATGGATGAAGACAAGAATACCTTCAGATTGTTTACACTTCTGTCCTCTTGGGTATTTAGCTACCTAGTGGTCCTAGACTGGTTAACTCTGAACCTTGTGATCAAAACCAGCACCAGTCGTTCTACCGTCTCTCCCATCTGCACAGGTATACCCCCATAGCACATTTAACTACATGTGATCATGGTATGGGAGGCGAGTGACTTTGGGGGACAGGTGTTGGTTCCAATTATGTGACCCTGTTTGGAACTAATCCAGAACGCCGCTCCTAAAAAAAAAAAAAAAGCCCAGGAGGAAGGAGTTCCTGAAAAATGCCTCTTAGGCCGCGTTGCGGAAATGCAGCTTTTTTCGTTGCAGATTTTGCTGCGTTTTCTGAGCCAAAGCCAAGAATGGCTACAAAAGGAATTGGAAATATATAGGAAGTTCTTATACTTCTATCTTCTGGTCAATCCACTCCTGGCTTTGGCTCAAAAAAACGCAGCAAAATCTAGAACAAAGCTGCATTTCCGCAACGTGGGGCCTCAGCCTAAAATGTGTTTGTGTTACCACATAATTCTGAGAACTATACTTTTTTTTTTTTTTTTTCTTTCAGCAATCTACGCCTCATTGAATCTTAAGGGTGCTTATATTTAGCATGACAACAAGTCAACTTTTCATTGGTACCCTTTTGGGTTACGTATGGCTTTTTTTTTTTTTTTTTTTTTTTTTTTTTTAATTGGGATACAAGGGGACCAAAAACAGCAATTCTGACTTTAGGTTTTAGATTTTTATTTTTTTTTTTTTCATTTTATGCACTATTTTATGATGAAGTATATAAACACTTTTTTGTTTTTATACAGTGGAGTTAAAATGGGTTGTCTGGGATTTGAGTTTTTTTTTGTCTTCACTCTGACACCCACCATGCTCCATTCATGATCCTTATAAGAAAATATAAATATGCCCTTTGACTTTGTACCATGCTCCAGAATTGTCTTGCGCTTCGTGAGTAATAGTCTGTATTTATACTTTTGACAATTGTTTGTCTCTGTCCTCGTCTGAGGACCAGGCCTCCTCCACACCTCTCCTTTTTCTCAGCAGTGTGTTCTCTGCATTTACATTGGGCATCTGTTCTGCTCAGTTCTCCAGATGTCTTAAACCTGAAAATCCCAAGACAGAAACTCTTGGTTTTATGTAAACCACTGGGGTAGGTGCTAGAGAAGCAGATGCTTTGTGACTTGTCTCATTTTTCACAATGGCTTATTTTAGATTAAACTGTTTGACTAGATGAACCATTTTTTCCTGTCTTGACAAAGAAGGGATTTTCCTAGTTTAACGTTGCTTTGTGTATGACGGTGTTCAGCCGACCTGCAAACAAAAGGTCTACCCGAAATCCATAAAATTTACTCTGTGTCAATGGCATAGCCGCACTAAATCGTGCAGATTTTTGGGAAGATTCACTTGCAGAAAAAAAAAAAAAAACATTCCCTCCTCCCAACACTCCCAGAGAAACACACTGTGTACATCTGGACCTGTGGATTTTAATACGTTTGCCCACTAGTTGGGTTATGTGGCATTTTGATTTTCCCAATAACTGGCCCCCATAAAATAACAAAATCTGTAAGACTCACTTTACCAATAATCCTTTGCTGCTCCTTTGTCACCCACCAGTCTCTGTTTTCTGGGCTTCAGCGATGACATAATGTGAATCTGTGGCCAGTGATTCATTACAACAGTCATAGTGACATCATCACCGGGTGAATAGAGACAGTGGAGAAATTTCGGCAAAGTTTAAGACTGAAACTGAAAAAAAAATGTGCACAATTTTGACTACCCAAAATACAGAATTCATATCTGGTCCTTTTTGAAGGGATTGTCCAGCTCATCTAACCAAAGTGGGTTTGTCCTAAGTGGGCAGCTCTTTTAAACTAATGAACAACATGTTTGACAACAGAGTGAAGATAAACCGTTGTCTGTTTCCAGTAGCAACCAGCAGAATATTTTAAAGTTGCTACATATATAACTAGAGGATATGATTCAAAAGTAAAAACTTTAAAATGGACTGTTATGAAGCCATTTATCTCAATAACTTGAGATTTCTGTTAAGGGGGTATTGTCGTTTTTAAAAAAAAAAAGCTGAAAAAGCCCTGCCATTGTTGCATCAGCTTGGGCTCACTGTATTCTTACAGTCAGAGGAAGTGGTGTGGGATTGTGAGGCAATGTTGGCATAGACTGAGGCATGATCTGACTTTATCAGCCTTAATAATATAAAGGAAGTTGGCACACGTAATTTACTCACAGATCAGTCATTTTTCGTGGCTGTCACAACAGTCTTCATTGTTTGTCCATCACCCAGCACCTCTTTTTATTCTGGGAATTTTCCATCCTAAAGTGATTGACAAATGACTTCCTGATGCCTTTCGGAATTGTTTTAATACTATGTGTTTCATCTCTAAGTCTCTTGAGAGTTAATTTTCACTACACTTGGATATGACACGGAGTCGCTCTGCCTATCGAGAGAAATCCCATATTAAACTAAGATTTCAGGGAAACGGTGGATGGTATAAAAGTAGGTATTAAACACAAGGGGAAGGAAGTGCATTTTAGTCTATTGACAGGAGGTATATGCGGGTCAATAAATGTCAGTTTGGGTAAACCATAGTGGTCCTCAGAATCTGAGATTGCTGAATGAGTGTAATAAATCTCACCGCGGAGCACAGTAGTCTTTTGTTTTATCCCTGTGGAAAAAAAGATAGCAGATAAACGTAATATGGCGTGACAAATTTCCTGTATCCTGTTATCTCATCTTTTTTTTTTTTTCATGGGAATGCTCAGTGCCTTTAACTCGTGAATTTTTTGGTTAATCCTCTTAAGTGAAATGTGAGTGAATTTGCATGCATGTTGTCTTGTAGAGCTTTAAAGGGCCTGCTCACACCTCTTTTTAGCCCTTAGTTTGGTTTGTACTCTGGAAGCTATCTGTAGGTCACCATTATCTCAGTAGGATGTCCTTTTGGCATATGCAGTGGTGGTATGTGTCTAGTATCAGGATACGTTGGGGTCTTCTTTCCGAGATATATCCAGGAGCTCCTCTCAGCGTATTTCTACATCAGAAGGCTTGAGCATAGCCTGAGCCTTGTATGCTAGTCTAGCTTAAAGCTAGCTCAGTATTTGTTTCTTAGGCCTGGGATACACCGGGTGAGTGGAATGGGTTAGCTATGGCGGAAGTGGCAAGGGTTGAAAGCCCTACTTGGAAGTTGTGGCTATAAATATGGCAAAAACCAACCAATTTCAGATGATTGAAAGCTCTGTGATGTAACCATAACCCACCTCCACATACAGCGATTTGGACTGTTTGGTCTGGGGGCAGTCTCTGGAGCACGTGCGCTGTTTCAATGAGATCTGTATAGAATATTCAAAATATTTTTTTCTATTTATTTGTAATTTTTTTATTTATTTTTTTATTATGGACCTCCTTCATAAGAATTTTTGCGAATAAATATGAGAAATGCGAAATACCTTAATTTTAATATATATTTTGTTTTTTTTCTTCAGGTGGTGGATGTGAACATCTGTCGATGAATGATCATTTCAGCCATGATGGCCGACCAGCCTCCTCCATTGGAAGCTACGCCCTTAATGAATGAAGTTTCACTTGTACCTCACATGGTGAATGGCGATAGCACCCAACAGGTAAATAGGGCTATTGGCTTTTGGTAGGTCTATCCCCATGTTTATAGTATCATGGTGAATAGGAGGTATCTAAAGTGATTAAGTACGGAGACGTTGCAGATATCGGTGCCTCTGAGTAATTTTTTTTGGCTATAGCTAGGTTTACCAAAATTTGTTAGGTGTGCTGTTTTGGGAAGTTCTTTCAGAACCCTTTTGCCGAATGTGCGCTGTCTGTGGCATGGTCATCACTCACGTGCTAGTTGGCTTATGCTATACTGCAGTTGAAGTATTTCGAGAATTAACTCCTTGTACGCTAGATTGACACTACCGTTGTGCTCTCCTTCGTTCAGGTCTCCTGGTGGACCTGCTAAATCAGTAGTTATACAAGGACACCGGCAGTTTACTGTAATGGAGTCCACCAGATGTCTGCCATTTTCAAGCTAAAACTGGTGGAGAGAAAAGTTTTCCATGCAGGACTTTTCTCTCTAACGATTTCAGCAGTTTTTGGGACGGATGTGAACCCAGCCTTACATGTTGACCCTTGTCAGAGGCGAATTGTAGCATGATGTTGTGTGTTTTTGTACATTTCACCACGCTGTGGTCACATCATGGAAGGTCTTTGTGGAAAAACAGTGTGAACATGGGGCTGGCCTAGGGTTCACATGGAGTTTTGTCGAGCAGAAAAAAATCTTCTGCAGGTTTTTGAAGCAGATTTGGAAGCTTCTTTTGGAACGGTTTTTGAAAAGGTTTTTCAAGCTGTTATTTTTAAGTAGTTTATTGGCTAGCACTCACAGTACTGTTTTCTAAAAAGGTTTTTGAAGTGTTTAACTCTAGGTTCACACCTGCGTTGTGGTTTCTGTTCTTCGGGTCTGCTTGGGGACCTGAAAAAATGAAAACCCAATCCAATTAAAAAGCGGTTACTTGCAGAAACCCGCAGACCCCATAGACTATAATGGGGTCCACCGGGTTTCGGCCCTAAAAATGCGGAGAGAAAAGTCTGCGGAAGGGGGGACGGAATCCCCAAATGGTCACTGAGCGCAGGTGTGAACCTAGCCTTACAAAAAAAAAATTTATTTTTTTTTTTCTTCCATTCATTTCTAAATGAGCTTTCAGATGGAATCAGCCTGAAAATAGGGCATGATAGTTGTTTTTTTTTTTTTTTTTTCCCTCCCCCCCCCCCCCCCCCCCCATTTACAAAAAAAAAAAAAAAAAAAAAAGAGAAATAGCTAGAAGAAAAAAAAAATCTGCCATTGACTCTTATTGAAATGAATGGGAGGGAGAGTCGCGTGATTTCGAGGTGGAGTCTGCCTGCAAAAACTTGGCAAGGGGTTTTCTGAAATCTGCCACAGTCTTTTTGGGAAGCCCCTTTAATCTAATGTATATGTGTTAGGACCATAAAAACATTTTAAAAACATTTTTAATAATTGGATCGGTCACAGTCAGTGATCTGCCAGCATTGTGGGATGTGACAATCACTGGGACCAAATGACCTGTACTTTAATGGTTAAAAAAAAAGACACCTCCTGAGTCACCCAGTTATATTTACCGCCAGTCCACTGGAAACACATGGTATTGTTGTAGCTGAGGTTGGCCCGGGCCTTCTGAAGTGGTATCACTTCCTTCCACTTGACTAATCGGTGGCATTCTATTTTTCTTATCGTCACTGAACCATAACCGTCCGCAGCTTTCACAAGTACGTTGCGGTTTCAGTTTAGAAGTACTGTATTCTTAGAAATCCCATGTATGAGTGTATACGAGAGTGAGAAAGCTGGCCCAGATGTCACCCACTCATGTCACGTCTGTTCCTTTACATATTGATATTGATCTATCTCCGGGACTGACACATAACTATAGGTATTAGGTGCAGATACTTTAGTAAAAGTTACACTATATTTAGCTTATCATCTGGTTATATATATATATCCGTAGTATTGTACACACTAGCAGTGCCTGGAGCTGAGCGAGGAGAGCGAGTAGAATATATTTATGGGCCTGGGGACTGATGTCTAGTACAGCAGGTCTGGTCTGGGGACTGATCTCATAGGTGGTCTTTTACATAGGTCCTATGGTTGCTTCCGGTTGTACTGATCGAATATCGCCCTATAAAGGTCTTTCACAGGTTGTAGTTGTCAGATCAACACAGATTCATATCTATTTTTGTTTTTTGTACAGTATGTGATCCTAGGGGTCTGACACCCACAAATCAGTTGGCACAGGAGGCCACAGTGAGCTCTGCAGCCTCTTTACTGAATATCGTAGAGGCTGTGCTTGGTATTCTAGCTCAGCCCCATTCACTTGAAAGGAACTGAGCTGCTGCTGTACTATGTAACAGATGATCGTGACAACATCAGCACAGAGAAGAGGCAGAAATTTACTCAATCTCAACATTTCACGCAGTATCCCTTTAAGACGTCATCCCTGCGTGGCATGCGTTTTAATATAGAATGATGGCTGAAGACTAAATCGCATTTTCTCACTGCTTGTATTGGCTCCTTCCTTATTATTTTCCATGACTTCACGCCACTAATTACATGTGGGTAGCGGCAGCCAGGAACAATGCCATAAATCTCGCAGTAACATTGTTGGAATTTATAGCTCGCCTCCGACTCTTTCATTCTTCATCATCAAAATTTATAAAAAAAAGGGATAGCCGCTTCCATGAGTGAGCCCGAAATGAATTTCCACGCAAATAAACTCGCATTGGCAGCTCGAATGGACAAATTGCTCCTCTGCAACTGTGAAACAGATGTTTTCTTGTTTTTAGAGCCTCCAGTTGCGCAAGAGTACAGCTGAAATAAGCTTCTAATTGTTTAGCATTTCTCTGAAATACCCGCCAGTGACAGAGCGGCCACACTCAGAAACCAGCAGCTGCTAGAAACTAGAAATACCGTTTGTTTGGAAAGGATGAGTTGTCTTTACTTTTTCCATCGTGAAGTCTCGCTGCCAGCACTTGAGTATGACCTTGCAGGAGTACAGGCGTGAAGTATCCTAGAACTTGGAACTCTTGATTATCCTCCCTAAGTCTGCTAGAACCATGGGACTTGGGGCTTCTTGCCCCCTGACTGTCCGGCAAGGCTCACTGTAATGATTTGCAGGTGCAGATAACTGTGCATCCTCCCATCTGCTATATGCACTTATTTACACTGAAGTTTCAAGCTGTGTGCATAGAGTATCAACATGCAGCAGCTCTAAACTTACAGCTGGATGTGGGGAATTTCTAGCAGAGAGTTAAGATCTACATATGTGCTTGGTGTTGTTCATTGTTTGTGGTCACTGGATAAAAATCAGGGGCTGCCCACCGCTGCGTCCAGGGGCTGCCCACCGCTGCGTCCAGGGGCTGCCCACCGCTGCGTCCAGGGGCTGCCCACCGCTGCGTCCAGGGGCTGCCCACCGCTGCGTCCAGGGGCTGCCCACCGCTGCGTCCAGGGGCTGCCCACCGCTGCGTCCAGGGGCTGCCCACCGCTGCGTCCAGGGGCTGCCCACCGCTGCGTCCAGGGGCTGCCCACCGCTGCGTCCAGGGGCTGCCCACCGCTGCGTCCAGGGGCTGCCCACCGCTGCGTCCAGGGGCTGCCCACCGCTGCGTCCAGGGGCTGCCCACCGCTGCGTCCAGGGGCTGCCCACCGCTGCGTCCAGGGGCTGCCCACCGCTGCGTCCAGGGGCTGCCCACCGCTGCGTCCAGGGGCTGCCCACCGCTGCTGGGTGATTCATGTTGCGAAGTTCGTCTGGTGGTTTCATTTGGATCGAACATGTGTGAACCAGAACTGCTATTATTATACTCTGGGGTCTCTTCAGGCCCATGGGAGGTAAGAAAACAATGTTACTCACCTGCCCTTTGCTTTGGCGCTGGTCCTGGTGCTCTTTGTGCCTCTTCCAGCCTGTGATTGGGCCTCAGCAGTCACCCGATGTCTTGATGCTTGCGTCTTTGTGTCAGATGGTATGTTTTAGCTCAGAAGTGTTGGTAATGGTAGATAACTGTGATTAGACGTGCACTGATGATAATGCACGTGCTGAGCTTTATAGGATAAACCACTTGTCAAGTATTACTTGGATTTGGATTTACTTGCACTTTCTAGGATATTAGATGTAATAAAAATGCTTTTTTATTATTTTCCACAGTTACAGAAGTAGCGTAATATCAGATAAGATGTGATTAGACAGTGAATGATAAGATGACATGTCTAATGTGATGAGCACACACCGACCACAAGAAATTCAAGAACAAAAGCCTAAATATATCATCTTGACAAACAACCTTTCATGGGAAGAGACCGCCAAAAGCTTACAGCGACTCATAGAAACCAGCTTTAAAGGGATAGCGCATGCGTTGTTCATGTGCCAATAATGTTCCGATCATGCGCATGGGCGGCGCATGTTAAAAAAAAATTATTTTAAATTTACCTTCTTAAATAATCCTTCCTGACAGTGATCAGGCAATTATCTGTCTGATGGGGTAACTTTAATTCATGATGCTACCCCCTTTAAAGTATGTCCCCATGAGTCGCTGCATGCTTTTGGTCATCTCTAGTAATAAAAGGTTAGTTGTAATACTTGACAAGTGGCTCATCCAATAGAGTTTGGCACATACATTGCTTTTAGTGCACGTGTAATCACAGTTATCTATCATTACCAGTACTTCTGACCTAAAACACATCTGACACAAAGATCCAAGCATCATGACATTGCGTGACTGCTGAGATGCAATCACAGACCTCAGTAATCCCTGACATCATTCAGGAGATCGGTCCGTCCCTGACACCTGTCATCTGCTTGGGTCAGCTGCTGATATACAGAGAGCGGATCAGGAAGCAGACAGCTCTGTTCTCTGTGTAGTGGCTGAACTGAGTTACTGCAGCTCAGCATCTGTTCAAGTAAATGGAAGCTGATCTGCAGTACCTGATCTGGCCACTACCCAGAGAATGGAGCTGTCTTCTCCTGTATCAGCTGATCTGCGGGTGCTCCTGCTGTTGGACCCCCCACAGATTTAATATTAATAACCTATTCTTAGGATAGGTCATCAGTATTTTTAGCCCAGAATACCCGTTTAATCGTTAATTACGAAGCGTAGAAGTGCTAGGTATTGTTTTAGCACAATTGTATCTATATCTCTATACAACTATGGAATATGGAAGAGGAGAAAACTCACATGGTAAGCTGCAGCATATGCTATATGTTTACAGATTTGCCTGACCATAAAGACAACTTCACCTGTATGAAATGCAAACTAGTGGCCCTTTTAGAAGATAAAGTGCAGAGGTTGGAAGAAAGAATAGAGACGTTGAGAGGCATCAAAGAAAGTGAGGTTTTTATTGATGAAGCAGAAGCAAGCCTCTTGAATATAGTAAGGGAAGAAAGTATGAGAGAGCCTACAGTGGTGGAGGCTGAAGCAAACCTCCTAAATATAGTAAGGGAAGAATACTTGAGGGAACCTACAGAGGCAGATAAATGGATACAGGTGACCAAGAGATGCAAAAGGATCACAAGGCCATCACCACTTACACAGCTAGGTAACCGATATGAAACTCTTATGCAGACTGATGAAAATGATAAGAATAATCTATCAGCAAAAGAAGAAACAAAAGTCACCCAGAGACAAGAGGGAGCAACAAGAAATAGCGTAGCGAGGAAAAAAAGAAGAGTAGTGGTTATGGGCGACTCACTGCTAAGAGGCATAGAGGCAGCAGTCTGCAGGCCAGATATAACTGCACGAGAAGTATGCTGCCTCCCAGGAGCAAAAGTTAGGGATGTGGCCGATAGGATTCCATGCCTCTTCAGCTCCAAGGATAACTACCCATTTTTGCTGATACATGTGGGTACAAACAACACGGCAAAAAATGATTTACCAACTATTCGTAAAGACTTTCAAAATCTAGGAAAGAAAGTGAAGGAACTGGATGCGCAGGTAGTATTTTCATCAATTCTCCCAGTTGATGGTTATGGTATCAGGAGATGGAATAAAATACTAGAGGTAAACAAGTGGCTTCGGCAGTGGTGTAGAGAGCAAGGTTTTGGATTTCTGGACCATGGAGTGAATTACCTCTATGATGGACTCCTTGCTAGAGATGGGATACATCTCACAAAGCCTGGGAAACACATATTTGCCAGAAGACTTGCCACACTTATCAGGAGGGCTTTAAACTAGAAGAGAAGGGGATGGGAAGTAAAAAGAAAGACAAGAACATGCAGCTAAAGGATATACTAAACAAGTTTACTAGATGTGGTAATGAGGACCTAAGACAGGATACTCAGAAGGAAATTAAGAAAAAGGAAGTACCAGAGCGCAATCTGAAATGTTTTTACACAAATGCGCAAAGCTTGGGAAATAAACAGGGAGAATTAGAACTGATAATACAGAAGGAAAAATATGATGTCATTGGTATTACAGAAACTTGGTGGAACGATAAGCATGATTGGAATATACAGATGGAAGGATACAACTTATTCAAAAAAAATAGAACTAATAAAAGAGGGGGAGGAGTTGCATTGTATGTTAAAAAAGATCACATTTCCACGGAAATCACAGTTTTACAAAATGATAACTTATTGGAAAATATTTGGGTAACAATTCAGGGGAAAAACAATGATAAGGACATCATAATAGGTGTTTATTATAGACCACCAGGACAGACAGAAGACAGGGATGAGATTTTTTTCACAGCAAATGACCACGCTTTCGAAGAAATTTGAAATTGTTATCATGGGAGACTTTAATTACCCAGATATTCATTGGGAAACTCACACAGCTACGAGTAAAAGCTCTATCAAATTTTTATCCTCTCTAGCAGACAATTTCATTGCCCAGTTAGTAGAAGAAAACACAAGAGGAACATCCATTCTGGACCTAGTTTTAACTAATAAGGAGGACATGGTTAAGGAATTAAGGGTAGCAGGGACATTGGGATTCAGCGACCATGCTATACTCGAGTTTGGGGTTGTAAGAAGAAGAAGACCTGAGAAGACAAAGACTAGAAGACTCAATTTTAGTAGGGCAGATTTTAGGGGCCTAAAGGTAAGGGTTAGTAGAATTCCATGGCGAAAATTACTTAAGCACAAAAATGCACATGAGGGGTGGGAAATTTTCCGTAGGGAAATCATTAATGCACAGGAACTAACAATACCTAGAAGCAAGAAAAATGGGAATCACCTAAATACTCCAGGATGGATGACCAAAAAATTACATAACCTACTAAAAAAGAAAAAGGAAACTTACAACAAGTGGAAGATGGGAGCTATATCTAAGGGAGAGTATACAGCAGTTTGCAGACTCTGCAAGATAAGCATTAAAAAAGCCAAGGCTGAATACGAATTGAAGCTTGCAAAAGAAGTTAAGAGTAATGTAAAAGGTTTTTGGGGATATGTTAAGAGCAAAAGAAAAGTGAAGGAAACCATTGGAGTCCTAAAGAACGAAAAGGGTGAAAAAGTTAACATGGTGGATCAGCAAGTGGAGTTACTAAATTCATATTTTGTATCCGTCTTCTCCCAAGAAATGGATGGAAATATCAACATTAATGGTGATAGTGATGAGGGGAATGAGGACTCCAAGCTGATTATAAGTGAAGGTTTGGTAAGAGAACATTTAGCTAAGATTAAGGAAACCAAGTCCCCAGGACCGGATGATTTACACCCTAGAGTTTTAAAAGAATTAGCAGAGGAAATAACAGAACCCCTTGCAATAATCTTTAATAAGTCATGGGAGACAGGAGTGGTCCCTCTAGATTGGAAAAGGGCAAATGTGGTCCCCATCTACAAAAAGGGGAATAGGGACGACCCAGGAAATTATAGGCCGGTAAGTCTGACCTCGATAGTAGGAAAAATCTTTGAACAAATCGTTAAAGAACATTTAATTAGGTACCTGGATGGGAAGGCTTTAATTAATCAAAGCCAGCACGGCTTTATGCCTAATAAATCTTGCCAGACTAATCTTATTTCCTTCTATAATAAAGTCACTGAATGGTTGGACCAGGGGAATGCAGTGGACATAGTATATCTTGACTTTAGTAAGGCCTTTGATAAAGTATCACATAACATTCTTATTGAAAAAATGATCAAGTATGGCTTTGATAAAATATCAGTGAGGTGGGTTCACAATTGGCTTAATGATCGGGCACAACGAGTAATTCTAAATGGCTATACATCAAACTGGAAGAAAGTAAAAAGCGGGGTGCCGCAGGGCTCTGTCCTGGGCCCAGTACTTTTTAATATTTTTATAAATGATCTGGATGATGGGGCTAATGGGGAACTAATAAAATTTGCAGATGATACAAAGATAGGAGGAATGGCCAACACTAGAGAGGAGAGAGAGTGCATCCAAAAGGACTTAGACACACTGGAACAATGGGCTGAGGTGAACAAAATGGTATTCAACAGGGACAAATGCAAAGTTCTACATCTGGGTAACAGAAATGCAAGAAGCATATATAGTATGGGAGGAATAGTACTAAGTGAGAGTACAGGGGAAAAGGATCTGGGCATAATAATAGATCACAAATTCAACATGAGTCAACAGTGCGGTGGCTAAAAAGGCTAACCAAATTCTAGGATGTATCAAGACGAGCATTGTAGCTAGATCAAGAGAGGTAATTATTCCGCTGTACTCTGCCCTGGTCAGACCCCACCTGGAATACTGTGTACAGTTCTGGGCGCCCCAGTTTAAGAAAGACATCGATTCATTGGAGCAGGTCCAGAGAAGAGCAACCAAAATGGTGGAAGGTCTACAAACCATGTCCTACGAGGAGAGGCTAAAAGAATTGGGACTGCTTAGTTTGCAGAAGAGAAGGCTAAGGGGAGACTTAATAGCGGTATTTAAATATCTGAAAGGTTGTCACAGTGCAGAGGGATCTACCCTATTCTCATTAGCAGAAGGAAGCACGAGAAGTAATGGGATGAAACTAAGGGGAAGGAGATTCAGATTAGACATTAGGAAAAACTTTCTAACAGTAAGGGTAGTGAGAGAGTGGAATAGGCTGCCACGGGAGGTGGTGAGTTCATCAATTAAAATCTTCAAGCGGAAACTGGATAGGTATATAGCTGGGATGTTTTAGGAATTCCTGCTTTTGCAGGGGGTTGGACTCGATGGCCCTTGAGGTCCCTTCCAACTCAAACAAACAAACAAACAAACAAACAAACTCTATGCTGTAAGGGCTGATTTGAGAGTTCACTGGTACATACGTTGCGGTATGGGACTGTTTGCTGTCTGGTGAGCCCCTGGTTTACATTCTTCTAATAAAACTACCAGACCATGATACCGGTGCTGGAGCTTATCCGTCACTTGGTACTGGGTCACTTCTTTGATCTCTTAAATTGCTTGAGATCATTCAGATGTTTTCTTGGCACCACACGAAAGTGTTACAGAAAGATCAGTCGCCAATGTATATTTTTCTACCTGCTTTCTTTAGCTGAAAGCTTTCTCTACCACTGAGATACCTCCGGCTGTAAAAACATAGGTGCTAGTACTTAACTTTTTGGATTTTTTACTGAAGGTTCTTATGGTCTTGTATTGATCTGATCATCTCCATATTGGTAAATTTTACTTTCGCCCAAAAGCAGATTACTTTAGCTGAAGCCTTACCTTGGTGGCCCATATATAGCACCCTAATGTGTCTAGACCGTTTTTTCCTCTAGGTTGATCTTGGAGGTTGTACAGGGTTAAAAAAATAAAAAATGGCTGTCACATTTGTTGACAGGTTATATGTAGTACAACCTCAATGGACTTCAATGGAATGGAGCTGCAGTAGCAGATAATCCATGGACAGGTGTATTGTTGTTTCTAGAGGAAAGAAGCCATGTTTTTTTTAATCCTATACAACCCCTTTAAGTATTAAGCTTGAAGTGTAAGTCACCTGTATTACTGACACTGGTAAAAACCCGAACTCTTCCAAACAGCCTCTGTATTTGCAGGTGATTGTGGTGCAAGTGAACCCCGGGGAGACCTTCACCATCCGCACAGAAGATGGACACTTTCAGTGTATCCCAGGTAAGCACAATAACTGCTAGTTCACACTCTGCAGTCTGTCCTGGGGTTTTCCCTCCTCGCACTTAGAAGTTGTGTATAGCCCGACCACGAGACTTGATGTATTGCAGCTTCCTGGCACTGCAGGCTCATTTATCAGCACTGCTACGGATACGGAGATGTGTATAGTGATGTCAGTTTAACCACTGATGGGTTTTTATATAAAACCATGTTTAGAAATTATTTTTTTTTTTTTCAGTAAAATGTCATTTTCTGATCAGCCAGGTGAAGGGATTTTCCATTTCTAAGTGCAGAGATTCTCTCTACTAGCATGAGCAAGAACAGGGAGAGGAGTCAGAAGGGCATCACACTGGGGGGCAGTTGGGATTATAGACCCAATTTAGGGAATTGCTGATAATTGATTTAAAGTGAATTATAGTAACATTAACTTTGTCCTATTTGTTCCCCATATAGGTCCAGCACATGTTCCCATGATGTCGCCAAATGGGTCCATGCCTCCTATATTTGTGCCGCCTGGTTATGTGTCTCAGGTATAATGCAGCTGGTTTTTAACCTTTTATAGTGACATAAATGATTTGTAAAGTTGATTAAAAAAAATTGACTTGTATTGAGGCAGAAAGTTATTTCCCAACACCTATAAGATAAAATATAAAACCAGAATACGTTTCCAATCTAACAGGTTATGGGGCAAATTTAGAAGAATTCTGGCTTATTGTGCACCAAAAACTGGCCTACGTGCATTTATAAGATTGGTCTATCCAACCAAAGATCAGCGGGGGTTTCACACCTGGGCCCCCACATGTCATCTGTTTGTGCACAGTGAGTGCCACTTCTGCTGTACTTGTCATGTTCATTTGTCACATGGCCTATGTGCAGCTCAGTCCCATTCAAATGAAGTGAGCC
The DNA here is from genome assembly GCA_947044405.1 of Leptodactylus fallax. Classification (NCBI taxonomy): domain Eukaryota; kingdom Metazoa; phylum Chordata; class Amphibia; order Anura; family Leptodactylidae; genus Leptodactylus; species Leptodactylus fallax. Next base: position 157,841 of record CAMRHE010000151.1, read on the forward strand.
TGAGCCGCAAGGTCAAGCACAGGTGCTGTGCAATATACAGTGCTATGCTTAGTTTTCAGTATGGAGGCCCCAGCTCTCGTTTAAATGCTGCAGTCTCTTCAATCAGCTGATCATCAGGGTTCCTGGATTTCGAACCCCCCGCTGATTTTTGGCTGATGCCCTATTTTGATAGGTCATCAGTCTATAGGGCTGGAATGTGAGCATGTGCTACCCAATTCTGGTGCAAAGCAAGCCAAGTAATAGGTGGCATGAATTAAGATTTGACCAGATTTACAAAATTCACCAGATTTATCGACCCGCATCAGCCATTTTCCTAAACCTGGCACATTTTTAAACTGCGCTGTCTAATTCTTAAGAAATCAGTCCCACTGTCTAAATTTAGACTAAACACTCTAAAAATGCTCCTTATTTATCACGGTGGCTGATGCCGAATGATACATCAGGTGCATCTTTAGCCTGGCACAATGTAAGGATAAATCCTGCCGACTAAAGTGACCCCCTCCTCGAGCCTCGGCTTCCCTGCATTATACAGAAGCCCACCTGTCTGTACCTCTAGTGAAAACACATTTCTGCTGGAAAAGAGAGGAGACAGAGTGGATTTCAGTGCAGGATTTCGTAGAAAGACAAAATTTGTTAATATGGTATAACAAAATTATTGTCAATATCACAATGGCTGCCAGAAAATCAAAATCAGCTGGTGTTAAGGATACGTGAATGTACTTGTGTGACAGTACATGGCACAGCATAGAAGCATATGGCGTGTATAATCTGTCCCATCTCTTTAATCAGTATGGGGCCTCCCAATCTGGAGATTAGGAAATGGGTGGGTGCAGTAGCGCCCACTAGCTGCTGATGCGCCTATAAATTACATGCTCAGCCGGTGACAGGTTTTCTTTAATGCTATTATAAGTACAAAGCACCTACTAGACACTGTGTGGGGTATTTGTGTGCAGGCCAATATCTTGTCATCTGCTCTCAAGGCATTCCCGCAGCCGGTGACATATATTACGGTCACTGACTGGATCATTTGCTTTTATCTCCTTTGACGGGAACTTTAAACAAACTTTTGGCATTAAAATCAAGTCCATGTTCGTCATTCTTGTCTGGCGCGGGTAGTAACTGCTATGATAGGATTCAGTAATCTTCCAAACGTTGAGAAAGCAGGAACTGGGCTGCTCTTAAAGGGCAACAGTTATCGAAATGTATTTTCCCAGCCGATATGGCACTTGGACCATCACCAGTTCTTGTGATGACGTGGCTGCACTTTTGTGTTGTAGTCATGGGTAAGAGCCATCCCAGTAGTTGGACCTAACCACCTACAACCATCAGACATTGGAGGCGTATATAATCAATATAACCCAAGGGTTTAAAAGGGAATGTGTCAGGGCGGTTTGGGACACTTAACCACCCACAGATACTTATGGCCTGGGATTTAGTGTCCCAAATCGCTCTGACTGACAGATTCACTTTAAATCTTGGGTTATCCCAGCATGTTGATTATATAGGCCACCGATGTCTGATGGTTGTAGGTGGCTGTTATAAAGCCATCCGTGCCCGCAATAAAAATAAAAAAGCTTTATACTCCCCCCTACCGCTGTTACTCCCTGTGCCGTCAGAGTTCTTGACTGAAGACAGAGGAGTATGTCTTGGCTTCAGTGCGCATGCGCTGTGCCTCCGGCACTTGTGAAGCTGGGGTTCATGTCCTGGGCTTCATTGAAGTACTGTGCTGGCAGCACCAGAGATGAGTCCTCTCTAGGTAATTATAAAGGTTTATTATTTTTTTATATTTTTTTTTTTTATAATGCGGACATGGATTGGTGGATTTCAAACAGGTCGATTTAGGACACTAAACCCCCAGTCTATAAAGACTTGTGGTGGTTTAGTGTCCTAAACCTGCCTTGACGGGTTCCCTTTAAGGGTATGTTCTTAGAGACCCAAAACTACTGTGCAGTGAATGTGCATGATAAATGTGTCCTAGAGCATTATAAAGATTAGGGCACTGACTTGACATCCTTTCCTTCTTGTTACAGGTTGTGGAAGAAAATGGAGTGCGCAAAGTGTTGGTCTTGCCACATTCGACAGAGTTCCACCCATCAATGCACCCCCCTCCTCCTCATGTAACCCACTTTATGCACCATCACCCGGCTCTGCTCCCCCACCCCCCACATCACGTGTACCCACCAGTGCCTGGCACAGGGGAGCTGCCGCCTCAGTTTATACACCAGCATCCACCACACCCACCACATATTTTCCAGGAACAAGGTATGGATTTATTAAGGTCACTTCTCTCATTTAAGCTGGTCGTACACCTTAATGAGAGTCTGCCAAACCTGCCTATTTTGGCAGGACCATTTGATCATATAATGTGCATGCTCATGACCTGTCTCTCCCCTGATAGCAGTGATCAGAGGAAAAAAAAAGAGGGTCAGATATGTTGGATTTCAGCATAGGAGATCACCCATTGCCTGAGGAATTTAGAAGCCACTTACTCACCTCTCCCTGTCGAAGGTTTAGCTGATAAATGTAATCCTTTATAATGCATTGCATTACTTATATGGAACTGATCCAGTTCTGCAGAGCTGAAATCTCCACATACTCCTTGCTGGTTCAGTTGACTCTCAGAACAGACAATGGTGATATTAATTATAGAAAGAATAGGCACCCGATACTGGAGAGTAGGGGATAGAAAGAGTAGGCACCCGATACTGGAGAGTATGGGATAGAAAGAGTAGGCACGCGATACTGGAGAGTATGGGATACAAAGAGTAGGCACCCGATACTGGAGAGTATGGGATAGAAAGAGTAGGCACTCGATACTAGAGAGTATGGGATAGAAAGAGTAGGCACCCGATACTGGAGAGTATGGGATAGAAAGAGTAGGCACCCGATACTGGAGAGTATGGGATAGAAAGAGTAGGCACCCGATACTGGAGAGTATGGGATAGAAAGAGTAGGCACCCGATACTGGAGAGTATGGGATAGAAAGAGTAGGCACCTGATACTGGAGAGTATGGGATAGAAAGAGTAGGCACCCGATACTGGAGAGTATGGGATAGAAAGAGTAGGCACCCGATACTGGAGAGTATGGGATAGAAAGAGTAGGCACCCGATACTGGAGAGTATGGGATAGAAAGAGTAGGCACCCGATACTGGAGAGTAGGGAGATGGCAACCTTCAGCAATCTATGGAACTCCCATAGAAGTGAATGGAGCATTCTGGGAGCTGTAGTTTACAGCAGCTTTGAGTGTTAAAGGTTGCTAACCCCTGCACAGACTAATCTGCATTTGCCGCAGTGGAATATGGGATTTGGTGTAAGATGTTAAAAGTTGGCCAGAAAACAGATTTAGGTCATCAGGCTTCATGACATCCGTAATAGATTAGATTCTTATTCTTGTTCCTCTATTATAAAGTCGTTTTTATTGGGTGTTTTTTTTTTTTTTTGATTGTCCACGTTCTTCACGTTTCAGATCTGCGGTCACACGGGAGGATGAACTTCCCCCAGAGAGATGAGAGAAGCATGAAAGTGCAAGAGCAACTTCGGAAAAAATTAAAAGACCGCCAGATTAGCACCCACAACAACAACAAACTGCACAGCCCACCCTCCTCCCCTCACAAAGCACACATTGCTGCCAATTCACACATGCAAAACGGATACACTAAGGGTCAGCACTTAACAGGGGGGCCTATCAAACTCAAGCAAGCAACTCGAATCCGGGCCAGTCCGCCTGCAGAGAATGAATCTGGAGGTATGTTGTGCGCACATAGCTTCTCGCTGTAAAATACACCTTCTGCCCACTTGTATAGGACTAGGTGGTAGGCACAGGTAGTCTCAGCTGAATGTTGTATAGACCTGCATGAATTATTCAGTATCTACATGGCTCAGCAGAATCGCCTTTGCTTTCTGCAACCCTTGGTGTTGATTTAACTGATGGCTTATCCTTAGGATAGGTCATCTATTATTGATCAGAAGGGTCCGACACCAGACCCCTGGCCGATAACCTGTTTGAAGAGGATACAACGTCTTTAGTACTTAACGAGCACAGCAACATGCATTTGTTCATTCAGTTGAATGGGACTGAGCTGCGATCAGGGCATTTGACTGATAAACGTGATGTCACACGGCCTGAGAAGCGGATACAGCACTCAGGAAGTGCCACTTCAGCTAGCTAAGCCATGGAGGCCCCGGGAGTCAGACTCTTAGATCTTCAATTGTTGACCTGTCCTAAGGACAGTTAAGTCCTGGAAAACCCCTTTAGGCTGAGGCCCCAAGTGGCAAATCGCAGCTAAAAAACGAAGCCATAAAAAAAGCAGTCGAAACTTGTGTTTTTTTTTGTTTTTTTTCCTGCAGTATTTGTCATTGAGTGTTTGCTTTGTCTTTCTCCGAGGTTTTTCTTCCCTTATTAAATCTGTAGGGAAAACACTCGCTTTTCTGCTGGTAAAATTGACTTGCTGCGTTTTTTTTATAAATACACAGCTTTTCCGCAGCGCTTTTTTTTTTTTTTTTTTTTTCTTCTTTCTGCATTGTGTGGATGGGATTAGGCAGAATCTCATTCACTTTGCTGGAACTGTAAAACACATCGTTTTTTTTTTTTTTCCGCTGTGCCTTAAAGTACAGAGGTGACGTCCCATTTAAAACGGGAAGAAATTTTGTTTGACTTGGACTGTTAAAGGGGTTATATGGGGAATCAAAGGCTTTGCAGTGCATTCGCCGCACTGGATAAGCCTACTTACTGATATATGTGCTCCCCACAAGACCCCCCATCACCACCTCAAGAGTGGCAGGAAGTCTCATTCCACTGTCTCCCCAATTCTCAGTCACATGACTGACTCTGCTCTACTCTTATGTATAAGCAACAGTAGAGCAGAAAGTTTTTCAGGTGACTTCCCTTCCCACATTGTGTTTCTGCAAACCTAAGAATGGGGGCGATGGAGGGCTGATATACATATTAGTATTAGGGGTTTAACCAGTGTAGTCAGTAAACTTAAAAACTTATTTCCCTATATAAGCTTTAAGGTGGCCATACACATCAAATGAGCATAGAAGGATAGGACATCAATGAGAGCTGGACAACGCTCTGTGTATGGGCATCTTAAGGATGTGTTCACACGGAGGAATTTGCCGCGGATTTGGAGGCGGATTCCGCCCCCGAACCTGGAGCAGATTCCTCCCGAATCCGCCTCCCATTGAAAACAATGGGAGGCGGAGATAGCAGCAGGGTGCGGAGAAAAGAAGCGTCCGCGGCTCGAGACTCCATCCTGATTAGGCCCATTCATCCGGGCCTAATCAGGAGCGGGATGCTGCGACGGGATGTTGATGCACTGCATCGGCATCCCGTCACGGCAGACCGTGGTGGAAAATGATTTTCATTTTCCGCTTTGTAAACACACACCCTAAGAGTCATTACATCTTATATACAAATCTTCTGCAGACTTTGAAATGGCAACTTTTGATTTGTCCTGGCCGTCTATGTCAGCCTTTTAAATTTATATAGCGCCAACATATTCCACAGCACTGTACAATTTGTATGTCCTAGTATGACACATGGAGAAGGTTTTATTCGCAGTGACACAAGCCCTTTAAGAAAACAGATTGGCAACCAGTATGGGAGTTGTCATGGCAGTCCTATTGTGGCCTCACCTAACTTTTACAGAAAAAGAGCTAGAAATGAAGATTTATAGGTGCGACTCCTCATTGTGTATACATCCCTTTGTACTTGCTTGTGCCTTGTAAACGTATCGCGTATGTAGCGAATGACCTTTCACTACACCTCCGTGTAAATGCACAACACTTGGCAACGCTAATCCAGGATATGCAACAGGACACTGGCTCAACCATCAGTGTGGCCCAGGAGGAAGTGCGGACTGGGATTTTCAGGATAAATAAGTACTTCTATGTTGTGCAATATTCAGGGCTTGCATCATTCCTTTTCTCAGATGGTGTTGAAGTGCACATAGTATGCAAATACTAGTTCTCAACAGATTAGAGAATAGCATCTGTGCGCTTTGCTGGTCCCCTGACTGTTAAATCAATACCAGTTGGCGGTTTCTTAAAAGCTTTCGATAAAAATAAACCCAGAGAACAATTTTGGGCGGTGGGCCCTACTGTGTGAGCCGAGGGGTTTCTTACATATTTTCTTTCTTGGTCTTTGTTAGATGGAGAGGCAGAACCGAAAAAGCTACAAGATTTAAACCCCAGCATGACCAAGCCGGCTGTAAGTATATTGTAATCTGGAAGAATGGCGTCTTTCCTGGAAGCCTATGTACTTTGCAGAGCTTGGGACTTCTAAGGATTTCTATAAAAGTGGAATGTACACCGTTCATCTGATATAAATAGAAGCATGTGTCACATAGATCGCTATCTGTTTATGCGAAGGGTTAACCGGGGTGAACCTACACCTAGTAGGGGGCCGTATAAATGTCTATTCCATTGTAAACCGCTATTCCTGGAATCAGAGCCTTCTGATAAGTCGGGCTGCTGGCAATTGAGATTCTTCAGCACTTTTGGGCACGACATCCATAGACACAAGCTGTTCACAGGGCAATAGTATATTTTTTTTATGGGAAGGAATATGGATATAATGAAGGAATTACTGGTAAAAAAGCAGAGTTTGTGATCTTCAAGAGCCACTTGTCCGTAGGCTGTTTGTGGCGTTGCAGCTCATCTCCAATCACTGTAATAGGGTTTGAGTTGCAATATTAGATACAGCCCTTGGATAAGAGTGGTGCTGTTTGTGAATGAAAGCAGCCATGTGTGTCTGATCTCATACTATCCCTTTAATTCAGTTGTCTATTTGAGTTGTTCCCCATATAACCCTGTCCTTTTCACTTTCTACTCAAAGGGATTGGACAGGATACTGTTGGCCTAACATTGGGCATGGACAGACACAACTGCACACTAGACAGCCATCGGATGCCGCCCCAACATCATGACCTGGTCGCCTTATATGACGCATACACAATATTCAAGGGGTTGGATGGTTGTATGCCGTAGTGTATCTCTGTGCTCAGTGTCAGACCAGTTGTGAATGTATGCCTGCTCTGTTTTTTGGGTTTATGATATGGCTTGTACAGACCAGTATGATTTAGGAGGTACTAACCTTTCCCCCTGCAATCTTTATGCTGCCCTCTTACAGGGGGCTGAACGGGTCCACACTGACATTGAGTGTTACTTGGCCTTCTCTGTAGGCTGTGGCCTTATTTGCTCTGAAATCTGACCCAGTCAGAGGGTTCCATTATGTTATGAGGGTATTCGAGGACACACAGTTCATTGAAATCACATTACATCACTTCATTAACAATGCATACTTGTGTGGCACTTCCTGAAGAACCACTCGTTCATTCCCATCGGGGGCTCTCATTGCGGTGTAGCCAGCTATTTCTTAGCTTTCTCTTAATGTATATCTTGAATTCTGTCAGTGATGTAAGGAAGAAGAAAGGAGTGCCAGAAATGAGAGTTCAGTACATAAGAACACTTCTTGTTTTCTTGGTTGCACTTTAAATTCTCAGAGACTTTCCGTCTTTTGATTACTTTGTATTCTTTTCCTTTACCTTTATTTATGTACTGCCCATAGGGCTACTGTAGGTTATGTATCTGGATTCCTGTGGATCATTGGATTTTCTATGAGTGAGACTATTGAATCTGACATGTAGACATTCTATTTAATCCTTTTATATAGGTTTCCAACTTGGAAGCAAGGTCAGCTATGTTGTCCTGGAGTCTGCAAATCACCTCCCAGAATCGGGAGAGTCCCACAAGCCATTTACCAGGGGCATTTATCTATGAGGTGACCGTATCCAACAGTGGCAAAAACGGAAAGTTCAAGCCTGCCTACTCGTGAGTAGTAATTCAAGCTGTCATTGAATTTTGAGAGGCCAGAATTACGGGGAGCTATAGTATATATAGGCCTTATGGTGTGGCTCCACTAAATGCTGGCAGAATGGAGAATGTTCGTCAAACTTTGCTACATTTTAATTTTTTTTTTTTCTAATTACATATGGTACTTATAAAATCGCAAATATATATATATACAGTACAGACCAAAAGTTTGGACACACCTTCTCATTCCAAGAGTTTTCTGTATTTTCATGACTATAAAAATTGTAGATTCACACTGAAGGCATCAAAACTATGAATTAACACATGTGGAATTATATACTTAACAAAAAAGTGTGAAAACTGAAAATATGTCTTATATTCTAGGTTCTTCACAGTAGCCACCTTTTGCTTTGATTACTGCTTTGCACACTCTTGGCATTCTCTTGATGAGCTTCAAGAGGTAGTCTCCTGAAATGGTCTTCCAACAGTCTTGAAGGAGTTCCCAGAGATGATTAGCACTTGTTGGCCCTTTTGCCTTCACTCTGCGGTCCAGCTCACCCCAAACCATCTCGATTGGGTTCAGGTCTGGTGATTGTGGAGGCCAGGTCATCTGGCGTAGCACCCCATCACTCTCCTTCTTGGTCAAATAGCCCTTACACAGTCTGGAGGTGTGTTTGGGGTCAAATGATGGTCCAATTAAACGCAAACCGGATGGAATAGCATGCCGCTGCAAGATGCTGTGATAACCATGCTGGTTCAGTATTCCTTCAATTTTGAATAAATCCCCAACAGTGTCACCAGCAAAGCACCCCCACACCATCACACCTCCTCCTCCATGTTTCATGGTGGGAACCAGGCATGTAGAGTCCATTCGTTCACCTTTTCTGCGTCGCACAAAGACACGGTGGTTGGAACCAAAGATCTCAAATTTGGACTCATCAGACCAAAGCACAGATTTCCACAGGTCTAATGTCCATTCCTTGTGTTCTTTAGCCCAAACAAGTCTCTTCTGCTTGTTGCCTGTCCTTAGCAGTGGTTTCCTAGCAGCTATTTTACCATGAAGGCCTGCTGCACACAGTCTCCTCTTAACAGTTGTTGTAGAGATGTGTCTGCTGATAGAACTCTGTGTGGCATTGACCTGGTCTCTAATCTGAGCAGCTGTTAACCTGCGATTTCTGAGGCTGGTGACTCGGATGAACTTATCCTCCGCAGCAGAGGTGACTCTTGGTCTTCCTTTCCTGGGGAGGTCCTCATGTGAGCCAGTTTCTTTGTAGCGCTTGATGGTTTTGGCCACTGCACTTGGGGACACTTTCAAAGTTTTCCCAATTTTTCGGACTGACTGACCTTCATTTCTTAAAGTAATGATGGCCACTCGTTTTTCTTTACTTAGCTGCTTTTTTCTTGCCTTAATACAAATTCTAACACTCCATTCAGTAGGACTATCAGCTGTGTATCCACCTGACTTCTGAACAACACAACTGATGGTCCCAACCCCATTTATAAGGCAAGAAATCCCACTTATTAAACCTGACAGGGCACACCTGTGAAGTGAAGACCATTTCAGGTGACTACCTCTTGAAGCTCATCAAGAGAATGCCAAGAGTGTGCAAAGCAGTAATCAAAGCAAAAGGTGGATACTGTGAAGAACCTAGAATATAAGACATATTTTCAGTTGTTTCACACTTTTTTGTTAAGTATATAATTCCACATGTGTTAATTCATAGTTTTGATGCCTTCAGTGTGAATCTACAATTTTTATAGTCATGAAAATACAGAAAACTCTTGGAATGAGAAGGTGTGTCCAAACTTTTGGTCTGTACTGTGTATATATATATATATATATATATATATATATATATATATAAAATTAGCAAAAAAGATACTGTAAAAAAAGAAATAACCAAATAGTGACTACCATCATTCCTTATATTTTTTTTTTCTCCGAAAAAGGGCTTATTTTCAGGGTAGGTCTTATTATACGGATTTGTTTGGTGTGGCTCTGACCATTGAGACCCCCCACTGACCCTCGAATGAAGGGGCCGTTTTTATAGATTAGCACTTCTAACATCATCTCCTAACTTTTAGGGGACGTTCACACTACCGCTGGTGACCATCATTAGTGTCCGTAGCTATTGTCCATTACAAGATTTTAGCAACGGACACCAGCTGAACCGTCAGAAATCCGTTAAAATTTCCATTCATTTCAATGGGTTTTTATATTGTGTCCGTTTAGTATCCGTCAGAAGTCCGTTTTTTTTTCGCGGACAAAAAAATCCTACACGCAGGACTTTTTTGTCCGTTTGGAAAAACGGATTCTTGATGGACAGCAAGTGTCCGTTATTTTTTTTAACATTCAAGTCTATGGGTAACGGACTTATGACGGACAGTAACTGATAGCCATCAGTTACTGTCTGTTGTTTTATGTCCTTTTTCTCTGCACATGCTCAGAAAGCAGAAACAAAAAAAAAAAAAGTATATTAGATGCTGCCTTCTGGTCACTAATTTTTTTTTTTTTTTTTTCCAGAGGAGATGCTACAACATGCACACTCGCCGACTTGCGGCCAGCAACAGACTACCATGTACGGTAAGTGTAAGGTGGCTTTGACTGGGACTCTACTTTCTAGCATGCTTTGTCTTTTTTATCTTTTGTTTTTGAATATTGGAAAGTTTGGGCATAATACTAATATTCTGTCCATGTTTTCCTGTTCATTTGGGTCCAGGGTGCCCCAGGTCCCCTGCCTGTTTTCCTGGGGAGGGCAGGGTGCTGGTCCGCTGCCTGTTTTCCTGGGGAGGGCAGGATGCCGGTCCGCTGCCTGTTTTCCTGGGGAGGGCAGGGTGCCGGTCCGCTGCCTGTTTTCCTGGGGAGGGCAGGGTGCCAGTCCGCTGCCTGTTTTCCTGGGGAGGGCAGGGTGCCGGTCCGCTGCCTGTTTTCCTGGGAGGGCAGGGTGCCGGTCTGCTGCCTGATTTCCTGGAGGGCAGAGTGCCGGTCCGCTGCCTGATTTCCTGGAGGGCAGGGTGCCGGTCCGCTGCCTGATTTCCTGGAGGGCAGGGTGCCGGTCCGCTGCCTGATTTCCTGGAGGGCAGGGTGCCGGTCCGCTGCCTGATTTCCTGGAGGGCAGGGTGCCGGTCCGCTGCCTGATTTCCTGGAGGGCAGGGTGCCGGTCCGCTGCCTGATTTCCTGGAGGGCAGGGTGCCGGTCCGCTGCCTGATTTCCTGGAGGGCAGGGTGCCGGTCCGCTGCCTGATTTCCTGGAGGGCAGGGTGCCGGTCCGCTGCCTGATTTCCTGGAGGGCAGGGTGCCGGTCCGCTGCCTGATTTCCTGGAGGGCAGGGTGCCGGTCCGCTGCCTGATTTCCTGGAGGGCAGGGTGCCGGTCCGCTGCCTGATTTCCTGGAGGGCAGGGTGCCGGTCCGCTGCCTGATTTCCTGGAGGGCAGGGTGCCGGTCCGCTGCCTGTCACTTTACTTGAATAGTTAATAATGGTGGTCATAATTTTTGTCTTTCAGAGTTACTGCCACGTGTCCACCTTTAGAGGGATCCATCTCTGAATTAGTGAGTTTTACTACGGAAAGCTGTGAGCCGGATTCACCAGCCCCACCAAAACTCACTAACAGAAGTCGGAATTGTTTGAACCTGCAGTGGAAGGTCTGTGCTCCTGTCCTTATTGTGGATATTCTGTAACTAGACTTTGCATTTCTCTTGAGTTCATCTATTCTTTTATTCTTTCTTTCAGGCGTCTAATGACAATGGATCAAAGATTAATGGCTACCTTTTGGAATGGGATGAGGTATTGGACTTTGTTATATATTCAACCATTTTCCATTAAACCCTTGACGATCTTATCTTGGCCATGAGCCAGAATAGAGAGATGTGCAGAAGATTATTCTGTGTTGATTAATACATCACAGGAGGTTTTCTTCTCTGACCTACACTTTGACTTCTGTAGCTCTAACCCATATATCCTAGTGATAAGGTATCACTGCCTACAAAGCTTAGGAGCTAGGCTGAATTCACTCTTCCAGTGTCCATTATACATATGTGCCCAAAAAGTTCCTGACCCATATGTCATAGGCTCCATTCATCTAATGCATCTGTTGGGCTGGTATACATCATGTTGTTAGTCTGTACGGTATTTCACTTGCTAGAGCAGGAGTTTGTGCTCCAGAGCTCTTAATCTAAAAACGTGTACACGAACTTGTGACTGTTGTCAGTCATGTTTGAGACTGTAGATAGATCAGTCTTTGGTCACATAGTCACTCAGAGTTGTTAGATGCACCCATGCTAAATCTTGTGACTTTTATATATCTGCTTATTCATCTGACAACCATTCTTCCCAACCATCCCTTCCATGCTCTGTTTAGCCCAGCATGCATGTTTTCCCAAAGGAGAGAGGGCACTACTAAGCCACTGCCAGAAAACTGGAGACTTATCTGCCCAGAGAACAGAAGGATTAGGCATGTTGAAGTCCATCATGCTTAACCCTTCTTTTCCCTGACATCTGATGTCAGGGGAGCGTTTGCAGCACCACCATACACATTAGAAGACCATCTGGTCTTGCAAATATCACAGGTATGGCCAATGTTCATCTGTTGTGTATGGACCACCCATAGGCTGACCATAAACTTCAGATTGCTTATATGGGATTGTTTGTAGGAATGACCCCGCCATCCACATTAAACTGTTCGTTCATGGGGGCCTTGTAGTTAAATTAAAAAAAAGTGCAGTGAAAAGCGGCCGATCATTCTAAACTCTGGTGTTTTTAACCCACAGCTAGTCAAAAGTATCTAGCATGACTGGCTGTTTTTTTCTTGGCTAGCCACAAACTGCTGTTTCCGGCTACTGCACGTCAGGTAGCCAGCAGTTCGTTGGCAGAAATGGTCGATTCAGCTTATAAAAAACTGTGTATGGCCGACTTTAAAGGGGTATTCCCATGAACGTAATCATATCTATATTTGTAGATAATTAAAAGTTAAACATTTTTGCAAATATAAGTAGTTAAAAATTCTGCAGCGTTTTAAAGATTTTCTCTAACTATCTCAATGGTGACATCTGTTGTTTTGATCTGTTGCCAATGGATACGACCACAAATGCAGAAACTTTCTATGGTTTGGGACTTGTCAAAAACCCAGCCATGATTTTCTTATTGTGGACAGGTTATCAGGCAGGGACACTACATGTATCAGAAGATAACCCGGCCACAGTAAGGACATCATGGCTGATTTTCTGACCTTAGAAAGGTCCTGAATTTATGGTCGTATCCATTGGCAACCGATCAAGACAACAAGACTGTGACCACAAGATATTAGAGAAAATATGTAAAACTCTGTAAAATGTTTATTTATATTTGCAAAAATGTTTAACTTTTAATTATCTACAAATTTAAAAAAGGTTATGTTCGTGGGAATACCTCTTTAAGGTGTTTTACCCTTCCCACTGTACGCCGTACTATTACATTGTTCTGAGCATATAGTTAACGCTCTTGACCACAATGGTATGGTGCATTCATGCCGTGGGCAGAGGAGTTGTGTCTGCAGCATGACTTCCGGGCCTTGGCTGTATTACACAGCTGAGACCCAAAACTAGCTGCTGGAGTTGGAAAATACTCTGATTCCAGCCGATTCACCTCGCTTCCCCCAAAAAAATAGAAAGAAAAAGTGATCAAAACGTCCTCGCATAACTTATAATATAATATTATAACCGTTATTTTTCCCTTTCTTCAGGGAAGACATGGACCTTTTAAAGAATGCTACTTTGGTCACCTTAAGCAATACAAGTTAACAAAGCTGTCTCCATCCACAAAGTATGCCTTTAGAATAGCAGCCAAAAATGACATTGGAATGAGGTAAGATTGAATTCACGCTGATGTCTCGCCGTCTCGTAACTGCATCTCATATGCCCTGCTGACAGTGAAGTTTTAGTATAACTTTTGTGGTCCTATAAGCCCTATTTGGCTTGTTTAAAGAGGACCATGGACATACCTCTCCTGATCAGTGCTGTCACCCTGAGTGTTTTGTGTATCCAAATCTGTTCAGCCATTCCAAATATATAAGATGATGTAAAGTAGGCTCTACCAGCCAAGTGGGCGTTAACACTGAGGTTTCTCTGGCGGTGGGGTCTCTGTACTGTTTGTCATTCAGCATTGGCGCCCATTTGGTTAGTAGATCCTAACTTACTTTAACACTAAAAGGCCTTATATCTCTTTGGAATGGCTGACTATATTTAGAAAACCAAACTCCAAAATGCTGTGGGTGACGGCGCCCTTCAGATGATGTATGTCACTGGGCTTTTCACATCTGGTGACAGGTTCTCTTTAATCTTCTCATTAAAATAGTAATCCTGAATAATCTTTTCTAGGAACACAGCATTGTATTGTTCCTCTGTTATTCCTCCTGTAAATATCTAACTGCTTTGACAATTGGGCATATCCGTTTTTCTGGTTACAATATCAGACTGTGTTAGGGACACACGGTGACCGTTCATAAGTTTTCAGGCATAGCAACTGAGGAACGGCACAACACACAGTGTCAGGAAAGCAGATAGTTCTTTAAGTTTATTTTAATGCTTGGAAGAGGTTTTTTTGCTATAGGAACCTTATATAGCTACTGTATTTCTCTTTCAGTGGGTTCAGCGAAACAGTGGTCTACTACACAGCAGGGAGCGTGCCCCCTGCGCCATCACCGCCACGACTTAGGCAGGCCGGTATAACCTGGCTCTGTTTAGAATGGAGTCCACCCAATGATATGCCCTCAGATGAAACACTAACGTATGTCCTGGAAATGGAAGAGGAAGGCTCGGTGAGTGTTCATTCCCGATGCATCACTTGCTGCACTTTACATGGCAAGCCAGTGTCGGATTATCGGATGCCAGATAAAAGGAATTTGACACCATCTTTTTATTTTCTTTCCTAGGGTTACGGCTTCAAGCCTAAACAGAACAGTGAAGATCTCACATGCACTTTAAGAAACCTGAGAAGGAACACTTCATACAAGTTTAGGGTATGTTGCAATTTTATGGTTGGTCTGTGTATTCTTGTATTGTTATATTTTATTGTACAATCTTCTCATATTGTCCCAAAATTTGTATTTATTCATATTTCAGCATGTTCCTATTTCATGAACCGCTTTGTCTCGCCAGGTGTTTGCAGTAAACAGTGAAGGCAGAAGTAGTCCGAGTGATATTGTAGAATACACAACATCTCCTGATAAACCTGGACCCCCATGTAAGCCAAGTACAAAGGGCAAAATCCATGCGCACAGTGTCAAAGTCATGTGGGGTGAGTCAGAGTTTTTGGTTCTTTTTGCTGTTTGTAGCTTTGGTTCTGTTCATTTGTGTTCATATAACAATCCTATTTTATTGCAGATGCCCCAAAAGATAATGGAGGGTCGGAAGTTACTAAATACATCCTTGAAATGTCAGAAAACATAAATGGTAGGTAAATCGATATTGTGTGTTTTTGTATATTTGCCCACTGGCTTGTAAATCTCCAGGGTAGCATCTGCGAGGTTCTCTTTGCCCACGCACACTGCTAAAACAGGTACAAAGAAAAACCGAGGTCCAGCCTTAAATGCATGAACCTTACTTAAAGAGTTATACCCATCTTGATAAATCGCTGCCAAGATGGGAATGACTGATCCCCATTCCGATACTTATGGCCGAGACCTGTGTGGAGCTAAATGGGAGTTTCAGAAACAGCGTAGCACAGCATATCTTCTCACTTACCTGCACAGCATAGCTAGATGTGTTACATTGTTTCTGTAGCACGTCTTCTGCTGTATGGGACTTATGAGAACAGCATGCAGTAGCACCGTTTGGCCGTGCCTATAAGTTTCACCCTAGGGACTTAGAAGCAGTTATCCCAATTTGCCAAGATAAAAATAACCCTTTTAAGCCAACCAGTTTGGGAGCCTTGCTTTGGGACAATGAAGAAGGCTATCCCGAGTGCACAAACCAATCTACAGATAGGCCATGAATTTTTAGAACCTGAGTAACTCCTTTAATAAATAACTTATTTATGTAACCTGTAATGGTGCTGCTGGAAAAATACAACTCATCCCACAAAAAACAAGACCTTGAACAGCTGTGTTAAGAGAAATTTAGAAAGGTATGGCTCTTAAAATGCAGCAGAGAAAAAGGGAAAACAAATACATGGTCTATGAGGCCAAAGTAGACCCAATCATAAAGGAGTCATAAAAAAAAAATTTATATATATATATATATATATATATATATATATATATATATATATATATATGTGTGTTGTGTGTGAACAGGAACTTAAATATTTCAGTTTACACACATGGAACTTTAGTTTCCTGTGGAAACAAACTATAACAGCCAAATTCTCCCTCACCACAAAAAGGGAACAAGACCTATCATGATTAATGTATTATAATGGAGTGTTTGGGTCCCAGGTTTTTCCTGGATAGCTTCCCCTTCTCCCCGGTGGGGGGCTGATTTAACACCAGGCCAATAGTGGCACATGTTGTGGGCTATAACTCACTGTTTGCCATATTGGAGTCATATGGTGTCCTGCTGTAGGTCTAAAAGATTCCAAATCGCCCAAATACCCCCTGCGGTCCTGTCCTTTTAATATTTAACTATTTAAAGGGGTTATCCAGGGAACGTGTAAAAATGTACTTGCTCCAGACATCTTCATGCATCGATCCTTTGATTTCCAGGCTGGTTCAGACTCTGGATCATACAATTGGAACTTGTACCCAACCCAAATTCAACCCACCACCTTCACTTCCCCCATGTTCACTGGTATTGCTTGTACCATGGGGGCTGGCAGACTAGATCATTATGAGAGTAAAGTCAACCACTATAGTACAAGTAATATCAGGTGGCAGGCAGGATCTGGGGGGCCGGTGCTGGTTCTGATCACGTGATCCAGAACCAGCCCGGGACATAAAGAACCCAGTAGCATTCCCATGTTGTTTAAAACAATTTTTGTTATATTTGCACAAGCTTATAAAAAAAAAGATTCATCGTAAACCTGCTTGTTGATAGTTTACATAGATATTCCTATATTGAATATTTTTTATTTTTATACCACACATTAAAACAGTAAATATAAACCAGAAAACAAAAACAAGGGGTAATGAAGATATGTTACAAAAATGTCAGGTTTTTACATTTAGCCAATGTTAATGAAAAATAAAGTGGATGTCAGTGGGCCTTGGATTTACAGATCACAATATTGTTCTCTTACAGGGAGTAAATGGGAGACCATGTACAGTGGTCCTTATAAAGAACATGTGTGCGATCATCTCAAGCCTGGTACTTCCTATAGGTTCAAGGTGTATTGCGCCAATATAGTGGGCTCCAGTCAGGTAAGTGGAGTTTTATGGAACTGCCAAATAGAGCCTTGGAATAAGTATAATAGGAAGTATTATACTCCTAAGTGTCAGGCCTTTTATCTGGCACTTAGTCAGTGTGTTATCCTGGTCTCCCATCAGGGAGTTTCTGCCGTAAACAGCCGGCATACATACTGTCAGTCTTGTTTGGCTATCTGACGATCAGGAATTGAAATATGTCAAAGTATTGAATATGTTATTCAGGTGATAGTGACCGAATTGCAGTACTAGATACAGCCTGTGGAAAGGAGTGGTGCTGTTTCAAGGGACAAAAAAATATCGTACCCATGTCAGCTCTTGTGACGTATTTGTTTCAATACTCATCTGTATTCCCCGTGAAATCAGAATTCTGGGACATCCATTCTCATAATTCTGCATTGTACGGTTCCTTTGTTAATCCTTTTGGAAGTTTATGAATAAATTAACAACTTATTTTTTCCAGTTGGAGGTGCGTCCTTGCAAAGTCTGACTCTATCGGTCTGTGTAGGGACGCACCCCTTTAAATAAGGTAATGGTAAAACCCAGCTGTCTATGATGTAGGAACAGAACAACATAGAGTTCTAAGAATGTGCTCCAGAATTATGATGATATGGGGAATATACGGAGTTACTCACGCTGGTAGTAGTTGTCAGAGGTCCTCTTTAAGTATTACCCTGTCTATTCTTCATGCTACGCATGTACCTAATGAGTGTTTCTCTTCTTTTAGGGTTCAGATGTATTAACAGTCCAGACGGGCATTGTTCCTCCTGGTCCCTGCCACCCCCCACGTTTAGCTGGAAAAGCCAAATCCAAGGAGTTGAGTCTGCAGTGGGGTATGCTCCTTTGTTTGTAGGATATCAGGTCTATAAGGGAAAGTGCAGAATTACAAGTCTGGATTTATAAGTTGTTTTGGTGGGATTCAGAGCAGAGACCAGCGCTGTGTGATTTCACATGCAAACTGGAGGAAATCTGTAGCTCAGGGAATGTGCTGGTGAACATGCTGCAAAACTTTTTTCAAGGAAATTATGCCATGTGTCCCTCTGCAAGCTGCTGTGCCAAAAAGTACCTGAGATGGGGTGGCGTTCGCTGCGACTCACCCTTCACATTTCTTTGCATTGCAGAGGATGAAAGAACACGCAGCAATAATTGACAGCCTGGGGGAGTTTTAACCACATCCCACCCCTCCCAGCTCAGGTCACTTTGTGGTTTGACTTTTAGTAGATCATGACGGCTAACCCACTTCAATTACTGCCCGTAAGGCCACAACCTTACTGCAGGGTCTTACTGTATTTAAGTGCTGCGGAATATGTCTGCACTGTATAAATATAAATGCATTATTATAATAGATAATGATTATATGTAAGTCACGCTTTAAGACTGTAGACAACAAAATTATACAATATTTTTCTGGCTTTTTATTAACAACCTTGTGCCATTTCTGTAGATGCTCCAGGTGTAGATGGCGGCTCCGCAGTAACGTCATATACTGTAGAGATGGCAAAATCTGAAGAAGATCGAGGCCAAGTGTATCAAGGTCCTGACCTGGAATGTACAGTGAGCAACCTGCTGCCTGGCCAGACATACTGCTTCTGGATAAAGGCTTCAAATAAAGCTGGGGTATGTGTCTTATTGTACTCAATGCCATTAGGCTCAATTCACACACAAGTTTTTGTTGCACTTGTTAAAGGCAGTCTTGTCACCACAACCCGGCGTATCATCCCAGCCCAGCAGATAGATTGGTTAGGGTCACCTGAATCAAACGGTGTTTCCCTTTGCGAATTGGTGCCTCCACTGCCGAGAGGCGACGTCTTCATTGCTCCAAAGAGCTCCTCTGCATATTGACAAAAACTGCAATAAATTAGCAGAAGAGGCAGCGATTCACAAGGGGAAAACAGTCACCAGACTCAGCCTGGAAGATGAATCAGACTCCCTTGATTTCTTGCTTAAAAATATATAACATTACTGCAACATGTGAATATATCCTGCATTTTCCCCTCTGTATTGGGTGTTGGCAGAAACAAAACAAAACTGCATCCATAACTGATAGTATATATATATATATATATATATATATATATATATATATATATACAGTCATATGAAAAAGTTTGGGCACCCCTATTAATCTTAATCATTTTTAGTTCTAAATATTTGGGTGTTTGCAACAGCCATTTCAATTTGATGTATCTAATAACTGATGGACACAGTAATATTTCAGGATTGAAATGAGGTTTATTGTACTAACAGAAAATATTTAGAACTAAAAATGATTAAGATTAATAGGGGTGCCCAAACTTTTTCATATGACTGTATATATATAACTAGAGGAAGGACCCGGCTTCGCACGGGTATATTTCATTTTTTGTTTGTGTAGTGACCCCATAAGAATTGGCCAGTTTTGCACTTGACATCCAGTATGGCAGTCCAGTATAGGTATAGTCTATTTATGGCTGTGTTGCTATGGAAACCTGGTAAATGAAATGTGAACTTACATTGGCTAATACACATCATATGACTGAATATTTAAGGACCTGCGAACTGCTATTGACTCATACAGGACATAAATAGCTTGGTTGCTATAGAAACCTGGTGTAAAGCTGTGTGTATGTCAAGACTGAACCTGCGATTTTCCATTGGTCCATAAGTGTCATGTGATCATGTGCATCTCAGTTTGGATATCAGTGAAAAACCTGTGATCGGTTGTTATGGAAAACCTGGAGTAAAGCTGTGTGTATGTGACCTTGTGTAACAGTGTCATCCACAGCGCCCTGCCCCTTTAAAGCTGACCTACAGCAGTGAAGAAAAATGGCTGGGTTGTTATTGAAACCTGGAGTGCAGCTGTGTGCATGTGGCTGACAATGCTTTGTCAGATTGGAGATGGGCTTGGGTCTGCTGGGGAGTTTCAGCAGCTCGCTGTTGTCTGTAACATACCTTATCAGATTGAAGACAGGCTTGGGTCTGCTGAGAGTTTTCATTAGCTTGAGCAGCAGCCATGCGTTTTGCTGCAGGGGACATGAATAGTTTAAAAAACGTTTCAATTTATAAGAATGCTGAAATCCAGTATGGCAGTCCAGTCAGTGGCGTAAATACCGGTTTAGCAGTGGTAGCAGCTACCAGAGGGTCTGGGACATTAGGGGACCCGGCGGGCCTCTGATGTTTTGTTTTTTTTAACACCAGCAGGTAACGGGCCCTATTTACTTACCCATCCCCACTCCTGCTCACGGCTTGCGGCTGTGAGCAGGAGCGGGGATTGGTAAGTAAGGCCTGTGGGCCGTGAACCCCACAAACACTGCTATCATTATACTCTGGGGTCTTTTCAGCAGGCTTCGGGCCTCCTTGGTGGCGTCCCAGATGTTGGTGGGCCAGTCCGACGTCATTATGCGTTGCGATACATGCCTGGCTCACGTGACATCTGGTCCAACATTGAAGAAGTAGTGGGAAGTGCGCATAATACTATATGAAGGAGCCACTATGATACTGTGTGCAGGGGCCACTATGGGGCATAATAGTGTGTGCAGAAATGCAGTTTGTGCGTGGGGTGGTTGCCGGGGGGGGGGGGGGTCCCATGTCAAATGTTCGCCTTGGGGCCCTGCCATTGCTAGTTACGCCACTGAGTCCAGTATAGGTACAGTCTATTTATGGCTGTGTTGTTATGGAAACCTGGTAAATTAAATGTGAACTTATATTGGCTGATACACGTGATATGACTGAATATTTAAGGACCTGCGAACTGCTATTCACTAATACAGGTCATACATAGTTTGGTTGCTATGGAAACCTGTGTGCCTGAGGAGAGTAAGCGCCTGCGAGCTGTTATTGGCTGATAAGGGACATGTGACCGTGTGTATGGCAGTTGGAATATGAGTGAAAGACTTGCAGGCTTGTATAGACTAATGCTGGTCATTTTTTGGGAATACTGTACCTCAGGAACGGTACGTCCAAGAGAGCTGAGACCCAGTCTATAATATTCCCGGACACCTGATATACATGTGTGCCAAATTTGGTGAGGATCGGTCCAGTCGTTTGGTCGTGCATAAAGAACAGACAGACAGACAGATAGGAACTCATTTTTATATATATAAGAGATTAGTGTGTGTGTGTATATTATATTTAGTATAAATGCACATTCCATGTACCTGTTCTCGTCCAGTCAGACCCAGAACCTGTATAAATCATATGTTGCATATAAAAGGGACAAATTTATTCTTCATCTGAATTTTTATTCAAGTTCATTTTTTTTCCCCATTTTTATTTTTAGTGTGGACCCTTTTCAGAAGCAGCAGAGTTCTGCACAGCACCCGGACCCCCAGAAAGATGCAAAATACCTTTGTTGATATGCAAGAGTGCAAACTGTGTGCTAGCCAGCTGGGAGGTGAGTTTTAACTTTTTTTTTTTTTTTTTTTTTTGTAATTTGTTTAATTATGAATTTTCAAATTTTCGAGAAGGATTTTCTCATGAAAACAAGCCATGTTTGGCATATGGACGACATATAGGGTTGATCAATGCCCACTTGTAAGAACAGTCCTTGACAATAAGCAGATCACAGTGTGTCCTCCCTGCTGGGACCCCAAGCAATCTGCCATAATCTGTGGAGAACCAGTGTTCTGTTTTGCTGCAGCTCCACCGCTGGTGCGATTAAGCATTGCATGGTGTCCATTCAAATCAATGGATTGTCCGTGTAATGCAGGACTGGACAAGTCCTCCAGAAGAGTAACAGACACTCTTTACTGTGGCCAAGAGGAGATGATCCCGAACAGAGGACCCTGTCTAATTCCCTAATAGGGTGTATGAAAATGTGTTTCTTATACTGGACAACCCGATTTAAAGTCCACTTGCATTGATACTGGAAAGTAAGAGACTTACATGATAGCCCTGCACACCAAACCCAGGGTAATGTTTTTGGAGGGCATCTTCTGATATAGACAGTGCTTAACTCGTGCTGTGAATCTCTGACTGAGCATAATGTAACTGTCTGAATATGCTCCAGCAAACTTAATGCTCAGCACATTGAGGCGAGCTCGCTGGTGATCTGCTCAGACCAACTTTGTGGAAGTGGTTTGCAGAACACACTTAGTCTTCATTTATACTCTGTCTCATGGGAACAGAAGTTTATAGTAATTGTAGGCGGATGCAGCGGGCAGCAGATCCTCCTGATGGGTTGATGCTCCAGGGACTGTGGAGATAAAGTCATCTGCTAATGTAGCTTTGTGGGGGTCTGTGGGTTGCTCTTCTTCCCAACATGCTAAGTCTACAGCCCACAGGCGACACATAGTTTTGGTTAAATTGATCCCATGCGCTGTTTATCTCTGGTTGTCTCTAACCATATCTAAGGCCTGATTTGTTTGGTTCCTTTGATGACTTTTCTGCTCTTTTTATAGTTGTTTTTCCTGTTTGGTTTCTGATATGCAGTAAATAATGGCATGTGTTTTTAGGTTCCTGGATGTAATGGAGCAGAAATCACAGAATATCGGCTAGAATGGGGCAGGGTGGAAGGATGTATGCAGGTCATCTATACAGGCTCATCTTCAAGCTATGAAATCAAAGGTCTTACACCAGCAACTACATATTTCTGTAGAGTTCAGGTATGTATAGTAATGTGTACAGGTTGGATAAAATTAAAGGGGTTCTCTGATCTTAGATTTAGATGGTTGGTGCAGCTCTAGTACCTGCAGCTGTCTCAAAAAGGGCTAAGGGACCCCTGTCCTGCGGCAGCTGTGAATGGAAAGGTGGCCAGACATGCATGGCTCTCTCCATTTCTTGTTATGGAAGTCCCTAAAACAGTAAAGGGGGTTCTGTAATCTTTCAAAATTGTGGGTATATGGTTTAACTGCAGTAATATTAGTCGCCTATTAATGTACTGTCTGTAGTGGAGATGCTTCTTTAAGCCAGTGTTACATTCATTGACATGACTGTACTCATGTTGCTTATCTTCTGCTTAGCATGTGGTTATTCCCTTTCTCTTTCTTTCCCTGTAGCACAGGTTGTCACACATCATATGTCTCTTATTTCCACTGAGCAATGGCTCTCCCACTCCTCTGGAGGGATCCTGTTTCACATGCTGGGCAGCATTGTCAGTGAGCATAGAAATAGCAGAGCAGATGACAATCCATTACAACGATGCCTTACAAATTGTTATAGAGGGTCATGCAGACAGCTGTAAATCAGAGGCAATGTTTATTTGTAGGGACAGAAATGCAACTGTAGACAAATTGAAAATCCCACCCACACAAAGCCCTGGCAGCATCAAAACAAAAGTGCTGTACAAGATAATGAAACGTAATTACATATAATCTCTTAGGACATCATCTTGTTAGCATTCACACACATTTGTATTTCTGTATTTATTTTATATTTGAGAAACCCCTTTAAGTTGTCTCATTTGTTCTCCTTCATAGGCTGTTAACATTGCTGGCACCGGGATGTTTGGAGACACAGCAGTCATTACTACGCCAGCATCTGTTCCTGCAGCGGTATCTGTACTGCAGGTTGTTGAGGAAGAGCTCCTGGAAACTCCATTACCCTCACCGTCAGAGTGCCTTGCTCTTCAGTGGAAGGAGCCATGCTGCAATGGGGCAGAGATCACTGGGTACACCATAGAGTATGGGGAAAAGCAGCAGATTACAGTAGATTCTGTCACTAGCTGTGTCCTCACAAATCTGGTCCCTGATCGCACTTACAGGTATGGTCCTTTTAAGGAAGTTTGTGTGTCTTTGTAACTGTATACAGATATATGCAGCAGAGCAGAGTTTGTCATTTCCACAATCCATCGCAATACCACAGTATATAATTTGCAGTTTGCAAAGAACTGCAGACTCTAAAATCTTATTGGTTCTTTATCACATTCGATATGCCATTCTGATAATAATTTGCTCTTTTTTTTTTTCCCCCAGGATACGAATTCAGGCCATAAACAGCTTTGGAGCAGGTCCCTTTAGTCCATCTATTAAAGCCAAAACGAAGCCCCCTCCTCCCAACCCTCCACATCTAGAATGTGTGGTCTTCAGTCACCAGAGCCTTAAGTTAAAATGGGGAGATGGGACAAGTAAAGCTTTAGCTACAGAAACGTCACAGTACAATCTGCAGATGGAAGATAAGCTCAGCAGGTCAGTGTGCGCTTGTCTTGAAAGCATTACATGTGACTAATGTGTTCTTCATCCTCCCCCTCGTCTCATAGGACCCCATTAGTTTTATACCTGGTAGCGGTTACTGTTTAACAGGGTCACATTACTAGGTGCAATTATAGTCTCATTTAATGGACAACGGAATAGGTCATTAATCTTGGAGAGATCTAGCCTTGTTTGTTCATTACTATCAGCTTGCTGGGTTTGTACTTTCCGTTGAGGCCGTAAAAAGTCGAAGACAAATATCCTTCTGCTTAAAGGAGTTGTCCATCTACTAAATATAGATTATGCAAAATGAACATTGCACACAGTTAACAATTGACAATTATTGCACAGTGCATGTCCACCAAATGAGCTAAGTATTGGTGGACGCACATGCTCAGTCTCTCTACACAACCAGTTCTCTGCATAGTAATCCTCTGTCCAGCGCAGAGCAACCAATAGAAATAGCCTTCTATCCTGCTTGTTAGGGAAGGAGCCAAGCGTCTATATTAGCATGGTAGTATAGCTGAGAAGATGGACTCCTTCTGCAGAAAGGGAGAAGAGGAGTCTATATAGGCAGTTGCCAGAGTGGGAAGGAGACTGATTCTGCCCAGCAGCTCCAGCAGGGCACAGAAGCAAAATTGTTTCAAATATAGCAATATGCCAAATCTGAAGCAGAGTAAAAGCTGGCAGGATAAGGGGTGACTCTTCAGCCATACAGCCAATAACCCATGTGTCTATGGTGACCGAAAGAACAATTGAAAAATTCATGATTTGCTTTGTTTTTGCTTTAGGTTTTTAACAATCTACAATGGACCATGTCATACGTATAAGGTGCAAAGACTGAATGAGTCAACCACGTACAACTTCAGAATCCAGGCATACAATGAAGCAGGGGAAGGCCCATTTTCTGAAGTCTACAGTTTTGCTACAACCAAATCTCTGCCAGCTGCATTAAAAGGTAAGTAGTGGTGATTTGTCTGCCTGCTGAGCTATTTCCTATTTATATGCCACGCCATGGCACAGAATTTTGGCTTTGGTTATTCAGCATACAGTTAGTGATGTATCCTTTAGCCAATGGCAGTGTGAGCCTGGCTGTCATGGAAGCAAAATAATTTAAGTAATAGATGTCAGTAAATCCATATCGATTTAATTGAGCTAACTTTCGTTATTTTTTGATAAATTGCCCAGCACAACCTGGTGCGTTTTAGTTTTTTACAGCTTTTTTTTTTTTTTAGTTTTTTGTATCTTATTTGCAGTAGTAGTTATTTCAGCTTGGTAAATTAGTCTCATTTTCCATTTTAGCACCCAAAATACAACAGATTGATGGCAATCTGTGTGAAGTATCTTGGGAGACAGTGCCGCCGATGAGGGGAGATTCAATTGTTTACATCCTCCAGCTTACCAATGGGAGAGAGTTTGATCAGGTAAGATGATGATACATAACAGCAGATAACAGATATATGCATAGTGTATTCCTTTCATGTAGCGGTTTAGCCAAAAACACTGATAAAACACTTTTTCACCTTTAGCCTAGTGGCCCATGCTATCATATTGATTTGGCCGAGCATTTCAGTAGTTGGAGACTCTGCAAGGTCCTAAACCGGTCATGTTAATGGCCTCCACTTAGTGGGGAAAAGCCTCAAACGCCACCTCCCAACTTTTTATTTTCAGTGGGAGTCAGGTAGATTTTTTTTTTTTCTCTAGCTGATTTTTTTAGCTAGAGGTTAAAAAAGTATTTGGAGCGGTCTTTAGCTGGATTCCGCCTTGCAATGCCCATTGAAATGAATGTGAGGGTTTTTCTGCTATCCACTCTTTTTAATGAGGTTAGCAAGGCGGAACCCACCTGAATGTAAATCGTGACTCTTCAGTTAGATAAAAATGAATGGAAGAGTTGGGTGTTTTTTTGATTCCATCTCAAAATTTGCCTGCAAAAAAGGGTTATTCCCATATCAACAAATCATGGCCGAGATGGGAAAAGCTGGCTGCAAGTCCTGATCTCCAGCTGAGCGCGGCTGCTCTACGCTGTTTGTGTAACTCTTATTATGGTAAGCTATACTGTTTCTTCCATAGCCAAATGTGCTATGCGGTTTCCGTAGTTCCTATACACTTCTATTGGAGTTACAGAAATTGTGTTGAGCAGTGTCACGTGACTGTTTCCTTAAGCTACTTAATTTGACCTCCCCATACACGTTCATGCTTAGCTCAGCTATTGGCGCATGCGCTCTCAAAAGTAGGCTGCTGCCAGATATCTGCTGTCAGTCATCTGTGGACACCGCCATATACATTAGATGGTTGAGTGGCGCCTCCAGAATCCTCCAGTTTGGCTGACATTTATCTAATGTCTCCTCATCCATTGACGGAACATAAAACACTTCTTAATAGGGATAATGCAGACTGATAACAGCCAAGCTGGTGTTTGGCCAACTTTGTAGACATAATAGTAGTCTGACCACTGTTCCTCTCCTTTTCTCCCGACCAGGTATACAAAGGAACAGACACCTCATTCACTTTTTCAAACTTTCAAACAAACTGTGAATATCGGTTCCGAGTTTGTGCTGGACGGCAATACCAAGATTCCAATGGATTACAAGAATTGTGTGGCCCTTACAGCCCCAGCACCATATTCTCATCTCAAAGACCAGAGTTGGATTTGCCGTGTGTCAATGCTGCATTGGAGGCCACAAAAAGCAAAAAGAAGTCTCTCAGCGACGAGCAGTTTGCCATCTTGCTCCTCATGATGTTCGCCGTCGTGGCTTTCCTCTTTGCCGTCGTCATCCAGTACTTTGTCATTAAGTAGCTTTCGGTGCCCTGTCCCTGAGATTATCCTTTACATTTTTTTTTTCTATATTTATGTTTAATTATTCTAATTAAATTTATAGATGGAAATGATTGTATTATATATAAGTGCATTTCCATTCTTGCTGCTCATTCATCAAGAGGCTGGATTAGTAGAATCCTCCTGTATGTGGAACATAAGACATCATGAAACTCTTAGAAAGGGAACTTCAATCCTGTGTTTCTAGGGCCATGGTGTTAATGCCTTAATACACTCTTAAAGGTCAAGACGGTGCTGTTCGTTTATGTAATGGACCATTTGCTTTAAAAGCATGTCCCTTTAAATGTTCAGCTTTGCATGTGGTTGCTCACAAAAGGATGATGTTTGTTACACAAGTGTCCGTTTC
Source organism: Leptodactylus fallax (assembly GCA_947044405.1). Classification (NCBI taxonomy): domain Eukaryota; kingdom Metazoa; phylum Chordata; class Amphibia; order Anura; family Leptodactylidae; genus Leptodactylus; species Leptodactylus fallax. The sequence goes on from CAMRHE010000151.1 coordinate 185,277, forward strand.
CCCCTGACTTGTGGCCTTCATGGAGAAGCATATCTAACGCATACTGTAGGCAGCGTCTTTGTGAAATTACATTTGGTGGCATCTACAAAGATACCCTTTTTATTTTTGGGATATAGGATTTGTTGGGGGTTGCTCACTTTTTACAGACCTGATCTCTAGGGTTGTTTTACTATTATCTTCCATTTTATTTTACCTCCCATTATTGACTGCAGGTTTCAGCAAGAAACTGAGACAAGGGATGTAGACCATGTCTGAGAAAACTGAGGGGTTTTATTACTATTTTTTTTTTTTAATAAATTTTAATATAAAGATACATTGGTATGGATCTGGTCATTAAGAAACCCAATTTGATGATGTTTTTTTAGGGTCCTGTGAGAAGGTACTCTTTTATTGTGGCATATCATTACCGTCCACTTGATGAGATCCTGGAGCTTCTAAGACCCCCTATGATCTCAAGAACAAGTAGTAGAGATGTGGTTTCTTTAAAAGAGTTGTCCTGCCACCCTGTAAGTGCCTGATCGCGAGAGTCCCACCCATGGGACCCCCACCCTGTTTCAAAAACAGGAGTCCCATATTGCATATAGAGTCTAAGACACTGTAAATCAGTCTCATAGAGATTAACTGGAGTGCCTGCATGTATGCACAACCATTGTGCCATTCAAGTGGGGAACTTGGGACCCCCATTTTTGTAATCAATGTGGATCTATTGTCTAGCAATCAGACACTTACCACCTATCCTGTGGGATAGATAAGTGGTTATGGTGGGACGACCCTTAAACCATCCTTTACTTCTGTGTAGAGGATTCATGTGGCCCCTTTTTTCTTAGACCCTACCCACTTATTCTAAAGATCATTGATGGGCTTGGCTTACTGGTTAGCCTCATGGCAACCTCCTTGAATAAACCCAGGATTTCTCAATGTGGACATTTAGAATTATCCACCCCAATCTCTAGTTATTGTGCAGTTATATTTTGTGTGTCCATTTAAAGTTGCAGCATTTGTTAGGTGGAAAATATGGAATCAGGTTCTTGTAAATGTAGAATTACAAAATCTTGTTTCCTTTAGGGGTACGGTCTAGTCCTCCAGCTCCCTGTGGTTTCTGTTGGGGAAAGGTATGGAGATCTTATGAGGCTTTCAGGAAGATTTTGCTATCACGATGAAGCATTGTGATTATGTCAATGAAGTTATAGTAGGAAAAGTTATGTAAAGTGAGATCTAGTTGTAGGAATTCTGATCTTGGACAGCTGGCTTTAATGAAAGCTAAAAGTGCCGTAAAGCATATCAGCCGCTGCTGTAAAATGTTATGTTGGGTTGCCATGAGTGATGGCTCTGTTGCTGTAGCTATACAAATATAGGTTTTCCCATAGGTTCTTGGCGTGTTAGAACATTTTCATACACAGTAACCTATATAATCTATGCCTCGCTTTTATCTCATGTGAAAAATTCTGTCAAATTATTAAAATGTAGCCAAGTCAGGAACCACCCAAGTATCCGAGCCAAGGACACTATATACCTATAGGGAGCTTTCAGTATAAAAACGTGACTGTTTACTTTCTCACTTTTGCCTCCCTAGCTTCAAGATGGGTATACAGTGGTTTTTAAAGGGTACAGTCTTTATTTTTTTTAGGTGGTAACTAAGTTGAACTACGATGCACAAAGTGCCCCCGCTACATGGCTGCTTCGTTTCCAAGCAGGGGGCAAGAAGTAGGCTTCTTAGACTTCCTGTTCCTTAGGATTTAGAACCTAAGTGTCATGTGACTCCTCTCAGCTTTGATAAATGGTTCCGAAGGCTTAGGGAGGGAAGGATCATATTTGGAGGGGTGTTAATCAATCTCTGATCATCAGGTGCTACTAAACCCAACTATGTCAACCTTAAAATGGAGCTTGGTGGGTCAACCCTTTAACACTGCAGCGGAGGCAGGACCGGTCAGTTCCAAAGGCCGCTATATAAGTACAGCTTACCTTTTAAGGTATCTGTAATAAATGTCAAGGTTTCCTTTAAAAAAAAAAAAAAATCTCTTATTTCAATCAAAATATAGAATCGATTTTTTTATCAGAATTTTATTAAATAGGTGATTTTATTGAAAGATCTCTATTTTCTTAGGTAGAATTATGTAGAATAATGTGCAACATCCTAATCTAAAGAAATAACCTAAAATTACATTTTATTTGCCTCACCAAAAACAAAAACTCTGTAAAGCTTTTCAGGGTTTTTTTTTTTTTTTTTTTAATAAAAATCACTGTGAAAGCACTTTTTGGGATAACACTGTAACCGATACGTCTAACTGCTCGTTGTTGTCCGTGAGATTTTATGTTCTAAAATACACACTGGACCCCTTGCCAAAACTGTCCATGTAGCAAACAGCAACCAATCAGAGTTCTGCTTTCAGTTTCTAAACTGCACTGGAAAAATAAAGCATACCCTCTGGTTGCCATGGGCAACAAAGTAATTTCTCAAGGCGTTTTTGACCCATGAGGCCTACTAAGTTGTGTTAATCTGCAGCCTGATAGGTATTTCTTGCTGGCTGTGAAGCGCTAAATGTATATTTTTTAAATGTACATAATTTATAATTTTTTTTTTTTATATACATATACTTTAGTTCTATATGCCGAAATGGTTTTATAGAGGTAGTCTACCAATCTTTTTGGTGAGGTAAATAAACCAGTTACTTCTCGGGACAGGTCTCATTTTTATGGCGCATGGCTGTGATGTTTATTTGAGAAAAAAAACATGGTAATGGTACCATTGCCTTATATGTTTTAGAATTTAATCTATAGATAAATCCGACACCAAAAATGAGAATTATCAGATATTGCTACTTCCACAGGGCACATCATTCCTTCTAAATCCGGTGCCTTCTATATGTAATACAGTGGATATTGTGAATTTTATATAACTCGTTTCCCCTTTCCTAGTTGCTCATCGCTGTCAGGGAAATGGCAGACTTTAGTATTTGCACATGGACCATACAAAGGGTAAAGCATAAAAACAATAAAAATGGATACTACAAAACTGTATAATAAAGAGTAAGTTAGGTAGGAGGTCTTTATATACCAGGCAGTAGCTGTATACAGTTTATCGGAGGTTTAGTTAGGTTTTCCTTCAGCTGTGGCAGAGATTCAGTTTAGATTTTACCCAAATATTCTGGCCAAGACAGAGTGGCCTATTGATGTCCTCGTGGGCACTTGCCCTAAAATTTAGACCCCTCTTTTGACCACTAATATGGTGGTCTAAAATACCGGGAGGAGACAGTATTGGCATGAAGACTCCTTTTTCCCTGCCACTAGGCCTTATTGGGTATGAGGACTGACAGATGCCTCACCAGTCACCTCATTGTTGGGGTAGGGAGGGTAACCCGTAGATTTTGGCTGCTTTTGTATTGTACTGTCTGGTATTAGCTTGGGTTACCTTTATTTGACTGTAAGACTCACTTTTAAGGTCAAAAGACAAAATGTTTGAGCCTCTTGTAGCCAAATTTGGGTCTCTTTATCTGTGTCTTTTTGTCCAAAAGTAAAGAAGTTATTAAAAAAAAAGAAAGACTTTATGAAATATACTATATTACAATATATCCCAAATGATTCTATGAATAGATTTGTAGTTTTTAATAGATTTGTTCTTTCCCAACTCCAGAGTATTATTCACAATCCATTCGGTTTTGCAAACCAGTAAATGTCTATTTTCAGAAGAGTTTTCCGCCACCAATTACCCCATATCTTTAGTGATAAAAGATAGATAGAAAATACAAAATGTCCCTCTCTTCAATAGGTTGTCTACTTTCTTTTCCTGAAATGGTGCCACCATTTTTGTTTGTCTGGTGTTGGAGCTTGGCCCCAGAGGCATAACTTAAAGCTCCTGGGTCCCAATGGAAAATGAGTTATGGGGTCCCCAATCACCATGTGCTCTCTATAAAACTGGAGACATCTTATGTTGTAGAGAGGTCTTTGGGCCCTCTGAGGCTCCAGGACTCAGTAGCAATTGCTGCCACTGCACCCCTTAAAGCTATGCCCCTTGCTTGGCTCCAATCAAACAACTGGGGCTGAGCTACAATACCAGACACGGTCCAGTGGCACTGTTTCCTTCTGTCAAAAATATATATACCTTGACAATGGGCAATCCCTTTATTGTTTGAGCAGACTGCCAGATGTGAGCCTATTTTTAGAGAAATGGTGTCTGTCCATTCGTTGGGAGTCAGGGACTCGACGATGCCTTTGGGTGTGGAGTGAATTGGTATTGCGAAAGTTGGTCTAGCAGAGATATTCTATCCATCTCCACCATGTGTAGAGGATACATGTTCATGTTTGATGCTAATACCATGGTCTTTTCTATATTTGGTTGTCTCAGTAATGCATTGCATGGCTTTAGCCGCTTTCATCCCAGCCAGTTACTCGTATACTCAACATTTTATGTGTTACACCATTGTGTTGTGTTTCAGTATGTCAGTCTTATTCCTAGTGAAGCTTGTACCACTGCAGTACACATAGGCCTTATAAAACCCCTTTCTGCGTATCCGGATGTCGTACATGTATTCATACGTTGACCTGCTTTGCATTTCATTTATGTGTTACAAAAATGTAATTTCTGTGCTTCTCAAGAATATATTGCAGCACTTTCTGAAAAAGCACAGATTTGTCTTTATGGAGGAGGAAAAAAAAGTGCATTTATTATAAATGTTACACTATTTGGCTCAAACTGAGCAAATGTTTTTATACTGTCTATAACCTTAAAAAAGAAAAAAAAAAAGATAAAGTGCACGTTTTGGTTTTTTTTATGAGATGCCCATATTATGTATTATCTACTAACCTAAATATTTTTACATGTAAGATGTTTTTTGTAAGAAATTATCATGCTGAAAATATAAATATATATAAATTTACATTCCATCACTTTATATTTGAGATTTTTTTTTAACTCTCACAATGTAATTATTTTTTTTTTTTTAATTTAGAATAGTTTATATCTGTTTTTTTGCACAGTTTTTTGCTGTGTGAGCATAATTTGCGTCAATTTTAAAATTTTTGTTTTCATATGACAAGAAATTCTAGTATGGATCTTAAGCGTTAAACCTCCTCAAAGTCACTTTTATCTCAAATTAAAAAAAAAAAAAAAAAATCTATTCTACAATTATAGAAAAAAAAAATTGTAGATAATATTGTAGCGTTAAGATTTAATGTGAGGTATATTTGTTAAATTTTGGATCAATCCTTTATGAATATCAGTTATTTGCAGTTCAAAACATACACTAGAAAAAAAATTCTGTATTCATGTATAAGATCAATACTGCATATTACACATGACGTGTATGACTCTGATTCGTGTCAATCTATGAATATTTCCGCATATAATTTCATTTATGAATATTTTATAGAGACGTGTATTGCCACTTTCTTTACAGTAGATACATGGTGCAATCTAAGAAAAAATGTACATTTTTTCCACACGTAGTCTGTGTATTTTATTTATTTCGATTTTTAAGTCATGAAAAATGTAAAGTGTGAATGTTCTGTTTTACCTGTACCAAAAAAGGAAAAAAAAAAGAATAAATAATTGTCTGAATATCACATCCAGTCATGTTACCCCTTACTACTTCCACTATAATAATCCTTCAAGGAACGGGTTCAATGCATTTCGTATGTGTCTGTGTGTGTATGTCTATGCATATGTTTTTGTACACACATCAGTCTTTTTAGGCTACAGGCATGTTTACATTATTTTTTTTTTTTTTTTTTTTTTAACATTTTCCATCTTTGGAAAAAAAAAATTCCATTGCCAAAGGATTTTTAGTTTTCAAAACACAATGAGAATGCACCTAAAGCATTAAGACTATTTCACATTCAAAAAAAAAAAAAAAACTTAAATTTTTTTTTTTTACATATTTTTTTTTTCTCTCCCCCTCCATTACACTCCTTACCTAGTTGTTCAAAAAATAAAAGCATTTCGAAGTTCTAATTCATTTCGCACACTGCTATTTATTTCTTCTGAGCATTGTTGACCATATTTATTGAGGGAACTATGGGAAATATTGGCTCTGTATTTCGGCACGATTCTTGTCATAAATTCGGAGTGCTTAAAGGTTCCCATTTTCACCTTTATACTTTCATAAACCTGGCTTCCTTCTATTATTTTACCAATTATTATACATTCCAGTCTTAAGTACTAGTGTGTTCTTGTAAGAAATATGTTGCTTTGTATTTCATTGTTATTTGAGGTATCTTCTCCAATATAAGATAACCTTGCATATGTATTACTAAATTGTTACTTTGAAATAGATAATATATTTAATGTCTAATAAAAAGTATAAAAATTGTTGTAGGAGAGTTTGCCTATTCTATTTCAATGCCAAGTTGATTTTTTATTACAGTAAAATCCAGACAATTAGATTGTATAGTGTTGTTTTTTGCATTTTATATATATATATTTTTTACATTTTGAAATGTATTTTATTTTTTCAAAGCCATAAGTGATGAAGCAAACACAGTTAAACAGGTTTACTCCTGACTAGAGATGGGCAAACCTTGTAAGATTTGGTTCAAAAAATAAAAATTATAAACCCTCATCCATTCTCCTTCCCTGCGCTCTCCCGCAGCATTGAGTGTTAGGCCCGGTTCACATCTGCGTTTGGGTTTCCGTTCAGGGAGTCCGCTTGGAGACCCCCCGGAACGGAAACCTATACGCATTAAAAAGCGGTTTACCCAGGCAACCTGCGGACCCCATAGACTATAATGGGGTCCATGTGGTTTCCGTACGAAACATGCGGAGAGGAAAGTGCTGCTTGAACTGGGCCTTACTCACTGGATATCTTCTGGCCACCTGGGTGATGTCAGCAGCTTCAGGGGACTGATGAGGACAAATTGGGTCACGTCGGGCTTGTTGATGTCATGACTCGTCAAAGGCCTGAGCGGTAACCCATGGCCACTGATGTCATCCAGGTACTACAAGACGCCCAGGAAGGAATACCAAACTCGGCGATTGAGCCCAGGAGAGATGAGGGAAGGGGAGAGTGAGTGTTTATAATTTTACTGCTCCTCCCCTGGGCCTCCAATTATTATACTCTGAGGTCTAAACAGACCATGGGTGGTGACGCCCAAAAATTTGGGGTTTGGACGAACCCAAACTTTTTGGCACATTTTTGTTATGACCCAGTGTGCTCATCTCTACTCGTGACATGTCTGCTTTTTACAATTTTGAAACTTTTCACAATTTTCAGTTGAAACATTTTGCAGTTTTCACACTGGCCCCTGAGCCTCGTAATAAGCGGCCACTATTCTGTAGAAATTATTTCTCATTAGTTATTACAGGTGGGATTACAATAACAGATTGACTCCTGTTATTCCACAGAATGAATGACTTGACCAATGTAACTCCTCACTTCCTCTGCTAGAACAAACCCCTTTCAATGAGTGATTTATTTCCTCGAAATGAGTTACTTACATGCCCTCAAGTGGTGGTTGTTTTTTTTCTACTAAACTTAGTAAATTTTTTGCTATGTAGGAAAATGTACATAGACTGTGACTAGAATACACAAAGTACAATCAGAAGAATAATGATACATGTTTGTTAAAGATCCCATATCTCTGTTTATGTGCATTTTTTTTTTTATAATTGAGCCCGTATCCCCATGTTGCGAAAACGCAAAAAACGCTGCATTTTACTCATTGGCAGTAGAGGTGAGGGCCCAAGTGGTTAGACATTTAGTTCCTTCCCTGTATGTCTATGGGAGTTACGGAATTAGCCAAGTGATCCAACTTGCAGCCTTTTCTTCTATTAACTAAAGACATGGGTTTTCACACATTTGCAGTCAACTCCTTGTTTGACAACTGGTTAAGGGGCTCCTATTCCTTAGCTCCAAGGAGAGTTTATAGAAAATTCTATACGTAGAATACAAAGAAGTATGTAGAATTGCCTAAAAAGGCAATTGGCAGCTGTCTTGTCCAGCATTATCGCCAAAGTGAGGGCAGAACTTCTAAAACAAGTGTGCATGAAGCCTTTGGAGAAAGACTAAACATAGAGGTCCTGACGTGAAGACTGTGATACCCAGATACAGTACCTCTGATATGTAAATGATGGGACCAAAGCACATACATGGCTAGATGCCTGGAGCTGAGGAAACCTATGAGAGAGGGGTCAACCTGCTCATTGTGGACACTGGTGGGGATCCTAGATACTTACAAGTCTGATCTAAAGGAAAATTGACAAAGACTTATTCATTTTCTAGTCTACTTGGAAACATTCCAAGTAATTTTTTTTCCCATGAAAGGACACTGGTAGAAGGGCAAAATGAAAGGATTATAAGGCACACCCTCAGTCAATATCGTTCAAGTGAGATATGGTTGTAGATGTCAGTCTGATTGGGTAGGCTCACATCATTTTAGGTCATCTGGATGATGATCAAACCCGTGTTCAGGTTCACATTAGGCTTGTATGTAATTGCTTGAAAGAAGTCTGTCCTCAGAACCCAGGATATCAGCCCAGCCGGGAAGCTAGATAAATTAGGTTCCCCTGAATCACACACTATTTTTCCCCTTGTGAATCGGTGCCTCCATTGCTGAAATATCAATTGTCATTGCTACTACACTCGTTGCAATACCCTCATTGCTCCAAATAGATCATTTTCACGTTGCCAATCATTGATATCTCTGCAACAGGAGGAACCATTCACAAGGGGAAAACATTGTTTTATTCAGGTGACCCTATCTGTAGGACTTCATTTTTCTGACAGATTCTGTTTATGATCAGACAACCGTTAACCGTTTTCATACGAGATATGTTTGTTGTCCCTCTTTACAAGAGTTGCATCTACCCATGTCACTTGGAAATAGCATCAACATGCTGACAATAAATGAAAAGGAAACCATGAATATCACTACGAATACACGATAAAACCATATTTATGCATCGTATATACACAGTTCTGTATTACACTAGGTTCACACTAGCATCGCCTTTCTGGTGTTTGGGTCTCTCGGGGGACCAGAACAATGGAGAAAGGTGGACCACTAAAACAGTGGTTACACATGGAGGAGCCTGGCAGACCCTGTTGAGTAAAATGGGGCCCCGCTGGGTGTCGTTGGGTGTTATTTTAAACTGAGACCAGCAGAGGAAAAAGTCCTCCGCACAGGACTTTTTCCTCCGCCGTTTTTTCGGCAGACACTAACAGTTTCTAATGAAGAGTCTGACACAGATGTGAACGTAGCCTTATGGTGCTTTTGACTCACAGTATACTGCCATATGGTGCAAGGAGTATTTATATCACTGTATATATTTTCTATGGCTGTACCAATGGTCTTCTAATCTCATGAAAGTATGTCCTAAAGAAAGATGAAGGATCTGATTGGGTCCTGTTGCTCCAGAGCAGTAAACAGCAACACCTCTTTTCAATAAGGGTGACCCAAAATTGTCCATTTGGATGAACTTGTGCTACATGAAAGAAGTAATCTCTGTCCCTTCCAAGGAAGATTGCTCGCTCCTTGGTATGTTCCTGGATTACAGATCTTTCCTTGGACTGAGGATTTTACTCATGGCAGCCCTGTACTTTTGTGACATAATGTTGTACAGCATGGGGTTGATGGAGGCGCTTAGGTAAAACAGAAGCATAGAGATGAGGTTGAAGTACTGTGTGAGGTGATAAAGCATGTCTTCTAGTCCGGCCCAGGCAAACAAGATCCGACCAATGTGGAAAGGCAGCCAACACAACACGAAGGACAACACCACAACAGCTGGAAAACATAAGGCATTATATTAAGGATTCGATGCACCAAATATAACAAATGATGCAGCTTTGCAAATAGTCTTTATAAAAAAAATATCCTACTGTGCTGTGGCTACAACTTTTATACAGACTGCTCTTTATTCAGACTGCCATTCCACCTGAAAACTCCCATTGCAATGAATGGGAGGTGGAAAATACACCTTTTCCTTTGGCTTGAAATTTGGCACTGCCCAATAAAGGCAAAATACATTGGCACTCTTCTCCAAATTCCACTTCAAATTCAGCATCAAATTCCTACTTGTGAACACGCCCTAATACTCTTACTACTTCAAGACCTCTGCTTGCTGTCAATCATTGAGAATACTCTTGTTTCCATACAGAAAACCAATGCAAACCTACATAGCTATTTAACCGTAGAGTAAAAAAAAAATTTTATTCTATTTTTTTTTTTGTTCTGATCTAATGTTACATTTTACTATGGACAACGCCTCCACTTTAGGTCTGTTAGGTTTTCTGGGTTCACATATATCAGTGTCCATCCAGTCTTATTCCTCAGCCAAACACAGCTCCTGACTATTTGGCTATCTGGTCCCCCCAATAAATTCAGCCATATCAATATTATTCTTATCCTGTGCTAACACATCAGAGAGAAACTAAGCCGGATCTCCGAATATATCTCATGGTACCCCTATATGGCCACTGCTAAATTTAATGGAAACTTACAGGAGAATTTTTTTTTTAATGTCCCTCTGGTATACCTTAAAATGTTTGGTTTCTTACTTATGATATACAGTCACATAAAGAAGGGGTAAGGATTCTTATAGGCCATACAATATGGCTCTAGGTAAAAGGTCTACATGCTAGTCATGTTGCAAAGCCTGTTAAAAGAGCACAAGTGGTGCTTAAAGGGAGTCCATCAGCATAACTCAGAAACGGAGGCACCGATTCGCAAGGGGGAAACACCGTTTGATTCAAGTGACCCTAACCTATCTATCTGCTGGGCTGAGTTCTGGTTGTGAGACTCCCTTTAAGATACAACTTTTTTTTTTTTTTTTTTTTTAAATCTAATTTTCATTCACATACATGATCTGGGGTACTGTTTCTCCTTAGGGAGAGCTCCAGGTAGTAGTAAGGAATCTTATAGACCATGCAATGCTCCTTTGGGAAAAAGTCTTACATTTCATTAAAAAAAATAAAAAAATAAAACAGTGATTGAATTCCCGTGAAAGTGAATATGCAACAAACTATCCATCTAATTAATTATACAATACTAATAATTACATAATTTAAATAAAAATAATTCATAATTTTATTTTGAAGTTGGAAACTTTTTTGTGACTCCGACTCCAGCCCAAATTGGTCCTAGAACTCCAACTCCACAACCCTGTTTTCCTGTATTCACATCCACACAAGCCTTGTATAGTGCCCCCTACTGTATAGATATTGTTGGCAATTCTGATCTGAATCCATATATGGTGTGAGCTTATTACAAAGCACACATTATGACTCTTCAAACAGTTAAAGGGAGTCTGTCAACAGTAAATTCGCTAAATGCCTAATCTCAGTACCTTGTAGAGGTGATTCTACAGTTTCCAAATATGCTTCTGTTATACAGTTTTGGGGCCCCATTTTCATGTAAATTGCTGTTTTGAGACCAGAGCCCAGAAAAGCCATGATATGCCTAAAGAACTTTTACCATAATTTGCATGTAAATACAAAATCAATTTACATGTAAATGGGGCTCCAAAGCTGAATAATAGAGGCATATTTGGAAATTGTAAAATCACCTCTATAAGGTTCTCTCCGTCCTGTATCCTACCACTCACCTGACATTCGTGTCTCTGCCTGCAGCCATGACAGGAGGTGTTACAGGTTCTTTTCTATTATTAATAGACTAGGAGGTATCATAAAAAAGGTTTGCACAGAGAAAAATGAGCAGAACCTTCTATCAGTGGCTACACAGCTGGCGTAACACACTGTGCTGTGCGTGTCTTTGATCATCTTGTTACAGTGTGTTCTGGACAGGACACTCTTGAAAGCTAAGCAATGACCTTGTTGTAGAACAAGACTGGGAAAGCTTTTATCTTTATTTCTGTGAAACTTCCATTATATAGTATCACAGCGCTGAATGAGGCCTAGTCACAGAGAGCAACCAAGGAAACAGGATCAAATCTGGAGACCAAATGAACCCTCACAATGGATTTAGGTTTTGGGATTTATTTTACAATTCATTTTTATAGGGCCAACGTAAACAGCCAAGTATAGCCCTCTGCTGTTTACGTTGGCTTTGCTCAAAGGAGCATTGGGGCGCATGTCCCTCCATTCATATCCTGTTTTCCGTAGTTGCGTGTTGAAAAGGAATGGGATGTTTAGGAACCCCTGTAGTAATGATCAGTAGTGGTCCCAGCAGTGGGACCCCCAGCAACTAGACATTTATCACCTTTCCTGTGGCTAGATTAAAAATGTCCATTGTGGTACAAACCCTTTAAATGTTGTATTAGATCATGGAGAGAGAAGGATGTCTGCAGATGACTTACCCAACATTTTTACCGTCTGTTTATGTTGTTTCCCTCTACTGGCTGCAGTCGGGCCCTGTAGGCAATGCTTGTTCTTCCAAAGCTTCCTACAGATTAGACCATAAAGCAGTGTCAGAAAGAAGATAGGTATTAAAAAATATACGGTGGAGACCCAAGTCATGGTCTGAAGAAGGCCATTTTGGGCGGCGTCTTTCACGTATTTGCATTCCTTGGTCTCCTCTGGGTGACTCTCGGCAGTATGTTCTACACCAAACAGAAACAAAATTGGTCCGGCGGTGATGAAGGAGATGATCCACAAGAATATGATGATGATCTTCACTCTCTTCTTTGTGATCATGATTTTGGCCTTAAAGGGGAAACAAATGGCAAGATACCTTTCTACACTCACGGTGGTGATGTGAAGAACTGTACAGTAGGTGCAGGCCTCGCTTAAGTAAACCAAAAACTTGCAGACAAAGTTGCCAAAAATATAAGGTTTATATTTCCAAATTCTGTACAAATCAGAAGGCAGACCAAGAAAAATCAGAATGTCTGACACTGCCATACTGGAGAGGTACATGTTAACGGTGGACCTCATATCCTTATACCTCGTAAAGATCAAAATTGTTATCAGATTTCCTGTCACGCCCAATATAAACAGCATAATGCAAATGATGGTGACCGGTACCAATATATGGATATGAAATATTGCATCTGTCCTATCCAGAGCATCGGTTCCATTACTTCCAGGTCCGTCAGATTGGTTTCCACCCATCTTTTGACTACTCTCTCGATAGAGTTTGCTTAGATTTTTTAGTATTGGTGTCCAATAATATGTTCTTAGCTGCTGTTACCATTAAAATGTTGAAAATATCCTTGACTATAAGAACGAATGGGCCAATATTCTCTGCAGGTCTGTCTTTAAACCGGCTGAATCGTAGGCTGTTGGGACAAATTGTTTCAAACCATATTTCAAAGTCAGTCTTGAAACTGTTCTCCCTTAGAAAGCCGTACAGGACTGAGGGAGTAGCTGACCTTATTTGATAATAATGTACTTTAATGTTCAATTAGTGGATTAAAAACACGCCCGTCTGTCCTTTAACAGTCCATTACCCTTTGCAAAATCACATTTGTCACCATTTTTGAACAAGTCTTTATTACACTTTACATGAAGCATGAAAGATAAATATGCATATTTAGTCATCTCCCGTCACCGAGAAAGTCTCATGACACTGTAGTAACACCAGGGTCGGACTGGGGTGCCTAGGGCCCACCAGTGGGACTGATTCTAGGGGCCCACCCTACTGCCATATGAAATATCACCCATCCAGTTTTTGGCCCTAACTATTAAAATATTAAAATATTTATCCCATACGGTGAACGGCATAGTGGGGAAAAAAAATCAAAATGGCCAAATAGCGTTTTTTTCAACACTTTGCCTCCTATAAAAAATTGAATAAAAAGTGATCAAACCATCAGATCTTTCCCCAAATGGTATCAATAAAAACGTCATGTTGTCCCGCATAAAAAGACGCCTTACTCAGCTCCATACATGTAAATATGAAAAAGTTACAGGTGACACAATATGGTGACGCAAAATTTTTTTTTCTATTTAGCAAAGTTTTAAATTTTTTTAAAAGGTATCCAAACTTTTCAAATACTATATAAATTTGGTATCGCCGTGTTCGTACTGACCCGCAGAATACAGGTAACATGTCATTTTTACCACACAGTGAATGCTGTAAAAATTAAACCCATATGAATTTGGCGCAAATGCAGTTTTTCTCCAATTGCACCTCATTCTGAATTTTTTTCCAGCTTCCCAGTACATTGCACAGCATATTGAATAGTGACATTACAAAGTACAATTTGTTTCGCAAACAATAAGCCATCATGTGACTCTGTGAATTGAAAAATGAAAAAGTTATGGCTCTTGGAATGTGGGGAGGGAAAAATGAAAATGCAAAAACAAAAAATGGCCCGGTCATTAAGGGGTTAAAGGGGTTTTCTAAGGCTGAGTAATTGATGACCTATGCAATCATCAATTAAAAATTGGAAAGGGATCAGCACCTGTTCACGTGATGTGCGTGCTGCAGCCTCTTCAGTACTTACCAAGCACAGCTCCATAGTGACTGTGCTTGGTATCACAGCTCAGACCATTCACTTGAATGGGACTGAGCTGTGATCAGGCCATGTGATCAATGAATATAATGTCACATGTCCTGTGAAGTAGAAGCAGCTCTCAGAGAGGGCCACTGCCTCTTTAATCAGCTGAACCACAGGGGGACAAGGTGTCAGACCCCAACAGATCTCCAATTGATGACATTTCTAAGGATAGGTCAGCAATTAAAAAAAAAAAAGGAAAGCCCTGGAAAATCCCTTTAAGCTAAGCCCCACATGGCGTCCTGCAGCAAAAAAGCTCTGCTGGAAAAACCACAACAGCAACGCATTGCAGTTCTTCCTGCAGCGCTTTTGATAGAAAGTTCACAGAGGTTTCCTCTGTGAACTTTCTGCTTCCATTATACCTATAGGGAAACCGCCGGCATTTCTGTAGGTATAATTGACATGCTGCGATTTCCAAAACCACAAAGGTTTTGGAAATCGCCGCATGTCTGCAACACGTATATTAACGCAAAGTGGGGATAGGAATTACTAGAGTCCCATCCACTTTGCTGTGACTGTAAAACGCCGCTTTTTTTTCCACGGCGTTTACACCACGTGGGGCCCCAGCCTTAAGGACAGGGAAGTGCCCCGACTATGGCTTTTGAAATGTGGTGACACAAGTCCCCGCTGACCTACACTTCCTGCACCTGAATCCCTTACATGCTCCAGGATTATTACGAGGCCAGAGTCACAGAACTACTACTACTTTATCCATAGGACAGACCATAATGAATCCCGGTTCCCGGTCCTGAGAATGGGGTTGTTTTTCTCCCCACAGTGAATTTAGTCAGACTGAATCCAGGGTGAATATAACCGTGCCCTGCAGGATAGGAAGCATCCATGCACTCTTTTACTTTAATGGGAGTAACTGAGATAGCCGAAGTCCTGTACTTTACTATCTCAGGCACTTCCATTCAAGTTAATGGGTGCACGGTCGCCTCTCGTCCAGCTGGGCACGGCTACATTCAGCCTGGATTCAGTTAGAAGAAAAACACCCCGATTCTGAGGGCTCGATCCTATGGCATAACCCCTTTAAAAAGGTTATCCACCTTCTAATATTCTAGGCTACACTCACACCACAGTGCCCAGCACAGTGTACACCCTAAGAAAATCTGTTTTCAAGGATCCCTCATTGACATGAGTCTTTTGAGGGATCCATAAAATCACCAAAAATAGCCGGTTCTATTTCTTTCTTGGATCATTCACACAGACGATTAAAACAATGGTCGTGCGAATAGATCCATTAAAATCTATCGGACCGTGTGCTGCTAATACAACAGCCAGCACACAGCCTTGGAATCCTGTTGTGTGAATGAGCCCTTAGATCTGTGGAAGTCTGACAACCTGGATCCCTGCAGATCAGCTGCACCAGGACAGCATGACACCCAGTAATGATTATATGCCAGGAGCCACACTGCTCACTCACTATACAAAGTGCAGCTGCGGCTTTTGGTACTGTAGTGCTGCCTCATAGACTTCAATGGGACAGCGCTGCAGTACCTAAAGCCACCACTACACTTTATACGGCTAGTGAGCAGCGTGGCTCCTGGTATGGTAACATTACTGAGAGCCACGCTATTCCAATGCAGCTGATCTTCAGGGGGTCCTGCCTGTTGGTACCCTGCAGGTGGTATAACAATATTAGAATGTGGATAATCCCTTTAAAGGGGTTGTCCAGGCAAAAATGTATTTTTTAATTAGAGTGGGAGAGGTGAAAAAAAAAAAAAAAAAAAAAAACACATTCACCTGTCCCCGATGCTCGTGTGTTCCCCAGTCCTGCAGCTCTGTTGGCGCATGTCCCCACCACACATGACTGCTAAGGCCAATCCGCAGCCACGGCGAAGGGACGTCACTATCTGTGACGTCCCTGGGTCCCTTCTGTAGGCCGCTGATTGACCTAAGTAGTCACGTGACGGCCTCAGCGGAAGGGAGCTGGGACATCACAGCCAGAAGACAGTCAAGTAGCAGGATCGGACTGCACTGGGAGGACACTGCAGCATCGGAGACAGGTGAGTAGGGTATTTTTTTGTTGTTTTTCACCTCCCCTGGCATAAAAAAAAAAAAAAAAAAAAAAAAAATTAACAACATATTGACAAAATTATATTGTATTGGGGGTTGGTTAAAAAGGTTATATCTGCCATATAAATAAATAAGCCGTGTTAAATCAGCCCCATAGTATATACACTGTATGAATAGGATGCATGACATTTTTTTTTTTTTAACATCATGTATCCTATTTGTATAGTGTAAATACTATTTATTTATTTATTTTTCTTACTTATATGGCGCCATCATATTCCGCAGCGCTTTACAGACATTGTCACTGTCCCATATAGGATTCACAATCTACATATGACTGTCAATGTCTGTAAAGTGCTGCGGAATATGATGGCGCTATACAAGTAAGCAGAATAAATAAATGGAGCTGATATAACACAGATTGTGTGCTAAAAAAAAAGTGATGTACAAGCCATTAAAAAAGTAACAATTATTTTGCGCAAGTGAAAATTTTTGCAAAAAAAAAGACTTTTTGAGTTTTTCACCACTTTTCTGGCCCTGTCATTTTATCATCATTTACTTCAGTTTTCTAGTGTTAATGATCCCAGAGATCTACATCAGCAAGGAGCTGGTGTGGAGTTCTGTTTAGGTGCACGGACTCCAGAAGACGCGACTAATTTATGTGCGCACCTCATTATAAATTAGGCGCAAAATTCCGGCAGGTGGAAAACATTGTTTTTGATGAACAAGCCGTGACTCCCGTCATGTGGATCATCCGTGTCGCCTTGTAACTCCTTCACTCATGTTAGTGAATGGAGTCGCATTACAACCTGAGGATCCCAACGCGACTCCATGCACTAATGTGTGAAAGAGTCCCAAGGCGATACAACAATCTTTGGTTCCATGACGGAAGTTGTAGTGTAGCCATAGCCTTATGCTAGGTTCAAATCCGCAGCAAGCTCTGTGTCATACAGGTCCGCCATGGGACCCGAATGACTGAGAGGCGGACTGTTAACATGGCGGTTACACACAGACACCGGCAGACCCCATTATAATGAGGTCCGCCGGTGTCCACCATATTCAAACTGAAAGTGACGGACAGAAAAGTCCTCAGCGGTTTCTGCAACTTAGGTATTGTCATGCTGGAGCCCTAGATCAGGCACCAGCATAACAGTACAATGGAATATTCGTTTTGGGGGGGGGGGAATACAACTCTCAACAGATCCAGGGCATCTGGAGCTGCTGGGGATTGTAGTTCTCAGAGGGGTCAGTAAAGCTGAAAGATTTGGGGGCAAAATAGGGTGGAAAGTTGTTTTGTGTGTGTGATAACTTGTACTTACCTTCACACTGTTGTTCTGGGCTCCTCTGCTGAATCCCGCCGCCGCGCACAGCGTTATGACGTCATTGATGTGTGCAGCAATGCGCTGCAATTTGATTGGCTCCAGCAGCTGTCAATCAGGATGCAGCTTCAGGAGGCGGGCCTATGACAAGGTAGGGACAGTCTCCCGCCGCTGCGCTCCGCCTGCAGCGGCCATCTTTATGGTAGTAAAGTCCGGCCCCTGACCATTACTAATCCACATTTTGTCAATGTAATTGCATTGGTCAGGGGCCTGATCGGGCCCCTGACCATCCAGATCGGGCCCCTGACCAATGCATTTACATTGGTAAAATGTGGACTAATAGTCGGGGCCCACCGGGGGATTCACCGGTTCCCCCGGTGGGCCAGTCCGACCCTGAGTAACACACAGCTCTAGTGATATAGTGCTTGTGGGTAAGAATATCAGGTCAGTAATGCAATCCTTTCTTAATTTTTCGGTTTATTATAATACAAGTTTATTTAGTTTTTGGTTACAGCACTTGGTTATCTCTAGTGCTCCCATTGAAATTAATGCAACAACAAGATTTTGACCAGCTGGTATAGAGTGCCCAGTGTGTTACATAAAATGTACCCAGAGGTCACCCCTTTACTGGTGCTGTGGTTAGGAGGACGGGACCCTCCTGCACGTCTTCTGGAGCTGCTACAAACTCAGTCCCTTCTGGACAGAAGATTATATGCAAACTCACAGACCGGGACTTGAAGAATAATGCAGTCTGGATTCTCCTCCATCACAATGACATGTCGCTGCACAGATATATTGTAACATGTCCTTAATGCAGCGAAGGCCTGCGTCCCTGAATCCCCCACGACATCACAATGGCTATGACAGGTTGGCAAAATTTACCACATGGAATGTCTGACACCTCTACTGCTCACCAATTCCAAAAGACGAGGTTCTACTGGGCCACTTTTTGTTCTTCTTCCCACTTCATGGACCTTCTTTGCAAGCTCCTGTGGACTGGGTGGGGGAGCACCAGGCTAGAGAGAGAGCCCTACCTCCTCGTCACCCCCCTTTTTGTTCTTCTTTCTTCCCTTCAATTTATCCCCCCTTGACATAGATGCAACCCCCTCTCCCCAAGTTTGCCCTGGTTCCCATACCAGAATATACCAAGACTTCCAGCTTACTTATCGCCTACTGAAGATGGACCACCACCCCAATTCAGGCTACGGGTCCAAGTTGATGGGCTCCTTCTGGAATTACCTGGACTTCTCAATGTTCTTTTTCCCCTGTCCCCCACACTCTCCTGATCTGACTCCCTCCTCTCTCCCCTCTTCCTTTTTCTCCTTCCCCAAAGTTTTTCTTTCTTGTTGTTATTTATGCAAAACAATAAAAAACATATTCGGCAAAAAAATTAAATAAAAAAATGAATGGAGCGGAGTGCACACCATCCCAACCACCACTGTATTCAGAACAGGGGACAAAACATCTCCATTCTCCTGACCGGTGGGGGTCTCAGTGGTTGATCCCCCAAGAATATGCAATGTGTGCTCTATCCTGTGGAGATGGGAAAACCACTTTAGGCTGTGTCCCCACATTGCAGAAACACAGAAGCGCAGCTTTTTTTGTTGCAGATTTTGCTGCGGTTTTTTGAGTCAAAGCCAGGAGTGGATTGAGCAGAAGGTAGAAGTATAAGAACTTCTTATATATTTCCTATTCCTTTTGTAGCCATTCTTGACTTTGGCTCAAAAAACTGCAGCAAAATCTGCAACAAAAAAAGCTGCACTTCTGCAACGTGGGGCCTCAGCCTTAGGCTAAAGCCCCACGTTGCGGAAATGCAGTGTTTTCTGTTACAGATTTTGCTGCAGTTTTTTGAGCCAAAGTCAGGAGTGGCTTAAAAAGTAATGGGAAATATATAGGAAGATGTTTCCCTTCTTTTAAATCCACTTCTGAATTTGGCTCAAAAAAACGCTCTGGATGTAACCGCTAGTTTAGCAGTCTGCCTGTCTAATGTGACCCTAACATCATGGTGTATACTTTCAGTGGAGGCTTGGGATGGATGCCATATACAGTCCCCATAGACACAGGAGCCTTGCTCTAAAGAGTTAATCTGTCGTCATACAGGAAAGAGTCGCAACCTACAATTTCTCATGCCCGCCAGCAGCTGGCGCTCTACACAGGAAACGCTACGTTTCCTCTACAAACATGGCGCTCCTCTCCTGACGGAAGTCGCTCGCTCTCGGCTCTCTGTTGTATCTCCTCTGGGTTCATCCCGGAAGTCAGTCAGAATCAATGCTAGACGCTATGGAGCAGGCGAAAATGGCGTCTCCGAAGAGTGCGCCGAAGGATGCTCAGGTACAGGGGCTGGGGAGGGATTGGGGGGACTACAAAACCCAGCATGGCTCAGTTTATTGTTGCTAGTCACCCAGCAGTGCTTAGAAATGTAATCTTGCAGACCGCAAGGCGTTAACCCTTTGTTAGCTAGCAGTCGCTGCTTAGAGGGCTGCTCCACTTTACTGAAAGCATCTTATGCACTATTGAGGCAGGAGGGTGACCCCATAGTGATGGCTAGGGGGCGCTGTAAATGGGCATCTCTAGCACAGGCTGGACTGCTACAGCTAGTCATGTGTTGTATGTGTAGTCAGCTGGCATAGAATTCAGCTCCAGGCATAGGTCGTGCCCAATAAAATAAACGAGGCCAAGCTAATGCCACATTGCAGTGACGATCTATCTCTAACTGGGGTGAGAATGACATTTGCAGTGTTTAAGTGGACAGTAGTTAGCCGCAGTACCAGATGCAGCCACCTTTAAAGGTATGGCGCTGTGGCAGAGTAAATGCATCAGAGGTTACGCCATGCAGATGTGACCGCTGTTATCTGGGATTGTACACATCAGTTGTCATGGTAACAGAGCACTCCAGGGCAGTGGTCTAGAAAACTGGGGCTCTCGATGTTCCAAAACGCTGATATTTTGAGAATCTGTGCTGCCCCAGGATGGCAGATCTGTGTGATAAGAAAGCAGCACAATGCAGGAGTGTAAAGGGTCACCGACCGTCTTATTTTCCTTACTAGAGTAAAGGGATTTTCCAGCTCTATGATATTGATGTACTATCCTCAGGATAGGTCGTAATATCACATTGGTCGGGGTCTGATGAGCGCCGCAGCCTCTTCACTGCCCACCAAGCACAATGCCCTACATTGTATATTGACTGTGCGTGATATTACAGCTCAGCCTCACTTATGTGAATGGGACTGAGCTGGTAACAGGCCACGTGATTCATGAACGTGACATCACAGGACTGTGAAGTAGAAGTTTTGCTCGCTCGAGCTCTGCTTTGAACAGGTGATCGGAGGAGGTGTCAGGTGTCAGACCCTCACCAAGATATTAGTGACCTGTTCTAAATGAAACCCCTCTACATGTTATTCTGTGGTCAGCATGATGGTAGTACACCCCATATTATTGACCATCTTTTTAGCTATGATAGAAGAGTATCAATAACTATATTGCATTGTAATAGGTTTCCTCCGGGTACTCCGCTTTCCTCCCACACTCCAAAGACATACTGATAGGGATTGTAGATTGTGAGCCCTACATGGGACAGTGACTGTCAATGTCTGTAAAGCGCTGCGGAATATGATGGCGCTATAAGTAAGCAAAATAAATAATATAATATGTTGTGATATATACTCAGTATTCTGTTCACAGGTTATGGCCCAAATTCTGAAGGATATGGGGATTACCGAGTATGAACCAAGAGTTATTAACCAGATGTTGGAATTCACATACAGTAAGTAAATCAGAGGGTGTCACCATATGTTTTAAATTATATTGACACAACTGAAAACACTTGTGACTAGTCTGCAATGTGCTGTTGCAAGAGTATTTTAGATTTGGTTGGGCAAAAAGCTGCCAGACTGGAAACAGGTCACAAGCAAGTCACAGTCACATTCAATTTTCATTGCTGTTTGCACTGGCAAAGTCACATGTGACCTACGAGCATACATCTAAGGGTGTGTTCACACGGAGGAATTTGCCGCGGGTTTTGCCCCTGAATCCGGAGCAGATTCCTTCCGGAATCCGCCTGCCATTGTTTTTCAATGTCCACATACACATGTGGTATCTTCACAATCATAAAGACCCTTCGAGTACAGTAACTTATTTTCTGTCATTATTTAGGATATGTGACAACGATTCTGGAGGATGCCAAAATTTACTCCAGCCACGCCAAGAAGAATAATATTGATGCCGATGACGTCAGACTGGCAATTCAGTGCCGAACAGACCAGTCCTTCACATCTCCTCCTCCCAGAGACGTGAGTAGTGGATTTAAAGCTCACTGAACTACGGAGATACAACACTTGTGTGAGCCGAGCGTAATTTTATAATGCACAGTGAATGCCATTGCAATTTATTATACACCATTCCATATCCTCTCCCTGTGCAATATAATACATTGTATGTACGCTAAAATAGTGTAAAATACAGCTCATCCTGCAAAAAAAAAAAGCCATCATACAGATGCAACAATGAAATAATCAAAAAGATAAGGTTTATGTAAGATGGAGATTGGGGGCGGGGTGGTTCCAGCCCCAAAAGGATTTTTCATACTGATGATCTATCCACAGAATAAGTTATCAGTATGTGATCTGTGGCAGTTACAGCAGTGGACAGCCTTCCAGTGCCTGGAGGCTGCGGGAACAGCTGATCTGTTCAGTGTCCAGGTGTCGCACCAAGACAGATCTGGAGGCTAGGTCATCAATCCTTTTGAGGCCTGAGAACACCTTAAATAATTTAACCCTTACAGGGCGCAGACATTTTTTTATTTTTGTGTTTTACTCCCTGCATTCCAAAAGCCATAACTTTCTAATTTTTCCGTTTCCGTAGTCATATGAGGGCTTTATTTTTGCGTGACAAGTTGTACTTCAAAGTGATACCATTTATTATTCTGTACAATGTACTGGGAAGCAGGAAAAAAATTCAGAATGAGGAAAAAAAATGCAGTACCACCGTATTTTTTCGGGTTTTGTTTTTATGGCTTCCACTGTGCAGTAAAAATGCTATGTTAGCTTTATTCTCCAGGTTGGTATGATACCAACCACAGTGATACCATGATTATATATATAATTTTTTATTTAATAACGTTACAAAAATTAAAAATTTTGAGGAAACAAAAAAATATCTTTGAATCACCATATTCTGACACCTGTAACTTTTTTTTTTTTTTTTTTTTATATTTCAGTGTACGGAGCTGTGTAAGGTGTCTTTTTTTTGCGGGTCAATATGTAGTTTTTATTGATACCATGTTGGGGAATGTATGATTCTTGATCACTTTTTATTCCATTTTTTTAGGGAGACAAAGCGTCGAAAAAACATCAATTCAGCTATTTTTGTTTTTTTTTCCTGCTTTGGCGTTTACCTTATGGGACAAATGTTTTAATATTTTAATAGTTTGGGCATTTTCGGGCTTGAGGATGCCTAATATGTTTAGGCTTACTTTATTTCTATCAATATGTGATCTAAAGAAAGAGGGTGATAATTTTTAAAACATTTTTTTTTTTTTTTTTTTTTTATTCGCTTCTAGGGGGATTGAACATGTAATCTTTATTTTTGCCATAGACTGCAATACTACTGTTTGGCAGATTTACTATGTAACTATTGAAGCCTGCTGCAGGCAGTCTGTCATCGTCACATTACTATGGCAGGCCTGGGAGCCTTCAGATCATAATATGGAAAGTGATAGTAACTACTCAGATACTGCGTTTATATTTGATCACTGCATCTGAGTGGTTAAATGCCCGTGATCAGAGTCCTCTTTAATCATGGGCAATGCTGCTGTGTTCCTGCTGTGTACGTCCGCTCTGCTTCAGAATAGATGCCATACTTAGCCACATGCACCAGGACATACATGTACGTCCTGGTCAGCATAGGGGTTCAATAACTCAAAAGAATTAAAGCTAAGGATTTGTAAAGTTATTCTATTTTATATAGATGCGGATTATCACCTTTTTCTTTCTTGTTTCTCAGTTTTTACTAGATATTTCAAGACAAAAGAACCAGACACCTCTGCCATTAATCAAACCATATGCTGGGCCCAGGCTGCCACCAGATAGATACTGCCTGACCGCCCCCAACTACAGACTGAAAACAATACAGAAGAAGGTATGTGCATAGGTCACAACTGGAACCCCATCTGCATATGCTATTGCATTTACAGTGAGCGTTCCTTAGTATACATATACACATATATATATATACAAGCAGGAGTGTCCTGAACTAAAAGCAGGACAGGAGGGAGGAACTCCTACTCCAGTCTGATAAGCCATAGACAGGACACAGGCTGCTGTAAGTGATGACATACATGATGCCTGCTCTCCAGCCGCAGAACATGGACCCTCCACGCTTCTACTGAGGTTCATTGGTCATCTTCATTCGGTTCAGTAAAACAATGGAGGTTATGGCTATAAAAATATAGGCGTCACCAATAGCCCTAATGCTTTAAGCCCTACATTTTTTTTTTTTTTGTCGCACGTCATTACTCAGAAAAGTGGGAGTAGCTCACGGATCATCCTCACTGCAGCACCCATTATCGTAAGACATGGCGGGCATTTATCAATCCTATTGTGGCTATTTTCTTTTAATTCTGCCCCTTTAAGTTTTACGCTGTATGCACAAGTTGTATTTTGAAGGCTTTTACATAAGGCTTTTATGTTGTGCAACTGCACTCCAGTATATAAAAAAAAATATATAAATCCCCTGAAATATCTGATGGGAGTGGAATCACTATTGCACAAAATTTTTTATGCTCCTTCATCTTTTTATTAAATTTGTCAAGTGGAAATAGACCTTGGAAAAAGATGCGCACAGCTAAAAAGTGGCAAAAAAGCTGCAAATTATAAATTCCCATGCTGGTAATCTATATATTAGAAAAATGTATAATCTGTATATTATAAAATGTTATCTATATATAAGAAATGTTGTGGTTCCCCATTTTATGAATGCAAGGTTTTCCAGCTCAATGTTATTGATGACCCGGGTCTTCTGCCCATCCGTTATGTAAAGGGACCACGGCATTTTGATGAGCACTGTGGTTTCTTTGCTGTTTGGACCATGCGTTATATAGTGATTGGTATTACATCTCAGTCCTAATCACATGAATGGGACTCAGCTGCATAAAGATCATGTGACCTATGAACCTGATGTCATTGGTTTATGGCCACTCCAAACAGCTGATCAGTGGGGGTGCTGGGAGATGGAACCAACACCACTTGTCCTTAGGATGGGTCATGAATATTCTCTTTATATATAAAGAAAACCCCTTTAATTTCATAAAAAACTGAAACGGTCCTTTAAAAATTTAAGGTAGTTTGAAACACAGACTCATTACCATTTATGAGCACAAACTCACCAGGAAGTCTGTGATCCCTATGGGCCTGTTCACATGGCAGGATCTGTCTCTGGTTATCCAGCGGGTTCTGCCCCAAAATTGGTAGCAGAGCCTATCCTGATCCCACCTTCCATTGTTTTTAATGGGATGCATACATTGCAGCAGGACGCTGCCTGCCTCAAATTCCTCTTCATTTTCCGCCATGTGAACAGGGCCTAGAGGTACATGTCTGCCAGGTAATCTCCCTATGGCTATAAACATGAAACATGGTCAATCAGAAGTGCTGCTGTAGGAGACTGTACTTGATTGTTGTATTGTTTAGCATTTTTATGAAACTTTTATGTATTTCATTCCTCTGTAACAGATTCCGTCATCAGCAAGCAGAATAACCGTGCCAAGACTGAGCGTAGGGGCTGTATCAAGCAGACCGAGCACGCCCACAATAGGTAAGCTTTACCATTCTCAGCAAGTCAGTTTCTCCTTTTAGAATAGTTTGTACTCCAAAGATTTATATTTTATGAGATTTAGGCCCCATGAACACGAAGAAATCAGAACCAGAGAATCCAGCCCGAACCCGTTCATGGCGACTGAAACTCCTTGCATCAAAGCAATATATGACGCTGGGAGTCCCTGCCTGCCTGCAGCTTTACTGTCTGTATCATATACAGTTCAGGACAGTGAAGTCATGGGCAAGCAGGGACTTTACAACATCATAGGTCACTGTGATGCAAGAAGTCCTGGTCCCATGACTGGGTTTGGGCCAGGAAATCCATCCAATATATGGACTGTATTTTCCAGCCCGAAATCCCAGTGTGCATGTGCCTAACAGCTCAGATAAAAGGGCTTTCTGAACTTCCTAATAATAGATCACCAGCATCAGATAGGTGGGAGTCTTGATTCCTAGCACTGATTGAAAAGAAAAATAAGAAAATCAAAAATTAAAACATTTTAAAAATATAAAAATGATAATATATAAAAGTTGAAACCACTTTTCCCTAGTTTGCAAATAAAAATAAACACAAACATAAATAGATTATGCTTATACAGCTCTGTGAATGGAAAAATAAAAAAGTTATGGCTTTTGGATGGCGGCGAGAAAAAGAAACTAAAAATGTGATCGGAAAGGGTTAAAGAGGGTATCAATGATTGATGGCCTACAGGATAGGCCATCAATATTACATCTGCGAGGGTTCAATATCCAGGACCCCCAGAGATCACCGCTACCGAGACAAACTGTAATGGCGAGTGTAGATTACATACACTTGCTGCTACAATTTATACAGGGAGTGAGCAGCACGGCTCTGCTGTTCTGCCTCAGGATCTGTGGTTTGTGGGGGTTCTGGGTGTTGGACCTCCACAGATCATAGAAACCAGATGACCCCTTTAATTGTCCCTTATTTACAATATTGATCTGTCCAGTTCCCATCTCCAATACCTCATTGCATTACAGTCTTTTTTTTTATTGCTAACCAGTACTATTTGGTTCACCCCAGGAACTCCTTCGGCTCAGACAGTGTCTGTCTCTAAAGTTGGTGGCACCCCCGTGGCTCTCACCGGCCAAAGATTTACAGTTCAGATTCCAACTTCACAGACAACAGTTAAAACAGGTGAGTAAATTATTCTTTAATTCCATTGTATAGAATTGTCACATTTTTTGTGAAATAGTCATGAAATCCTCCTTTGAGAGTCTTCTCCAGCTATGGGTCATGGGCCGAGAGTTGTCTTCAGCCTTGGCCTCCCTGATGACAGTGCTGTCGTACATTTTATTGAGTGCTCTCTTCATGTGCAATGTCCCAGGCTCTCTGCACTGAGTGATAGATCTAGCCTCCTTTCAGGAGACCTCTGGGGTTTTGTCTCAGGGCAGAAGGGGAGAAACTTGAGAGTATTCAGTGTATAGAACCTGGAACACTGCACATGAAGAGATTGCCCCCCTGCCATTGCATCATCAAGTAAATGTAATATTAATTCATGGACAACCCCTTTTCAACTATGCATTTCTTTTTAAAGGGGTTTTCCAGGTTTAGTAATTGATGTCCTATCCTTAGGATAGGTCATCAATTGAAAACTGTCAGGGTCCGCTACCCAGGCCCCTAGCTGATGAGCTGTTGGAAGAGGTTGCAGTGTTCAGGTCAGTGCTGAAGCCTCTTCAGTACTTACCAAGCACATTTGTATAGCGTCTGTGCTTGGTATTGCAGCTCAGCCCCTTCGCATGAATGGGACTGAGCTGCAATCAGATCATTTGAGGTCATGAAATCACATGACCTGAGAAGTAGAAGTAGCGACAAGGAATCGCCGTTGCTGCTTCAAAATGCTGATCAGTGGAGGTTTTGTATTTTGGATTTTCAATCGTTGACCTATCCTAAGGATAAGTAAGCATGTAAGGACTACGCTGCATACTCAAGTTTTATATACTGAAACCAACATATTGCTATCGTGTTAGGTTTCCTTTAAATTTTTTTTTTTTTTTTTTTTTTATCCCTCTTTATCCTACAGCCACCCCTACAACCCCCACAGTCCAGAATGTCCTGATCAACCCATCACTGATCGGATCCAAAAACATTCTCATCACAACTAACATGGTGTCATCACAGAACGCAACGAATGAGTCCAACTCGCTAAAGCGGAAACATGAAGATGATGAGGACTATGATGCAATATGAACTGTCTGTACAGTACAGACCACTTGTGATGGCTTTACTTGGTGAAAAGTCATGGACTTCTGAGTTTTGTTTAAAAGGGTTAGGGTCAGTAACATTTATACAATTTCTTTTTTTTAAATCTGGAGTAAGTAAAAATAAAATATTATTATGGATGATCGTTGTCATTGATGTAATATGAAGCTGTATGCGACCCAGGTGATATCGGTTCCTCAGTATGCACCATTCTGTCACAGGGATAATGAGGCAGATTTTTTTAATGGTATGTTTACACGGTGGAATAATGCTAGCTTCACACCAGTGCTTGGTTTCCGTTCGGGGATTCCGTCCCCGAATCCGCTTGAAAAATGTGGAGAGAAAAGTCTTAGACTTCACCCTATACATTGCAAAGTGTAAACTCTACTGTTAAAATCCACTGCATAAATTGGCATAATATGAGTTAAAAATCTGCACCGAAGGCTAGTTTACACTGCAGATATTTTTTTTTTTTTTAACTTTTAAGCTGAGGCCACAGCTTAAAAGTTTATTAAGATCAACATTTCCTATGGCAGACTTAATAAAGGCCCCGACTGGCACGAGGCATGCTGAATTATCAAGAGACTCCGGACTCCAGCACATACCTGTGCACCGGTATGGACATCTCCACCAGTTAGGAACTGCCATAGATTTGCCATAGATATAACCCATGCCGCATTTATGGAAAGTGGCAAGCAAGGCACAGAACGGGGGACGTGGCACATATTTGGTGCAAGAAAGGATTGCATGCCAAAGATGTGCCACATTACACTGGCTATTAGTAACTGAAGCACTGCAGTCCTTTTCTAGCATCTGTTTAATAGATATAAAAAATGGACAGATGAAAACAAATACAGATGGCTGTCCAATTGTATAGTAGCAATGTTAAAGAAAACATATATTAAATATATATATATATATATATTTTTTTTTTTTAAATGGATGGCCATCCCTTTGTATTTTCTTTCACCCATCACTAAAAAGTGATGAGAAACAGTGCATATATAATTAATGATATATATTTCTATATGATTATATATAGAACTTCTATAGCGTTCACAGTCTGTGACATAATGTGTAGGTGTGTGTGGTTATAGAAATGATCTCACACAGGAGCCCTAATTTATTAAGCTAAGTCTGACAGAACTGGAGTAAAACTGATGCATTTATTGGCCTTTGTCCTCTAAAAAATGCACCACTTTGTCCATATACTGACTATGAGAAAAGTGGGCATGGGATCAACATGGGCTGGAGTGGGGAAGGCCTCAGCCCAATATACTTAATAGAACTGGTCTCGGTTTTCATTCTGGCACACGGGACCCCCAGAATTATTAGAGGCTTGAGCTTCGCACCATCTCACACCAATTCCTTGCCAAATGTATGTCAAAATACTCCTTTTTGCACATCCCCTTCCAGTTGTGTGTCACTAGTGTAAGTCCCATTCACACTGGTCAATTTTCATTAGGATTTTCTCTTACATGAGAAATTACAATAAATGACCAGTGTAAATGAAGACAATGATCAGTGCAAACCATAAAACAATTCTGACTGATCTTGATCAACCAGACCACAGTAATAATAGTCAGGGGGATGACTGGTAATGTAAATGTCTCTTGTCCTTAGTTCACACAATGCATTGCTGCCCAGCACTCTATAACAGTGTGACTCTTATCTATGAGCTGTCAGGTATCTACATTCATGTGAATGGAGCTGAGCTGTAATACCAGATCTATTCCATGGAGAGGAGTGGAGCGATATCTGGAAAGAAAACAAGCAATATTTCTAATCCTGGAGAAGTCTTTGGGGCCTCACAGTTATATCTTAGTGTGCAATATGGAGCGGTCAGTAGTATTCCTTAGAGGACGTCCTATATTGCACTGTATTCTCCCAGGAGATGCCCTAATAATGTTTTTAGGGTTCTCCTATCTAATGGAGTGATATTCTGCATAGGACATGGCCATCAACAAGATCTATCAGCTCTCTCAATGTGGGAATGCATTTACTAAAATACTTGCTTTTGACATAGAGTAACAATTATGGAACATGTATATTGTACTATTTCTCTATTATTCCTCCTGGATATGTATGAAAGCAAATTGTGCAGGTGTCGTCCTCCCAGTGGCAAACAGATTATAGGGCTCTCCCAGCTCCACCTGGCCTTTACTAGATATTGTCTCCAGCAGCAAGCTGTCTCTGGTATCTCGCCCTCTATGAACTGCGGGAATGATTGTTAAATACTGGGCCTGTTGGGCCAACACCTGACATCACAAGTTGCACCACGGGAGAACAACTCACAACATCTCCCACAATGCAAATAGGCATAAATTAGTTCTGTCTAGAAGTTTTCCTACAGGTGCATCTCAATAAATTAGAATATCTTCATTTCAGTATTTCAGTAATACAATTCATAATCAGCATCTTCCATAACTGTGTGTCCTACTGAACCAGACTGAGGGACCATTTAAAGGCTTAGGAAACCTTGGCAGGTGACACACTGAATTTACAGTGCCTTGCGAAAGTATTCGGCCCCCTTGAACTTTTCAACCTTTTGCCACATTTCAGGCTTCAAACTTAAAGATATAAAATTTAAATTTTTTGGTGAAGAATCAACAACAAGTGGGACACAATTGTGAAGTGGAACGAAATTTATTGGATATTTTAAACTTTTGTAAAAAATAAAAAACTGAAAAGTGGGGCGTGCAATATTATTCGGCCCCTTTACTTTCAGTGCAGCAAAATCACTCCAGAATGATCCAATGTTGTCCTAAATATAATCCACCTGTGTGTAATCAAGTCTCCGTATAAATGCACCTGCTCTGTGATAGTCTCAGGGTTCTGTTTAAAGCGCAGAGAGCATCATGAAGACCAAGGAACACACCAGGCAGGTCCGTGATACTGTTGTGGAGAAGTTTAAAGCCGGATTTGGATACAAAAAGATTTCCCAAACTTTAAACATCCCAAGGAGCACTGTGCAAGCGATCATATTGAAATGGAAGGAGTATCAGACCACTGCAAATCTACCAAGACCCGGCCGTCCCTCTAAACTTTCATCTCAAACATGGAGAAGACTGATCAGAGATGCAGCCAAGAGGCCCATGATCACTCTGGATGAACTGCAGAGATCTACAGCTGAGGTGGGAGAGTCTGTCCATAGGACAACAATCAGTCGTACACTGCACAAATCTGGCCTTTATGGAAGAGTGGCAAGAAGAAAGTCATTTCTCAAAGATATCCATAAAAAGTCTTGTTTAAAGTTTGCCACAAGCCACCTGGGAGACACACCAAACATGTGGAAGAAGGTGCTCTGGTCAGATGAAACCAAACTCCAACTTTTTGGCCACAATGCAAAATGATATGTTTGGCGTAAAAGCAACACAGCTCATCACCCTGAACACACCATCCCCACTGTCAAACATGGTGGTGGCAGCATCATGGTTTGGGCCTGCTTTTCTTCAGCAGGGACAGGGAAGATGGTTAAAATTGATGGGAAGATGGATGGAGCCAAATACAGGACCATTCTGGAAGAAAACCTGTTGGAGTCTGCAAAAGACCTGAGACTGGGACGGAGATTTATCTTCCAACAAGACAATGATCCCAAACATAAAGCAAAATCTACAATGGAATGGTTCACAAATAAACGTATCCAGGTGTTAGAATGGCCAAGTCAAAGTCCAGACCTGAATCCAATCGAGAATCTGTGGAAAGAGCTGAAAACTGCTGTTCACAAACGCTCTCCATCCAACCTCACTGAGCTCCAGCTGTTTTCCAAGGAAGAATGGGCAAGAATTTCAGTCTCTCGATGTGCAAAACTGATAGAGACATACCCCAAGCGACTTGCAGCTGTAATCGCAGCAAAAGGTGGCGCTACAAAGTATTAACTTAAGGGGGCCGAATAATATTGCACGCCCCACTTTTCAGTTTTTTATTTTTTACAAAAGTTTAAAATATCCAATAAATTTTGTTCCACTTCACGATTGTGTCCCACTTGTTATTGATTCTTCACCAAAAAATTAAAATTTTATATCCTTATGTTTGAAGCCTGAAATGTGGCAAAAGGTTGAAAAGTTCAAGGGGGCCGAATACTTTCACAAGGCACTGTACAATACTGAACTGAATTTACAATTTTCTAATTTCCTTAGATTTTGGTTTTCATTACCTGTAATCCATAATCAACATTTACAGAAATAAAACACTTGAAATAGAACACTCTGTGTGTAAAGAATCTAGAAAATATAGGAATTCACTTTTTTAATTTAATTACTGAAATAAATAAACGTTTTAAAGATATTCTAATTTATTGAGATGCACCTGTATTACTGAATAGCAATGAATATTGGATATTAATCCTCTTTATTATAAATTCTTAGGGTGGGTTCACACTAACTTTATTCAATATCTGTTGCTCTTATCCATCACAGGATGAGAGCAACGGACATTAAATGACAGATGCAGATGGAGCCTCATCCGCCAGGTGTCTGTCTGTATTCATCCCAATGTAAAAAAAATGACTGAAGTGTCTTGCATCGTGTTTTTTACTTTTCTGAAGTCCTGCAAACGTAAACAAACATGGCCGATGACAGTAACGGACTGTAATAACAGTAGTGTGAACATAGCCTTATGTTCTCCTTTTTTTACAATAAATCATACAATGTGATAGTATTACAAGGCCAGAGAACCCAAGAAATATAACCCTGAGCCGCAATGCAATGCAAATATAACCAGGTACACACTGATATGGGGTGAAAATAAAGAATTTTATTTAATTTACAGCTTTATTAATGAGAGAACGGATGGTATGATGTAAATGACAAATAAAAGTCAAGGATATGTTACACCTATTGACTCAATGGTAGGCAAGAAAACCCCAGTAAAGGATAAAAATTTCTTCCTGACTCCACTTAGGGCTGTCAGACAAGTTCCCTGGATCAACTATAATAATACCTTACATTAATCCAGAGGAAGGCGAAAAAACCTCATTGAGCCGTTGGCCAATTGTGCTTCAGATGTGGAAAAATTCCTTCCCGCCTCCACGCATGGCAGACTAGTCCCTGAATCAATTACTGAAATCGGTCCCTGAAAAATCAGTCAAATTGTAAAATCAATTAGGGGAGTGGATGAATTGGGGGGTGACAGACATCTGCAATGTCCTGATATGCTGGGAATAGCATTCCTTCCTGACGCCAAATATGGCAGTCGGAAAACACTCCCTGGGTCAAATGCCCAAACCGATACTCACCTTATAGCCACAGATACTCTTCCCTAGAGATTAAGAGGTGGATATGGTTCTTCGGAGCCAAGGGTATCGATGATGTCTTCAAAGAAGGTCGAGTTCAGGCCAGAGGTCAGAGCCAAGAGAGAGGGGCAGCGATATGATGACATTGTGGTATATCAGCAAAGAGAGACGGAGTCCAGGACCAGCCGAGGTCAGGTTCACAGGCAGCGGGCAGAGGAGACGCAGGGGTCTGGGCAGGAAGCACAGGTTCATTCTACTGGGGCCAGCTTGGTGAAAACACTGCAAATAGCAGTGATACAAGGAGCAGCGATAAGTGAAATAAAGCCAAGCAAAGGCTGCACAAGGGGACAGTGAGGATTTAGCAGATGAGTATTTTCACATCATTTTTGGATAACTCCTTTAATGAAACAAATTGTATTGACGTCATTCACTGCAGTCAGTGCTATAACAAAGTAATGTCGGACACATCAAAAACATTGGCAGGCAGATTTGAGAAGTGTTATTTTGTGGAATGGTACACAGCCTGAACAGAAACAAACAATATTAAAAAGAGTCTGTCACCAGATTCTAGCATATAGATCCTACCATGCGGTGCTGAGTTGATATGCAGGGTTCTGGTGACAGATTCCCTTTAACTCCTTAAAGAGGACCTTTCACATCCCCATAGATTTCCGCTATTATATATCATTAGAAAGCCGACATCGCCACGTCGGCTTTCCCGGTATGCACTCTGGTGCTGGAGATATCGGTGCCGTTAATTTCGACACTGATAACTCTCCCCTGTCAGAAGGGAGGGCCTTACAGCCTAGTGTCATTGCTGGGCTGTGAGGAACGCCCCCCTGACACTATTCTTCCATAGACTTGTACTGTCGGGGGGGGGGGGCATTCCTCACAGCCACGCGACAACACTAGGCTGTAAGGCCCGCATTTCTGACAGTGGAGAGATATCGGTGCTGAAACTAACCGATATCTCCAGTACCAGGGACCATCCTGGGAAAGTTGACAATGCGCTGAATTCAGCTTTCTAGCAATATATAATACCGCACATCTATGACGACGTGAAAGGTCCTCTTTAAGCCACATCAATTCTCCAATTTTGCTTTTTACTTTTTCCCCCCAACAGCCACAGGAGGCCCCAATATGATGGCGCCCATGAGCCGCTGCTATTTAGGTGCATCTAGGGACTAACAGCCTCTTACCTAATCGGTATAATAGAGCCGGTACCCATACAGCTCCTGAGCCCTCTCTATAGTACCTTAGCGACATCATGATGTACACCCCTGACTCTGCACTCACCCGCACTCATATGAGTTTTAGGCTTTATCCAAATGACCGAGTTTCTTAGCCATGTGGTATCCATGACACATAGAAACAGTGCATGCGCTACTAGGGCAGTTAAAATTGGACACCTATGTCTTATACGTTTTTAACAGCCGTAAGATCCGTGAAAAACGTCAATTTCGTGTGCATAAAGCTTTACCCTATATTCACACATGATAGTGAATATCAGCTGTTCTTTGGATAGGCCAACACGAGTGTGAGCCTAGAGACAGGTGCAATGTTTCTTGGCATATCACAACAAACTGCTGTGGTTCTGAAGGCCAAGAAGGCCTACTAGATGGGTGTCTCTAATAAAGTGGCCATTCAGTGTAGATAACAAGGACTGTCTGTCTTACTGCTGTACATGCACACCATATAATTGTAACCAAGCATTATTACTGTTAAATTATTCACTTCTTTCTACATTCATATCATGGCACATTGCATTCTTAAATTGACCACTAGGTGGCAATATTTGACCATAGAAATGACCATTGCAATGTCATTTTCATGAGCAGAGTAGCCCAGACATATTTGGGTTTGCATGTAGTGGCGACTGGTGCCCGTGTTTCTGATGATATTGGACAAATATATTTATTAAGTAAAACCTGTAAGATTGATATAATGTTCTTGTCTGGCGTCTTCTCGTGTGTTTTAGGTTGATATTAACAGGATGTTTTAAGTTATGTTTACTTTCTTAATTATCCATTACTATGTTTCAATTTGGATCCTCCAGAAAAAAAAAATAGAATCCTTATCAAGCCGGTTCAGGCTTTCCGTTCTCATGAATATTTATTAGCTGTGGTGTGGAAAGTTTAGTTACAGGTAGAAGAAGTTGTAGGTGAGATTCGCAGCTTTTCTATTTATTATAAATAATATATTTCATGGGGATGTGTTACCAGTCATTTACTACTCCTATGTCTGGTTATTGCTAAAAATTCAGACTGGTGCCTTGAGTAAGATGGTCTTGTGTCGATGCAGGTCTCTTGTACTACCATCATGTATATACTTTATATATTTTCTACTGGCGTTGAGTGAACCTTGCAAGATTTGTCTCCCGAATATTCGTTAGGTGAAGTGTAACTGTTGTTATTACAGATAGGGGTCTTTTCAGACCCCAGAGTATAAGGGGAGGACCTGGGGTGGTGCAAAGCATGAGAAACAGTCATGTCCTCCAGCAGCAGGGAACCCATCCAGGGTGCATACCCCTCCCCTAGAGGCATAACAAGATACTGCATCTTACTAAAAGGATGGCCTATTCCCGGAGAGCTCCTTTAAAGGGTACACCTTAGAATGCATTCTTATTGTACAATGTATTATACTTATTTTGGTGTGAAAATACGTTTTTTCCAAAGGTCTTTATTAAAATTCTTCGCGGTTTGTCTTCTGCAGCCTGCATGTTTTCACATCCATGACAGGTGGCTCTGTCCCGTTCAACACGAAATATCAGAAAGCTCATCTGCTCCTGCAGCCCTTATATCTGCTTTTCTGAATGCTCATTTAAGAGAAACGTTTATTGGACTGCCCCCCTAGTAAATATTTAGGGCTACCCACATGTTGACTCAAGCCCTGATCATATCACCTGAGGTTGTGCAAAACAAAGGTAGCCTGGAACATGTGGTTCATCATGCCAGTTGCCAAGCAGTAGGGCAATGGAGTGGCGTACAATGTCCCAGCATCTCTCCCTGCCAGAGAAAGCGGGCTCCTGCATTGGTGGGCTCCTACCCTACCTTCTCCAATATAGTACACAGGAACCAGGTTCCTAAAGTATGGTTCCTGTAGGAGATGCTATCACTGTAAGAAGCATACTACTATATGGGCTATGACCAGTTTTGCTTATTATAGTAAAAACAGGAATATGTAGTTGATACAGAAATGCTTTGATTCTGTTGAATTGTATATGCTTTTTCTGAGCTACCATGTAACAGCAACTCTATTCCAGATTAGATCCACTTGAAAAGAAGCTGAGCAGCAGTAACGCATTATATAGTATATGGAGCCATCTGCACACTCTGCAGGCTTGGCTGCTACTGCAGCTGATGGAGGTGCAGGGTGTTGGCAGTCCGCTCGGATATTGATGACCTATCAAGGATCAAGTTAAAAGCTGCTGCTGGTGTGAGAAGGTGAGGAGGGTGGTGTGGGAAGGTTATATTCTGCTGCCAATGGGTTAGGAGTAGAGATGAGCAAACCCTGAAGATTTGTTTCATTTTGGGTGGTTCGGTCCAAAGATTAGTTTTGGGTCAAATAAGTTTGTCACAAACCAAATTGGCTTAAAACATAGTGTATGAATCATCAGGGCTCCTAGGAACCTATCTATAAAACATAGTGTAGAACACAGTCAGGGCTCCTAGGAACCTATCTATAAAACATAGTGTATGACACTGTCAGGGCTCCTAGGAACCTATCTATAAAACATAGTGTAGAACACTGTCAGGGCTCCTAGGAACCTATCTATAAAACATAGTGTAGAACACTGTCAGGGCTCCTAGGAACCTATCTATAAAACATAGTGTAGAACACTGTCAGGGCTCCTAGGAACTTATCTATAAAACATAGTGTAGAACACTGTAAGGGCTCCTAGGAACCTATCTATAAAACATAATGTAGAACACTGTCAGGGCTCCTAGGAACCTATCTATAAAACATAGTGTAGAACACTGTCAGGGCTCCTAGGAACCTATCTATAAAACATAGTGTAAAACACTGTCAGGGCTCCTAGGAACCTATCTATAAAACATAGTGTAGAACACTGTCAGGGATCCCAGGAACCTATCTATAAAACATAGTGTAGCACACTGCCAGGGCTCCTAGGAACCTATCTATAAAACATAGTGCAGAA
Organism: Leptodactylus fallax; assembly: GCA_947044405.1. NCBI lineage: Eukaryota > Metazoa > Chordata > Amphibia > Anura > Leptodactylidae > Leptodactylus > Leptodactylus fallax. Next base: position 222,425 of record CAMRHE010000151.1, read on the forward strand.
CACTGTCAGGACTCCTAGGAACCTATCTATAATACATAGTGTAGAACACTATTAGGACTCCTAGGAACCTATCTATAAAACATAGTGCAGAACACTGTCAGGACTCCTAGGAACCTATCTATAATACATAGTGTAGAACACTATTAGGACTCCTAGGAACCTATCTATAAAACATAGTGCAGAACACTGTCAGGTCTCCTAGGAACCTACTATAATCTACTAAGGGTGGGTTCACACTTGCGCCGGAGTCCGTCCGCCGCGAATCTGACTGAAAATCTCGGAAAACTGTATAGGGACTGGATAGGGGAAGGTTTGTGATGCATTGCTTAAAAACCCATTAATTTGAATGGGTTTTTAAGCAATGCGCTGGTGTGTGCTTACACCCTTCGCGCCGCAAATCCAGTTTTTTCACTGGAAACAAAGTCCTGCATGTCCGACTTTGTTTCCAGTGAAAAAACTGGATTCGTGGCGCAGAGGGTGCAAGCGCACACCCGCGCATCGCTTTAAAAACCCATTCAAATGAATGGGTTTTTAAGCAATGAATCGCAAACCTTCCCCTATCCAGTCCCTATACAGTCTTCTGAGATTTCCAGTCGGATTCGCGGCGGACGGACTCCGGCACTAGTGTGAACCCACCCTAATCTACCTAATTCCTAGTTTTCTAAAGCAAAAGAAGCTGAAGTTATATCAAAGTGTATGTCTATGGAAAAAAGGATACTATAATGGATACCATTAACCATACACTGCACTGCCACTTGCTTTACCATTTTAAAATGCTCCAAAAATTAGCCTGTTTTGGGGGTAGGTGCATGCCCGTGTTTTTTTTTTTTACAAATAGTTTTTATATAAAAATTAGACCTTTTTGATGATTTGTAAGTGCTACAGGCTTGTTATTTTGGAGAAATGTTTGTGACTGTGTGCCTGGTTGAAAAGTGATGAGGAAGAAGTGGCTTTCCAAAACAAAAATCCACCAAAAATTATCCCTTTATGGAAGCAGAATGCTGCATCAACATGGTGTTGGTATTGGAAGAAGCAATGGTTGTTTGTTTTATTTAGTTGCTATTATGCCAACAGTGTGGCACTGGCAACTACAAAATTTAAAAAAAAAGTTATAAAACGTTGACTTTATAAAAAAAGCCACAAAAAAATTATCCCTTTACAGGAGCACATGTGGCACCAAGAAGTGACAATTACAGAATTCCCAGAAAAAAATCTGTCCTGCCAACTGAAAAAGATAGAATATCTTCTCAAATTGAAAGGATTCTGTGAAAGGCGCTTGGGAGACAGAAGAGAATCTGCATTATCCTGCCAGTTATCTCTGTATTGGGAGAAATTGCCAGATAAATTGACACACATTCCCTTATGGATGAAGGAGGAGGAGAAGCAGACAGATCATGGGCAGAAGGAGTAGGACAGTCTTGCTCACTTTGCCTGCCAGTGCCAACGTCAATTCTGTTTTGCCAAATGAGCTGGTGATGCCATTGCATGTGAGTAGAGAGAGACCTAGTTTCTACACATGTGCCTGCATGACCATGGCAAATTTTCTGCTTGCAGATCTTGCGCCTGCCATGGATATGTCATTTGGTAATGTGCAAAAAATTCCTATATGGGAGACGGTGCAAGCAACAACTATGTGCAGTCAACACCAGCAGCATTGTAAACATGTCTGTAAGTGCCACCACCACCCAAGCTTGCCTTAGACCCACCTGTCACAGGTCTTGGTGTAAAAAGATCATTAGAAAGTTCTTTGTGCTGTCTCTTGATGTATTTGTACATGGTTATTAGGTCTCCCTGTGGCATCCCAGAGCTGGCTATGGCTGGGCTGAGGGTGATCTCTGTGCATTGTATTATTTCCTGTTGCTTCATAGCCTGTGTGACATAGCAGGGGGTCCTGAGTCTCACACAACACAGCGCCACCTAGTGAGCCTCACACATGCATTACACCTCCCATAGGATTGAATAGTAACCAAATGTCCAATGGGAGGACATCGCCTGGGAAAATGGGAGGAGTCAGCTGATCACTGGGTCCCCATGGTAACACGCCTGCAGGAAGGTCCTGCCTGTGAGGAGTTAGAAGTGTGGAGTGTTAGGAGGAGGAGGTGAGGAGATAAGTGTGATGTCCTGTGAAGAAAGCAGTGAGTTTAGTGCAGGAATCTCAAGTCCTAGACAGGCCCAGGAAGGTTGGAGAGCTGACATACTCCAGCTATTCAGAAGATCCTGTCCCCTGTCTGCCTAGCCATCGCCCTGAAGGAAGTCAAGCATCATTATCTTGTCAGCCTGAGACTGTGGAGAGAACATTCTGGAACACGTGCTCCATAGCCAGTATCACAGGATCCAGGGGCCAAGGCCAGACCTGTGGAATATCCTGCCACCCTGACTATTGCACCCCGAAACTCTGAGCTATCAGGACCACATAACGTGAGTGGGGAATATTATGTACTAGTATCATGGTGGGCATCCTCCTATGAGCCAAATAGGAGCCCAGACGCACCTTAGGGCTGTAACACTGAAGTATAAGGGGCTAGGAACACCTTTCATCAAGTCTACCCTGCACCCCAGGACTTTGCTGTGTCACCAGGCGTACCCCGTTGTTTTGTATTGAAGAAACTGTTTAAGCATTTGTGCCTCCACACCCATGGAAGTAAAAGTTCAACTTTACAACCGTTTCTGTGTCTGACTCTGCACCGACAACATCAGGGCGCCCCAAACACCACCAGTCAGCACAGTATAGGGGAAGCGCCCCGGGGGAACAATCACCACCAACATTTGTGCAGCCCCCTCATCACCGGTACCAGTGGTGGTAACGTGGGACAGCACCAGCGCTGCGCCCTCGTGCCCAGAGACCGTGACAAGTCTGCGCTGTTTGCACCCCGCAATCCCAACTGCAGCGTTACCTTCCATCTGGTCAGCGCAAGAAAAACTGGCGTCACGAACAGGATACGGGTGTGTGCCATTTTGAGAAAGTCGCCACGAAAAGTGCGCCAAATTGTCTCCAGAGCATCGGTCTTTATTGTGGACTTTGCTAAGATCAAGTTTACTCCCTGAGAGTGCTTGCCACAAAGAGGGGGAGCCCTATACCCCTGAAGTAAGCCCTAAAGACTGTCCTCTCAGTGTGTTACAGCCCTGGAAGAGTTAAAACGCCCAGGACTTGTTTGCTGCGCCACATCGCTGTGTAAGAACGCCCACAAAGGGTTAACTGTACCTTGCAAAAGTGCGGGAGATTTTTAGCACTGCCCATGAGGCCAGGAGACCCATCTGCCGCCATCTTAGGAGAGCCCAGAATGCTGAGCGCAATGCTCCAGCGCACCCATACAAGAAAGTGAAAGGCGAACGTGCCAGCGCCATTTCTGACTCTCCGGTGCCGCATCACCGTCCCTGCTGTGCACCGCTGATCTCTGGTCCACGCTGCAGTTGCTGTCAGTGAGTACTGTGCCTCCCTGTCCTTGTCTTCAGTCCTCCCACGGCCCCAGCGAGTGTTTTCCGTGTACAGTGTCCGTGGGGAGTGCCACCATTAAAGAGGGGGAGCACACCGTCAGCCTGCATCACAGTGACTCTGTTAATAGATACAGCATTCTTAAAGGGACTGTATTTCAAGTTGTAGTCTCCATTCCCTGCCAGCAAGCAGTTGAGTTTCTTAAAGAGACGGCGACCTAATTCCAGTCATACCTGCAAACAACATGACTGAGCAAAGTGACATTGTGCCATCTGTTTCTAGTGATCCAGCAGTGCCCATGGCGAGCAGCCTACCATTCTCCATGCCATTTTACCCTGGCGCACCATGGCTGCCGCGCTACAAAGGGGAGGCGCATACCCTCAGGGACTTTCGTGAGAAGATGCTGTCTCTCTTTCAGTTCTATCCTCTGAATACAGAACAGCAGATACAGATCCTGCTGGGCCAGCTTGAGGGTGCTGCAGCTAGGGAGGTCAAATCCTGGCCTGCCTCTGACAAAAGAACCCCTGGGCAAATTCTGGACAAACTCCAGGTGAACTTTGACGTGCGATCTGTCTCCGAGGTAAAGATGCGCTTCTTTTCCAGACGACAACTACCTGGTGAGACCCTGCGGGACTATGCTTTATCCCTCCAAGAGGCGTTCAGAGCTGTGGTGCAAGTGGATCCACGTGAAAATGTGGACTCTGATAAAATCTTGCTTGACCGCTTCATAGAAGGGGCGGGTACCACATTGCTCCAGAGTCAGTTGCGAATGCTTGCTGCACAACATCCCAGCATCACGTTTGCTGACTTCAAGGCCCTTGCCATCCAGGTCTTGGGACAGGAGCAGCCCCAGCCGAGCCCAGTCATCTGTGCTCCCTCACCTGGACCCTCAACAAGCATTGCTCCAGTTGTCCTGACACTACCTCTGGGTACCTCACCTGCTGCCCAAACTGCGCAGACTACACCAGCAGACTCCAGAGATGACCTTCTGGCCCGAGTGGATCATCTGACCCGTGCCATGGAACAGATCACCGTCCGTCTAGATCGTCTGACCCAGCCGTCTTCATCGTCCAGTGATCCTTTGCGAAGTCTCAACATCTCACCTGAGTCGCCACCCAGACGTCCGTCTTCAGTGAAACCTCCGCAGAGTGAGAGGCCATACTGTACCTATTGCCATAGATATGGACACACCAGGCCTCAGTGTTTTCAGTTAAACGGGCCACCCCCGAGGCAGCGGGCCGCCCCTCGGGAGGAAAGAAGAAGGGCCCAGGTGAATCTTCAGTGCCATTGTCACGCTTCGTCTCAGCCTGCCCACACATCACAATCCGGGTGAACGGCGTCCCTCTGACAGCGTTGGTGGACACTGGATCTCAGGTAACAACCCTGCGCAAGCAGGTGTTCCTTGAACATTGGGACTTAGGTGTGTTGAATAGAACACCTGACACATGGATAAATCTGTGTGCCAGCAATGGACAGCCCATACCACAGCAGGGTTATTGGGAACCCACTATCCAGATTGGGGACTTGAAACTGCCTAGACAGGGTGTAATTGTCACTGATGTAGAGGATGATAGGTTTGCAGTTGTAATATTAGGCATGAATGTTTTACGCCATTGCTTTGCAGAAGTGTTGGATGCCTTGCATACCTCTCTCCTTACAGCTTCTCCCAGTGACCAGCAGACCATTCAGCGGGCCATTCGTGTACTCAATGCCCAGCACAAGTTCGCCAACAAACAAAGTGAAATTGGTCGAGTCCGGATCCAAGATACCTGTCCAGTAACCCTACAGCCTGGAACAGAAACTATGGTGTGGTGCCGTGCCCGTCCGGGCATAGAAAATCAGGACTACGAGGCCTTGCTACAACCCATACAGGTAGATGGCCAACCACTTGTCATGGCTGCCCGCAGCCTTGTCACAGTTTCCAATGGACGTGTTCCTGTCCGCTTAGTCAACTTGGGCGATGCTCCCGTGAACCTCCACAAGTTCCACTCTGTGGCCCTGCTACACCGGTTAGCACCAGAAGACATTCTCTCTGGTGATTCTACCGCTACACAGCGTTCCACCCAAGCTGCTGAGAACATTCAGAATGGAGCCACGAAGTCCTGGTGGGATGATTTGAACGTGGGAGACGCCAATACCCCTATAGAGCACATCAATGGGGTTCGCAATGTGGCCAAGCGTTACCAACAGGCATTCAGCAAACACCCATTGGACTTTGGTAAGACCACGACCATACAACATCGCATTCTGACTGGCGACCACCATCCAATCAAGGAGCGTCACCGTCCAATACCACCCACGATGTACGAACCGGTGAAAAAGTTGATCCAAGAGATGCGAGATGCTGATGTAATCCGGGAGAGTAACAGCCCCTGGGCAGCCCCGCTAGTCCTCGTCAAGAAGAAAGACGGAACCCTACGATTTTGTGTGGACTATCGTAAACTCAACAACGTCACGCACAAAGACGCATACCCATTGCCGCGGATTGAGGAATCTCTAACGGCTTTGGGATCAGCTACCTGTTTCTCGACCCTGGACTTAACCAGTGGATACTGGCAAGTCCCTATGGCGCCTGAAGATCGTGAAAAGACTGCGTTTACGACCCCGATGGGACTCTTTGAATTCAATAGTATGCCATTTGGGCTATGTAATGCCCCAGCCACATTCCAACGGCTTATGGAGAGGTGCCTCGGCCATGAGAATTTCCAGAGTGTGCTACTGTACCTGGACGATGTTATTGTATTCTCCCGGACATACCAAGAACACCTTCGTCACCTGTCCGAGGTATTCAAGGTACTTATACAGCACGGCCTAAAGGTGAAGCCCTCCAAGTGCTACCTGTTGAAACCCCAAGTTCACTACCTTGGGCATGTCGTGAGCGCACAAGGCGTCCAACCTGATCCTGAAAAGATCACTGCAGTCCAGAACTGGCGAAGACCAACTACCGTCAAAGAAGTCCGAAGCTTCCTTGGATTCGCAGGTTACTACCGGCGTTTCATACCACACTTCGCCCAAGTAGCCGAGCCTCTGAACGAGTTGTTGCGCGGTTGTCCCAGAGAAAACTACAACCGAAAGCTTCCGGTAGACTGGACAGCGCGTCAAGAGGAAGCCTTTCAAGCGCTTAAAGCACTTCTGACGCAACCACCAATTCTAGCCTATCCCGACTACAGTCAGCCATTCCGCTTGTACACAGGTGCAAGTCACCAAGGTTTGGGTGCAGTGTTGTCCCAGGTTCAGGACAACAAAGAGCGAGTCATCGCCTACGCCAGCAGGAGTCTGAGAGGCGCGGAGAAGAACGACCAGAACTATAGTTCTTTCAAACTCGAACTTCTGGCGCTTGTCTGGGCCATGACAGAGAAGTTTAAAGACTACCTGGCTGCCACACCCTTTACCGTGTACACAGATAACAATCCGTTGGCGCATCTGGACACTGCTCGACTGGGAGCCCTTGAACAACGGTGGGCCTCAAGACTCGCGAATTACAAGTTCTCTGTCAAGTATCGCAGTGGCAAGTCCAACGCTAACACTGATGCACTCTCAAGGTTGCCTGTGGGAGAACCACCACCCCGAGAAGACATCTGGGAAGAGGTGGAGATGCCACCATTCTACAACAAGTTTGCCCAACAGGTTGCTATTGGTGTCCCTGTAGAAGGAGAATCTCTGGCGAAAACAGCTGCCGAATCCCTCCAGGAGCCATCTCTGTGGAAAACGTTCCAAGAAGAGAGCAGAGTTTTAGGAGAATTGTCAGATTTCCTGCTTACAGGAAGAATACCAACCCGTGTAAAGAGAAGTCTTCATGACGTGGAATTAAAACGCCTTTGGCGACAGAGGAAGCGCCTGTTTGTCCAACGAGGCCTTCTACTTAGAAACACTCTTGATCCTGTCACAGGTGAAAGGCTTCATCAGATCCTCGTACCAAGAAGAGACGCACAGATGTTACTTGAGGCGTATCATGACAGATCCGGTCACTTCGGGGTACAAAAGACCGAAGCTACCATCCGTCGTCGCTTCTATTGGGTTGGGATGAGGAGTGACATTGAGAGTTGGTGCCGAGAGTGTCCCACCTGTAGTATCACCAAGGAAGGTCGAAGAGATCAGAAGGCCCCTCTACATCCAATTAAGACTCAAAAGCCGTGTGAAATTGTTGCTCTGGACCATGTGAAGTTGGGTCCCACACGTTCCGGCTACAGCTACGCTCTGACAATGGTGGATCATTACTCCAAGTTCCTTGTCATCGTGCCTGTCAGAGATCTTACAGCAAGAACTACGGCTGAGACTTTCTACGCAGAGTTTGTCCGCCATTACGGTTGTCCTGAGCATATCCTCACCGACCGTGGATCGGCGTTTGAATCCCAATTGTTCCGTGAGCTGTGTCAGTTCCAAGACTGCAAGAAGTTGCGAACCACAGCGTATCACCCTCAAGGGAATGGTATGTGCGAGAAGGCAAATCAAGTGATCATCGGCATGCTAAGAACAGCCGCAGTTACACCTGGTGTTGAGTCGCCTGAGCGTATCAAGGACTTGGCCTATATTTACAACAACACACCCCAAACATCTACGGGATACGCACCATTTTATCTAATGTTTGGAAGACAAGGTCAACTTCCTTCAGACTTAATCCTTGGTGTGAAGGTCCCTGACACCATCAATCCATTACCCATAACAGACTGGGTTGTTGAACACCGCCGACGTATGGAGGAAGCTAAAGAGATAGTTGAAACGCGCATGGATGAGGTTCGTAGGAGACAACAGGAGGATTACGACCATCACGCCCATGCAGCGCCCCTGAAAGTTGGCGACCGTGTATGGTTAAGGAATAACCATCGGAATGGGAAATTGGATCCATTCTGGGAGAAAGAACCATACAGTGTCATCTCCATACCATATCCTGAATCCGACGTGTATGAGATCTCTAAACCTGGGAGACATCCCCAAGTAGTACACCGAAACCGTCTGAAGCTGTGCCTTAAAGAAGGACTACCCACAGAGGTGCCCCCAGCTGAGACAACGAGTACAGAGATCTTGTCACCTTCTGAAGCGAAAGAGAGACCCCCAACGTTAACTGAGCTTATGTGGGCGCCTAAACTACTACCATTTAGCTGTTATCCACCAATTGCTCTAGTGCAAGAGAACCCTTCGACAGATGATTTAATTGATTTCAGTGACTCTGTTCCTGATTCAAATCTCGTTCCACTTAGGCGTTCTGAGCGTACCACAAAAGGCATACCTCCAACACGCTATAGTGATGCCATTGCTGTCCTTGGGTAAAAGAGGTTAACTGTCTCTGCTTCTGTATATATGTTATTCCTGCTCTGATTACATTAATGTTTTTCCTGTGTGTATATACAGTATATATATAATATCTTGCCATGTAATATAGTATTTACATTTATATGCACCAATCCAAGCCATAGTGCCTGGCTCACCGAGCCAAGGAAGTTCTGTTACCCCATTGCGGTATGGACATTCGTGCTAGAGTGCCTACTCTTCCTTACAGAAAGGACTGTTTATTGTTTCTCAGAGAGACTCTCATGATAATGGACACTCACGAAATTTGTGCCAGAGAGCCTCTGGATCCATTTGTACTACTGTTGTTTCTATATGGACTGTCTGATGGTACCGCCAAAAGGTTCCATAAGTCTGAGTTTAATTATCTCTCCGTTACCCTTCATACTTCTCATGGACATTCCAGGACTATGCCAGGAGGTCTTACCTCAAGTTTCTAGGTATTATATTTTTCTAAACTGTTAGTGACATTTGCACTTTATATGTATTTATTAACGTTATGTTACATTTCTCACCTTCACCCCAGCCCGTCGCCGAGGTCGGCTCAGTGAAAGAGGGGGAATATGTGGCATCCCAGAGCTGGCTATGGCTGGGCTGAGGGTGATCTCTGTGCATTGTATTATTTCCTGTTGCTTCATAGCCTGTGTGACATAGCAGGGGGTCCTGAGTCTCACACAACACAGCGCCACCTAGTGAGCCTCACACATGCATTACACCTCCCATAGGATTGAATAGTAACCAAATGTCCAATGGGAGGACATCGCCTGGGAAAAGGGGAGGAGTCAGCTGATCACTGGGTCCCCATGGTAACACCCCTGGAGGAAGGTCCTGCGTGTGAGGAGTTAGAAGTGTGGAGTGTTAGGAGGAGGAGGTGAGGAGATAAGTGTGATGTCCTGTGAAGAAAGCAGTGAGTTTAGTGCAGGAATCTCAAGTCCTAGACAGGCCCAGGAAGGTTGGAGAGCTGACATACTCCAGCTATTCAGAAGATCCTGTCCCCTGTCTGCCTAGCCATCGCCCTGAAGGAAGTCAAGCATCATTATCTTGTCAGCATGAGACTGTGGAGAGAACATTCTGGAACACGTGCTCCATAGCAAGTATCACAGGATCCAGGGGCCAAGGCCAGACCTGTGGAACATCCCGCCACCCTGACTATTGCACCCCAAAACTCTGAGCTATCAGGACCACATAACGTGAGTGGGGAATATTATGTACTAGTATCATGGTGGGCATCCTCCTATGAGCCAAATAGGAGCCCAGACGCACCTTAGGGCTGTAACACTGAAGTATAAGGGGCTAGGAACACCTTTCATCAAGTCTACCCTGCACCCCAGGACTTTGCTGTGTCACCAGGCGTACCCCGTTGTTTTGTATTGAAGAAACTGTTTAAGCATTTGTGCCTCCACACCCATGGAAGTAAAAGTTCAACTTTACAACCGTTTCTGTGTCTGACTCTGCACCGACAACATCAGGGCGCCCCAAACACCACCAGTCGGCACAGTATAGGGGAAGCGCCCCGGGGGAACAATCACCACCAACATTTGTGCAGCCCCCTCATCACCGGTACCAGTGGTGGTAACGTGGGACAGCACCAGCGCTGCGCCCTCGTGCCCAGAGACCGTGACAAGTCTGCGCTGTTTGCACCCCGCAATCCCAACTGCAGCGTTTCCTTCCATCTGGTCACCGCATCCCCGTCGACGTCTTTTTTGCCATCATACTATACATTTACATAGAGATGATAAAAATCAGCAAAAGTATTGTCCAGTTAGAACCCAAGTTGTGTGACTTAAAGGGTGTGTACTAGGTTAATAGATACATGGCTCCTTTCTTCCAGAAACAACGCTTGCCCCTAGGATGTGTGTAGTAGTGCAAGTCAACCCCATTCATTCATGGAGCTCAGCTTCTTGGAAAAAAACAGCCATGTCTTAGCATGGTACACCCCTTAAAAATCACCTTGTGCAACTCAAAAAAACAACTCCCCAGCATTAAACATTGCAGAGGTGACCTTAACCAGGGCCTGACATTAGTCTAAAGTTTTGGATCACACAACTGTATTCTATAGGATGACATAGTGAGTAATAGCACCTGTCATGTAGCGACTGATAGTAGATGACATTGCCTTGCCCTATCGAACGTTGCATCCCGGTATAACAATCACTGCATGAGCTGCTTCCGTGTTTCATTATTGTTTGTGCCTATATATATATGTATCTAGGACTGTATATGCATGCCAGGGTCACAAATGGCACATGATTTGTCACCACAGCAATAATAGGATCAGGAATCAATAGTTTTTAATTAAAGATGGGGCACAAGTCTTGGGCCATTGCTGTGTGCTTGAACCCATGAGATAAATGTAGGGAAAGGTTGGCCTTAAAGGGTTAGTATAATCCGTGAACACAGTTCACCTTGTAAAACTACTTGTGAACTTCATTTTTATTTGCTGGTGGGTGATAACAAATTCCCTGTACAGTATCTATGAAAGCTCCTAATAGAAGTGAGGGACCTACCTCTATGTCATCCATATTTACTATGATCACCCATTTGTTTTTAAAGAGAACCTGTCCCCAGGTCTGAAAATCCCAATGACAAAACATCCTCTGATAGGAGCTGTTATTCTGAGTATTTTGGTGTTTTGTTTATCTAAATCCGTTCAGCTATTCCAAAGATATAAGCCCTTTAATGTTGATGCAGGTTAGGATATACTAGCCAACCACAAAAAGCAAAAAAGGAGCAGAAGTGTAGAATGCTATGTCATTTGGCAAAGCAATACACCAATTGCAGCAGATTATTAGTCACAAATAGAAAGCATTGATGCAAACAATAATAAAACTTAACATTTAATAATAAATTTAAAATGCAAAGGTCCCTAAATCTGAATCAACCATCATAAATATGCCACTCTATAGAGTATCATGTTATGGCAGGTACATATAAAATCACCACCATAGAAAGTTGTATATTATGGCAGCTATATAAATAAATAATGAAACAATCTTACGAATATCTGAAGACAGGAGTAAACCAACAGGTGAGGGCGCATCACAGGAGGAAGAACCACAGTCCCTATTCCTCCCCCTAAAACACTTACCCTTACACCCCAAATGACTCCCGCCCTAACAAGGGCAGTACCAAGCTGACCCTAAAAATTGACCCTAGTTATCCGTATTCCCTACGCGTTTCCTGGTACAGTAACGCACCAATCATCAGGGGACTTTCTAGACTATTGATAGACTCCAAAATTCTTGGTCAAAGAAAATGTATAAATGCTGCCTACAGTGGTAAAGCAAAACCAATCAAATAAAACCCCACAATGGAGGAAAAGAGCTATCTGACTCCATGTAGTGACAATGGTAGCAAGATCCCTACATCTTAGGGCATGTTATATAGCAAAGGGCTCCACCCCCTAACTCAGGTGTGCCCAAACTCACATGGATTATGTTCAAGATTCGCGTCAAAACCGGTGCACAGTGATGACGTCACTCGCGGGACCGTGTCATCTCTATTATACTGGACTCGATACATCCATTTCATCGCTGTGCGCATGCGTGCATTAAAAATATCGCGCATGCGCACATTCTACCGGTCTCGGACCAATCATAATACACTAAAAACGAGCATGCGCAATCAGGTGATCTTATAGCCACACCCCTCATATGCGCGTCGGCCTGGAGGATTGTTCAATTACTTTCTCCTCGCACGGACACGTACCTAAATCCAAAGACGCTTCCTACAGTCACCCGGCAACAAACTGGTTTCTAGGTAACAGAATGCTTAAGGATATTGCACCTGGAGAGGCTCGATCAGCCTACCATCCAGATCAGTAAGCTCCAGAACATTAAAAGCTCGACTTTATCAGAATAATATACAATAGGCATTCTCTGAGGCTCAAAGAACCTGACAAGCAGAATGAGAAAACATATGCATCGGGACAAAATATACCACTAAGTTCGAAATCCAAAACTGACAAAATACCATAAGGCATATACATATTAACAAGGGATCTCTCTTTATATAAAATAGAAAAAAAGGATTTTTAATATATGCTTTCAAAATGCAGCACCCTTTCAAGGGATCACCTAAAGATTTTATTTATTTTGTTCTATTCTATGGGAAAAAGGAGGAGGAAAGAAGGGAAGAAAGGAGGGGAGGGGAGGGAAGAGGGGGGAGGGGACTTAGCAAGGACAATCAAATGAAACAGCAAAAATTTAGCCGCTCATTAATCCCGACTGGGATCTTAGTCTTTAATTTAAATATCCACTTTGCCTCACGCTGTAACGTCATCTTATACCAGTCTCCCCCTCTTGGGGGAGGTTTCACCAAATCAATGCCAGTAAATCGCAGGCAATTTACATTCCTCCCGTGGCAAGAGTATACATGTCTCACCACCCGTTCGTTCCGTATATCCCCAAGATGCTCCCCAATTCTTTTCCTCAACTCTCGATTTGTTTTCCCAACATATTCCAACTTACACTGGCATGTGATCTTATAGATCACTCCCCTTGAACGACAAGAAATAAAATGTTTTTTTTCAAAAGTGGTTTTTAAATTTTCTGAAAAAAATTGCCGTCCTGCCAGTAGGAATGGACATGTAGAACAACCGCTGCATTTGAAGCATCCTTTTGGTGGAGATAGCCACGATGTTGTTTTCTGTGTATCCAAGTGGCTATGAACTAAACGATCTTTCAAAGATCTTCCTCCTCTGAATGTGATCTGCGGTCTCTCACTTATAACTGCCTTAATTTCAGGGTCCATAGTTAAAATGTCCCAATGGCGCTGTAATACCTCTCGTACTTGTGATGCCCCATTATCAAAAGTTCCAATCAAACGGACAATTTTATCTGAGCTAATTTGTTTTTCTTTTTTAGCTCTCAACAAATGGGTACGGTCACACTTCAGGGAAGACCCATATGCCTCTCTCAAAATCCTATCAGGATAACCACGTCTAATGATTTGTGATCTAAGATCAGCAGCCTGGTCCACAAAGTCCTGTCCCCCCGAACAGTTTCTTCTAAGTCTCAGGTATCGGCCACGAGGGATTCCCCTCTTCAGTGAATAAGGATGGTTACTACTCCACTGAAGAAAGGAATTGGTAGCTGTTGCTTTTCTGAATACTTTAGTACTCAGTGTACCTCCACATCCCTTAGAAATCAATACATCCAGGAAAGGGAGGATGGAGCCCCCTACCCCAAACGTGAAAGATAAACCAATTTCATTGACATTTAAAGTCTCTACAAATGCTGAAAAAGACTCTGCACTACCCCTCCACAGGACAAAGATATCATCAATGTACCGTGCCCACAGTTCGTGCCCACTGTATGTCATACAGCGTTACCGCCCACTTGGCTTGTATAACCTAATCAACATTTAAGGGCTTGTATCTTTAGAACAGCTGAACGGATTTGAATAAACAAAACATCAAAATGCTCAGAATGACAGCTCCTACCAGATAAGTGTGCTTCTCAGACCAGTTGACAGGTCCTCTTCAAGGAAAAAGATTCAACTCCAAAGGAAAAGGTCTAGGAAACAGGAGTGTTGGGCTACTCCCGCTACTCTAAACATTTTATTGGGACAAATGGGCAGTTTGAGTGTCAGATATGGTTATACTGTAGATAGGACTGCCATAGTGTGGCTCATGCAAGATTTTGGGCAGTTTGAGTGTCATGTGCTGTTATCAGGGATGCTCAGAGTTAGGACTGGCCACGGTATAAATACAGTGAGTATGGAAAGTATTCAGACCCCTTTAAATTTTTCACACTTTGTTTCACTGCAGCCATTTGCTAAAAGCAAAAAAGTTCATTTTATTTCTCATTAATGTACACTCAGCACCCCATTTCAGTTTTTCTTTTTTAATAAATTTGCAAAAATATCTACATTTCTGTTTTTTTTTCTGTCAAGATGGGGTGCTGAGTGTACATTAATGAGAAATAAAATGAACTTTTCTATTTTTAGCAAATGGCTGCAATGAAGCAAAGAGTGAAAAATTTAAAGGGGTCTGAATACTTTCCGTACCCACTTTATACTGGGTTGAGGAGCCCCATTGAGACCTTACATAGGGAAATCAAAACTTTCATTCAGCAGATCTAAAACTGTTCTGCCCTACGTATAGTACGATACCTTTTTCAGTACAGACAGATAGCTAGACCCTGCTTCTTTTAGAACATACAGCAATTACAAACTAATAGCAGAATGGCATCCATGTACACATTAGTGGAAGAAACACTGTAGAAATTTAGACCGTGAAGAAAGTGACATCTTTTATGCTGCCACTCTGTCACTTCTGAGCCAATGTGATGTATCTATGTGTTTAAACATTAAACTTATCATATGCGAGAAGCCATCAGTAAGTAAGGGAAAAATGCAAACAAGCATTACCAGGCTCAAAAAAGTGCCATGTGTAGTCTGATCGGAAGGATAGATATAATCAATCATATATAGATAGACATAGACAGATAGGTAACGATTTAGAAAACTTCAACTTGACAATATCTGATCTGATGATCCCATGGGGCTAAGAAAACTATAAGAAATTAAAAAAAAAAGATATATATATATATATATATATATATATATATATATATAATTCAAATCACTTCCTTTCCCCATTTTACAAATAAAAATAAACAAAATATATTAGGGATCACTACATCCAAAAATGTTTGTACTATTAAAATCTAAAAATATTCATCCCATACAGTGACCACTGTTATGGGAAAAAGATCAAAATGCTTTTCTCAAAATAGTGTAAAAAAAACTAATTGAAAAGTTGAGTTAACGTTTCTTGCAATTGTATATTATTTTTTTTTCCATTATAAATGTTTTTAATTTTATGAAATAACAGGGTACAGAATGTGAAAAGGAAGGGGGGAAGCAGGAACGGGATAAGGGAAATAAGGGAGAGAAGGGCCGAGACAACCATAAAGTGGAAGTAGCTGAGCATAACAAATAATCATCAATCAGGAATCTGAACTCTCAGAAAGTCCATCAATTCCATCCATCTCCCCAGGTATTGATTCATCTTCCATGTGGGCAGTTCATCACATGTTGTGGGGAGAGGAAGTCCATTAGGGCTCCAGTGGTCCTGGGCAAAAACTTGGTTGGAAAATAGAAACTATATACAGGGGAAATCATTTTTGTTCAACAAGAAAGTGGGGAGAGAGAGAGAAAAGGGGGATACTTCCCTAGTCTTGAGTCTTCCCTCAGACTCCAGGGTCTCTTGCACAAGATCGGGGAGAAAACAGAAAACAAACGCTGGAACTCTTCCCGGAAATCCACTTTACTACTTGACATACAAATGACCTGGATCTCCAAGCCCCAGATTCAGGTGGTGCCCTGCCGAAAAACAGTTGTAAAGATATGGAGAAAGTCACCCAGTGAAACCACGTCCGCTAAAACTGAGAAGCGTGGAAGGAGTCAGAGTGTATCAGGCTTTCTATGCGGTACATTTCATTATCCCATTGTAACCAGTGGGATTTTGATGGGGGCCAGGGGATTGCCAACAGGTTGGGATGCTGTGCTGTGTTAAGGAGGTGTTTCAGCAATAAACATTTATATCTACCTATTGAGACATCATTATGGTGGAGAAGGTTGGTGGACAAACTACATTTCCCATGATTCATCTCCCTGCTCTCACTCTCTGTGTACCCCTCCCTTCTCCACTCTCCCCTGCAATGAAATAACAGGTAATAAATCACTCCCACTTCTGAGGTCACATGATGCTGTGATGCTTCATTTGCAAGCTCACTCCCTCCTTCCCCCTGTGAAGGGGGGAGTGAGCAAACACGAAGAGTGAGAGCAGGCAGATGCATCATGGGAAATGTAGTTTATTCACTGATTCACTGCAGGTAAATAACAGTGATACAAGGAGCAGCAAGTAAAATAAAGCCAAGAAAATGCTGCACAAGGTGAGTATTTAGCACTGCTGTGGATGTATGTGCAGATAATTTTTGGAAGCTGGAGATAAATATGGTATGTACATAGATGAAGGCCTTATTCACATGACAGTTAATATTAATTTTGTGCGGAGGCATTAATGGGGCATTATACAGTGGTGGGGGAATAAGAAACATAGTGTTGCGGAGGCACAATAATTGGGCATTATATTGTGTATACCTTAATGCCCCCACTCACAGTATAATGCCTTTTAGTGTCCCCATCCACAGTATAAAGCTCCTTAGTGCCATGTTAGTCACCCCCACATAATATAATGCCACGTTAGGAAATATTTTTTCCTAATTTTTCTTGTCTAAACCTGGGGTGCGTCTTACAGTCAGACACATTTTTCAGTCTGAAAAATACTGTAAATACTGGACGTGTTCAGCTAGTGTTCAGCTTGGACCTTTACTTGATGGCATAATCCAGTCAATGGACCTTTACTAAGCACAGTACTTTACAGCACAGTCATTGCCATAGGCAACAATAGACTGGAGCCAATTCATTGGGGTCTATGGGAGAGTTTTCTAGACATTCTCTGTACAGAGATGCAAACTAGATAAGGTGTGACATCATCTATTATCAGTAGTGGATGCAATGATGGGTCAGGGTCTTATTTATAGATGTGTTATCTTCTATTGTAAGGGTATGTTCATATGAAATAACTTGGTGCTAATTTTGAGGCAGATTATATTCAATAGGAGGCAGAGATTGGAGCAGGATGCTGAAAAAAGAAGCACCCAACACAATCATGCCATGGATTCTGTAGCTATTACAGCCACAGAGCCCTTGGTGTGAGGCACTCCGCGGATTTGCCCCATTCATAAGACACTAATCAGCGAGTAAAAGCCACAACAGAAAGCCGGAGGCCAGGAAATTGGAGAGGAATTGTAGGGGGAAGTCAGCCGTGTGAACATTCCTTAATCCGGTCTGTCTTGTATGTGATGTAAATGAGGTGACTGCTGTAAAGAAAATCTCTGCAGAATTAGCAAGTGTCAGTCTAATATTAGTCGCAGTGACCAGAGTGAAAATTGTGTGTGAGTGAAATAGTGATAGCGATATGGAAAATGCAAAAAAAATATAAAAAAATATGAAGCATAAATATAAAAACTTGGTTTATAAAGGAGTCTAGGTAATTTTTTGGTAACACATTCCCTTTAATATGTACAGTACAGACCAAAAGTTTGGACACACCTTCTCATTCCAAGAGTTTTCTGTATTTTCATGACTATAAAAATTGCAGATTCACACTGAAGGCATCAAAACTATGAATTAACACATGTGGAATTATATACTTAACAAAAAAGTGTGAAGCAACTGAAAATATGTCTTATATTCTAGGTTCTTCAAAGTAGCCACCTTTTGCTTTGATTACTGCTTTGCACACTCTTGGCATTCTCTTGATGAGCTTCAAGAGGTAGTCATCTGAAATGGTCTTCCAACAGTCTTGAAGGAGTTCCCAGAGATGCTTAGCACTTGTTGGCCCTTTTGCCTTCACTCTGCAGTCCAGCTCACCCCAAACCATCTCGATTGGGTTCAGGTCTGGTGACTGTGGAGGCCAGGTCATCTGGCGTAGCACCCCATCACTCTCCTTCTTGGTCAAATAGCCCTTACACAGTCTGGAGGTGTGTTTGGGGTCATTGTCGTGTTGAAAAATAAATGATGGTCCAACTAAACGCAAACCGGATGGAATAGCATGCCGCTGCAAGATGCTGTGGTAACCATGCTGGTTCAGTATTCCTTCAATTTTGAATAAATCCCGAACAGTGTCACCAGCAAAGCACCCCCACACCATCACACCTCCTCCTCCATGCTTCACGGTGGGAACCAGGCATGTAGAGTCCATTCGTTCACCTTTTCTGCGTCGCACAAAGACACGGTGGTTGGAACCAAAGATCTCAAATTTGGACTCATCAGAGCAAAGCACAGATTTCCACAGGTCTAATGTCCATTCCTTGTGTTCTTTATCCCAAACAAGTCTCTTGTGCTTGTTGTCTGTCCTTAGCAGTGGTTTCCTAGCAGCTATTTTACCATGAAGGCCTGCTGCACACAGTCTCCTCTTAACAGTTGTTGTAGAGATGTGTCTGCTGCTAGAACTCTGTGTGGCATTGACCTGGTCTCTAATCTGAGCTGCTGTTAACCTGCGATTTCTGAGGCTGGTGACTCGGATGAACTTATCCTCCGCAGCAGAGGTGACTCTTGGTCTTCCTTTCCTGGGGCGGTCCTCATGTGAGCCAGTTTCTTTGTAGCGCTTGATGGTTTTGGCCATTGCACTTGGGGACACTTTCAAAGTTTTCCCAATTTTTCGGACTGACTGACCTTCATTTCTTAAAGTAACGATGGCCACTCGTTTGTCTTTACTTAGCTGCTTTTTTCTTGCCATAATCAAATTCTAACACTCCATTCAGTAGGACTATCAGCTGTGTATCCACCTGACTTCTGAACAACACAACTGATGGTCCCAACCCCATTTATAAGGCAAGAAATCCCACTTATTAAAGCTGACAGGGCACACCTGTGAAGTGAAAACCATTTCAGGTGACTACCTCTTGAAGCTCATCAAGAGAATGCCAAGAGTGTGCAAAGCAGTAATCAAAGCAAAAGGTGGCTACTTTGAAGAACCTAGAATATAAGACATATTTTCAGTTGTTTCACTCTTTTTTGTTAAGTATATAATTCCACATGTGTTAATTCATAGTTTTGATGTCTTCAGTGTGAATCTACAATTTTTATAGTCATGAAAATACAGAAAACTCTTGGAATGAGAAGGTGTGTCCAAACTTTTGGTCTGTACTGTACAAGACCAATTCCACAACTGGGACCTCCCTTGGTCAGAAAAACAGGGAATAGATTGAATAGAGCGACAGTCATGTATGGACAATGATGTTCCATTCAAAGTCTATGGGATGGAAATAGCTATACATTGTGCTTGGATATCTATATTACTCCCCTAGAGATGAATGGAGCGGCAACATGTATCTGCGACCATCTGTGCATTCAAACAGGAGGGGGGGGGGATGCTGATCTATCCTCTGTATTGTTGTGAATGTTGCTCAACCCCTTCAAGCAGTTGGCAATGGTTCCACTATGTTGTAATCTGTTTCTACCCATTGAGAGCCATCATCCAACCTCTTGGCCATTGCACAGAGCAGAAGTCTTGTTATTTTTGCCTGGCATTTCTGTATTCCGATGGCTATCTCTGGACATAATGGCATAATAATCACATAAAAATGATGACACTGAATGATCAGCCGCCAATGTCTTTAGCATTCACCATGTTCATCTGTTCTATAATTACAAGTCCCCGGCTTGTTACAGATTCACATTAGGATGTTCTCACTGCGGTCATCTGCATTCTGAGACTGTCTGCTGGTTCTGCAAGAGCGGAGTGTAACAAGGAGGCAAAATAACAAATGCCTTTTTCTGAGAAACTAAAGGAAAATGTAATTACATGTTACAGTGGGACTATAACCCAGCCCTCTAATTGTCTCTGACAGGCTGAAGCCGGCATCATCTGCAGCAGGAGCTTCGGCTTGGTGGCAGGTGATCTACATTAAATCCTGCACTGAACGCTTGTCTGTTTTTGCAGTCTCCACGTCAGGGGTGACCGGCCATCTGGGCATTAGGACAGCGCCAGGTGGGACGCGTGATCATATTCTGTACTCATTTCTAGTCAAGTGCAATATATTAAAGGGGTTGCTCCACAATCAACATTTATTAACTATCCACTTAAGAAATGTATGATAGCTTGGACACCCACAAATACTAGTACAGCACTTGGCTACCTCTGAACAATGTGCATGCTCAACCACTGCTCCATTCAAACTCAGCCTGAGTCCCTATACACATGACTGAGTGCGCTGTCTGACAGGGAATGCACTCAGGTGACACCCGGATTGACAACCAAGTGTTACTCAAGTGTATTCCATGATGTACTTATCTCTATGGGGGCTTCCAATTTGTTCTGCTTCGATGACACAGAGCAGGATAGGACCTGCTCTATGTTCAATGGAATGGACCATCGGACGCTCCCTTGGAGGAGCATCGGTCTGCATTAGGCCTTACTATGGTCATATCTTAGGACTCTTGTCCTAGTGATAGGTTGTGGTCCCAGTGAGAATACATTTATCACCTTTGCTGTGGATAGATTGATGGATTGCCTGACATCTTTGGACATCTTTGTGCCTCTGCAGCTTCTTGGGGGCGCCAGTTGGTTGTTATGACAGCCAGGAGCTTATCGAAGGCTTCTAGGATTGTCACCACAGAAGATCTATTACATGCCATTGTCAGCACGCAATACAACATACAATTAAAGGAGGATAAAGGGTTCTCTGAGAATGCCCAAGCCTTTCTTCCTCCAATATATGCTGAATGAACTGTGACTGAGCATTTCATATACATTAGATGGGCAGCCAGTCACATCAAAACTGGCAGGTTCAGTCAACCTTAATCTAATGTGTTTGGTTGTCTTAAATGGAATTAGCAAAACCCAGCATATCAACCCAGCCCATCAGATAGATAGATTAGGGTTACCTGAATCAAATGGTGTTTTCCCCATTGCCGGCTTCACTACTAGATGAGAGGGGGTTCTGGCCGCAGCACCTACAGGAGGAGCTGCCGAGCTCAAGAGAGCAACCCCTGCTTTAGGTACAATAGTGAAGCCGGCAATTGCTTTACTACTGTACATAAATGGACTGCGCAAAACGCCAGGTACTGCCACATCCATTTTCAGACAGCACTCGGCATGCATCTGGCGCTGCAGAAATTTTAAGAGAGCAGGAAGGAAAAACACTAAAGGTAACATTTTTCCATCTGTCTAAGGCACAGATCCGGGGCCAGAACTGATGCCTCTTGTGTCAGAACTGATCCCATAGAAAACTATAGGATCTGTTCTGGCATCAGTTTTCCTCCGGCTCGTGTGCACCGTGACGGGGGGAAACTGATAGAAGGGATGTACATATGTGAACACACCCTCAGAATGTTTCCAAAAATAGAAGTGTTCATTGTTTATTTTTGTCTAAATTTTTTTTCTTCCATCAATTCTTTTCAGTACTTACAGTTTTTGAAGGAACTCGGCAGGGAGGTTGTTCCCGCCATCTTGGAGAACTAAGCACAGATCTTCTGTGGATGTAGGCTTGCTCCAATCCTTCTGTCTCTTCATGTAATCCCAGACACACTGGATGATGTTGAGATCAGGGCTCTGTGGGGGCCGTATCATCACTTCCAGGACTCCTCCTCCAAAGGGCAAAGGTCACACCAAATATTGATGGGATTTAGATTTCTCTTTTCTTCATTCACTTCATTTTATTTGACAAAAATGAACTATTAACCCTTCTATTTCTAAAGGTATTCTTTGCAGTATTTTGTTCCACACCTGCACATTCCTGCACATGCGTGTGACTGTGCCCATGAGGGTACATATGGCCAAACATATAGAACAGTTAGCATCTAGAACAGGGGTAGGCAACCTTTTTTGTTTGGCGTGCTGATTTCAATTAAAAAATCAAAGTTGAGGTACTGGGAGTGCAGGTCAATAATTGTAAGTCTGACGACCCCTGCACACAGTATTATGTCCCATAGTGGCCCCTGCACACGGTATTATGTCCCATAGCGGCCCCTGCACATGGTATTATGTCCCAAAACGGCCCCTGCACACTGTATTATGTCGCATAACAGCCCCTGAACACGGTATTATGTCCCATAGTGGTCCCTGCACACGGTATTATGTCCCATAGTGGTCCCTACACACGGTATTATGTCCCATAGCGGCCCCTGCACACGGTATTATGTCTTATAGTGGCCCCTGCACACGGTATTATGTTCCCTAGCGGCCCCTGAACACGATATTATGTCCCATAGCCACCCCTGCACACGGTATTATGTACCATAACGGCCCCTGCACAAGGTATTATATCCCATAGTGGCCCCTGCACATTGTATTAGGTCCCATAGTGGCCCCTGCACATGGTATTATGTCCCATAGCGGCCCCTACACACGGTATTATGCTCCATAGTGGCCCCTGTACACGGTATTATGTCCCATAGTGGCCCCTGCCCACTCACTAGCTATTATTATACTGTGGGGTCTATTCAGACCCCAGAGTATAATAAGTGGAGGGCCAAGACAGATGACAAACATAAAAAACAATGTTGCTCACCTTTTCCTGTGCTCCGCAGCCACTGTGTTCTCTTCGGGCGCTTCTGCCTGTAGTCAGCGATTGGGTCTCAGTGGTCACGTCTCGTCATTATGCGTAATGACGCCGGATGTGACCCCTGAGGCCCTGTCAGGCAGAAGCGCCCGAAGAGCACAGAGCCACTGCGGATCCAGGGAAGGTGAGTTAACATTATTTTTTATGTTTAATCACCTCTCTGGGGGCTCCGCTTATTATACTCAGGGGTCTGAAGAGACCCCACAGTATAATAACAGCAGTTTAGTTTCGGCCATGTTTGGTCCAATCGAAACTGCTGGGTGAGGACTCGGGCTGCCCGTGCCAGGTAAATATGCCTCGCGTGCCACCCTTGGCACACGTGGCGGGGGTTGCCAACCACTGATCTAAAAGCTCCATAACATCACCATTTGGTTGAATATAGGTCTAATAATAAATACATTTTGATAGCTTTCCAAAGTGTCTCTCGGAAAGTGATAAAATAAAACATCTATATTGTCCAGTATGAAGGGATTTCTGCAGCTCATCATGAAAAATTACCCATCTGAAATGTAGTCGTGGTTTTTATAGTTAGCATATGAACAATGGCTGAAAGAACGCAGGACTTAATAGAATGTGGTGGTGAAGCATGACATAATAAATTTACTCATTGCCTTTATACAATCACAGCTTAATCCACACACACTACCCCGGCCTGCTGCATTTCATTACAGTGCAGGCAATGGAGATGGATAGAGTTAAAACTCATTTTTCAGTTTTCAATGTTATTCAATACAAACCCAAACAGTCCTAAAATATTTTTCCCCCCAGAAATCAATAGAGCTGAGTATTATTCCTCTTTTTCATCTGAGTATATTGAATATAAAGTTGCAATCAATAGAGATACCAAACAAATATCTGATTTTCACTGGCGTCATGGAAAACATGATTCAGACCGTAAAATGTCAGCCATTGCTGGAACTCAGCCTTCTCAAAGTGCAGGTTATTTACTCAAAGGAAGATCATAGAAAGTAGATACAGTCAACAAAACTGGAGAAAAAATTAATAATTGTGTGTGAAAGTGGTGACATAAAGTTAGCGCTGATATAACGCGGAAGCGATGTAGCAAAACTTGGTGTGAGGCATAAAACCACTTCAAGGAATATTAAATCTAGATATGAGTGATAAAATTAAGAAATCAAGAAATATGGGAGGCATGGGCCAGACATCACAATATTGTACATTATTCTATGTAAAATCTACAAGAATGAACATGAGGTTCTTAGTCTACATTTTGATCAAACTGTATAAGCCCACTAGCCACTTCACGGAGATC
This sequence comes from Leptodactylus fallax, assembly GCA_947044405.1. Classification (NCBI taxonomy): domain Eukaryota; kingdom Metazoa; phylum Chordata; class Amphibia; order Anura; family Leptodactylidae; genus Leptodactylus; species Leptodactylus fallax. The sequence goes on from CAMRHE010000151.1 coordinate 246,555, forward strand.
TCAGTATAGTGAGACCCTATTCTATTTGGTACAAGGCCACATGGCGATCACCACCACTGCAACACAGCACGCACAAGGAGAGTAATCCAGCAACCCAATAGCACCTCTACTGCCAGCTAAAGCCCCAAACTCTGGGCCACAATACCTCATAGACACAATATTCCAGTATTATAAATTGAGCTAAGATTCTCACCAAAATTTACAAAAATGAACATGAGGTTCTTAGCCTACATTTTGATCAAAGTGTATAAGCCCACTAGCCACTTCACGAAGATCTCCGTATAGTGGAACCCTACTTTATTTGGTGCAGTGCCACATGGCGACCACCACCACTTCCATACAGCATCCTCAAGAAGAACGGCACAATAACCCAACAGCACCCCTGCTGTCACCTAAATTCCCAGGCTCTGGACCATACCACCCCATAGGCACAAGTATGGTAATATTTTTTTCCTTTAAAATTCCGCTTTGGACACCTGCTTCTGGCCTTCAGAAAGCTCCCGTACTTTTGTAATGTGACATCGGTCTGGTAAATGTCATCACAAATCTAAGCCAAAGGCCGGTGATGTGTGGCTGAACCATAATATTTGCTATTTAACAATATGGAAGTATAAGGAGGTAGTCTGAATGTCCTTTGCATAATTTTTCCTGCCCTTTAGTTCATAAACTTTCTCTACAAATATACTTCTGTATATCCTTATTAAAGTTAAAGTAGCTCACTAGGGATACTTAAAGGTTGTTAGTGGCAGGGATAGTCATAACTTGTATTATAACTTGCAGTGCAGGACAACATCACCAACAACAGCCAATCACAGGTCTCAGCAGTGAAGTGGAGGAATGTCAACGATGATGTCACCAACCGTTGCACCTCATTGCTAAAGCCTTTGATTGGCTAAAGCAATTATTGGTGATGTCATCCTGCTGTGCTCACAACATAAGCTTCAAGAAACCCAAAGCTTTCATACTATAATGAAGAGGCAATCTGTTGCAAGTATAGCCTCATATCACTAATGGCATACCTATCTGTATCCAGCCTAACACACAGAAGTCTATGGAGATTCTATGGGGGGGACTAGTTAATTAATATATTGCCTCATTCTATGTAGTGGTAGAACATCCTGCAAGATATACTGAAACTATAAGAAGTATCATAGCTACAATGTGTAGCAGTGTACCTTTTCCAGCAGCCTCCTCCTCCCCCTACCCTCTCCATAGAGGCCTATGTAAGAAGTAACACAGCCTGATAAGTGGAGAAGGAAACATATTTCTTTAATAATACATATTACAAAGTTTCTTATATTCACCAGTACTTTTAATTTCTGAAAAGTTTTTTTTTATTTTTTAGAACTGGAGGTTCCCTTGAAACCATTGAATGCTGTATAATGTGCATCTCTATGCAACAAGATTCCCCTAGTAATAGTTGCAGACACTCATTATGACAGTCCTGTTCCCTATTCTGCAATGTGCATCCTGTTATTTTTTCTGTTACATTTTTACACTGCGTTTTAGCATTTCTTCAGTTTTCCATCACTTTCCACTTTTCCTAAACTAGTTTAACTTGCCATGTCAAAGTGTGATACATTGTGCAGTATGTCAGCAGTGGTGTCGTCTGCCAAAATGCTTTTTGCTCAGCTGAGCACAGTTAATAAAGAGCACGAAGAGCACAGGACAATCCGTTCATTCAGAGGATGCGGGACTACAGTATTTCTAACAGATATAATCATGTCCTATAATTTGGCAAAGATAGTTTGGAGAAGAAGATTTTATTACAAGATGATCTCATAGTAGTCAGCATGATATATACATCCCAAGAAGCGCTAGAGTCTGGTTAAATTTATGGGTTTGTCCTTTACGATCCTGCATTTTGATACCGGAGCATCTTAGTGAATAGAGGAGTAAATTTCTGAGTGGATTAATAACTTGTCATATTGGGGAACGCCAAAATTCAAAAAAGTCCTTTTCCCAAGAGCTGGCCAAGAATGTCTTCCAAGGTCTGAGGTTAGGGACAAGAATCTCTCACATTGAGGAGAGCACCAGTGAAGGTGTGTAGAGATTTTAATTGCCTTTTGCCCTCTACTTAGCATCTACATATCACAAGGCATTATGGGAAAGGAGCTGGGGAGCTCATGCGCCCTCTGTTGGATCTAACAGATCCTCAATTTGCTTTTGACTCACCGAGCCTTGAGACAGCAAAAGGGATTTTAGCCAAGCCAATTTCACTTATCTGCATACAGCGCTGTTTCCGGATTGTTGTCCTTCATCAGTACAGAGCAAAGTGAATTGGCTGGCTTAGTGGGAGGCAATGAGTGGGTTAGGGACAAGAATCTCTCACATTGAGGAGAGCACCAGTGAAGGTGTGTAGATATTTTAATTGCCTTTTGCCCTCTACTTAGCATCTACATATCACAAGGCATTATGGGAAAGGAGCTGGGGAGCTCATGCGCCCTCTGTTGGATCTAACAGATCCTCAATTTGCTTTTGACTCACCGAGCCTTGAGACAGCAAAAGGGACAGCAAGGTCTGAAACATTCACTTTCTCCACTACCCAAAAGTCACTAAGCCGAGGCATAATATGAAGCTTATGGGCCTCAATGTGAATTCTGAACCAGGCCCCCCAAATAAAATGTATTGGTTTTAGTACTAGTCTTCCAATATTGGGAAGAGGCACCTTATGGGCCCCCTAAGGCTCCTGGACCAAGGTGCAGAGTATACTGCACCTCCTTAAGTTACACCTCTGTTACTAAACTATTGTTCAACTGTACTGTACACAAAGAAGAGTCATCTATCCAATTGTCAGTGCTGTTCCTATAGATAGAAGGTGGTGCCACTTTAGGGTGTGCTCTACCAGCTCTGTATACTCTATTTATACATAATATACTTTATATAGGCTCTTTCATTTTAACAAAGTTGCATAAATGATTAGTACAAGCAAATATAAGAAACTATGTCATATATGTTATCAAAGAAAAATGATTCTTCTGCTTTTATCAGGCTGTTTCCTTGCTCTTCCTCCCTTTGCTAAACTGACTTTCACTCTGAAAAGCTTTGTTATATGAGTCTTGAGAAGGACTGCAGGTTATATAAATCAGATTAGACATGTCTATAAAGAGGGGATGGAAAGAAGTGAGTATATACAGAGATAGATAGATAGATAGATAGATAGATAGATAGATAGATAGATAAATAGATAGATAAAGTCATATGAAAAAGTTTGGGCACCCCTATTAATCTTAATCATTTTTAGTTCTAAATATTTGGGTGTTTGCAACAGCCATTTCAATTTGATATATCTAATAACTGATGGACACAGTAATATTTCAGGATTGAAATGAGGTTTATTGTACTAACAGAAAATGTGCAATATGCATTAAACCAAAATTTGACCGGTGCAAAAGTATGGGCACCTCAACAGAAAAGTGACATTAATATTTAGTAGATCCTCCTTTTGCAAAAATAACAGCCTCTAGTCGCTTCCTGTAGCTTTTAATCAGTTCCTGGATCCTGGATGAAGGTATTTTTGACCATTCCTCTTTACAAAACAATTCCAGTTCAGTTAAGTTTGATGGTCGCCGAGCATGGACAGCCCGCTTCAAATTATCCCACAGATGTTCAATGATATTCAGGTCTGGGGACTGGGATGGCCATTCCAGAACATTGTAATTGTTCCTCTGCATGAATGCCTGAGTAGATTTGGAGCTGTGTTTTGGATCATTGTCTTGCTGAAATATCCATCCCCGGCGTAACTTCAAATTTGTCACTGATTCTTGTACATTATTCTCAAGAATCTGCTGATACTGAGTTGAATCCATGCAACCCTCAACATTAACAAGATTCCCTGTGCCGGCATTGGCCACACAGCCCCAAAGCATGATGGAACCTCCACCAAATTTTACAGTGGGTAGCAAGTGTTTTTCTTGGAATGCTGTGTTTTTTTGACGCCATGCATAACGCCTTTTTGTATGACCAAACAACTCAATCTTTGTTTCATCAGTCCACAGGACCTTCTTCCAAAATGAAGCTGGCTTGTCCAAATGTGCTTTTGCATACCTCAGGCGACTCTGTTTGTGGCGTGCTTTCAGAAACGGCTTCTTTCGCATCACTCTCCCATACAGCTTCTCCTTGTGCAAAGTGTGCTGTATTGTTGACCGATGCACAGTGACACCATCTGCAGCAAGATGATGCTGCAGCTCTTTGGAGGTGGTCTGTGGATTGTCCTTGACTGTTCTCACCATTCTTCTTCTCTGCCTTTCTGATATTTTTCTTGGCCTGCCACTTCTGGGCTTAAAAAGAACTGTCCCTGTGGTCTTCCATTTCCTTACTATGTTCCTCACAGTGGAAACTGACAGGTTAAATCTCTGAGACAACTTTTTGTATCCTTCCCCTGAACAACTATGTTGAACAATCTTTGTTTTCAGATCATTTGAGAGTTGTTTTGAGGAGCCCATGATGCCACTCTTCAGAGGAGATTCAAATAGGAGAACAACTTGCAATTGGCCACCTTAAATACCTTTTCTCATGATTGGATACACCTGGCTATGAAGTTCAAAGCTCAGTGAGGTTACAAAACCAATTTTGTGCTTCAGTAAGTCAGTAAAATGTAGTTAGGAGTATTCAAATCAATAAAATGATAAGGGTACCCACATTTTTGCACCGGTCAAATTTTGGTTTAATGCATATTGCACATTTTCTGTTAGTACAATAAACCTCATTTCAATCCTGAAATATTACTGTGTCCATCAGTTATTAGATGTATCAAATTGAAATGGCTGTTGCAAACACCCAAATATTTAGAACTAAAAATGATTAAGATTAATAGGAGTGCCCAAACTTTTTCATATGACTGTAGATAGATAGATGTAGAGGTTAGTCTTATCCTGGAGCTAAATAGGATATTTCTATCACAACCAAACTACTTTATTCCCATCAGTGCATGTCAGTACTTCTCTATATATGTCTTGCGTGATTTTGGGGCTGTCTCTGAGTGAGTGAGTGAGTGAGAGAGAGAGACAATTATAAAGCAGATTCTCTTCTACTTACTGTGTGAAGTGTATGGCAATCTCCACCTACTTGCTCAGGGAGAAATGTAAAGAGAACCTGTCAGGATGATTTGGGACACTAAACCATCCACACGTCCTTATAGACACCTTTTTTTAAATCCATCTGTGCCCACAATATACTTTTACACTTACCTGTGTCTGCAGGTAAGCATTCGCCGAGGATATACACCACAGCTTTACTGCACAAGTGTTGGAGGTACAGGACATGCGTACTGAAGCTGAGGTGTATTCCTCTAGCTTCAGTAAAGAACTGCTCCAGCACAAGGAGTACAGCGGCAGGGGGAGTATAAAGCTTTTTTATTTTTATTGCGGGCACATTTGGCTTTATTATAGTGCGATTTGTGACCCTAAACCCCCGATCCATAAGGACATGTGGGTGGTATAGTGTCTCAAATATCCCCGACAGATTCTTTTTAAGAAGAACTTATTTGCATCTCCCATTCCTTTAAAATGTGAGAAACCAGACTTGCAGAACCAGCTTTCTATTGGCTCGTTCTTGATTAGGGTTGTTTTAATTAGTTGATGGTAGACTTCATATGCATAGCTGACAACTTTAGGACCTAGGTTCCATTATGTCTGTTTTCAACATGACCCAATTTACTATGTTATTGTTTTATTAAAGGGGTTGTGCCATTATGGACACCCATACACTATCCACAGGACAGGGAATAAGTGTCCGATCGCTGGGGGCCTGAACCTTGGTTCTACCAGCGATCAGAACGATGGGGGTCCAAAAGTCCCCCTAAAGCCTTTTTTTAAATGGAGCACCAGTGTGCTTGTGTGATGATGCCCCATTCACTGCTATGGGACTGTATTGCAGCACCAGAAGCCCTATAAAGTAAATGGAGTGGGGGTCACGCAATCGTGCTAGTGCTCCTTTCACCCAGCAATCGAACACTTATTCCCTGTCCTGTGGATAGGGGATAAATGTTCATAATGGCGCAATCCCTTTAATTTCCACTGAATATATTTGGCTACATTTGGTTGAGATTCCGCTACCCCAGTGTAGGGGGATTTGATGTGACGAATTTAGATATTGTATTTCACTTAACATCTGTCATGTTTTCTGAGGTAGCATATTATCTTTTAATTTTAGATTCCAGGTCCTGACCTACTGTACTATATTCCTCAGAGAGGTTATCAGAACAAGCTGTTGACAAAAAGGGCACTTATTAATGTTTTCTTGCAATCCTGTGGGAATGAATATTTAGACTGGTACAATGAGGGCAAAATTTACTTTTTCCTGCATAAAGCTGCTATAAGTTCTATAATGAGTTTTAATTTTGCATCTCATTTAGCAGAACACGTTTTTGACTATAAATAGTTTGCATGCCCCAGCTTCGTTCTGCTTCCTTGCATAATTGTACTTACAGCATAAAATCACTTAACACAGAATATAAGTTTTGCCACACCAGAGCAATTGTAGCATTCATGGCTGTATGTAACGGTGGGATATATAGCACTCTTCAACTGCTGGAATATCCACAGCCATAAGGAGAAATTGAGGTTGCACAATATTACCAAAAAGAGTCAATGTTGCTCATAGCAAACGATTGGATTTCATTTTCATATAAATCAAGAATATGCACATATTATAGTGGGAGTATGATGAATTGTATGTATGTTTATACTGTATAGTTATGAATTTGGCTTAGGCAGGTGATTATTTGAGCAGGAAGTCAGTTGAGTACAGACACAGCAAGTCTTTGGTGGCTGTCAGTCCCAGACGTCTTGACTCCAGTTTACAATCTGGAAGCTGGCCAAGCCATCAACAGTCAGGGTGTGGAATATTAATAAATGTTCGTAGCAGGGGAATGGATCTTCATGCTTGGTATGTCTGGAATTGTAAAAGTGTGTGCCATCACTTGACAGGCATATCACACATATATGGGGTACCCACTGAGAATAATGACATGTTCCCAAAATATGTCATATCTCTCTGAATTGAACACATAACATTAGCCCATCCAGGCACGAGTGGGAAGTTGCAGGAAGTAGGCAAGGCTGAGGTAAGTACATGAAGTACATGAGTTCAGGGTCAGATTTTTTGGAGACACAGCCTAGCATGGAGTCTGTCCCTTTCTTCTGCGTTCCTTCACACCCGTCTTATAACAGGTGTGTTCTTTATTTCATTCCTTTTTATTTAATATTGTTTGATGTATAGGTCTTTTTGTTCCATCTTTTTTTGTTACGCACTGTACTTTTTCTGTATATTAAATTTAAAATTTAATAAGGTTGTCATTGGCTCTAAACACCCTCACAATTCCAAAGAGAATACATATAGCTTATGCTTATTACCCTCTCTTTTGCTATTGTTGTGAGTGGTTTGAGTATATTGGTGTCTTGCCTTCAGTAAAATTGTGGGTGGTGGCAGCTATTTGTGTGGATTCGTGATTGTAGAAGGTGGCTTCACTCCTGCGATAGGTGAGTTGGAAGGGGAGTGTGGAAGCAGAGTTCCTCTTTTTATGGTCACATGCATGTGTGGTGGGTAAGGTGTATAGACACCTGACAGAACTGGTATACGGCAAGTCAGATTTATCTTGTATAAGACTGATTTGTGACAATCTTGGGTTAGGCTGAACCCGAGATTTTTGAGATTAGGTACCCACGAGCCACTATTATATTCCAGGGTTTGAAAGGTGAAGATGCACAGGAGGTGCAGTAAAATAAAAACTCTGATACCTTCTCTCGCCTCTCCGGGACTCCATTGCCGCATCCCTCTCTCCCTTGTGTTCATTCCCGATGTCTTTGGTTCTCTTCAGGCCTATTCCATCTGTTTCTGTGATGTCACGGGCCTCTGTGATTGGGCCTCAGCAGTCATGTGGGCATGTCAATGTAATATATCTTTACTGATATCAATTGTGTGATTCATTGAGACCAAAATGCAGTATCAATGGTCATGGGGAACCAAAGTCAACAACTAACTAAGGGCTGGATTACAAATCATCTCAAAAATCAAAGCAAAAAGATTGAAATCACAGCAAGCCATAATGTGACTCAGTAGTGTATATGACCTCAACATGACTATATGACTCCTGGAAATGTTTGGGTATGCTCCTTATGAGATGGCGGATGGAGTCCATGGGGATCCTAGTCCTGGGAGCCTCTGTGCAGGGACAAGTTGAGCCAGTGTGAATGTGTCTGGGAGAATGAGGGGAGGACCATAAGAGCTATTACCAAAACAAGTATTAGACCTACAGCTAGGTGGATTTCAACCTTTAGGCTCCATTCAGACGGCAGTACTCTGGTCAGTATTTTCCATCAGTATTTGCAAGTCAAAACCAGAAATGGAACCAATAATTGAACTGTACCCTAATGGATTCCTACCTATATAGGAAAGATTGCAGGTCCAGGTCAGAGTTGGTTTTGGTTAACAAATACTGCAGCCTGAATGGGGCCATGGTCTCAGATTCTGGGTCTCGTGAGCATCAACTGCAGCCTTTATTTCCCATTGGTTGGTTTTCTTTGGTTTCCCTGCACATAGGATTCATAATCTTTTTTTGTCGCTGTTTCATTGTTATTCATTTTTTATAACTAATATTTGATATATATAGTATTCATTCCTTTATTTTAAAACATTTTTGTACACCGACTATTCATAGAAGACTATTCATAGAAGAATCCCCCTCGGCTCCTGTATTACAATCACTAGGCGCATGTGTTTGGCTTGTCCAGCTGATTACTTGGCATTGACCTGTAATTTCTTTCATCGGCTCATTATTACAGTTTCTTTATCCCTTGGCTTGTGTATTGTTCAGAAACCTGTTGTGTCTGACCACACTGTGTACACCTGACGGTCTGAATCTCAAGTCAAATCTATCCTAATTTATGGGCGTTTACTGGTGAAAGGAAAAAATGAAGATACGGGTTAATCCTTATTATTCGACATAAAATGCTAAACACCCATAAAAACCCAGATATACTGTAGCTATCTATCTATTAGATAGATAGATAGATAGATAGATAGATAGATAGATAGATAGATAGGACCCCATTTCTAGTGGCAGCAGCTACGGTCTTCAATTTATTATTTCTATTTTGCTTACTTATATAGCACCAACATACTCCGCAGCGCTTTACAGACATCGTCGACCACTGGCCCATATAGGGCTCACAACCTACATTCCCTATGTCTTTGAAGTGTGGGAGGAAACCCATACAAACACAGGAAGAACATACAAACTCCTTGCAGATGTTGTCTTTGGTCGGGTTTAAATCTAGGATTCCAATGCGGCAAGGCTGCAGTACTAACCACTGAGCCGCCATCCATTTACAGGTTCCTGGGCAGTTTGTGCCAAGGGATGGCTGCAATCAATCACAGGCCTCGGTGGCCTCCTCTTCACAAATGGCATGTCGCTGCAGTCACGTGCTGTCTCAGAACATGCAAACAAAAAAGAAGAAACGTGTATGTATTTCATATTGTGATAGTGCTAGTACTACCAAAGTGCTAGTAAAAAAACATTGTAAATAGTTTTCCCTTTCTGTTACAGTCATTTTTATGTAGGTGTCACTTAATGGATGACACGGTCACTAATGGTGACATGTAATGGATCAGTTAAAAAAATGGACACATTAACATCAGTTTTAGTGTCCATTAATGTCTTTTATTATACCGTCCTTTTTTTTTTTTTGCTCTGCTTTCTCAGCATGCACGGAAAAAAAACGGACAGAAAATAACTGATGGTATAACGGACCATCCATTACCATCCGTCATATGTCTGTTAGCCATAAATATTAAAGTTAAAAAAATAGGGGACAGTTCACATCCGTCATAAGTGCATTATTTTGAACTGAGCCAAAAGTCCTGCACTTGCGTTACTATCTCCACCAAAATAGGCTACATTGGCTGCTTCCTTCTCAAATATACTGTTGGCATCAATCTAAAGTAGACCATAAACTGATCTGAGCTTCTACCAAGAAGAACAATCCACTTTGAAGAAGAAACACTTGTCTGGCTTTTTTACTGTGTGACTAGGATATAATACCATCGCATCAGTGTTTCCAGGACTGCCAACATTTAGTATGCATCACTTACTCCAGATTATAAGAGTCCTATAATATATATTACTCACCTCTTATGTAATTATACGGTAGGACTCAAAGGTCAATAGTAATATCTGTAAACAGTTCAGGATATAGAATTACTTATATCCCCGATGGCGATACGCAGGATCTCTGCTATGGTGCTTAGTTACCCTCCCTTGCTCACATTCGTCTAATTTGGTCTGTAAGGGAATCGTGCCTTGGATATAGTTTTATTACCTGTATATTTTGTTCATCTGTATCTGTTTTGCTATTTATGGATATTATTTTGTTGTCTTTTTGCTTATATTACTTAGCTGGTTTCAGTTATTACTACGGTATCTGGTATGTCAGGGAGTGGGGTTGTTATTACCAGGACTTTGGTGTAACCCTGTTTATGGGATTATTTTTGAGATAAGCAATGTCCCACAGTTATGTTATATGTTTTTAAGTGTTTTTTTAACCACTTCTGGACCGCCCATTGGGTATATACAGTAATACCTCGTACACTCGCGTTTCCGAATTTGCGAATTCACAGATTCGCGATATTTTTTTGGCAACTAACATATATAGATTTTGCTCTTTTTTCTCAGATCTGTGAAATTTAATAAAAAAAAACACCTTCGCTATTGGGTAGTAGCGTCCTGTTCGTTACGTACCCGGTAATTAGTTTCATTTTACTGTGAGTGTATAAGAAAAATGAATGAATGTATTAATATACAGTACTGTACAGTATACTTTAGTATACTGTACAGTACTGTAGGGTAAAGTTTATTGATATTTAGGGGTTAAACATTAGAAATCGGCATTGTAAGCGCTTCTAAGCGCTTGTACCAAACATTCGCGATTCCTCGCGATCCGCGACCCGCTCTGTAACCTAACCTCGCGAATGTACGAGGTATTACTGTATGTCCAGATAGTGGTTGTCTTGTTCAACTTCTGCAGTTTTAGGCAGCTGCATGAAATCGTGAAGCTGCAGAAGTGGGGAGCCAGCTGTTACCACAACCAGAGCTCCCCTAGAGAAGGCAGAAACAGTTTATTACCGTCCCTGCCTTCGCGATCACTGTGTATACAGCGCTCAATGTGAAAAAATAAATAAATAGAAAAAGTAAAAAAAAAAAAAAAAAATTAAAATAAAAGAATAAAATTAATAAATAATACACCAATATCACGTCCTCATCACAGGTTCTAGCCCCACCCCCGATGACACAATACAAAATAAAAATTACCGTAACAGAGAGGAAAAACTATTTTAGGCTGTGGCCCCACGTTGTGGAGACGCAGCTTTTTTTGTTGCAGATTTTGCTGTGGTTTTTTGAGCCAAAACCAGGAGTGGATTGAGCAGAAGGGAGAAGTATAAGGACTTCCTATATATTTCCATCCCCTTTGTAGACATTCTTGGCTTTGGCTCAAAAAAATGCAGCAAAATCTGCAACAAAAAAAACTGCGTTTCTGCAACGTGGGGCCTCAGCCTGAAAAAAGTTTTTTAGTAGCACTTTGTGCTGTTAAATAAGAAAAAAAGTGAAAAACAGACAGGTTTTCTCTCCTCTTTTATTTATATTTTCAAGGATATAAAAAAAATAAATAAAAACAACATAAAAATAAAGCCCTATGTGTCACCGAAAAAAGACACAAAAAATAGGTGAATAACCCAAATGATAAAAATGTTATAGCCCTCAAAACCGCACATACAAAAAACCTGAAAATGTGTCTGGTCCTGAACCAGAAATTGGCCCGGTACTGAAGTGGTTAAGCTGCCTGTGCTCTTTTTTGTCTTTGAGCAAGCCTATATCCACAGAAGATCTGTGCTTAGTTTTCCAAGATGTTTGGAACAACCTCCCTGCCGAGTTCCTTAGAAAACTGCCTGCAAGTGTATCTAGAAGAACTGATGGAAAGCAAAGGGCAAAGGTCACACCAAATATTGATGGGATTTATCTTTATATTTATTCACTTAATATTGTTACTTACACTATTGACTCTTCTATTTTTGAAAGCATTCTTACTTTGCAGCATATTTTTCATACCTTCCTAAAACTTTTGCATGCTACTGTATCCTTATGATCATCGTCTGGGACGTATTTTTTGTGGGTTACATGGGCTGCCTCTTTTACAACACCAAATTCATGGTAAATATAAAACAGGTCGGAGCTTTTGTCAAGTAGATTGTTTCACATTGAAGAAAAACCACTTGTCTGACAGTCTTTTTTACTGTGTGAATAGGATACTAAACGTTGCATAACTGCTTACAGAAAGTGTTATTAGAGCTGCCAACCTTTAGTGTGTGTCACTTACTGCAGATTCTCAGGTTATTAGGATATATACTCATCTCTTGTGTAATCATACAGTAGGACTCCGAGGTCATTAGTAATATCTGTAAACAGTACAGGATATATAATTACATATAATCCACTTTAGCTTGATATCGACTATAAGCAAAGGCAAAAAGATTACAAATGAGAATGTTCTGCAATGAGTAATGAAACCCATTAATTATAAAGTTATTTGTACAGAAAAGCATAAATTAAATGTATTTCCTTTATAATGGCATTTGACTCCATGAAGAGCAGTGATCAAATGGAGATGTATCAGTCTACGGATATTTGCCGCGGAGATGCTATCCGCCTATTCTAAACATGAAAAAACACGGAAGGTTTTAATTAAAAGGGAATTAAATGTGTTTAGAGGACTAATTATTCCAAAGTGTGAAGCCATGCACTTTATGGAACTGATTGAACATGTTCCGAGGAGAAGTGCTTAGCGGGTAACACTCTGAGAAGCAGAAAAGTAATTTTAGAAAAATCATAGTCACAAAAGTTTAATGTCATCTCTTCATAACACAACATTCTCTAATACCATATGGGCAAAACTCCAGCACAATGGTTGGTTCCTGCGCACAAGAACAATATGTACAGTAACAGTCGGAAAATGTTGGCAGTTTTGAAAGATATTATAACATTTTAGAAGAGCAATCCACTCCTCAAGACACGCTTACAAAGGGCACCTATCTTTAAAGAGGACCCGTTACATCTCATGACATGTCTACTTAGATTATTATAATCACAGTGATAAAAATCCGGAGCTTCTTTTCTTAGAGCTTTTTAGAATTTACAGATAAGGCTACGTTCACACTAGCACTGCGTGACTGTTTGGGGATTCCGTCCCCCATTCTGCTTGAAAAATGCAGAGAGAAAAGTCCTGCAAACATGATTTTTCTCTCTGCATTTTTGGGTCGGAAACTGGGTAGAAAACCAGCGGACCCCATTATAGTCAATGAGGTTCGCGGGCTCCGCGGGTAACCGTTTATTAAGCGGATTGGGTTTCCGTTTTTGGGGTCTCCAAGCGGACCTGAAGAACAGAAACCCCAACATAAGTGTGAACTGTAAAATGACAACCAGTTGTTACCAGTTGGGGGCTGTTTGTGAATTCTGATATAGTCCCATCACTGTTGGCAGATTTGTAAGAAGCACTCCTGTATATTTTCAGCCCCATCCCCATTTGAAATTGAGCCTATGTGTAGTGTAATGTTATTGAAGAACTTACTGACAGCTTTATCGTGAAGACTCTGGTGTTCTTAATCCCTTCCAGATTTCCACTGTAATAGTATGGTGAATGCCGGGTCTTTGAAGATGGCAGCTGAAGCAGAGTGGCCGCCATAGACACCATATGTATTGGTGTACACCGTGTGAACACACAAGCCTTGATCAGAGTTCATTTATTTCTTACAATAGTCTCCCCAAAAGACAAATTTTGCCCACTGGCCTCGTACCTTTGCCGTTGCAAAGGGGCTAATAAAAGTTTCTAAAACTATAAAATAAAAACTAAAATTTCAACTTACCCCCCTTTCCCTAGATTTGAAATAAAAATAAACATAAAATTGATGGAGGTGATGAAAGTGGGGCCCTGAGCTCAACAAGAAACCTAGTCTGACACTCTTATAAATATAAAGCATTGTTGACCAATATGTGTTGGCAGACATCCTTATAGACAGCTGTGAGATATACTGCAAATAAAACCTTGATCTCTAAATTGTACTCTTTTATGCATAAACCGTTCCTCAAAAAATACATCAGTTTTTGATGTAATAATTTTTTTTTAATAATACATCTTGTCTCTTTGCAATGTATAAATGGCCTTGGACTTCTTGTCAATTAGTTCTACAATACAAATGAAGACAAGAAGCGGATATTAAACAGAGACATTCCATCGGAGATGGCAAACTTTTCCATATACTCACTACTCAGCCTGGCCTAAAATGGATATCATGCCAGTAAACCGCACAGTAGATTTATAGCATGGGCTGTGTACTGGTGAAATCTTACCCATACTAAATGTTTACAACTGCAAGCAAAATAAATCAGCGCCTGCTTCTCCTTTATTAACTGAGAATTTCAGTTCTATGGAACTTCAGAGGTGATGTCTGCCAATTCACTTCCAGACATGTTTTCAAGGTCGTCAAATACTTCTTTTTTGATGTAAAGGGAAAAGTTTCTCTGTTACGGTGGTTGGAAATAAACAAAAACTCAATGTGCTTCGCTAAAAACTGAAAGTAGATAGGGAGAAATACTGGAAAATATAAGAACAGGCACATAAACACTCATTTTACACTGAATTCTCATCAAGTTGACTTTTATTATCAATGTGCACCAGTTCTCTAGAGTAAAAAATTAGCAAACCACAGGTTTTGCCAGTGGAAACAAAAATTTTTACCATTAGCATTTTTGTGCTACCCACGCCAATTTTGTGAACTTGCACTATATGGGAGCAAGTAAAGGCTGCAAAAGAAAAAGCAAGCAGAATTTTTAATAAAACCCTGAAAAATGATTTCTCGCCAAGAAAGCATATAATACAATAATAAAAGAAAGACCATGAAGGCTTATATAGCCTATAAATGGATATTCTGATAATAACAAGCTATCCCCTATCCAACTGGTAGGTTGGTGGGTGTCTGACCACTTGGACTTCACTGATCATGAAAATAGGGATCCAGAATCCACCATTTGAATTGAGTGGTTGTCAAGAATATGCATTACCATTCCATTCAAAGTATATGGACCTACTGAAGATAGTTGAGCGCTTTGTCACACCCATAGACTGAATGGAGTGGTACTGCGTATGCCTGGCCACTGTTGCACTCAAAGGAGGGACTTAGGACTCCAGTTATCAGGACTGGTATTGGTCCCAATGGTCAGAACCACACTGGTTTAGCAGTTACCTACCTAGCAGATATAGAATAACTATAGATAGAGAATAACTATTGGATGGTCTACTTAGAGGGCTCACCATGTACAAGTATGGCAGTCATGGCTATTTTCTATAATTTCAGCTTACTCCCCTCTTCCTATCGAGAACTCATACAATATTTATCCAAGCCAAGGATGTATAGGGTTTTGACTGTTGGCTAAACAAGCACTTTCCCTATAGTCTTAGACAAAGGGAAACTTCTTTTGTTTATTTTGTAGGTAACAACATAGTGACAGGTCTTATTTTTTCTTTTTTTTTTGATGGGGCGGATTGGTAACATGATCATATGGCCCACCAGAGAACCATTCTTCAGTGGGCCCAAGTTCTGTTGCGATGTTGATGTTCTAATGCAATAAAGTTCCAGCAGAAAACTTTTGGAGCTAACTTTGGAGCCAACTACCTGCCACTTTGGTCTAAGTGTTTTTAGGTCCACTGTCAAATATCCTATTAGATCTTAATTATAATGAGAAATGTGATAATTGTGATAAAACTAAAAATGTATGTATAGGTCGAAGGAAACTCAGCATAGTATTCTCTGGTAGATCCAAAAAACCCCAGTCTGACACTGAGGCCTCTACTTGAATGCCCACTTGGTTATTTTTCCCTATGAAGCATTTCCTTCTTCCATTTTGGCACAGTCCATAGTATGCCTTCCTTGTCTCCAAGTTTAATCCATCATGTATGAGGTTATTTGCTACACAAGTCTTTACCACATTACACATGTCTGAACAGTTAATACAGTTTTTCCTTTAAGTCAGAAGCTATATTTTATCCTTTTCGAACACATTTATGAAGGCGTCTATAATTTAACAAGATATATTATTAAGCCTGCTCTGTTATAATAAATGCATGTGAAATAAAATGAATCAGCCATGCTGAATTACACCTGAATATAACTGTTCACCGCTCCGAGGAAAAGGAAATTATTTACCTTTAATCAGACAAAGTCACTCGAACACCGACATCTGACAAATGACAAAGTTCCATTAACCCCTTTAGCACCTTTATGAATATATAAATACTATTAATAAAAAAATAACTACATGAATTGTGTTTCAAGGTTTTATTATGTAGTCTATTTTCAAAGAAGTCTAAGGCCCCATGCACAAGGACAAACACAGTCCTGAAAATCCAAACTGTACATTGCTCACACTTCCTGGGCTAGTGATCTTTGATGCTACGAGTCCTTGACTCCTTGCAGCTCCACTGTCTCAGGCTAGGTTCACGTCTGCATCAGAGTCTCCATCATAGACTCTATCACAGTCCACTGAAAATCGGTGGAGAAAAAAGTCCAGCACAGAGAACTTTTTTCTCCACCACTTTCAGTTTTAAAATAACGGACATCCGACGGACCCCATTATAATCAATGGGTCCACCGACCTCTGCCTGTAACCGATGTATTAGTGGTCCAGCCCTCTGTTGTTCGTGTCCCCAATGGACATGAACAGTGGAGAGCGAGAGCTAGTGTGAACCTAGCATCATAAGGTATATAGTATGGGACAATAGAACAGCGAGGAGGCAGGAACGCCAAGCATCATCGATCATTACAATGCAAGGATTCCGGATCTCCTGAGTTCAGGCCAGGAAATCCAGATGATGTACTGTACAGATTTTGCCTCTTGTGGAGGCCTTAAAGATGGACACCTAAAAGGAATCCTCACACAACAACCCCATGAACATTAACTAAATTACCAACCTAAGAACTAGTCACTGCAACTGTTAAAAGTTAAAGGGGTTGGCCACTTTTCACCAATATTGAGACAAATGTTTTTGTTTGTATAATAAAAAGTTGTACAATTTTCCAATATTTTCTGTATCAATTCCTCAGGGTTTTCTAGATCTCCGCTTGCTGTCATTCATTCTGTTACTTCTAGTGGATGAAATTCTGACCATGGTTATGTGATGTACACACGGTGCTCAGTTCCTAATTAGAGTCTAATTAGAGTCACTGACCAAGCCATTGCGCCCCATAAAAGACAGTCACATTACCCCAGTAAAAAACAATTGCTCCTACACCACTATGGACCTCATACTAACAGGAAGTTGTATTTGCGCAGTCAATTAATGGCTATCCTCCTCTGTCAGGCTGCCACACATTGAACATATCTTTCATGGTAGTGAAAAAGCTACCGGTTCGGCAAAATGGTGTGGATCTGAACTCAAGCTCCGGTTCACATATGTTCATAGAGTATGGAATTCTTTCCCCTGATGCCATGCATCTAGACCTCTCCTTGACCTATTGAGTACCCTGCACAACAGATGCACCTTCTTCTTCCTTCTTTCCTAGTATGTTATTGTTTGCATAGACATAGGCTTCATTTATTAGTCTGTGCCATTTGTACTTGCAATTTTTAGGATTTCAGCAGAATCAATTGCTGGAAAATATGAAATCTTGTATACAAATGTTGTATCAATCTCACAGTTCCCAGGCTTTGGCCAACTGTACATAAAATATTTATATTTTTAATCAAATTTAAATTTTTTCAATGAAAGTTTAAAATAGTAAAGTTGAAATCCCAAATTTTTTTTGGGGGGGGGTCATATTATAACGTAACATTCTAGCTAGAGATGAGCGAATCAAAGCTGCAGAAGTGGAATTCGATCCGAATTTCAGTAAATATTCGATTCGCATCAAATCCAAATTTCGTCACACTTCGTGGTAACGATTCACATTTAGTTCAAAATGGCTGCTGTACATATTAGGACATGGGGCAAGGAACTCTGGGAACACGGGATCACCCACAATACAATGCGTGCAGCCAATCAGCAGCCAGCCCTGTGATGTCACATCCCTTTAACCCCTTCGCGAGCGCACACAGCATGTTTGACCGCGGCATCCAAGGTGTTAAATCCCCCGATCGGTTATGGAGCAGGGTGTTAGCTGTAACTGACACCTAACACCCTGCTCCATAACTGATCAGGGGGTTTGAACACCTTGGATGCTGCGGCCAAACATAACCACGGCATCCAAGGTGTTCTGCCATTTTGACACCCACCTGCCCACCCTGGCACTCTGCAGCCAATAAATAGCTGTTTTTGTTACGCGATTTGCCGCAATTTAATTCGGATCGAATAGAATCGTATCGCAAAATTCGGCGAAGTTGCCAAAACGAATTTTTGAATACTTCGCTCATCTCTAATTCTAGCATCATCTATATTAACATCATGTAATTAATATAATGTAATAACTTAGTATGTAGACCAAATTGTCCAGGCTGTGACATTTTTTGTGTCATTTTATGGATCGGAGAACTGGCCAACGAATAAGAGTAAAGAAGCTGAAGAGAAATAATCTTGCTGCCAAAGAACACATACAAGTGCATCCTTGACCTACTCAAGCCTAATCTTCCACTTGATGTTTTATCGTATTCTGGACCCAGCTGAGTGGAGAGGACAAATATACTTGGAAAAGTTGAAGGTTAAAAAGTAACTGGCTAAATAGCTACAAGATAGAAGGATACAAACTACAGAGATAAATGTAAAGACCTGAACAAAAGGCAGAATATTTTGCAAAAAGTTTGCTCATACGGTCAAGATTCTTGTCATTAACCCCTTTCACAACTGTTCAGTTTTTTATTTTAGAACTCTAAGAATTTTTATTTATTTTTGCATTTTAATATTTTGACCATTATAATTTTTATATGCGATATGTTTTTGTTTTTTAAGGGACAAATTGTATTTTGCATCATCTTGGGGCACACCAAATTTGTTAGCATTTTTTTTTTTTAATAAATTAATTTATAATATTAGAAATGCATTTGTTTACCCCAGTTTTATTTTTTATTTTTTATACCTTTTACCACTCATTGATTTGTAAACCGGCCTGAAGAAGGGCATCGTTCCTGTAATACTTATATCTTTTTTGACACAAAAGTACTTAATATTACATAATTTATTTTAAAATGTGTTATTGATTTATTGTCCAGATTATTACAATTATTGAAATACCATAACCATACCATATTTTTTGGCGTCAATACATATTTGATAAAATGTATGCATTCATGTGTTTTTTTTTCTTCCTAGCCCCTTGTTATTGCTTTAAGGAGATAAAAAATGTACAAAAGTCTAACAAAAATAAATCTCTCCCAATATGTATTTTATAGAATTTACTTTGCCTTGACCAAATACACTTTTCAATCATATGGAAATAAAACATTTATTTCAGTCTCAATTAATTTCAGAAATCCATTCCTCTAAGCCCTGTGTTATATAGGTGCCAATAAATCAAGGCACTTTACATCAATTTTGTCAGCTTTATTATTGCCTGCATATGGTAATTATTAAGGAGAGAGGTGATTTGAAACAAAAGGTAGGTGTAGCTCAATGTGCACATGACAATGACATGCGTCAATTCTTTCTCCTTACTGTCAGTCTCTGGGAGTGAGAAGGTCTGATGTCTGGTGCACAAAGCTGCTAAATATAAAGAGAAAGTTAAGGCAGATTCAAGGTTGAGGTTTTAAAATAACGTTAAATGGTGCTTACAGTGGGTATGGAAAGTATTCAGACCCCTTTAAATTTTTCACTCTTTGTTTCATTGCAGCTATTTGCTAAAAGCAAAAAAGTTCATTTTATTTCTCATTAATGTACACTCAGCACCCCATCTTGACAGAAAAAAAAACAGAAATGTAGATATTTTTGCAAATTTATTAAAAAAGAAAAACTGAAATATCACATGGTCATAAGTATTCAGACCCTTTGCTGTGACACTTATATTTAACTCACATGCTGTCCATTTCCTTCTGATCCTCCTTGAGATGGTTCTACTCCTTCATTGGAGTCCAGCTGTGTTTAATTAAACTGATTGGACTTGATTAGGAAAGGCACACACCTGTCTATATAAGACCTCACAGCTCACAGTGCATGTCAGAGCAAATGAGAATCATGAGGTCAAAGGAACTGCCCAAGGAGCTCAGAGACAGAATTGTGGCAAGGCACAGATCTGGCCAAGGTTACAAAAGAATTTCTGATCACTCAAGGCTCCTAAGAGCACAGTGGCCTCCATAATCCTTAAAAGAAGAAGTTTGGGACAACCAGAACTCTTCCTAGACCTGGCCGTCCAGCCAAACTGAGCAATCGTGGGAGAAGAGCCTTGGTGAGAGAGGTAAAGAAAAACCCAAAGATCACTGTGGCTGAGCTCCAGAGATGCAGTAGGGAGATGGGGGGAGAACGTTCCACAAAGTCAACTATCACTGCAGCCCTCCACCAGTCGGGGCTTTATGGCAGAGTGGCCCGAAGGAAGCCTCTCCTCAGTGCAAGACATATGAAAGCCCACATAGAGTTTGCCAAAAAACACATGAAGGACTCCCAGACTATGAGAAATAAAATTCTCTGGTCTGATGAGATGAAGATTGAACTTTTTGGCATTAATTCTAAGAGGTTTATGTGGAGAAAACCAGGCACTGCTCATCACCTGCCCATTATAATCCCAACAGTGAAACATGGTGGTGGCAGCATCATGCTATGGGGGTGTTCTTCAGCTGCAGGGACAGGATGACTGGATGCATTTGAAGGACAGATGAATGCGGCCAAGTTCAGAGATATCCTGGAAGAAAACCTCTTCCAGTGTGCTCTGGACCTCAGACTGGGCCGAAGATTCACCTTCCAACAAGACAATGACCCTAAGCACACAGCTAAAATAACAAAGGAGCGGCTTCAGAACTCTGTGACCATTCTTGACTGGCCCAGCCAGAGCCCTGACCTCAACCCAATTGAGCATCTCTGGAGAGACCTGAAAATGGCAACACCAATGTTCACCATCCAACCTGACGGAACTGGAGAGGATCTGCAAGGAAGAATGGCAGAGGTTCCCCAAATCCAGATGTGAAAAACTTGTTGCATCAATCCCAAGAAGACTCATGGCTGTACTAGCTCAAAAAGAAGGGGCTTCTACTCAATACTGAGCAAAGGGTCTGAATACTTATGACCATGTGATATTTCAGTTTTTTTCTTAAATAAATTTGCAAAAATATCTACATTTCAGTTTTTTCTGTCAAGATGGGGAGCTGAGTGTACATTAATGAGAAATAAAATGAACTTTTTTGCTTTTAGCAAATGGCTGCAATGAAACAAAGAGTGAAAAATTTAAAGGGGTCTGAATACTTTCCGTACCCACTGTACCTGCTATCTATTGTCTACATTGTTGCTTGCTTGGCAGCTTTTTAATTCTGCTCTAATAAGGTCTGTTCCTGTAGCTTAAATAGTCACAATCTTTTTAGACAACTTAGTCTCACTTAATAAAACTTGCATTTCTAGACCTAAATGTAATGCGCTTTATTTAAAAATGTTACTGTTTCCTTCTTGAAAAAAAAAACTCTCCAAAGTTGCCATTAGATGTCTTCCGCTTTAATTTGCTGTGCACTCCTTGTTACTAGGACAAGTCAGTTTTTAGAAACCAACAAGACAGGAACATAGTGAGTAGAGGGGGTAAGAACAGGTTTCTCTTCACACCTTTCCTGGCCTCTACACTGCACAGAGAGGAGTCTGCAGCTTCTCACAGCTTACAGTGAGTGTAAGGAGAGCCTGTGTACTTCTGACTAGCGACTTGTATTTTTGCTGATGGGATATTAGTCAAAGACATCAAGAATCTTTCCTGATTGTAGTCACACATTCTACAGTGCCAGGCATAGCCACAACCTTCTGTATGGCACTGTGCCTGTGTAAATACTGAAGGTGACATGACACTCATCGGAGCTTCATAGTCCTTTCATTCAGCTAATTGTCAGGAGTTTGACCCCCCCACTGCTCAAATATTGATAGCCTATCTCAAATTTTTCTCCAGCCCCCACCAATTCTGAGCAATCAGTTGTAACGTCTCTACCTGTTCGGGTCTCTGCGCCACCCTCTGCTCACACGAGGGGAGCAGGAGGTGTATTCAGTTTGATTCCTTGCTTAACGTTCTCGATGCTCAGTCTGAACACTGTCCTATGTAACTGAATTTCAGCCACACCTGTCTCCTGCACCTTGCTTCTCTCTGCTCCTCTAACAGTTAATCTTAGCCTTGCCTGTGTGATTGACGGCCTGTCTTCCAATCAGTTCTGGGGCAGGTACTTACTTGCTATAAACAGATCGTCAGTTCAAACATGGGGGCTGGCTATTGAGATTCTGTTTGTGACTTTGTCCCTGCTAGCTCCTTTTCTGCTATTTCTTGTATTCCTATTCCTGACCTCTGGCTTTGACTTGACTATTCTCTTGGATTGTGATTTTGTACTGCATTGCTCGTCTGTTACTGACCCCTTGGCTTGCTGACCTCCCTTTCTTGTTGTTTGTCCTGTCTGCGTTCTGTGTTGTCACTTATATTAAGAAGGGACTGTCGACCAGTTGCTGGCTGTCGCCTAGGACAGATCAGGCAAGTTAGCCAGGGACAGAGTGGGGTTCAGCTTTAGGGCTCACTGTCTTGTAGTGCCCCACCCCCAGGGTTCTGCTGCAGCACTGGGGAATTGCTCAACTGGCAATTCCCTTACAGAATAGCCAGCCCAAAAAAATTACCTTCTGCCATTGCTTCCCTCCGGATCAGCATGGATCCTATTCAGGGCCTTGCAGCCAAGATGGAGGGTTTGGCAGGCCTGGTAGCTGAGCTAGCTAAACAGGTTCAGACCCTTACTGATGCTGCTGCAGCATCCCCGGATGTTTCTGCCCCTTTCAGAGTTAAGATGCTACTTCCGGATCGTTTCTCGGGGGACCGAGAAAAATTTGAGACTTTCCGGGAGTCTTGTCACCTGTATTTTTGGATTAACCCTCATGCATCCCAGGCCCAAATGGTGGGAGTAGTTATATCCATCCTACAGGGGGATCCACAAGCTTGGGCCCTTAAACTCCCTCCTGGGGCTGAAGAGTGGTCTGACTTGGAAAAAATTTTTTTGTCCCTGGGGTCTATCTACTGTATGCTGAGCCAGACCATATTGGGCTTGCGGAATCGCAGCTCCTCACCATACGACAGGGCAAATGCTCTGCCGAGGAGTACTGCTCAGAATTCCGTAAGTGCAGTGTAACTGCAGGTTAGTGTGAGTCGGCTCTGAAGGCTCATTTTAAACAAGGCCTGTGTGACCGTGTTAAGGAGGTCTGGGTTGGTCACCCATATCCCCCTACACTCAGGGGCGCACCGCTAATGAGGCGAAGTGAGGCGGCCGCCTCAGGCGGGCGCTATCTTGTCAGTTTCGGGGGGTGGCATTTTGATTGACCTAAATCAGCCCAAGACAGGCCGCTTTAAAAAACATGCTGAGCGGGACCTGTCCTGGGCTGGTTTAGCGTTTTAAGCAGGGGAGGAGAGAGGTAGCTTGGGGCGGCCGTGCAGAGACAGTGCTGCTTCAACACTCACCTATTGGCAGCAGCGCTGCTCCAGCGGTCCACCCTCAAGCGTTCACTTAGCCTGCTCCTTGCTCTCCGCCCCCGCCCGCACCCACGCTTGGCTGCGTGCATCACGTGACGTGACCTGACGTGATAGGACACACAGTGGCTCCTGCGCGGTCTCCTAAGGTGTCCCTGCTCTCAAAAGCGCTACTGAGGTAAGTGTTTCCTATCGGATAAATATTGCTTTTCTAAGTATTTATCCCCTATCCGTAGGATAGAGGATAAATACCAGATTGATGATGATGGCGGGTTGGGTGTCGTGGGGGGGGCGGGTGAGGCAAGGTTTGGGGTGCGGTGGATGTTAGGTGTCGCGGGGGGGGGTGTGTGAGGCAAGGTTTGGGGTGCGGTGGATGTTAGGTGTCGCGGGGGGGCGGGTGAGGCAAGGTTTGGGGTGCGGTGGATGTTGGGTGTCGCAGGGGGGGCGGGTGAGGCAAGGTTTGGGTTGCGGTGGATGTTGGGTGTCGCGGGGGGGCGGGTGAGGCAAGGTTTGGGTTGCAGTGGATGTTGGGTGTCGCGGGGGGAGGGGAGGGACGTTGGCAGAAAAAGCCTTCAAGCAAAGAATATCCTCTGTGATAAGGAGCAGGGATTATGTGCCCAGCACTGTAAGGGCAGCTCATGCCAGGCCCATATAACCTTAGTACACTGCTGCTCAAACCATCACATTACAGTTATAATTTTATCAGCTAATCTCTGTAGCATGAAGGGTTAAAAGTCTATATGTTGAGACATTGTTTGAAAAATCACAAAAACAAATGCAAAGTATTTTTATGTAAATAAAGCTTAGGCTCCATTCATGTCTCAGGTGTCATGGTTTGTGATTGTGATAATCCCAGGGGCGCACCGCTAATGAGGCGGCATTTTTACTATTTATTTAATGTAAACCAGCCCAGGACAGGCCGCTTTAAAAAAAAGACCAGAGCTGAGCGGGGCCTGTCCTGGGCTGGTTTACGAGATGTCGCATCTCAGCGCAGGCGGCGATACAATGACGTCATCATGCCGCCTACGCTGAGACACAGACGTCGCGGAAAAGAAGAGGCGGCGGCTCCATCAAGGCATCACAGGTAGGTGCGGAGAACTTTTTTTTATATATATAAATAGGCCGTAACCTGCTGGAGTATCCGCAGCAGGTTACGGCCTATTTATTTACCTACCCGCGTCTGCTCGTGGCCACCCCCGCTTCCCCTTCTGCTATGGGACGCAGAAGAGGAAGTGGATGCCGCTTTGAGTGGCCGTGGGCATCAGTAAGCGAGGCCGCGGGCCGCAAATACTACTATTATTATACTCCGGAGTCTTTTCAGACCCCGGAGTATAATAATCGGACACCCGGGGGAGGTGATAAACATAAAAACCAGTGTTACTCACCTCTCCAGCGATCGGTGTTACTCCGGGCAGGCTTGGGGCCTCTGGTGACGTCATCAGGTTGCGTCGCCGGCCTGATCACGTGACATATGTGCGTAATTAGACAGGACCGAAAGCTGCGGGGAGTGCACCGGTGTCCAGGATAGGTAAGTAACACTGGTTTTTATGTTTGTCACCTCCCGTGGGTCTCTGATCATTATACTCGGGGGTCTGAAAAGACCCCCGAGTATAATAATAGTTCATGGGTGGGCAAGTATGGGGAATAATAGCGTGAGCAGGGGCCACTGTGAAGCACAATACAAGTACAGGGGCCACTGTGGAGCATATTACCGTGTGCAGGGGCCACTATGGAGCATAATACCAGTGCAGAGGCCTCTATGGAGCATAATACAAGTGCAGGGGCCACTATGGAGTATAATTCTAGTGCAGGGGCCAATATGGAGCATAATACCGTGTGCAGGGGCCAATATGGGGCATAATACCGTGTGCAGGGGCCACTAGGGAGCATAAAACTGTGTGCAGGGGTTGCTGTGGAACATAATACCGTGTGCAGGGGCCACTGCGGGGCATAATACCGTGTGCAGGGGCCACTATGGAGCATATTACCGTGTGCAGGGGCCGCTGCGAGGCATAATACAGTGTGCAGGGGCTGCTGTGGAACATTATAGTGTGTGTAAATGGGGCATTATAAACAGGGGCTATGTATATATCACACGCTGTCTGTTTATAGTGGCCGTGTGATGTAATTCCAGCCTTGTCACATAGACATGTATAGGACGGAGCTGTAGTTACATTACATGGCCGCTATGAGATGAATGACACTATGTAAACAGAGAAGCGGTCATGGCGCTTAAACATGTACCATTCAAACAGCTGATCAGTAGGGGTCCTGGGTTTTTGAGCCCCACTGATTAGTTTATTAATGACCTGGAAAACCTTTTAATTAGTTAACAACTGGGGCATTATTAATAAGGGGCACTATTTATACAGGGTACACACGGACATTATTAATATAAAGATGCACTTGGGAGTATTATTCATTATGGGGGGTTATATCATAGATTTTATAATTGGGGTAACAGAAGGATGGGGCTTTGTGTAGGTGAGGACAATGTGGGTTACAGCAGGAAGAAGTGGTCATGGCGGTCCAAAGGGAAGAGAAGGGAAATGTGAAGGATTAGTCAGAGACAGAGGCGTAGCTAGCGGGGGGGGCAGAGGGGGCGGCTGCCCTGGGCCCACTGAATTTTTGTGGGCCCACCCCGGGGCCGCCATTAATACATCCATTATTTCTAACTAGATCGGTGTCTGCAGACACCAATCTAGTTAAAACGTAACCTGAAACTTAACACTATTGTAAACCGCAAGCCAACACAGGCCTGCGGTTTACAAGACGGCCAAGACCACAGACGATGTCTGCTTCTCAGCACAGGCGGCGCGATGATGTCACAACAACGCGACGCCTGCACTCAGACACAGACGTCCTGTGCGTGGACAGGGAGGAAGCGCCGGCGGCTCCATTCATCAGCATCGCAGGTGAGTATGACTTTTGTTTTTGTTTCTTTAGCTTAGTTGTGGGTATATTATTAGTATAAGGGGTGGATAGGAGGGGAAAATATAACTATAAGGGGAGGATTCATTAGGGGGAATTATGACGATGAGGGGGTCATTTATATAAGGGTTATTAGGAGGTATTATTAATACAAGGGGGAGGTTATTTATATAAGGAGCCATTAGGGGGCATCATTTATATTAGGAGGCATTATGAACATAAGGGGGTGGTCATTAATATAAGGAGCCATTAGAGGTGCAGTATTTATGTCAGGGTGAATCAGGGGCATAATATGAGGGTCAATTAATTTAATTAAGGTGGCACTTGGGTTTTAATAAGACTAAGGCCCCACATAGTGGGCTGCAGAAAAAAAAGCGCTGCAGGGAAAACCGCAGCGGTATCATTGTGGTTTTTCTCGCAGCACTTTTCACAGAAGGTCCGCAGAGGTTTCCCCTGTGGACTTTCTGATTTCAATACACCTATATGGAAACCGCCGGTGTTTCTGTAGGTATAATTGACATGCTTCAATTTCCAAAACAGCAACGGTTTTGGAAACCGCAGTGCATCTGCTGCACGTATTTTTCCGCAGTGTGGATGGGATTTCCTAGATGTAAAATGCCGAGTTTTTTTCTGTGCGTTTTCGCCACATGTGGCCCCCATCCCCACTTTGCAGTAAAATATGCGCTGCGAATACGCTGCGATTTCCAAAACAGACGCAATTTTGGAAATCGCAGCATGTCAATTATACCTACGGAAATGCTGGTGGTTTTCCTGTAGATATAATTGAAGCAGAAAGTCTGCAGAGGAAACCTGGGCTATAAGGAACGCCCCCTCTCTCTGTACTCGTCTATAGCGCTGTACTGTCAGAGGGGGCGTTCCTTACTGCCCGGCGATGACGCTGAGCTGTGAGGAATGCCCTCTCAGTACAAGTATAGACAAGAACTGTCAGAGAGGGCGCACAGCGCAGCTAGACTGTCAGGAACGCCCTTCTGACAGTAAACCATGAAACTAAGACCCCCTGATATCTCCAGTCCCGGGGCACATACCAGGAAAGCTGGCAGTGCGCTGAATTCAGCGTGCTGTCGGCTTTCTATCGATATGTAAAACAGCATATACATGAGGACATGAAAGGTCCTCTTTAAGGAGTTTTCCAGCTCATTTTTATTGATGGTCTATCCTCAGAATAAAACATCAGTAAGAGATAAGTGACTCCCCACTGATCAGCTGTATGAAGGGGCTATGGCGCCGGTTTATATCTCACGCTGTCTGTTTATAGTGACCGTGTGATGTAATTCCAGCCTTGTCACATAGCTGTGTATAGGACGAAGCTGTAGTTACGTTACATGGCCGCTATGAAAAGAATGACACTATGTAAACAGAGAAGGGGTCACGGCGCTTACACAGGTACCACAGTTCATTCAAACAGCTGATCCTGGGGGTCCCAGGTATTGGAACCCCAATAATTTATTTTCCCCTTTTTTTTAGGAAACATCTGTGGCATTATTAATAAGGGGCACTATTTAAAGGGGTACACTGGGAAGTTATTAACTTAAAGATGCACTTGGGGGTATTATTCATTATAGGGGGTTATATTATATATTTTATAATTGGGGTAGCAGCAAGATGGGGGCTTTGTGTAGATGAGGATAATGTGGGTCAGGTACCTGGAAAAGTGAGGAGCCAAAAATGTCTGTGTTGCAAGCTTTACAGAGAGTGAAAGAAGTGGTCATGGCCGTCCAGATAAAAGAGACGGGGAATGTGAACGATTAGTCAGAGACGTCACTGGTAAGTCACTAAATAATACTGCCCTGTATTCACCTAAATTGTCTGCAGAGCCCTGTGTAGAGCTGTTATATACCACTATGCGGTCAAAGTATACTGATAGTATCGGTATACGAACAAGTCCAAGTTGGGGGCCCACTTGGACATGTTCGCCCCCCTGTGCTGAACCCCTAGCTACACCTCTGGTCAGAGACATCACCTGTAAGTCACAAAATGTTACTGCACTGTATTCACCTAAATGATAGAGGATAAATACCTGAGTGATGGGGGTCTGTCTGCTGAGACCCCCACTGGGCCTGAGAATTGGATTTTTTTCCCCCCACTGGTTGGGAATCCAGCCTGGCTGCGGCTGAATATAGGTGTGTCACTTGGTGGATGGACGAACCCGCGTGGCTCTTATTCACTTCAATGGGACTTCCGGAGATACCTAAAGTCCAGTACTCAGCTATCTGCGGGGCTCCTATTATAGAGAATGGGGGCCACGTGGGCTCGTTCATCCACCAAGCAAAAGATGTGTGAAGTTACTTTCATTGTTAATGCTGTGTTCTTGATTTGATACTGAAGTAATACAGGAAGAAGAATTCTTAAAAACTGTTTCATAAGTTTGTGTATGTTTATTGTACGACAATAACAGCATGTGGCGCTAACAGCATGTAAACGCAATTTTATATTTTTTTTTTTTTGGGGGGGGGGGGCGTCTTTCAATAGTCCACCTCAGGCAGCAAAGAGGCTAGGTTCACCACTGGGTGCGAAAAAATATTAAACAGCTCATGTCATCTTTCCTAACTTCTCCAGGGATCCATCGTGGTATCTGGTCTTGGTTCAGATTGCATGGTGTGTGTTGGACATCCTTGGACAGGTTCTTACCATCTATTTATATAGGATTCAGCCAACCTGAGCTGGACCCCCCCCTCTCTACGTGTCTATAAACCCGTTAGTTACTACATATGATGTAGTATATGACCACTATATCTGGTGATGTTACCTTGTATATATTATTACATATCCATTTGTATCTGTATAATATGATTACATCAGCATGTAAATGTCATCACACCTCAGCCCTGTCCATTTCTAGTGTTGCTCTCCTAACCTACAGGCCACACAGGTGTGAGAACGTCTTTGTCTGTGGCTACTTTGTTGCTGCCACACCTTTGCAACTTCCCATTAATACATTACTTATAGCTTTGTTGTAATGCTGTGCATTGTGCAAACCACATCAATATTATCTTCCATCAGTGTAAAAATGATGTGTTCAGAAGTGCATTGGTAGAATGAACTTTAGATTTTGCATGTCTTTGCCAACCTTGACTCACTGTTCCGTGGCCAATGGCATAAAACGTTCTTACTTCCCACTCATATCAGGGCCATTTTAACACATAAGTGGGCCCCTCCCCATCACCACCACCTAGGAACACCTGACCTGCATGAATTATAATGCTCCGTCATAGTATAACACCCCTTAGTGGCTCTCACACAGTATAATGGCTCCCTAGTGGCCCCATACAATATGCCCCTTATAATGTCCTCCTCCAGGTTGCCCCCTAACAGATTCATGTCCTCACCCCAGGTTGCCCCCCACAGTTTCATGTCCCCATCCATGTTGCCCCCACAGTATCATGTCCTCACCCCAGGTTTCCCCCACAGCATCATGTCCCCCCCACATATTCATGTCCCCCTCCAGGTTGCCCCCCACAGATTCATGTCCTCAACCCAGGTTGCCCCCACAGCATCATGTTCTCACCCCAGGTTGCCCCTACAGTATCATGTCCCCCTGCAGGTTTCCCCCACAGTATCATGTCCCCCCCCACTGACATGGCCCCCTCAGGTTGCACCCACAGTATGTCCTTAATCCAGGTTGCCCCCACAGTATCATTTCCCCTCACAGATTCATGTCCCTCTCCAGGCTGCCCCCCACAGATTCATGTCCCCCTCCAGGTTGCCCTCCACAGTATCATGTCCTCATCCCAGGTTGCCCCCATGGTATCATGTCCCCCCACACAGACATGACCCCCTCAGGTTGCCCCCACAGTATAATGTCCCCCCACACTGACATGGCCCCCTCAGGTTGCCCTCACAGTATCATGTCCCCCCAGGTTGCCCCCATAGTTTTTGTGTCCCCCACTGTATATATATCATATAAAAAACAAACATTAATACTTACCTTTCCCCGTTCCCCAGTTCACTCCTTTCTCTGGTCCTGGAGTCTTCAAGGAGTAACAGGTGCGATGTAAGTGACATTGCTACATCGCGCCTCCTGCTCCCAGGACACCCGGAGCAAAGAAAGCAGCCGGGTTATGAGATAGGGTGCCATCCGCTCCCTGCTTCATCACAGCCTGCAACTCATCAGCATCCTCTGGTCCTCTGTGGTAGCCCGGACCCACTGCCCTGGACAGCGGGACAGCAAATGTAGGACTGTCCTGCTGTCCAAAGGGGGCCCTCACTATCATAGGGCCCGGTGCAAGTGCACCCATGGCCCTATAGTTAAACTAGCCCTGGGTGGTGGACGGCGCTCCCATTCACTGCAATGGGAGGCAACCAATGTAAATCACTCTCATTGAAGTGAATGGGAGCGCAATCCACCACCAGTTATGTCCACATTCATCCTGGTTGCGGTCAGTACTGAATGTGCAAAAGGACCTCTCGTTCACACCTTGTGACATGACACCTTTAAAAGCTCCTGAGCCACTGTCTGGCCTGGCAGAGCTGCTGAGTCTCCAGATGAGCTCTCTAGTGCCTGATATCAGTACAGGGGCAGTTATCACCTGTAACCGCAGACACTACTAATACCACAGTTACAGGAGGAGGAGAACATGTAAATGTCCCCTATAGATCTTTATAACCTCATGGGGCATATTATGTAATAAAATATATAGGAAATAAATAAAGGGAATAAAGAAGCAACTACATCAAACCAATGTAAACCATCTGTATGGCCTCTTGTTCAACTAAGACTATACATATCATACCTGTATATACAGTAAAAACCACCATTATACAATAGGAAACTGAAAACTTTACTTTGGTGACAATTTGCAAACTTAAAACAATAAAGTTCAATAAAATGACCCAAAGATGATAACTTTCTAACTTTTTTTTTTTTACAGTAAACCCCAAAACAAAAGAGAAATCATCATCTTAATACAGTATTTGTCATGTAAAAGTGATGCAAGTATTATTCTGCTAGCCTAAGCAATAAGAAAGGGCCAATAATCCACCATGTGCAGGGAAATGCTAGAAAAGTGTTTGGCCATTAAAGGGTTAACTTTACATCACTGGTCAGCAGCCAATAGGATCGCTGGACCAGAGTTTGAAAAAAAACATTACTGCCAGTTGTGCTCAGTCAGTTACAGGACAACGCCGAGTGAAGACGCCGGTAAGATCTGACACCCCATCATCTGATAGGACTGACCCTGATTTATCTCCCATGAGGCCTCATTCACATTATCAGGAATCTGATGAGGTCCTCAGTGTTTTAAAATATGGGGCGTGTCATGAGTCACCACTAGGGGGAGGTAGCTGGATATGTACTGATATCACTCCCATACACTATGTTTCTGCAGTGACAGGGAGTTACATCAGAGATTCCCAAACACAGGGCCGCAGCAACCTGGTGGGAAGATGGCCGCATGTCTTAATACTACATTATCTGTATCCTAACATTATCTGGGGGCCACTTCGGAGCTGTACTGGGTGTCTGGGGGTCATTGTTAGGTGTGTGAGGGCCACTGGGGAGCATTTCTAGGTGTTTGTAAGGCACTGAGGAGCATTACTAGGTGTCTGTGAGCCACTGGGGAACATTATTAGGTATATGAAGACCATCAGGGAGCATTATTAATTTCCATTGAGGACTGTTAGGAGTCTAGGGGCCACTGGGAGCATTAATTGGAGTCTAGGGGCCACTGGGAGCATTAATAGGAGTCTAGGGGCCACTAAGGAGCATTAATAGGAGTCTAGGGGCCACTAAGGAGCATTAATAGGAGTCTAGGGGCCACTGAGAGCATTAATAGTATATCAGTGTTTCATTATAGGGGTGACACCAGGACGTACACCCACTATCAGGACATGGGGAAAGCTGCAGTGTTTGAATCTTTATCAGATCTGTCACTAAGTCTGTTTTTGGGTTTACAGATTTTGCTACGAATTTTAAAGTTATGGATCGCAGAGCTATGGAGGTCAGTGTCTTCATTATAACCTGATCCCTTGTCCTATTGTCCTCTGCTCCATCCCTGATAAGCGACACTTACTGTATTCTCTTCTCCTTAGCACATCTACCGCCAGCAGTACGTGTATGGACAAGGACCCTTCTCATGTGAGTACTTTTAGCCCCATAATTTCATTGATGAAACTGAATGATTTGTTTAGTTATATGTTTTTATGCTCATCCTATAATCCAGTATATCTGATGCACCTAGCAGGCTGCATTGATGGTGGATTAAAGGAATTTTACTGTAATTTTTTTGTACATAAAGGTTACTGTATATCTTATGATTGATCCCATTATCTGGTTTTGTTCTCTCTTCAGCTTATCCCTGCAACATGGACTTAAGAAATCTTCAAATCCTCGCCTATTCCATGAAGTTCCTGCCATCACCTTTCTTCAAGATGGAGGTTAGTGATCATTCTGCCTACTATGTTATCATTAGATTCACACATGTCCTTACTATAGATGTAAAAATTGTATAAGAAAGTCTCAATAGACAATTGACTGATTCCTTATTTTTTAGCGCCTCATGCCAACCAACCGCGAAGCCCAGAAGAAATATCTGCCCTTTCCACTGGATGAAGAGGAACCTGAGCTGCGCAAAGAGAAGAAACAAGAGCCAAAGAAGATGCAAAAAGAGGCAAAAAAAATGTCAGGTGAAGAGGAAGCGGGAAGAAAAAGACGACAAGAAGACCACTGAGAAGAAGTCCAGTGAAGAGAAAGAAGAGATGAAGAGGAAGAAGAAAAGGGAAGATAAAGAAACAAAGAATGAGGGAGAAACCAGCCAGAAACCTCAAGACCAGAGTCAGGAAAGAAGATCCACGACTCACCGATATTCCCCTCCTCCGCTACATCCACACCAGACTCGGAGGGAAGAAGAACATCATGTCCAACCTTCTCTTCCATCCCTGGCGCAGGTAATGTATGAGCCCGCCAAGGTGTAATACCAGCAGCAGCACCTATAGGAAAAGTAATAGTCATATTAATAGTCATAGTAATTAGAGCCCAATTATAGAATAGTAATAACAGTATAATAATAATCTTAGAAAAAAATAGTATAAAATAATATCATTATTAAGGTTAATCAGCTATTAATTATAATAGGAACCAGCAGGTTTGATCCGGGGTCCTCGGACTGATCGCCTTTTCCTGGGGTCAAGAAAGAATTTTCCCCCTGTGACATGAATTGGCAGAATATGTCCAGGGGTTTTCGCTTTCTTCTGGATCAACAGCGTTAGGGATAGGACTTAATGTATAATTAGATTAATAAAGCAATAGAACCAGTCATTTTAGGAGTAATAATTTTAAAAAATCCCCCAAAAAAAGAATAGCAATAATAAAAGTAATATTATAAAAGTAGTCAAATAATTATAGCAAAAAAAAAAAATTGTAATAGTCGACCTAATTTATAGATAGAGTGAGATATTATTAGAAAGAGTAATATTGATAGTAGTAATTAGATTCCAATATAGAATATTAATATTATTTCAAGAATTATTATATTAATAGGAAAAACTAATAGAAGTATTTAGATTAATTGACTATAATAATTATTACATTGCAGTAGACTTCAGTAGGATTGATCCGGGGTCCTCGGACTGATCGCCTTTTCCCGGGGTCAAGAAGGAATTTTTCCCCTGTGACACGAATTGGCTGAAAGTGTCCAGGGGTTTTTTTTCGCCTTCTTCTGGATCAACAGCTTTAGGAATAGGGAACTAGTTTAGAGTTTATAGTAGAATTATAAAATAAATATTAGTAATAATAATATAATATTAGTAAATATATACATAAGATAATATACTAAGAATACTAATAGTATAATAATAGTAATAAAAGTAAGCATAGTACAAAGTTGAAATAATAATTATCTAAAAAAGCATCAAAATATTATATCAATATTTAGGATAATTAATAATAGTAATAAATTGTAGACTTTAGCAGGTTTGATCCGGGGTCTTCGGACTGATCGCCTTTTCCCGGGGTCAAGAAGGAATTTTCCCCCTGTGACATGAATTGGCTGAATGTGTCCAGTGGTTTTCGCCTTCTTCTGGATCAACAGCTTTAGGAATCAACTAGATTTAGGAATCTAATTTAGAGTTATTTCCCCCGGGACATGAGTATTGATAATAATAATATTAATTGTTAGAAATAAATGATTACTTAGTTATTATAACTATGTGTCGTCTCCTTTATTTCTCCAGTAACAACACTTTAATATTCAGATATCCACATATATGTTATAACCCTCATTTTCATGGTCCCTAGGGGCAGCATAGTATGGGGACAGGCCAGTGGCATAAGAACCGCGGTAGCAGCCATAGCGGCTGCCACAGGACCTGGGACCTTAGAAGGCCCTGCAGGCCCCCGAGGCTTTTTTTTTTTTTTTTAATAGGCCGTTACCTGCTGGAGTAACCCCAGCAGGTAACTGGGCCTTATTTACTTACCGATCCCCACTTTTGCTCATGGCCTCCTCTGCTTCCCCTTCTGCGTCCCATATTACATCGCTGCGGCCCCCTGGAGTGCAGAAGGAGAAGCGGAGGCGGCTGTGAGCAAAAGCAGGGATCAGAAAGTGAGACCATGGGCCCGCGGCAAGAGTATTTGTTGGGCGAATCCCAACATATGCGGCTATCATTATACATTGGGGTCTCTTCAAATCCCAGAGTATAATGATTGGAGGCCCAGGGGAGGTGAGCGAACATAAAAACCAGTGTTACTCACCTCTCTGGCGTGACTCCCTGCTGTCTTAGGGCCTCTTTAATGACGTCACAGTTCAATATACTCTGGGGTCTGAAAATACTGTGTGGAGGGGCCACTATGGGGCATAATACTGTTTGTAGGGTCCACTATGGGACATGATACTATGTGGAGGGGCCACTATAAGACAATATACTGGGTGGAGGGGCCGCTATGAGACATTAGACTGTCTGGAGACCACTTTGGGACATTATAGCAAGGGAAAGGGGCACTATGCCGTGGGGGTGGGCCCAAGTAAAAAATTTGCTGTGGGGCCCCCTATATACAGATACAGAGCTCCATATATACACATACAGAGCTCCATATATACAGATACAGAGCTCCATATATCCTACATAGTTATACAGGTACATAATACAATTCTGGGTACCTGCGGTCACCACATGAGAATTGTACAAGGCCTCAGTCCGGGTGTTACTAATGACTGATGTCCGCCATAATAGTTGGATGTATATATATGGCGGCCGGTCTACAAACTTATAAAAAAAAATTTCCCATATGCTGAACGCCGCAGCAGGAAAAAAACAAAACGACCCAACTACTGTTTTTACGTTATTTTGCCTCCCATAAAATGTTGATAAAAATAGATCAAAGCAATAAACATTGCCCAAAATGGAATAACTAAAAAGTACATCTGCGCCCCCCAACAAAAAAAAAAAAAAAAAAAAAAAAAAAATATGTCCTATGCATCCCTGTACATGGAAATATAAGTAAAGTTACGGGAATCAGAATATGGCAACTCCAAGAAGTTTCTTTGGTTTTACTGCAAAGTTTTGGATCTTTTTAATGTGTTAAAAGCTAAAAAAGAAATGATGTAAGGTTGGTATCTCTGGAATCGTACCGACCTATAGAATACAGATGACATGGCATTTTCGCTGCATAGTGAATGCTGTAAAAACAAAGCCAAAAAGAAAATTTTTCTCTAATTCCACCCGATTCAAAATTTTTTCCAGCCTCCCAGTACATCGTACAGAATATTAAATGTAACAATTAAGAAATACAATTTATCCTGCAAACATTAACCCTTCATATGGCTCTGTGAATAGAAAAATGTAAAAGTTATAGAGTTTGGAACGTGGGGAGTCAAAAATTAAAACTGAAAAAATGCCTGAGGCAGGAAGAGGTTAAAGAGGATTTCCCATGTCTGACATTTCTCAATTGTCTGATGACAGCAACCTCCAGCTGTTGTGAAACTACACTTCCCAGCATTCACACTGGCTCAGCTGTTTTCAAAACTCCCACAGAAGTGACTGGAGCATTCTGGGAGTTGTAGTTTCACAACAGTCTATGGGAATGACAGAAACAGCAGAGCGCTGTACTCGACCATCTCCATCAGTCCCGAAAGGTAATCTGTATTTTGTGTAGAATCTAAAAATTACACTTATTGTGCAGGGTTTATAGGAGACACAAAATGGGGAATAATCACTGTGTGTGACTCTCCTGCAGCAGTCTTATCAACTTGGGATAGGAGATTTGTGTAGAGGTTAGGAAACGGTGAAGAGTCTG
This sequence comes from Leptodactylus fallax, assembly GCA_947044405.1. Taxonomy (NCBI): domain Eukaryota; kingdom Metazoa; phylum Chordata; class Amphibia; order Anura; family Leptodactylidae; genus Leptodactylus; species Leptodactylus fallax. The sequence continues at coordinate 283,378 of CAMRHE010000151.1, forward strand.
CTAGAAAATTGTGGAACCAAAGATGTCTGTCAAATTCTGCAGAGATAAGTCATGGTCAGGAGAAGTCGTCATGGAGGTCTGAGCTGGATGAAGAAGGAAGAGGAAACTTAAAGAGGATCTTTCACCACCTCCAAAAAGTCCAATTCTTTACATTATTTAATAGCTGCTGCTCCACTGATTTTTTTCTCTAGCCTCCACCATTCCTGAGCAATTAATGCTGTTAGTTTTGGTGCCTGATATTCTATTTAGGCTCTATACTGTCAGGAGGGCGGTGTCAGGCAGGAGCAGGCAAGGGGTGTGATTCTGAGCTCTGACACTGGCTGCCTCTGATTGGAGCTTTGAATCATGCCCTCTGCCTGACACCGCCCTTCTGACATTACAGAGATTAAGGCCAGGGCCCAACATAGCGGAAACGTTGCGGCATTTTACAGTACCTGCAAAGTGGATGGGATTCTGGCTAATTCCATCCACTCATTGCAGAGAAATATCCGCAGTGGACATTCTGCTATTTCTCAAACTGTTACGTTTTTGTTCATCGCGGTATGTCAATTATACCTACGAAAACGCTGAAAAAGCGCAGTAAAAAGCTCTGGGGGGAAAACTGCAATAGTTCCCCCTTATCAGTAATAGCCCCCCTTATAATTAATGCTCCTCCCTTATAAATAGACCCCCTTATTAATAATAGCCCTCTCACAAATAACAGTTCCCCTTATAAATAATGGTCCCCATTATCAGTAATTGCCCCTTTATAAATAACAGCCCCCTGTATAAATAATAGCCCTCTTAACAATAATACCCCTTTAACAATACCCCCTTATAAAGTTTCCCTCTTATAGCTGCCTTATATATAATTTCCACCTCATTATAGGCCTCTTATACAGTGCCTTGCGAAAGTATTTGGCCCCCTTGAACTTTTCAACCTTTTGCCACATTTCAGGCTTAAAACATAAGGATATAAAATTTTAATTTTTTGGTGAAGAATCAACAACAAGTGGGACACAATCGTGAAGTGGAACGAAATTTATTGGATATTTTAAACTTTTTTAAAAAATAAAAAACTGAAAAGTGGGGCGTGCAATATTATTCGGCCCCTTTACTTTCAGTGCAGCAAACTCACTCCAGAAGTTCAGTGAGGATCTCTGAATGATCCAATGTTGTCCTAAATGACTGATGATGAGAAATATAATCCACCTGTGTGTAATCAAGTCTCCGTATAAATTTCGTTCCACTTCACGATTGTGTCCCACTTGTTGTTGATTCTTCACCAAAAAAATGAAAATTTTATATCCTTATGTTTGAAGCCTGAAATGTGGCAAAAGGTTGAAAAGTTCAAGGGGGCCGAATACTTTCGCAAGGCACTGTAAATAGCTCCTCCTCTATAAATAATAGCCCCTTATATATAACAATCCCTCCTTATATATAATAGTTCCTCTGTTATACATAATAGCCCCATTATCATAGCTACTTTATATATAATTCTCGCTTAAAATAGCCCCCTTATATATAACAGTCACCCCCTTATAATAGCCCCCTTATATTAGCTCCTCTCTTATAATAGCCCCCATGATATATAATAGTTCCCCCATATAATAGCCCACTTATATATAACAGTCTACCCATTATAATAGCCCCCTTATATATAAGAGTTCATTCCTTGAATAAAATAGTTTCAACCTTATAATAACTCCCCCTTATTTATAATAGTTCTGCCCTTATAAGGGGGGCTATTATAAGCGGGGAACTATTATTTATAGAGGTGCTGTTATTTATAAGTGAGGAACTATAATATAGGAGGGCTATTATAAGGGGGAACAATCACATACAATGCCCCCCTATATATAATAGTTCATCTCTTAGAATAATCCCTTTATATTTAATAGTGTCCCCACTATAACAGATGCCCTTATAAATAATAGTTTGCCTCCTTATAACAGTCGCCTTGTCAGATCCCCTTTAACTGTCCAGAAAACAATACATTTCTTATTTACCTTACTGCGGTCCCCCAATGAGCGAAGCAGCCAAAGCATCTCCCTGCAGGACTCGCACAGGTGGGGCAATGCAGTGATGTCCTGTGCGTTACTGTCAGTCTATGGCAGAGCAGGGACTTTTCAGCTCCTTGCGCGATCACAGGTTTAAACAGTATCAGCGTGTACACCACACAGGACCGGCTCCAGGATTGTGTGGCCCTTCAGTAGGCCCCTTTTGGAGCAACTCATGCACAACTCAGCAAAAGAAAAAAAAACTGAAATGAGGTGTTTTTTTTACTGAGGTAGACCTCCTGGAGTGGAGTGTAATACAGTCCATTCCAAACAAGGAGATAGAACCTGTTCAGACATCAGAAAGTAAAGAGGAATTTGAGATGGACACCTGCCCCGGATTCCTCTTTATTTTCTGCCCCCGGATCACGGTGGTAGATGCAGAACATCAGCATTCTGTTGCATCTTTCCACCACTGACTAGGTCCAAATGAATGAGTCTAACCTGTGGGGAGTCTCAAGCTGCGGCCTCCGAATCAGCAGCAAGATTTTCAATGTCCTGCTTCAATCTCTGCCTCCCATTGGAAACAATAGGAGGCAAAATGAGGGCGGAATCTGCTGCAGAATCAGCCACAGATTTTGCTGTGTGAACGGGGCCTGATACTGTTAACAGTGCAATGAACGCTTTCATCTATATTAATGGAAGTGCTCAATGCAGAAACTCAGTGGGGCCCCCACAGATACTATGCATATATATATTTACAGTGCCTCTGAAGCCTGTAATATATATATATATATCTATATATATATATATAGATATATATATATATATATATATATCTACACACATGCACTGTCTTCTGGGTGGGTGTGTAGATGTATATAGATGAGATATTTGAGGAAAGGATATGATCGGTTGGTTAGAAGATGACCAACCAAGAATCTTAGGAAATATAGTGCGGATCATGCTGATAAATATAATGCAATGCAGTAAATACTGACAGCAGAGCAAAACAAATATGTGTGAAACTCTGGTTCAAATTTTATATACCATAGGGAATCTGTATAAGTGAATACCGCACACACAGACAGACAGACCGAACATGTACACACACACACACATAACATGTACAACCATATACACCACATGTACACACACACACAGACACAACACAGAAAATACATGTATATACACAAAGAACACATATATATATATATATATATATATATATATATATAGTATATACACACACACATAACATGTACAACCATATACACCACGCGTACACACACAAGACAGAACATATACACACACAGAAGACACATACCTGGAGCCAGTCAGGGATTGATTACACTGGTCTGCAGCAGCCTAAAGTAATGGATCATCCCCTGCACAGCAATACTCCGGGAGGAGGAGGAGGAGCTGTCAGCCTGCGCGGACACTTGGTAAGTAAGTGGGGGAAGTCAAAGTGAGGCAGTCAGTGCCGTGGCCCCCAAGCTCCTGAGGGGGCCCACTGGGCTGCCAGGTGCTGACGCAGGCCCGTCAGTACACCATGCCCATATAGCTGCGGAGCTCCCTGGATCCGGGAGCCTGATGCTCCACATCCTGGGGGCTCCTTTGGGGACGGGGGTCCTGGGCAATTGCTCAGCCTCCCCCCACCCTCACACCGGCCCTGGTTGCCATTCAATTTAGTCTTACATATCCAGAAATAATAACAGGGGACTTGCACAGAGCAGGGCTCCCCCTACACTCCACAGACATACAGAATTTAGATTGTGAGCCATACTTGGGACAGTGAGTAATGACAATATCTGAGCACTGCAGAATAGGATGGCGCTATATAAGCAAGGTAAATAAAAAAATAAAATAAACCCCCTGGAGTTCTTTTTTTTTTTTTAATCTCCTGACTCCATACCTGCCGATCAGAACAGACGAGGTAACGAGACAAATAGTACAGTGGGGCCCAACAGGCCCCTTAGGACAGGTGAAGAGACAAACAGCACAGTGGGGCCGCACAGACCCCTTAGCACGGGTGACGAGGCAAATAGTACAATGGGGCCGCATAGACCCTTTAGGACAGGAGATGAGACAAACAGTACAATGGGGCCGCACAGACCCCTTAAGAAAGGAGACAAGTCAAACATAACAGTAGGGCCATACAGACTCCTTAGGGCAGAAGACAAGACTAACAGCATGGTGGGGCAGCACAGACCCCTTAGGATAGAACTAAAAAATAACCTTTTTACGGGACCCCAACTGATTTGATATTAATAAGCTTTCCTTTTAAGCAAGCACTGTTGTCTTGCAGCGCTGAGATCCTTGGTACAAATCCAACCAAAGGCAATGTCTGGATGGAGTTTGTATGTTCTCCCACGTGCCAGAAATCTACTGACGCCTGCGTGTATGACAGCCTCTAACTCCATGGCAGTCTCTGTGTGAAACGCACATTACAAATGTTTGTCATAAGTATAGGTAATCCATACACTAATCCCCCTGTAATTTCAGTTTTACTGTAGTCTATGGATGACTACATGTGAATAACATGGATGTCACATGTTCAGGACCCTTATCTAGCAACTAGATTGGTTAGAGAGTGACAACAAATAGCGTCTCTCGCTATGGAGGACCCATCATGCTCATGTTTGACACAGACAGTCCAATGATTTTAATGGGAATTGTGTAATGCTTTACTTCCCCTGTGGGGGTGCTGCAGAGGAATTGAACTGTTATGATCAAATGCAGTATTCACTCAGTTTACAGGAACAGGTCACAGAACCAGAACTACTAACTACTATGGCAAAAAGACCTGACAGAAGATTGAAGGATTCGTCTATCCAGACTTCCAGAGCTTAGATAGCAGATGAGGATGAAGTAACTTCCGTGCTGCGGAGTGCCGTGAGAGCTGTAGAGCTTGGAGCAGTGAGGGAACAGAATGGTCATCTATCCGGGCAGCAACAGGGATGGCGGCGAAGTACAAACGGTAGAAGCAATAGAGTAGTCATCTATCTGGTCGGCAGCAAGATGGCAGTGAGGTACAGAGCGTAAGACAAAGGCAGGTCCAGGAGAAAAGCGATGGTCAGAGCCAAAAGGGTACGTAGGAGCCAAGTCGGTAAACAGGAGCGAAGTCAAACAGCGGAGCCAGGGGTCAGAAACAGGAGCTAGGTGCAGAGACAAAAGCCAAACTAACCAGACAAAAACTGAATATCCGGCAATCAGGTTCAAATAGGAGTGGCCTTTTAAAGACCTGGGAAACAGACAGGTGATCAAGCCTTAAAGGGGAACACACACCAAATAGAAAAGACATTAGAGGGAAGTTGGTACACTCACAGCAGTAACCACTGAGGTTCCAGCTCTACTCCTAACATGAACACTTGGTGTTGGATTTTCCCACAGCTGACCGCTATTGTTCTCATCTCTCAAGAATAAGTGGCTGTATCTGAGGTTACCTGCAGCTTTTTGCATACCAATGCTATCATCTAGATCAAGGATTTTAGGAATAAATGCAGGCTATTGTGTGTTTGTCATGTGTGTCTGGGATGTAGACACTCATTAAATTCTATTATCTAAGTGCAATTTCCAGAACAAGCTTAACTTGGCTTTTTGTATCGTGTTTGTGTCATGTATCGTGTGGGGACCAAAAAAAGTGGGTGTTATACTATGTCGGGGCCAAATAAGGGTATTTTTTGATCAGCCAATTAGGAGATGGGTCCTAATTAGGGGGGCCCCATCACACAACCAATGATAGCCAGGTTGGGGAATTTTTTTTTGGGGGGGGGGCACCCTCCTATAGTTCACCTTAGGCAGCACAGAGGCTAGGTTCACCCCTGCCTACACTTGAGCAGGCCATGACTTTTGCCGTCTGTATTGACCGTAGAATCCGGGAAAATATTAAAGAGAGAGTAGGTCCTGTCTCCTCCAAGTTTTCTGTCTCTTCCTCTCTCTCTCCTGATAAACCCACTTTTTCTCCCATCACTCCTGGTGAGGAACCCATGCAACTGGGAGCTATGGACGCCAAGACTCGATGAGAGCATCGTCTCCGGAATAACCTCTGCCTGTACTGTGGTACTTCAAGCCATATAATTTGAGACTGCTCCATCAGACCCCGCACACCAGTGGAAAAGCTTCAGTGCCTGAGTGGTAGTCGGAAAAACCACTCAGGCAACCAGGTATTTGCTGAAAATAACAATAAGATGTTGTTATCTGTGTCTCTGTCATCTGGGGACAGATCTGTTTCTGGCCAGGCCTTAGTTGACTCTGGATCTGCATGAAACTTTGTCACATTCTCGTTTGTCTCAGCTTTAGGCATTGAGCTTTTGCCACTCGACAATCCTCTGTCGGTTACTGGGGAGGATTTTGCCCCACTGACCAGAGGTAAGGTCCGATTCAAGACCCCCTTAATCACGTTGCAAGTGGGTTCTGCACATTCTGAGGTCATGAGTTTTTTTGTTATGGAGCATCTGTCTTCCGATATTATTTTGGGTCTCCCCTGGTTGAACCTCCATAACCCTATTTTTGATTGGGGTAAAAGGGAGTTGGTAAAATGGGGAAATCAGTGCTCATCACATTGTATTGCTTTGCACACCTTAGATTGTGTCAGTGAGGAGATGGTCTCAGCTGTAAAGGTTGGAAACACCAGGCGAATAAAAGACGTTTGCCTGGTCCACCAGCGCCTGTTGTTGTTCAGGGAGAGGCAGAGAAAATACTGGGTCCTTCTAAAACTGGTTTGTCTGGTGAGGGTCCGGTGGCCCCTCATAAAAGGGGTGGTACTGTAACATCTCTTCCTGTTCGGGTCTCTGCGCCACCCTCTGCTTGCACGCAGGGGCGCAGGAGGCGTGTTCAGTTTGATTCCTTGCTTAAGGTTCTTGATGCTCAGTCTGAACACTGTCCTATGTAATTGAATTTCAGCCATACCCGTCTCCTGCACCTTGCTTCTCTCTGCTCCTCTAACAGTTAATCTTAGCCTTGCCTTTGTGATTGACGGCCTCTTTCAATCAGTTCTGGGTCAGGTACTTACTTGCTATAAACAGATCGTCAGTTCACACATGGGGGCTGGCTATTGAGATTCTGTTTGTGACTTTGTCCCTGCTAGCTCCTTTTCTGCTATTTCTTGTATTCCTATTCCTGACCTCTGGCTTTGACTTGACTATTCTCTTGGATTGTGATTTTGTACTGCATTGCTCGTCTGTTACTGACCCCTTGGCTAGCTGACCTCCCTTTGTTGTTGCTTGTCCTGTCTGCGTTCTGTGTTGTCACTTATATTAAGAAGGGACTGTCGACCAGTTGCTGGCTGTCGCCTAGGACAGATCCAGCAAATTAGCCAGGGACAGTGGGGGGGTTCAGCTTTAGGGCTCACTGTCTTGTTGTGTCCCTCCCCCCAGGGTTCTGCAGCAGCGCTGGGGAATTGCTCAACTGGTAATTCCCTTACATCAGTCATGTTAATTTCAGCCTAGTCATGGCGTCTGCTTACTAATCACACCTCCTGGTTGGTCAATCATGTCCAGGACACCATGACTAGTCTGAAGCTCCTCCCTGCCCCCTGTGACTACTTAGGGTAATTTCCATATGACTTTTTATGCTTTTAAACATTTGTAACTTCAGTTTGCAAGAGCAGAAATATTACAGAGGGGACCAATGGAAAGGGAATTACTTTATCCTGCACATAATGAGTCAGTTTATGGTGGAAAAACCACCCGACAGGTTCCCTTTAAGGGTTGTATCTTTATGCTATGATGCAATATATCAAGGTCAATGCGAGGCATTTTATCAGGATAAATAGATAGCTGCCCCACACCACATAGTATAATACAGTCGCTGTTTACTTTATGACTTATATACAAGCTTTCTATATGGTTTCCTTTTACTATATAGCCCGCTAAGCCTTGCACATCTTCAGCCACACATCCCAGCCCCTCCAGGACAGAGTGGGACTGCTCCTCTTATATAGAAGTGTTTAGTTTCTTGACGCTTTTTTTTCCTACTAGATATTTCACTAATCCTTATCCCAGCTGGAAGCACAAATGCAAGATTGTAGCGGCAGCCAGGAAGGCTCTCGCTGTGTTATGTTTGTCAGTTATCTGAATAATTATTATGGAAATCATCCTTGACATTCTAAAGAGGCACATGACACTATTAAATGATTTGTATCCAATTTCCTCTCTCACTGTGTTTGGCCCAGTGTTCATGTAGATATTGATAAAACATTAACAAATAAGAATTTAGAATAAACTTAGATTGTGTAACTTTGCGGGAGCTTAATGAGATGAAGTATATACCCTGGGTCGCCTATTGGTTTTTATATACAGATAGAAATCATGGACTGAATTAACTCTATATGCAAAGCTCCATTTCAAACAAACTGTGACCCATTGTATGATGGTCTGTAGGCTCTAAGGGCTGATTCTCATGTTCATGTTCTGTCCGAGAATCCTATTTGTGTGGCAACTGCATGTCCTAGATCAGTGATAGCTAGCCTTTTAAGCTTGGTGTGTCAAAATTCGTAAAACCTAGTTTAACTCGGGTGGCGTGTCACATCCAGAAATATCAATAATTTTGTGATATTTGTAGCTCTATTAAAAAAAAAAAGTAATATTTTTCATATATGTATTTGTATTATATGTATTTCTGGCCCATCACACAGTATATGATCCCCTTTTCCTGGCCCATCACTCGGTATATGACCACCTTTTTTTTTTTATCCCCCACACGGTGTATGACCTCCTTTTTTTTGCCCACCGCAGTATAAGAACCTCTTTTTTTTTTATCCCCCACACAGCATATGATCCCCCTATTTATGGCCCCCACACAGTTTGACACATTTTATATGGCCCCCCACACAGTATATGACCCCCTGTTATCCCCCCACCAACACACAGAGTAGTGGCCGATACTTTTCACTCACCTGTCCACGCTCCAGTCTTGGCCTCCCTCTGCTGCCACCTCCATGGTGCGCTATTGCCGACTCTGAAGAAGGCCAGGATACTTTACGTAGTGTCCTGGCATTCTTCAGCATCGTGACGTCAGTGTAGCACCGCCTAGAGGAGGCTGAGGACGGCGGCCTGGACTGGAGCGTGGACAGGTAAGTTAAAGTATAGGCAGCTGCTTATTGCAACACAATAAGTAGCCGCCGATGCGTGTCACCCAAAATGTCTTTGCATGTCACCTGTGACACGCGTGTCATAGGTTCGCCATCACTGCTCTAGATTGACCAAGGCTGAACACCTGAACATTGCAGGTCTACAGTCCTGTTCTCACATGATGCTATGACAGTAAAGTTGAGGTCATTCTGGAAGTCTCAGTGTCATAAATCACTAAGATGCTGTGAGTTTATTCCAGATGAACTGCAGGCAGTCCAGGAAATGTGCCTATGACATGGACCTAGCTTTCCATCCAAACATGGCTTTGTGAGCTAGCCCTAAGTGCTAGAAGCTGGCCAGTGGTGTGCTTGGTTTTCTTAGAAAAGGCTTCAGCACTTACCCAAGTGTTGCGGTCTCTCATATAGCAGATCTACAGGGGGCCTGGGTGTTGCACCCTTGCTGAACTTCAACTGATGGCCTGTCCTAAGGATAAGTCATACATAAATAAGTCTGGAAAACTCCTTTACATGTTAAAAAAAAAAAAGAAGCTAACTAAAGCCCCTTGCAGACAACATGGCGTAGGTCAGTGTGCTATCCATGTTTTTCCTGGATAGTACACTGACCCATTCATTTCTGTTGGCCCACGCACAGTATAATACATGGTCGTGTGCGTGGGCCGACAGTCTGGGCTGCAAAACTCAGGACAGGTCCTATTGCTGTCTGGTTTTGCAGACGTGCTTTCGCAACTCCTATTCATTGACTGAATGGGGCCGCAGAAGCATGGTCAGTGCATGGGCGGCACACGGATAGCATCCCTGTAGTGCCTGTGTACCAGCCGTGCTGTTCAATCACGGGCGGCAGCGAGACATGCGCAACTAGCCTAAGGCTGAAGCCCCATGTTGCAGAAGTGCTGCGTTTTACAGTACCTACAAAGTGGATGGGATTCTGGATAATCCCATCCACACATTGCAGAAAAACATTCACAGCAGAAAAGCTGCGTTTTTGAAAATTGCAGCATGTCAATTATACCTGTGGAAATGGTGGCATTTTCTGTATAGATATAATAGGGGCAATCTATTATAGGAAAACGCTGCAAAATCGCAAATAAAAACACTGCAGAAAAAACATGATGTGTTTCCACCATGTTTTTTTCCGCAGCGTTCTTTGCTGTGCTTCACTACGTCGGGCCTTAGCCTAAAGCTGCATAAATAGGTATAGAAATGTTATGCACACATATCTCCACATAAGGCTGCTAGTGCACATTATGGTGAATGGGAGATGGTTTTAAATGACTGTAGTTGTAAATGGCTGTGGGAGAGGGAAGGGGTTAAAATGACAACAAAAATCATATTCACCTGCACTTCACCTTGCTGTCCCTTCAGTTCCAGCACGTCAGTGATGACATCTGTGTCCCCCACATGCTCGTTGCAGCCAATCACTGGCCTCAGTAGTCACATGCAATAGGTCACCCTTTCCCTGATCTTTGCAATTTTTTGTTTGGGCCCAGAAAACCTTTTTTTGGCCTTTTCTAAGGCCCCACGTAGTGTGCTGCAGCCAAAAAGCAATGTGGGAAAAACTGTGGCGGAAACGCATTGTGGTTTTTCCCGCAGTGCTTTTCACACTATAGGGGAATCGCCGCCGTTTCTGTAAGTATAAATAACGCAACGGTTTTTGCAGATTTTTTTTCTGCATTGTTTGGATGGGTTTAGCCAGAATCCCATCCACTTTGCAGGTACTGTAAAGCAAAATTGCTGTGTTTACACTACGTGGGGCCTGGGCCTTAATATGGAAAGTGCTGTTAGCTGCAGTTATTTAACCGCGTTGGTTCAGTTTTTGGCCCCACCTTAGCCACATTGCTTCTGTAATGTGTGAACACTGTTTAAATATCTGCAAAATTGAGGTTTTCACATTTCTAACATCAAGTTTAATTTACGTTTTGCAGTACATAGACCCAGCTTTGTGAAATCTATACATTTAATTACGACTTAGTCTGCACCACATTGTGTTGCTTAATCCCATGAAGGTTACCATATTCTGGAACAGAAGGCAGGGAACATGCAGTTTGTGGCAGTTGCCAGTAGCATTTATGTTTTAGTAGCTGTGATCTTCTACAAACAATCTGTTCTGTAAAAGATAATAAGAACAAGATGTCGAAACAGCGGAGTTAATGATTATTGTTAACCCTATGAAGACACCAGTTGGTGGATTTAACTGCTGGATCTGGAAGGGGATATTCGGATGCGAAAAATTTCTGCAACAGAAAGGGAGAGAAGCTGAGCTTTGTGATATATAGGGTTATATCATAGAGGGAGAGAAGCTGAGCTCTGTGATATATAGGGTTATATGATAGAGGAGAGAAGCTGAGCTCTGTGATATATAGGGTTATATGATAGAGGAGAGAAGCTGAGCTTTGTAATATATAGGGTTATATCATAGAGGAGAGAAGCTGAGCTCTGTGATATATAGGATTATAGGATAGAGGAGAGAAGCTGAGCTCTGTGATATATAGGGTTATATGATAGAGGAGAGAAGCTGAGCTCTGTGATATATAGGGTTATATGATAGAGGAGAGAAGCTGAGCTCTGTGATATATAGGGTTATATGATAGAGGAGAGAAGCTGAGCTCTGTCATATATAGGGTTATATGATAGAGGAGAGAAGCTGAGCTCTGTGATATATAGGTTATATGATAGAGGAGAGAAGCTGAGCTCTGTGATATATAGGGTTATATGATAGAGGAGAGAAGCTGAGCTCTGTGATATATAGGGTTATATGATAGAAGAGAGAAGCTGAGCTCTGTAATATATAGGGTTATATGATAGAGGAGAGAAGCTGAGCTCTGTGATATATAGGGTTATATGATAGAGGGAGAAAAGCTGAGCTCTGTGATATATAGGGTTATAAGTTAGAGGAGAGAAGCTGAGCTCTGTGATATATAGGGTTATATGATAGAGGAGAGAAGCTGAGCTCTGTGATATATAGGGTTATATGATAGAGGAGAGAAGCTGAGCTTTGTAATATATAGGGTTATATGATAGAGGAGAGAAGCTGAGCTCTGTGATATATAGGATTATAGGATAGAGGAGAGAAGCTGAGCTCTGTGATATATAGGGTTACAGGGTCGGACTGGCCCACCGGGGAACCGGTGAATCCACCAGTGGGCCTCGAGCCCCGACTATTAGTCCTCATGTCATGGGGGCCCGATCGGGATCCTGACCATCCCGATTGGGCCCCTGACCAGAGGCGTAACGATCGCGGTCGCAAGGGGTTCGACTGCGACCGGGCTTAGCGCCGTATGGGACCCGTGGCCAGCTGGAGATGGCCGGGGCCCCGGGCCACTATGATAGCGGTCGGGGAAAGCCTGGTTCCCCGACCGCTATACATACTGTTATTGGAAAGGGGCCCTGGCATATTGCAGGCCCCTTTCCAATAGATGGCAGGGCACCCAGGGGAGGTGACTCAAAATAATAAATAGATATTCTCACCTCTCCTGGGTACTGCGTCCTCTCTGGCGTTCCTCCGTCATGTGACTGAAGCCTGTGATTAGGCCCCAGCGGTCACATGGGGCGCGGCCGCGTAATGACGTCAGTGCGCCCCCACGTGACCGCTGAGGCCCAATCACAGGCCTCGGCAGCGATGTCGGAATAGGGCCTGAAGATGCTGAAGACGACAGGATGGAGTGAGGATGCCAAGGAAAGGTAAAGCAAGGTAAGTATGAATGTTTGTTATTTTTAATCACTGAAGCAGAGGGGGGGGGGGGTATTGGGCGCATATAATACTGGGTGGGGGCCACTGTGGAGCTTATAATACTGGATGGGGGCCCCGGTAGAGAGCATATAATACTGGGTGGGGGCCACTGTAAAGAGCATATAATACTGGGTGGGGGCCACTGTAGAGCATATAATACTGGATGGGGGCCACTGTAGAGCATATAATACTGGGTGGGGGCCACTGTAGAGCATATAATACTGGGTGGGGGCCACTGTAGAGCATATAATACTGTGTGGGGGCCATCGTGGAGCTTATAATACTGTGTGGGGCCCACTGTGGAGCTTATAATACAGGATGGGGGCCACTGTGGAGCTTATAATACTGTGTGGGGCCCACTGTGGAGTTTATACTCCATACAGTGGCTCCTTCATTTTTTTTTAATTACGCCAGGGCAGGTGAAAAAAACAAAACAAAATAAAAAAAACCCCAAACTTTCTTTCCTGTCCCCAGTGTCTCCCAGCGCGGTTCGGTCCTGCAGTTCTGTTGTTTTCTTCCAGCTGAAGTTCCCCCTGCACATGACTACCTGTGACGTCACATGACCCCTGAGGCCAATCAGCGGCCTAAGGGAAGGGACCTGGCACGTCACAGCCAGTGAGGACTTCCGGCAAAAAGAAGACAGCGGAGCTGCAGGACCGGACCGTGCTGGGAGGACACCAGAGCACCGTAGACAGGTGAGTATGTTTAGTGTGTTTTTGTTTTTTTGTTTTTTTTTGGGGGGGGGGAAGTAGGGGGGATTCACCTCCCACGGACTAATTATTAAAAAAGAAAAAAATTATACTGGACAACCTCTTTAAAGTGTGGCGCATTAGGGGGGCCCTGGGAGGTATATTAAAGGGGTTGTCCAGGCATAATTTGTTATGGTTTATACTCAGGATAGGCCATAGATACCTGATCTGTAGGGGGCTGACCCCGGACCGATCAGCTGTATGGAGCCACTTCTGATGCCCGTCCTGTACACAATACAGGACCAGAAGCAGAAAGCTCTGTCCACTGTGTATTAGCCGGGCACCTTCACTGTATCTCAGCACTTATTGAAGTCAGTAGGAGCTGAGCTGCAGTGAAGGCGCCGGGCTGCTATACAGCGGATGGAGCTTTCTGCTTCCGGTCCTGTGTTGTGTACAGAATGGGCTCCGGAAGTGGCTCTGAACAGCTGATGGAGCCATGTGTCAGCCCCCTACCGATCAGGTATTTATGGCCTATCCTGAGCATAGGCCATAAAAAAGATTAACCCTGGACAACCCCTTTAATATGCCCCACACAGTTTAATGTCCCCCCACAGGATGTCAGCCCCCATCACTGCTCCCACATAATATAATGACCCCATCACTGTTCCCCATACCGTATGGGGGACCAGTGAAGAGGCCACTATGTGGGGGGACCAGTGAAGTGACCATAGACAACCCCTTAAAATAGGTTGTCCATAAACTGGAGCGACCATTGTGTCGGTCGCCAGGGAGGTGTAAAAATAAGAAAATTAAAAAAAAAAAGCATACTCACCTGTCCCCAGCACCCCGATGTCCCCTGCCTGTGTCTATTCGGTCTCATGGCGGCGCCTCATTTCTGGAAATCCTGTACCTAATTGGTCTTAGCGATCACATGAGGTGCAGGACTCCCAGCAAGGAGGCGCTGGCATGAGACTGAATGGACACTGATAGCGGACAACGAAGCGCCGGGGACAGGTGAGTATGCTTTTTAATTTACTTATTTTTTACTTTACACCTCCCGCCAGATACATTGGTTGCTCCAATGCCTGGACAACCTCTTTAAAGGATTTATCCATCTTTCTAATATTGATGGCCTGTCCATAGGATAGGCCATCAATATTACATCTGCGATGATACAACAGCCAGGACCTCTGCAGATCAGCATTTCCAGGACAGTGCGGCTACAGGTAAAGGTAACAATTCTTGGAGCCACGCTGCTTACTTGCCATCCAAGGTGTAGCAGTAGGTTTAGGTAGTGCAGTGGTGCACATGGTATAGTGGTTGAGCAGCATGGCTCCCAACATGTTATTACCTTTAGCCGTCCTGTCTCAGTACCGCTGATCTGCAGGGGTCCTGATGGTGGGCCCCTAGAAACAATTCCACTGGTGGGCCCTAGACATCCCAGTCCGACACTGTAGGGTTATATGATAGAGGAGAGAAGCTGAGCTCTGTGATATATAGGGTTATATGATAGAAGAGAGAAGCTGAGCTCTGTGATATATAGGGTTATATGATAGAGGGAGAGAAGCTGAGCTCTGTGATATATAGGGTTATATGATAGAGGAGAGAAGCTGAGCTCTGTGATATATAGGGTTATATGATAGAGGAGAGAAGCTGAGCTCTGTGATATCTAGGGTTATAAGATAGAGGGAGAGAAGCTGAGCTCTGTGATATATAGGGTTATATGATAGAGGAGAGAAGCTGAGCCCTGTGATATATAGGGTTATATGATATGGAGAGGAGCTGAGCTCTGTGATATATAGCGTTATATGATAGAGGGAGAGAAGCTGAGCTGTGTGATATCTAGGGTTATAAGATAGAGGGAGAGAAGCTGAGCTCTGTGATATATAGGGTTATATGATAGAGGGAGAGAAGCTGAGCTCTGTGATATATAGGTTTATACAGCTGACACTTGCTGCATATGGAATGGGCTCATATTCTGAACCAGTGATATATTCGCCCTGTGCACATGTATTTTCAATGTGTGAATACGGCCTATGTATTCTGAATAAATTAATAAGTTCTAGAAAGTCAGGCTGACCTGTGAGAAAAAAAGACAGAAGCTACGTCCAAGCTATCTTCTAAAAATCCTTGTTAAATCTGACACGTATTTAATCCATGTACTGTACTTCTCATTCTATTAGCGGATGGAAGGTTTCCTGCCACAGTATACAGTAGCTGCCGCTCATGATGAGTGATATATATATGTTCATACCTAATATTTGAGGGAAATTGATGAGAACGATGTCTGTTATTAGTGATCATCCATATCTAATTAGTCTTCTTATGTAAATTCTCTTTGCTATTAATTCCAGTCTATTTATGTAAAATCATGCCCGGATCCTAATTACATCCTACCATCCTAAAGAGATTTAAGAACTATAGACCTGAGATTAAAAATATCCATTATAACTGAAAATCATAATAATTAAAACACAGCTAAAGCTTTTTAGCATTTTTTAATTTATTACAAAAAAAAAGTTAAAATTACTAGCTAATAATGAATTGTGGCTGGTTTACTTTAACAGCATGCTGGTTTTGGAGACTGTAGGGCAGTGCCCGTAGAACTGAGCCATACAGTCTCTATGTATATACATACAAGCATCCCACAATTTTTGTCCTGTGGGATTTTACATTATCCACCAAAAACATTTTATATGTCTCTGTATAAACTTGCGGCAAGTGATGGTCCTATTACAGTTCCATACAAAACAGAGCCATAACACAGTTATGTGCATGAGCCCTGAATGTCATTTGTCCTCAGCAACGCAGCCGAGCCACCAGAGACCCACTCCGACTCTCCATGGCCAGTCTTCTCGATGGGAAACCCACTGCCAGATGGATCAAGCCCCAGGCTTCTCTTTCTGCATACCTCCCAACTTTCAAAGGACCAAAAAAGGGATAGAATATGCGGCAAATTTAGCCCCATCACTTCACTTCACCTATTTCCATTCCATTTCTCTTTGTGCCACCACACAGTATAACGTCCCTACAGTCACCCTGACATGGTGTGCCCCCACCTTATAATGTTGCCCTCACAGCATAATGGCCCCCTCCATTTGTTCTTCAAAGTATAAAGTCCCCTTCCATTTGCCCCCACTGTATAATGTCCCCCTCCAGCTGCCCCCACAATATATCCTCCTCCAGTTTAATGTCCCCCTCCAGCTGCCCCAATAATATAAATTATTCCTCCAGTTTAATGTCCCCCTTGCTTTTCTAATCTAATCAGTCACATGAGCCGGCAGGCGTGATCCACTAGTAACGATCCATACTCACGGACTAGGCCTCCGTCTCTCTTACTGCTGTAGTTGCTTCCCAGGATGATGCATTATACCCAAACTCACAAGGCCCTGAGTTCTGTCTCATGACTGCTCATATTCTCAGCGCATGCGCAGTACACTCGAATCAGGCAACCATCACAACAGTACTTCGCATGTGCCAAGAATATGAGCAGTGCCATGCTGGGTTGATCTGCTGGGTTCTGGTGACAGACTCCCTTTAAAGAAACAGTCAACTAACTAAAAATCATACATTTATATGTGCAGCAAAGGGAGAGCATCAGATTTCTTCCACCGACACATACAAATCTGCTGACTTTTTAGGGTGTTGGACAGTGGCGTAAGTACCGTGGTAGCACCCGTAGCAGTTGCTACAGGGCCCGGTACCTTAGGGGGCCTAATAGGCCCCTGATGCTTCATTTTTATTTTTTTTAATAGGCTGTTACCTGATGGAGTAACTCCAGTAGGTAACGGGCCCCAACAAATACTGCTATCATTATACATTGAGATCTTTTCAGACCGCAGAGTATAATGATCAGAGACCCAGGGGAGGTGACAAACATAAAAATCACTGTTACTCACCTTTCCTGCACTCTGGCGTGACTTCAGGAAGTTTTCGGGCCTCTTTGGCGAAGTACTAGACATCTGTGCCGATATTGAAGATGGCCAAAAGCAGCAAGTAGTGAACCGGAGCCCAGGAGAGGTGAGTAACATTGATTTTTATGTTTTTCATCTCCACTGGGTCTCCGATCATTATACTCTGGGGTCTGTTCAATAATAATAATAGTTCATGGGTGGTCCACTATGGGACATAATATTATGTACAGGGGCCACTATGGGACATAATCCTGTGTGCAGGGGCCACTGTGATACATTATATTGTGTTCAGGGGCCACTGTGGGACATTATACTGTGTGGAAGGGCCACAATGGGACATTATACTGTGTGGAGGGGCTTCTATGGGACATTATACTGTATGGAAGTGCCGCTATGAGACATTATACTGTGTGGAAGGGCTTCTATGGGACATTATACTGTGTGGAGGGGCCACTTTGAGATATTATACTACGTGGATGGGCTGCTATGGGACATTATACTGTGTGGAGGGGCCGCTATGAGACCTTATACTGTGTGGAGGAGCTTCTATGGGACATTATACTGTGTGGAGGGGCCACTTTGAGACATTATACTATGTGGAGGGGCTTCTATGGGACATTATACTGTGTGGAGGGGCTTCTATGGGACATTATACTGTGTGGAGGGGCCGCTATGAGACATTATACTGTGTGAGAGGGCCGCTATGAGACATTATACTGTGTGGAGCGGCCACTGTGGGACATTATACTGTGTGGAGGGGCTGCTATGGGACATTATACTGTGTGAAGGGGTCGTTATGGGACATTATACTTTGTGGAGGGGCCACTATGGGACATTATACTGTGTGGAGGGGCCGCTATGAGACATTATACTGTGTGGAATTGCCGCTATGAGACATTATACTGTGTGAAGGGGCCACTGTGGGACATTATACTGTGTGGAGGGGCTGCTATGGGACATTATACTGTGTGGAGGGGTTGTTATGGGACATTATACTTTGTGGAGGGGCCACTATGGGACATTATACAGTCTGGAGGCCACCTTGGGACATTATAGTGTGTGTAAATGGGGTGTTATACTGTGTGAGGGCCAGGGAAGGGGGCGCTATGCCGTGGGTGGGGGTGCAAGTCAAAAGTTTACTGGGAGGGCCCAGAAACTCACAATTAATGTCATATTTAAATGAAATTTCTCTATTTTATATGAGCACTAAGGAACAGACTCCTATTAGTAAAGCATAACAGACAAATGTGAATTGCCCTCATTAAATGGAGAGCTTTCTGTGTTTGACTCTTTGTTCTGACTATATTTCTCTGTTACCTTTGCTGTTTTGTTTTTATACTTAAAAGCAGACTTTAAGGGCACCTGCGAGCGTGTCAGTCTTTGTATCTACAGCTGCTGCATGGAGATCTGGATGACTGAGATTGCTTCATTATAAAAAAAAAAAAAAATCTTTCTTATATTTCTTATAAATACATAATTTACCTCTTGTAATGCAAATGTCACCCAGATAATTACAACTTTTAATAAACTTTTGCTAAATAGAACATTCATATTCTTTCGCTTTATACAGTTTTTTTTTCCTATTGGTCTCTGGTAACAAAAAAGTGTTCTTTATATGAAAAAACTTGAAACTTGAAACAAAATTATGGGTGTATTACAAAATATGTAACAGAACCCCCTCCTTCCTACGATGTGCCCAATGAGAATGCCACAACTGAACCCAGGCGAGGTGGGTATGACTGTTTGTTACATTTCCTAACCTCCTCCTCCTTATTATACTCATTATACTATAGAGTACAATAGTGATTCGCACTTGGCCAACCCACAAAAACCTGAAGTTTTTGGAAAATTCATAGCTAACCATCTTGATACAAACCAGTTCGCTCATCCCTAGTGGTGGGGCCTTTAACAGCAAGTAATGGGCAGTAAGTGCACTGGTGATCTGCTGTATTTTTGTGGCCCATTATTGTGTGTGAACTTGGGTCTATATGCGACCAGCCAGTGGTAGTGTTCTGTTGTATATTTTCACCATTTTAGGATCAGACACATTTTCAGGTTTTTTCATGTATGAGTTTTTGAGGGCTATAAATATAAATACAGTACGAAAGTATTTGGCCCCCTTATCTTTTCAACCTTTTGCCACATTTCAGGCTTCAAACATAAAGATATAAAATTTAAATTTTTTGGTGAAGAATCAACAACAAGTGGGACACAATTGTGAAGTGGAATGAAATTTATTGGTTATTTTAAACTTTTGTAAAAAATAAAAAACTGAAAAGTGGGGCGTGCAATATTATTCGGCCGCTTTACTTTCAGTGCAGCAAACTAACTCCAGAAGTTCAGTGAGGATCTCTGAATGATCCAATGTTGTCCTAAATGACTGATGATGATAAATATAATCCACCTGTGTGTAATCAAGTCTCCGTATAAATGCACCTGCTCTGTGATCGTCCCAGGGTTCTGTTTAAAGCGCAGAGAGCATCATGAAGACCAAGGAACACACCAGGCAGGTCTGTGATACTGTTGTGGAGAAGTTTAAAGCTTTAAACATCCCAAGGAGCACTGTGCAAGCGATCATATTGAAATAGAAGGAGTATCAGACAACTGCAAATCTACCAAGACCCGGCCGTCCCTCTAAACTTTCATCTCAAACAAGGAGAAGACTGATCAGAGATGCATCCAAGAGGCCCATGATCACTCTGGATGACCTGCAGAGATCTACAGCTGAGGTGGGAGAGTCTGTCCATAGGACAACAATCAGTCGTACACTGCACAAATCTGCCCTTTATGGAAGAGTGGCAAGAAGAAAGCCATTTCTCAAAGATATCCATAAAAAGTCTTGTTTAAAGTTTGCCACAAGCCACCTGGGAGACACACCAAACATGTGAAAGAAGGTGCTCTGGTAAGAAGGTGCTCTGGTCAGATGAAACCAAAATCCAACTTTTTGGCCACAATGCAAAACGATATGTTTGGCGTAAAAGCAACACAGCTCATCACCCTGAACACACCATCCCCACTGTCACACATGGTGGTGGCAGCATCATGGTTTGGGCCTGCTTTTCGTCAGCAAGGACAGGGAAGATGGTTAAAATTGATGGGAAGATGGATGGAGCCAAATACAGGACCATTCTGGAAGAAAACCTGTTGGAGTCTGCAAAAGACCTGAGACTGGGACGGAGATTTATCTTCCAACAAGACAATGATCCCAAACATAAAACAAAATCTACAATGGAATGGTTCACAAATAAACGTATCCAGGTGTTAGAATGGCCAAGTCAAAGTCCAGACCTGAATCCAATCGAGAATCTGTGGAAAGAGCTGAAAACTGCTGTTCACAAACGCTCTCCATCCAACCTCACTGAGCTCCAGCTGTTTTCCAAGGAAGAATGGGCAAGAATTTCAGTCTCTCGAAGTGCAAAACTGATAGAGACATACCCCAAGCGACTTGCAGCTGTAATCGCAGCAAAAGGTGGCGCTACAAAGTATTAACTTAAGGGGGCCGAATAATTTGGCACGCCCCACTTTTCAGTTTTTTATTTTTTACAAAAGTTTAAAATATCCAATAAATTTCGTTCCACTTCACGATTGTGTCCCACTTGTTGTTGATTCTTCACCAAAAAATTAAAATTTTATATCTTTATGTTTGAAGCCTGAAATGTGGCAAAAGGTTGAAAAGTTCAAGGGGGCCGAATACTTTCGCAAGGCACTGTATATATAAAATTTTTGCGTCTTTTTCAGTGATAAATAGGCCTTTATTTATGTTTTTATTTTCGCTGCAGCCAAAACACTACATCTTCGCAGTGCGGGGCTCTGGCCTTGAAATGTTTTATTGTTGTGTTGCTGTGGGCAGTGCTAGAACCTGTGATGTGGGTGTAGTAATAGCGTGTTTTTTAAAAATTTTTGACTTTTTTATTTAATTTAATAATTTATATATATTGTGCCCCCATAAGGTTATAATGGACCCGGGATGAGATGGCGGGGGGTGGGGGGGAGGTGCAGCACATGCAGTCCCCAGTCCCTTGCAGTCATGTCACAACGGGGCCGGAAGAAGAGCCGCACCATGGTGGTTCCCATAGCTGTGTACACAGTGCTCATTGAGTGCTGTGTATATAGAGATCGGAAAGGCAGGGATGGTTATAAACTATAAACTATCAGAGGTCTGATTGTAAGAGTGGTCAACGCACAGTCCGGAACTAGTTAAACATAGATAAATAGACAGATGGACAAACAGAAAGACAGATAGATAGATAGATAGATAGATAGATAGATAGATAGATAGATAGGAGATATATACTGTAGATAGATAGATAGATTGATAGATAGGAGATATATACTGTAGATAGATAGATAGATAGATAGATAGATAGATAGATAGATAGATAGGAGATATATACTGTAGATAGATAGATAGATAGATAGATAGATAGATAGATAGATAGATAGGAGATATATACTGTAGATAGATAGATAGATAGATAGATAGATAGATAGATAGATAGATAGATAGGAGATATATACTGTAGATAGATAGATAGATAGATAGATAGATAGATAGGAGATATATACTGTAGATAGATAGATAGATAGATAGATAGATAGATATGAGATATATACTGTAGATAGATAGATAGATAGATAGATATGAGATATATACTGTAGATAGATAGATAGATAGATATGAGATATATACTGTAGATAGATAGATAGATAGATAGATAGATAGATAGATAGATAGATATGAGATATATACTATAGATAGATAGATATGAAATATATACTGTAGATAGATAGATAGATAGATAGATAGATAGATAGATAGGAGATATATACTGTATATAGATAGATAGATAGATATGAGATATATACTATAGATAGATAGATAGATAGATATGAGATATATACTGTAGATAGATAGATAGATAGATAGATAGATAGATAGATAGATAGGAGATATATACTGTATATAGATAGATAGATAGATAGATAGATATGAGATATATACTGTAGATAGATAGATAGATAGATAGATAGATAGATAGATATTCTAGAAGTGTGTAGTAAGCCTTTTAACATCCCAGTCTTTATTTTTTATGCTTTGTTGCTTACATTTTCTCTATCTTACTATATTGTCACTGCTATTGATTTTGTGATATATTATGTTATGTTTGGTTTCCATTTAATGTATCCACAGATACATATTATACAGTATGTATCTTTCTATAGTACACTTCATAACTGTTCTAGATATTTAGATTAGAAATACTTTTTTTATATTATAACTTGCTGGTAAATAAGATGTAATGGGATAGCAAACAGAAAAGAACAAGTCCCCAGCGATGGGGGCAGCAATATTAAAATTGTAAAAAGGTCATCTAATGCAAATAGCTAATTAGTGCATAGAAGAGACTCTGGGGAATAATTGTGGCAGTCTCTATGTGTCTGTATGATGTCTGTACATCTGGTGACTATTTACTCTGCTTTAGAAAGGAGAAAAAGTACAACATTCAGGACACGATTAATTGGCTTGGGATGTAATGTTCAATTAATGGAAAATGACATTTTTTTCTATATTATTACATATTAAGAAGATTTTATTTACTATGATATTCATAGAACAAATTGATACAAAGTTTTGTACAAGATACAATAACACAAATTGTACTTTGATTTTGAAATGTCATCTGTAGTAGGGATGAGTGAACTGGTTTGTAACAAGATTCCTTAAGAATTTTCCAAACATTTCAGGTTTATCTAAACCCGAGATTTTTGGGGTTTGCTCCCCATGAACCATGTTTATTCTCTGTGGGTCTCTTTACACTCCAGAATATAATAGGAGGAAGCTGAGGGGAGGGGTGTATATATAGGAAACTGTCTTACTCACCTCTTCTGGACTTCTGGTCCCTGTCCTCCTTAGTCTTTTCTGGTCTTCGGAAAGGTGTCAGCAGCCCTGGGGGTCTTGGGAGGACTGTGACTGGGCCCTCAGAGGTCACGTGGGGTGTGCTGACATCATGATGCATAGACACAAGCGTCCTGATCATAGACCTCAATACTTCTCCAGGGCTGCTGTTGTCATTCAGGAATCCAGAAGAGGCCCGAAGAGGATGGTAGTCTACATGGGAAACTGCAACAAAGCACAGGAGAGGCGAGTAAAACTGTTTAAGATGGTTATCTCTGCAACCAGGGCACATACCAGAAATTCAGCTTTCTAGCGGTATACAACACCGACAATATCAGAGAACATGAAAGTTTCTCTTTAAGAGAGCGAAGCAGAAACGAATGCCCACAAACCTCAAAGAACTGAAGCAACTTTATGAAGAAGAGTGGGCCAAAATTCCTCCAGAACAATGTGAGAGACTGATAAAGCTATAAGGAAAATGAAGTCATTGCTGCTAAAGGTGGTTCTACAAGACTTCTTCATGGGGAAGACTTTTCACCCATGACTTTTCCATTTTGGCTTCATTGCTGTGGAATAAATAATGAAATGGTGGAATCTGTCAAGTGTTCTCCATCTGAGGTTGTATATACCTAATTTTAAGACCTAATTCAAAGGGTGGACTTTGTTATTCCCATCATGTTAGTCCTTCAGACATGGAGTGCACTACGGCTGACATACTATGAGACACTCGGTTATCTGAATAGGGTCTACACTTTATGAGATGAGCTCCAAATAGAGACTACAGGGAGAAAGAATTTTCATTCTACTTTATCCAGCGAATTTGGAACTCTGTATTAGAAAATGGGAGCCTGGATCATGGTATAGTAAGACTTTTTTATAGTAAGGCTATACATCTTATAAGATAACAGATAAGTGATGCTTTTAAAAGGGACATTAAACAGTCAAGAATAGCCGTGCTACGATACAAGTGAGATTGGCCAAGATTAACAATTTCACAAATTGCTGCTAAATTAATTGAGTATAACAACAAGCAGTATCGCCATGTATGAAGTCGGATTTTCACGTTACTTTTCACAGGAAAATAGGAGGAATTCAAAAGGGATTTGTAGAAACGGAGGCTTAAACATGCCCCTACTGAGCAAATTCTGTTTTCTTAAGGAGTGAGAAATCCCAGCAGGGAACAGGGCTTTAACAGCTTTAAGTGATTCCTTCTTTGCTGATGTGCAATTTTGTGGAAAATGAGATCTGCCATTCTTAACTGTATTTTCTTAGATTGCTGTATTAGTCGGCTGTAACAGAAGGCAAAGCAGATTTCATGCTTATGGTATGTTTTAAAATAATCGAGAGCCATTCCTTTAAACAGATTTATCTTTATTGTAGCCAGTTACGATATTGATAGATAAATAACGCTCATAGTTTGTGATTTTACAAGCTTATAACATTCACAGTCACAGCTTTCATCTTCTGCAGGATATGTGAATAATATAGGTACAAACGTGCTATAACCAGAGATCAGCTGTATACTGGGGTTAGTTGGCTTTATCATGATACTTTAGATCTGTATTTCCTAGTGTTAAAAAAAAATCACAGAAATTTGCTCATAACAGAAGAAGTATAAGTATATGTCTTGTCAACAGGGGATCTGGACATTGCAGAAGTAGTATAAGCAACGTATGGTCAACAGGGGATCTGGACGTTGCAGAAGTAGTATAAGCAACGTATGGTCAATAGGGGATCTGGACATTGCAGAAGTAGTATAAGCAACGTCTTCTCAACGGGGGATCTGGACATTGCAGAAGTAGTATAAGCAACGTCTGGTCAACGGGGGATTTGGACATTGCAGAAGTAGTATAAGCAACGTCTTGTCAACGGGGGTTCTGGACGTTACAGAAGTAATATAAGCAACGTCTGGTCAATGGGAGATGTGGACGTTGCAGAAGTAGTATAAGCAACGTCTTGTCAATGGGGAATCTGGATGTTGCAAAAGTAGTATAAGCAACATCTGGTCAATGGGAGATCTGGACATTGCAGAAGTATTATATGCAATGTCTTGTCAATGGGAGATAAGGACGTTGAGAAGTAGTATAAGCAACGTCTTGTCAATGGGGGATCTGGATGTTGCAGAAGTATTATATGCAATGTCTTGTCAATGGGAGATCAGGACGTTGCAGAAGTAGTATATGTAACGTCTGGTCAACGGGGGATCTGGATGTTGCCAGTCTGAGCAATCAGCAAGGTCCCATCAAACAGACATTGATAGAATATACCAGCAAAATGCTTTGTCGTGTAACCGGGGCATGTCCCCTGCACAAGTGGATTTGGGGGTGGTGATAAAGGGACATTGCCCCCCCTAGACCATTGTAGCAATGTATTGTGCTGCCAGTATTAGGACTATGACATTACATGCACATGACTGCAGCAGGCATTAAAGAAGAACCCAGGAGGGAGGAATATAGACTTCTATGAAAAAGGAGATATAAGCATCTTACTCTGATATGATATATTATAAAGTTTATCATATTCACCTGAATTTTTCAATTGCAAACATTTTTTTGAAACAACAGCTACTCTTTAAATGGCGTTTCCCCCTAATGCTATTCATCCCTATCCACAGGATAGGAAATAAGCATCTGATTGTTGGTTGCCCAATCTTCAAAAATCATGAGAACATGGGTCTGCAGGTGGCCCATATGAATAGAGAGTTGATGGTCATGCTCAGCCACCATTCCATTTACTTATATGGGATTGCGAGAGGTTACTGTCTCAGAAGTCTCACAAATGACAATAGTGGTGGCTCCACCATTATATTCACATAGGCACTTGTTAACCACCATACTTGAAATTGATGGGGGTCCCAGATGTTGGACTCACAGCAGTCAGACACTAAGTGCAAATAAGTATCGTTAATGGGAAAACCTTTTTAAAAATAGAATTTTCTGTGCCTGTAAATACTTATAGGAAAAAGTATCTGTATCGTTAAAGGGAGTCTGTCAGGAGGAAATTCGGTACCAGACTAATGACAGTACCTTGTAGAGCGACTTCTACACTTTCCAAAGATGTCTTTCTTACTCTGCATTTCAGCTCCAGTTACATGAAAATCAGTGTTTAATTCTTATGCAAATTAGGTAAAGAAGGCTTTAGGGACACTTAGCGCTAGATGACAGCCCCCTTACTGCCGCCCAGCTCTGCCCCCATTATTTGAGTGACATTTTCCACTTTGTCACACTTTGTCTGCAGTTAGGCGCAGTTATCTAGAGCAGAGAGTGAAGCCCCAGCAGGAGAAGAAGTGCCCCCAAAGACCTTTTCAGCTAATTTGCATACGAATAAAACACTGATTTTCATGAAAATGGAGCTGCAATGCAGAATAAGAAAATCATCTTTGGAAATTATAAAAGCCGCCCTACAAGGTACTGCCATTAGTCTGATACCGATTTTCCTGCTGACAGATTCCCTTTAATAGACCTGTACACAAGGTCTGTTCCTGATACTTGATCCTTTTTTATTGACTGAATACATAAATCTATAAAATTTTGCTTTGTGGTTAATAAAAATGTGGTGATGACAGAGACATAAGTCACCGATTGGTATATGATATTAAATTGGGTGGCATTTTACACATAGAGAAAAGTAACAATACATGTGAACTTCTATCAGTGAAATAACTAGACAGCAAAATACACACAGGTTTGAGAAGATAAGGAGCAAAGCAAACTAGAGATATTGGACTTATACGAGAAAAATGGTAAAAACATCATTTCTGTTTACAGCTGTTCAGCAGAAAGCAAATTGGATGGGAGCTCAAAGTGCACGGGGAGCGGAAGTTTAAATTACTGGAAAGTAGAGCCGATATCTTACCATCTACTTTCCTGTTCAGATCTGAGACGGCCGGGAAATGTTATGTGATAATGATAAAATAGGGGAGGTGGAATAGTAAGAATGACTTTTACACTAAATAGCAAATACACATCCAGGCTTATCAGCGACTGCTTGTGGTGCTGTCACAAAGGCCGCGCTGTCAGCGATGGGGTGGCTCAGTTCCAGGCTATTGTCATTCAGGCTTTAAATACCGAGGAAAATACATGGCAGAGACCAATAATTTTTTTTACATTTTAGACATGCCTAATGTACTTTAAATAGACATGATATCACAGTTAAAGAAGAATGTATGATATTGCCCCTAAATACAGAACAGATGGATGCATTTACTCATGTGAACACAAGTATATTAGATACTGTATGTGTTGCAGATTCTAGGACAGTGTGACAGGAGTTACGGTGTACTCTGCTCGCCAAAGATGACTTTATACTTACCAGGTTAAGGAATACTAATTGTCTTGGCACTTAAGAGACACATGACAAACAAATCATTAAAAAGTACACTAGAGTGCCCCATTGTAGTGCCATTTATGGCCCTTGATATCTTACAATGCCCTATACAGAGTCCCAGTAATGATCTTTTAATATACACACCTGTCCTCATGTCCTGTACAGTTTTACACCACAATGGTCCTATGTAATACAGTATATACAGTAGGCTCCATGCAATCACATGGTCAGGACCCCATAAGCTCCAATGTGAAGTGGTCAGCATGTGAAGAAGGCTATTGGGTGGAGATAACATGACTGTCATGCAGCCTAGGGCTGGAGCTACATCCATCATGTAACCAAACATCGCCACATTGCCCTGTAACATTGCAAGTAAGTGATTAAGGTAGCATTGTGATTCTAAGGTTGCCATGTCTGTAGTAGTTGCAAAAAGAGTATAAATTTGTGGGCCCCATACATAACATATGGAAAGAGCTGATGTATGTAGGATGGAGAAACATTAGTCTGGGTCCAGGACTACAGTGCCATGTGTGCTGCCCTGTTGGTGGCCCTGGTGTATATCTAGCATGTGCTTATCTAGTACAAAATGATATAAGGTTCAGATCCCGAGGCTCCTCACTTCAGTTGTGTGATTAGAGTAAGCAGTGGACTGAGGATTACTCGGGTTCCAGTGAATAGGTAATAACTCAAATTAATGTCTTGAATACTTTTAATTTCTGACCTATAAGCTGGCTTCTAATATGGAGCTATATTCTTTTTATAACCCCCAGCAGTCTCCCAAAAATATACTGATCAAAGGTTCCCTTTATCGGGACCTCTAGAGACGAGCTGCAATATGCAAAGGAATTTGGCAACATGTAATCAATTTCCCTGCACTGCCCCCACAGGGGAAATCAAGAATTACATGTTACCCATTAAAATCAATAGACTGTCAGACATTGATAGTATGGTTCTCCAGTAAGAGTGATGCTTATAATAAGATATTTGAAAAGATGTTGGTCCCTTTAATTCCAATATTTTCATCTATGTATATTTAATAGAAGAAAAAATAATTATTGCCAGGACAAAATGTGCTTACTACATAGATGAGAAAACATCAAAGAAGAATACCATCTCAGTCCTGGCAACAGCACTTCACTGTCTATGTATCAGTTCGATAAAAATAACATCACAGTCTGAAAATCCCTTTTTTTCATCCCTAAAATAAACCGAATAATTATCAATTTTCATTTTTGACCCCATAAAGCTAAAGTGACGCATAACAACTTACCAAAATAAACAGATAATTTGGTAAAAACAAAGGCGATGATCAATTTGGAAAATTGTCAGCGCCTTAAAGAGATTAAAGAGCGAACACAAAGACTGATGAGTCCAACTTATTCCCTGAGAACCTGCAAAGCTTGAAAAGACAGATTATATTGATTCTCTAGGCTTTGAGGAAACATTTTTTGCTAATGATCTGGTGAGAATTTCTTGTTGACAGAATCTTGCTCTTCGGCGGAGAGCTTGCTATCACTCCACTACATACGCTGGAAAATTAAGGACGTTGCATGCTGTGTGTGTCTCCGATGGATACACAAGGCAAAGGATAAGTAGCCATGCACTGGAGTCCGGGTAGAGCTGGTAGAAGAGTAGAGCTCTCATGGACGTCTTCAACAAAAGGTCTCTTCTCGAGGGTCTCTGTTACACTAAGATTGCAATGTTTTTAGAAAAGATTAGTAGGCACTTGGCATTATATTTTTAATTCATATTCTTCTCCCTGTCTTCACCATACGTATTGATAAAGAAGGAGAATATCTTTCTCGATACTCTAACTTGAAGCCAATTTTAGTTGTTTATTATGTTGTAGTTTCCTAGAAATGGTGAGTAATGTCCATTTTATATGTCATTTTTACATTTCATATTAAAGCCATACATGATATTCTGCATTATATTAGACCGTTCTATACATACTATTCTAATAATACAACACTGAACACAGAAAATGAGAAAAAAATTTAAAAAAATATCCAACACTTCTCCTCCCGTCTTCTCCTTTACCTTAGTTCAATTTTGTCTTATAGTACAGGTAAAGCAGAAAAATATTTAAAGAAGTATTCTATATAATCTTCTATAGTATACCGCCATTGCAGTCTTCACATGTCCATGTTGACACGCCATTGTTGTAGACTAGGATATTGCACAGAGACCAATAGGGGGACCTGGAAGGCAGCGGAATGAGAGCAGGAGATCAGTATGATGTGAATTACAGTACTTGATTTATTATTTTTTTTAGTATCCCAAGCATTTTTTACAAAATTGGGAGCCTGGACAATGCCTTTGTAATTTTTTAAATTGGAAGGAATTATATGGGGTGAACACTTTTTATGCCTATATTATTTGATTCTTTAACATTCACTGTCATATTAGCTGTATGCACTGCTTACGTTAGATTCACACTAGCGTTCAGGTTTCTGATCTTTGGGTCCACTTGGGGACCCGAAGAACGTAAACCCAGTCTGCTTAAAAAGTGGTTACATGCGGAAACCCATGGACTCCATAGACTATAATGGGATCCGCCGTGTTTCTGCCTGGTTTCCGCCCAAAATATGCGGAGAGAAAAGCCCTGCTTGCAGCGGAATGGGGAACGGAATCCCCGAAGTAGAGCGAGTGCTAGTGTGAACAGAGCCTAGCATGCATTTTTACCATTGTCTACAGCCAGTTTTTAGGACCGTGCCTTGAAATGGTCTGCCCAGCCCGCCCAGCCCTTACAGGATTATGTTACTGAGAACTGGCGTACCCATAGGAGCAGTAAAGTCTCCTCGTCAAAGTAAAGATTTGGATAATATGTTTATTTCTGACTATACTGCAAAGATATAA
The DNA here is from genome assembly GCA_947044405.1 of Leptodactylus fallax. Lineage (NCBI taxonomy): Eukaryota > Metazoa > Chordata > Amphibia > Anura > Leptodactylidae > Leptodactylus > Leptodactylus fallax. The sequence goes on from CAMRHE010000151.1 coordinate 313,858, forward strand.
ATAAGAAGCAAATCATTTTCTGAACAAAGGAAATTGTGACAGATTGTAAAATAGAAAATTTATACTATTATCTGAACATAATACAAAGATTCCAGCTCTGCTAGATAATTCTTCCCATTAATTTAGGCTTGTCAGTTTTTATTTTCTCCTCTTGAAAGGTAGGGTAAAACACAAGCGCACACTTGAAAGGGGGTCATTCATTTGCATTCTGATACACAAGGTGCTTACCTACTGAAGGAAGCAAAAAAATGTTCCCAGTAAAGTTTATATAAAGGACATAAGTATTCAGCTTGTAACAACACATTTGCTATTCCATAAATATTCATTAAAACATATGGCCGTACAGTATGTGCATGTTTGCATACATTAAGGCACCATTCAGAAGTCATATTGTTAAATCCTAGCTACAATATTTTAGTTACTTGGATTAAAATATTAGCTTACTAAAGTCATTGCAAGCATATGGCTAAGATATACCACCATGATCATGTGGTGGGGGGTCCGACCACTTTGATCCCCATCCATAGCTATAGTTAGGGATATAAAGTGTCTCTTTAGCTACTGGCGTCTGTTTTTATCTTTTTTTTTAGAACTGTTTTATAGTTGGCTGTTGACTATAATGGCCCAACTAGAGCTAAACATACACCTTTAGTTGCATTAAGCCAAACAGACATTGGTAATGGTCCCCAATGCACATGCACTCTTGGCTGAATATGTATGTGCTCTTTGTGAAGAGAGGCTTCAAGTATCTCCCCTGAGAACGGAGTTGAAACTCAATATGCCCAATCCTTATTTCCTCCTACATCATCGGTTGGAGGACACTTGGGCCAGCCCTATATACATTAGATGGTTGGCTGGTCCACTGGGTTCTGTCAACATTAAGGGGTTTGGCTATAATATATTTTTTATGGCCTGTTCTTAGGATAGACAATACATATCTTGTAGTAAGGGTGCTGATAGACAGCCCCTGCACTGATCAGTTGTATGGGGCCACTACCAACGCCTGTACTATACACAGCATGGAGCTGGAAGCAGTTGGCTCCAAGTACTGTATAGTGGCCAGACGCTGTCATTGCCGCTCAACTCCAAGCAACTATACAAGATCCAGTGCCAACTGTTTCTGACTTTGTGAAGTGTATAGCATGCAACATATTCCTAGCAAACCCCTTTAATATGATATGTATGGTCACCCTAAAAAGGGGTTGCCCCATTAAGGACACTTATCCTCTATCCACAGGATAATAGCCCACAAACCAGTATTCTACTGAATATATGATTGTACAAATGGCAAAATGTGTTCTCTCTTTATCACTGTAAACATTAATGGATTCTAATCTAGATCTAAATGCTCCTTAAAGAAGGAATAAAAGTTATTTGACAATGACTGGTCAAGAAGTCTATATTTTAGACTCTCTTGATGTCTATGGAGAAATATATATATATATATATACAGTATATATAGATATATTCAATGAACTCATTGGATCCATTACTTTCTATAGCCTGATTGGTAAGTGATACTTTACTGAGTTTCTTGGGGATAATATTGATGCATTATTTTTTTTCAGTGTGGCATTTTGTGTGGTTTGGCAAGTCTTATTTGCTCTAGTTTGGCAATAATTTCCACTTGTCTACAATTATTAAATTGTTATTATCTTTTCCATTATTTTGTCTTCCCTAACTTTTGTCCCTTCCGTTCCAAAGGAATTTCATCACCTATATTTTTCTTAATAATTAAAACTGGACACTATTTTTTCATTTAAAGGTGAGCTTTTTTGCTGGCACATGGATCACAGAGAACCTGTAAACTGTAGATGACTCATTGACTGCTATGGGAGATTGTTGTGGGCATGCTCTATGACCTGTGAACAATTATTGGAATGGCAGGAAGAGAGATGTGTATTGTATTGTGTATTGATCTAGAGCACTGATTCCCAAAGTGGTCCAGATGGACCCCCAGGGGTCCACGGGAGACTCGACGGAGGTCTACGTTAGATCTAATCGTCACATTTTTTGACAAGTTTTGGGAATATGGTAGAAATGTAGCAGCAGGGGGTCCACCGAAACCAGTAAAATTTTGAAAGTGGTCTACGAGGAAAAAAAGTTTGGGAACCTCTGGTCTAGAGAGAGTGAGAGAGAGAAAGAGAGAGAGAGAGAGAGGGAAAGAGAGAGAAAGAGAAAGAGAGAGAAAGAGAAAGAGAGAGAGAGAGAGAGAGAGAGAAAGAGAGAGAAAGAGAGAGAAAGAGAAAGAGAGAGAAAGAAAGGGAAAGAGACAGATAGAGAGTGAGAGAAAGAGAGAGAGAAAGAGAAAGAGAGAGAGAGAGAGAGGTGTTACCTTTCATTGCAATCCTGCCTATTAATAATTATTAATAGGCAGTTAATTAATAATAGGCAGTTAAATTAATAATTTAAATTAGATGACTGCTGAGAAATGATTTCTACATAACAGGAAGTATCAGCCCTTGAAAAGTGAGTTCTACAAAACAAGAAGTGTAAGCCTTTTATGAAGATCATGGAACAGTGAAGACTGCAAGATTTTATTTTTTAAATTCAGATAGTAGCATGAAAAATTGCAATAAAAACATCACCGAAATTCTAACCATAATTTTACATAAAAGTTTTAAATAAAACGTTTACACTTTATTTAAACAATAGGTCATTTTCTTATGGCACATTCCCTTTAACAAGAACATATGTCTGTTAGAAAGGTATACTAAGGCTTTATCTCAACTAAAATGATTCTTCCAGGTCTAGAGCTGAGAATAAAGAATATGCTGTGACTTCTCCACTTTTGTGTCTGTTACATCACTCTTCTGTAACTTTTCTTTCTTCGGTAGAATTGCTAACTGACTCTGTCATTGTGTTTCCACCTCATTTCTCTGTATTGATGCATGTGAATTTATGTGCAAACACAATCATGCGTTGGAAAAATAGAAAAATGTCTTGAGAAGAACCAGTCCACATAAAGTGTTATATAAAGGCTCTGATAATGACAATATATCATATACTATTATGAATTATTTTTATGTAGGTTCACCAGAGGGGATCCATCTCTAATACAGACTGTAAAATGCTATACAGTATGAATATGTATTCTAGTAAGAGCAATAGTGCATTATCTTGTTGTCTAGCAGGAATAACTGTACAAAACACTACAAACACATATATCGATTATAGGGCACGGTTCATGTTCTAACATAATGAGCCTTTAAGTAATTGTTCCTATAGATTTTTAAGCAGCAGCAATGTAAGATTGTGTTATTTTTTTAAATGGCTGTTAAATTGATAATGCTATTTATGGTATCGAGTTCCCATTTTCCAGCTGGAAACTAAATTAGAGAGATGAAATAGTGAGAATTCCTAAAATAGCTGCTTGTACCATATGGACTTCAAATTCTCTGCAATGATTATTACAACGGCATTGACTGTAAGTAAGTCAGGACCCTGCAATAATAGAGGCACTGCAGTATTGCACATGTCTAAGTGAAGAATAAGACATGTTGTTTACTTGCAGAGAACTTCCTAAAGTTCTGTAAATACAGATGATCAAGTATCCACATATAATAGTAACATATATATTTTGCTGATATTTGATGGCCATAATAATCACAGACAGCAATTGACCCTACTTATTTTTGTGCTGTCCGTGGTTGAACCATTTTTGACGTCCAGGGAAAACAGATCAACTATTTTTTTCCGTTTCCGATACATTTGTATATACTTGGGTGAGTAAAAAATGGACAGCACATGGATGGCATCTATTTGCTGTCCGTGATTTTAACCGATCCATAGATTTTAATGGAGATCCATGGTTGCAAAGTGGACCCAAGTAGAGCAGGTCTCCCCTCTTACTCCATTGCCCAAAATATATATATCTCTGAAGGGACATGAATCAATGACCAATAAGCCAGCAGATCATGTTGTATAGCAAGTTCCTTAACTCAGTCCAGGTTGTCAATGTGTTCCGCTCTAAAAATGTATATACATTTGTTATAGTTTTTGTATCATTTTGCAAATATTTTTTTTTCTTGTTACAAGGTAGACAGATTTGTGAAGAACCTAATAGTTTCAGAATGTTTTATATTTTTTTTAGACTTTTTACATTATTTGGTTAACTTTGAAATATATACAAAGTCTATCTATCTATCTATCTATCTATCTATCTATCTATATCTATCTATCTATCTATCTATCTATCTCTCTATCTATCTATCTCTATCTATCTCTATCTATCCGTCTATCATCTCATATTTATCTATCTATCTATCTATCTATGTGATATTTCAGTTTTTCTTTTTTAATAAATTTGAAAAAATATCTTTATTTCTGTTTTTTTTCTGTCAAGATGGGGTGCTGAGTGTACATTAATGAGAAATAAAATGAACTTTTTTGCTTTTAGCAAATGGCTGCAATGAAACAGAGTGAAAAATTTAAAGGGGTCTGAATATTTTCCGTACCCACTGTATCTATCTATCAGTCTATCTATCTATCTATCTATCTATCTATCTATCTATCTGTCTATCTACCTTTGTCTATCTAACAATGTATCTATTTCTCTATGTGTCGCAATCCTACCTATTGGTCTATCTATCTATCTATCTATCTATCTATCTATCTATCTATCTTTGTCTATCTCACAATATATCTATTTCTCTATCTGTTGCAATCCTACCTCGGTCTATCTATTTATCTGTCTTATCTATCTATCAAATTTTGTACATCAGGATATGAAATTAACCTTGATACCTCACAGCCAACTTATTAAAGTGGATTCTCTGCCAAAACCACAATGGGGATGTGAACAATAATCTGCATGAGAGTCAATGGCATAGCAACTAGAAATCTGCAGCAACTGTTGTCATAGCTTTCCTGATCCTCTAAAATAATCCATGCTATATATCAGAATGACTGATACAAAAAGGAGCCCTTTCTAATATTGCTAATTTAAAAGAGATAAGAACTATATTTAAAGACATATCCTCATATAACTTACCCCTAAAAGTATGAAAAAAGTTATATTTTTGTGGAGAAAGTATGGGTCAGCTCAAGAGGTTGTCTACACATAGATAACCTTATCTAGTTCATGGACCAACTGGCTTCAGAATGATAAGAATTATATTCTATATTTTCAAAGTGCCTGATGTTTTCCCAATATTCGTGCAGATATTTCTTCTTCCTCCATCTACCTGAACAGCCTTTATACTATATTAACCAGAGGCTCTTTGACAATCCCAGTATTACCCGAGTAAGTGATGACATTTGTCTGCATAAATGTCTCTAATCTGAAGATGTGGCATTATCTCGGGTAACACAACCTCTGTTCTGCTTTGTTCAAATTAATTTGAATTGATTTTGAGAAGTGAATTAATTATTCAGAGTAGATAGACCTCCAAATGTAATTATAGAGTAACTACCTTCTCCCTTAAAATGACACTCCACAAGCTCTGTATAGATGTAAAATGGGAAATGTGGAAAGCAGAGCCATGACATATTCCATTATTCCTCTAATTAAAAAGATTTTATTTCTATAATACAAGATGCTTCTATCCTTTACTGAAAATTAACACTCGGGATCAGTGGAGGCTTATTGTAAAAAAAACTAAGCATGGTGGCTCTGGGGTTAGCACTCTGGTTCTGGGTTCATATCTGACCAAGGACATCATCTGCACAGAGTTTGTATCTTCTCCCCATGTTTATGTGGGTTTCCTCGCTCAGTGCAAATACATACTGATAGGGAAATTAGATTGTGAGCCCTACCAATGATAAAAACTATATTTCAGAAAATGAACTTCTGTGCTTAATTTGTTAAATGTTTTTTTTTTTAACATTTTTGGGGATATTTTCTAATTTGCTATTGTTAGGGTTGTGACATCTGCTGTGGCCCCTTTAAGACTGCCAGGTCCACAGAGACAAATTCCCCTTTAAGAAATTATGCTTTAATTTATGGGCTGGTTCGGGTCTTTATAATCCCCTCCATTTCTCTCATGCCGGCTATTGGTTTCACCATGGTTTTGGCTCCCATACCTGTTGCTTCCTGTTCATGCTGCTGTGTGTTTTTCTCTGGCTCTGATCTTCACACTGTGTACTTGGACTTCTCTTTGGATTGTGACTCTCTGGCATTTGGCTCTGGCTATGTACCTCTCCTTCCGTCACTTGCTCCTGTACTTCGCTACTATCTCCGCTGCCGACTCTGCTCTGTCGTTTACTCTGTGTCTGGTGAGTTGCTTGCGATTCCGCTCTCAGGCTTCTGCTTGCGGTTAATCAATTTATGGCACATTCTTCTGTGTTGTCAACTCCGGTCTGGGATTCTGCCAAGTCCATCTCCACCACTAGGAGCTCTGGTGAAAACCTCCTGAGATTGGCTTTGGCTCATACTGGGTGTGTAGCAGTTTGGTTAAGTTTTTTTTCTACTAGCGGTTGTTATGTTCAGTTCTGTGGCTTCTCTCAATTCTGACTACACTTGACCCAGTACCTGCATCTGAGCTCATAACAGCTATGATGCCATTTATATCTAAAAAAAATCCTTAAATAGGCCTCATAATAGGCTAACACTTCTTGCTCTGTAGAGATCACATCTTACTAGTCATCTCATTATCATTACATGACAGGTAACACCTCTGTTATTAAGATGGTGGCAGATAACACAGGATCACACCTCTGACATTAGTTGATGGTCACAGCTACCCCAGATGTTTGCTCAGAACACTCTACTATAGTAGTTAACAGATAGAAATAAGTGAACTGGTTTGTAACAGGACAGGTTCTTTATGAATTTTTCAAAAATATCATGTTCAGCTGAACCAAAGATTTTGGGGGTTTGTTAATGAAGAATGATTATTGCACTGTGAGGTCTCTTCAGACCCCAGAATATAACAATTGGAGGCCCGGGGGGAGGAGCAGAAAAATAATACACAGTCTTATGCCCAAGAGGTATGATGGTGATGCGGCCCACGTGACTGCTGATACCCAATCACAGACCTTAGAAGTCCCCCAGGATCACTAACGTCACCCAACAAGTTTGGACTAAGATGAAACTGGCCAGCGAACCTATTCTAAGGATGAATCTCACAAGGGTCACCCATCTCTAGTAAATATATACACAGCCAATACAAAGAACTGATACATCTTTTATTCTGTCCAAGAACTATACAAAGCACCAGGAGACATTCTTTACCCATGGCGGAAAGGCAGCTAAGGCATTTATATAGAAAAGGGTTCTTTACAGTTTGGGTAGTCAAAATACCAAAAGCGATATCCCACGAAGTGGTAATGGCAAATACCATATCAACTGTTAGAGACAGTCTAGATAATTATAACAAATGACATTGAGAGTTATAAATAAAATACCTAAAAAAATAAAGGAAATAGATTTTTGGAAATGAGGTTATTCCAGGGATTAAGTAAGGAGTAGGGAAGGAATCCTTCACCTAATATGGGATAATTGGGGTCAGTTTCATAGAGTTTTTTTCTTCTTCTGGATCAACGCTGTAAGTTTGTAGGCTGAACTTGATAGACTCGCATCCTTTTTCAATTTTATTAGCTATGTATTCAACCTGTGGACAGGTCTGGCCATTTTCAGGAGGAAAGTGGCAACATTTGTCTAATTCTGTACAAACCCTTTTCATTTAGTTATACAATTCACATTTCTCTTCTCTTCTCTCTGTGTTAGATTATTTAGTATACTTCATGATCAAGACATCTTAGAATTACAAATTTATATTGTCAATGTCCTTGTTAAGACTTAAGAAGCAGTGGGCTAAAGGGGCATCATGCAAAATAAAATGGTCTTATCTTCAAACAACAAATATGTAATAAGAGACTAAAGGGTACGAGGACATGAAAGCTAGCTGTTCACATGTCAGCTTCTCTGTGTAATGAGCTCTGTGGCCTAATAAGAGTTTAGGTTACACACTACAATTATCTCCACAAACCAGATTGTTTACTCCATCTGTAGACGGCAGAAGTCTTACGCTTTTTGTGTTCCAGGACTTATAAAATGTTATCATAAGTGAAGAAAAAATAATTTTATTTCTTTTCTCAAATTTTGATGGCAATCGTAAATAATCCAAGTTATGAAAATAATCACACCTTAGACTTTCTATGGTAACAATAAAAGTAGGTGATGTGAAAATGAAACACAAACCTGAAGAAGATGAGATAAATCATAAAGAAATCAAAATGAGGTTAAAGAAAAATGCATTCTAAGCCGAAAATATTCTCCGTTTTATCTTTTGTAGATTAATAGTGAAAGGTTTTTTTTATGTGGCATTGACTACATGTTTGAATATTTTTAGATCTGCATTTCTTACTTTTAAAAATTCATACAAGCAACTAATAACTAAAGCTGATCACATACAGTGCCAAGACAATAAGCCTAATAGTATCTTAGTAAATAATGCCCACATAAAAGCACCTTACAGCACCGATACAATAATACTGCAATATACATCATAAATAGTAATGTATAATGACACACAGTACAATACAGCATCCAAATACTACTACTATCAAATACACACATACTATGCAAATACAAATATTACTAACATAGATCTACTGTAAACTGGTAAATAGTTAAAGGGTTCTTCCACTATAGATACGTGTGCCCTGTCCACAGTATTGAAGATAGGTGTCTGACCACTAACGTTCTGGGACCCTCAGTGATCAAGAGTGGTTCACAAGTGCCCCCAAGTGAAGTTAACAGTGGTGTGCTTGTTAGACCACCACTCTATTCACTTTATAGGACTTATGAGATGGTGGTTTTTGGCAGTCCCATAGAAGTGAATGGAGTAATGGCCGAGTATATGCACTACTGCTTTAATCACATGAGGCACTTGTGGGTCCCTGTTCTTGTGATCAGTGGCAGTCCCAGCAGTTGACCCCTTTATTATTAAAGGGGTTGTCTAGGTCTTGGACTATGATATTGATTGCTGTTGCCTCTTTACTACTTACCAAGCACAGCGCTGTACATTGTATAGTGGCTGTGCTTAGTATTGCACCTCAGACCTTTTATTTGTATGGGCTGAGCTGCAGATGCCAGTGGCCTGAGAAGAGGAAGTGGAGCTCAATATCATAGTCCTGGGCAACACCTTTATTATGTTTGGAGGTGAAGAACAGTGATGAAAAAACTTGGGTGATAAAGGTGTAGTGAGTAGTGACGAGGTAGATGGTTAAATCCAGGAAAGTCTATGGTAGTGAAAGGGTTAAGGGTCGAATCATTATTAGTCTACAGCAGTGAAAGAGGAACTAGTTGAACCAGGGCATGTAGGGGTTAACTGTAAAATACCTGGCGGTCTAAAGTCTAAATGCCTGGAGCTCAGTGGTTACTTGGGTCAGGTTTTAGTGATGTAAAGCTGTAACAGGAAGCTGAAGGAGGTCAATCCGTCTTAAAGAGGACCTTTCATCATCTCCACCAATTCCAGCTTTTTGAATTATTTAATAGATGATGCTCTACTGACTCCGAGGCAGTTGGAATTTTTACTCTAGTCACCACTATTCCAAAGAAATAATTTCTGTTAGTTTCAGCCCCAATATGCTATTTAGGCTTTCTACTGTACCTGTCTCTGCTCTAGCTCAGGACCGCCCACCTAACAGTAGAGAACCTAATTAGCATTTTGGTGCTGAACCTAACAGACGTGATTACTCAGGAATGGTGGGGGCAAGAGAAAGAATTGTGGAATGGAGCCTCTTGAAGAATACAAAGAGCTGGAGTTGATGGAAGTGGTGAATGGTGTTCTTTAAGGTAGTCATACATGTTAGCCTTAGGTTTGCCAAAATAGCTGATTTCAGCAGGACCAGCCATCCTTCTAAAGTGTATGAAATGTCATATATGAATTCTGAAGCCAGCTATCGGCTGCATCAATCATGAAAGTGGTATATGTGACATCATCACTTCAAGAACAGCAGGGACCAATGAAGTGGTGACAATGAAAAGGGATTTAATAGGTAAGTAATTCTTATTTATTTTATACAATTTCATGCTCGTATGAATTGGCCATAAAATCCCAAATAACCCCTTTAACCTGTTCATTGCTGTGTTCATGAACAGGTTAAATGTCTAGATCTAGTTCTTTTCCTTTTCTTTTTAACCTTCAAGTTTTACCATTAAATTCATAAAAGAACATGACACATTCCTTCTTCTACCATCAGCCTATCAAACATATTTCCTTTCTACCATACATTATCACGTTGAGAGCAATTATGTGACACAATACAGGATCCCACGATGAAATTACCTGATACATTTTCTGTAGAAAGTATTATTTTCTCATTTTTTTGTTCTGCTTTTCTATACATTACTTTACATCACCAAATCCAATATAAAATGAGCCCAGGGACTCTATTTGCATATATTATTAATGCTCTGAAAAGGGGTTGTCCAGGCTGACATCCGGCCCCCACAAGGATTAGCTGTTCAGACGTCTGTCCGTTCTGCGTACTATATAGTGTATGGTGCCAGAAGCTCCATGTTAGCGCTGCGTTCTGTGGCCTAGCACTGGTACTGCAGCTCAGCTCCCATTGAATTAACCCCCCCACTCATAAGATGTTTATGTTCTATTTTAAGGATTAGAGATGGGCGAATCAGCTCGTAACGAGCCGGGTTTGTCCCAAATATTCCAAATAGTTTTTTTTTCTTTTTACAAAACAGAATAAATGGAGATTCGTCTTGGGCGAACTAAAATGGCCGGCACATTATACTCTGGGGTCTCCCTTCAGACCCCAGAGTATAATAGGTAGAGGTCCACGGGAGGTGAAAAAAAATAAAAAAAAAACACTCTTGGGCCTCCTTGGGGCGTCCACCTCTCTTCTGTGTCCCACCTGAACTCCTTGCTTCTAGACTATGCTTCTCTAGACGCCATTCATCCGTTGACTGATGAAGGTCCAAATGGGGACCAAAACGTCTCAGTTTGTTTGGATGAAATAAAAGTTTTTGATTATTGTGAAGCAATACATGAATGCCGGAGTTTTTGTTCTATTGACTAGACACAGAACAGACCAACGCTTCATATTTCTTCCACATCTTGTAGAGGCTGGGGGTTGTGGCTAATGGCTGTGTAACACACTTGTGAAGTGGTCAGTCTCCTAGAGATCATTAACTCTTGTTGCCAGTGCCAATTAACCCCTCCCATGCCTTATAAAAGACATACAGTGTACCATGAAGCCATACAACTCATGTGAACTTTACAGAATATCTTCATGATTTATTAATAACCAATTCTTTTATTTTACTAAAGTCACTCCAAAGATAGAGAGGTATATGGGGGTATATATTGTTTGGCATAGAACATTGTCCAAGCTACATAATTTCTTTCAGAAAATAAATTGTTCAATTCAAGTCCATGACAATTGTCTTTCCATTACCATAAAGTCTCTTCAAGGAGGAAGAACCCAGGTCATCTGGAGTCAGAGGGAGCTGGGAAGAAGGAGAAAACATGGAGCAAATTAGAGGATGAGTGGGGCGAACTGACCAACCAGAGTATAATAAAATTGGTGGGCCCAGGTTCTGACACAGTAATGGGTCCCAAAGGTCCAACACCCTTTTGGAGGTGAGTTTGAATCTGCTAGAGTTTATCTCTTATGAGTTGATCCACAACCAGTCTTTTTGGCCATATCAATGGTATCCTACATATATAAGGGTGATAAAATTATTTAGGTATCCCTTGCACCATCTTAATTTCTATGGGGCTGATGGAATAGCCGAGCATTGTACTCAGCTGGTTCAGTCAGTCTCATAGACACTGCATAGATCAGCAGGGCACAAGTGGGACCACAGCTCCATTCAAACTCCTCTTCATGCGGTAACGAGGAATGGAGGACCACATGCTTAGGTCCCTCTGTTCTGGTCATTGGTGTGGACCCCAGCAGTCATACAATTAGTACTTATCCTGTGACTACGTAATAAATATTTTTTGAGGGTTAACCCCTTTAAATAAAAATGTAAAGATTGTGTCGAATCTCTTTCTCTAAGCTATAATCTGTTTGGCTATACAGCTGATTCTGTGTGAAATAGACGTGACTCATCTTGTATTTTCTAGGGCACAGTTAGCGAAACAGCCTAATCATAAAGAACATGACTCAGAAAGAAGTGACATATGAAATGAAAAGAAATGAGCCAAAAGTACCTTTCTAATACTGATACGCTGCCTTCACACCACAATTTACTGAGTTTTATTTTAATTCTTGCAATTTCTTTCAAAATCAAACAAAAACAGCAGGAAAACAACAGGTTGTACAGTATCCATTAACTGGACCCATTATTTCTCAATTATATGCCAGTTTATATAACTTCTGTAAGTACTGTAGTAGACCCAGTACTGTAGAATATTTCTTCTTTGACCCTGTAAAAATTAATCATTCACAACATGGTTCTTTTCATTAGGGTCAATGGCTCACATACTGGACACATGATTCAAAAAGTTTGCATCATTTTTAGGCCTCATGCACACAATTATATTATATTACGGCTCACTACTGGTTTGGAACCCATTGTGCAGTACTGTGCAAAGGATCAAGGCAGGTATAGAAAAAATGCTGCAAAGTAAGAATGCTTTCAGAAATAGAAGTGTTAATCCTTTATTATTGTCAATTACCAAAATGAATTGAATCAACAAAAGAGAAATGTAAATCACATTGATATTTGGTGAATAATTTTGCACGTCACACTTTTCAGATTTTTATTTGCTTAAAATTTTTAAAGCCATTTATCATTTTCCTTCCACTTCACAATTATCTGCTACTTTGTGTTGGTCGACAAAATGTGAAAAAGTTCAAGGGGTATGAATACTTTTGCAAGGCACTGTAGGTCAGGTTCAACCAGGGGATGGGGAAGGGCATGACATTCTATACATTTTCATAACCATCAATGCTATTTATCTCTAACAAGGCATCTAATGCTTTTTTTGAAGCTGTCGGCTGCGACTGCTGTGACCAGCTCCTGGGTAGGCTATTCCACAGATTCACAGTGCTTACAGTATAGAACCAGCTCCTGGGCTCCTGGGTTAGGCTATTCCAAAGATTCACAGTCCTTACCATGAAGAAGCCTTGTCGCCTCTTGAGAGTAAACCTTTTTACAAGGGGAGTGTCCCCTTGTCTTTTGAGGGTCTGTTACATGAAGTAGCTTTTCCCCATATTCCTTGTATGGGCCATTTATACAGATCTATCATATCTCCCCTTAAACGCCTCTTCTCCAGACTAAACAGATTTAACTCCTTTAGTCTCTCCTCATAACTGAGCTCCTCCATGTCCCTTATCACTTTAGTGGCCCACTATGAACCTTTTCCATCTCTAGGACATCCTTTCTTTATACTGGTGCTCAGAACTACTTCATAGTCAACTTGGAGCTGCACCAATGACTTATAAAGTGGTAATATTACATCCCTGTCCCAGGAGTCCATACCTCTTATAATACATGACAATATTCTGCTGGCCTCAGAAGCAGCTGACTGACATTGCATGCTGTAATGTAATTTGTGATCTACAAGTACACCCAGGCCCTTCTCCACCAGTGACTCTCCCAGCTTTATTCCCGCTAGGACATATGTTGCATGCAGTTTATATTTACCTAGATGCATTACTTTACATTTATTCACATTGAACATCATTTGTTATGTGGATGCCAAACAGTCTGTCCAAGTCTGCTTGTAACCTACGTACATCCTCCATAGACTGTACTGTACTGCATAGCTTGTGTCATCTGTATATATACTGTACTACTACTCCCATACTATATAGACTGTACTATACTACATAGCTTGTGTCATCTGTATATATACAGTACTACTACTCCCATCCTCTATAGACTGTACTGTACTGCATAGCTTGTGTCATCTGTATATATACAGTACTACTACTCCCATCCTTTATAGACTGTACTATATCCACAGCCTCCCAACTGTCCACTATATCCACAGCCTCCCCTCTGTCCACTATATCCACAGCCTCCCCTCTGTCCACTATATCCACAGCCTCCCCTCTGTCCACTACATCCACAGCCTCCCCTCTATCCACTATATCCACAGCCTCCCCCTGTCCATCATATCCACAGCCTCCCCTCTGTCCACTATATTCACAGCCTCCCCTCTGTCCACTATATCCACAGCCTCCCAACTGTCCACTATATCTACAGCCTCCCCTCTGTCCGCTATATCCACAGCCTCCCCTCTGTCCACTATATCCACAGCGTCCCGTCTGTCCATTATATCCACAGCCTCCCCTCTGTCCACTACATCCACAGCCTCTCCTCTGTCCACTATATGCACAGCCTCCCTCTGTCCATCATATCCACAGCCTCCCCCCTGTCCACAATATCCACAGCCTCCCCCTGTCCATTATATCCACAGCCTCCCCTCTATCCACTATATCCACAGCCTCCCAACTGTCCACTATATCCACAGCCTCCCCCTGTCCATCATATCCACAGCCTCCCCTCTGTCCACTATATCCACAGCCTCCCCTCTGTCCACTACATCCACAGCCTCCCCTCTGTCCATCATATCCACAGCCTCCCCTCTGTCCACTATATTCACAGCCTCCCCTCTGTCCACTATATCCACAGCCTCCCAACTGTCCACTATATCCACAGCCTCCCCTCTGTCCATTATATCCACAGCCTCCCCTCTATCCACTATATCCACAGCCTCCCCTCTGTCCACTATATCCACAGCCTCCCCTCTGTCCACTATATCCACAGCCTCCCCTCTGTCCATTATATCCACAGCCTCCCCTCTTTCCACTATATCCACAGCCTCCCCTCTGTCCACTATATCCACAGCCTTCCCTCTGTCCACTATATCCACAACCTCCCCCTCTATCCACTATATCCAAAGCCTCCCCCTGTCCATCATATCCACAGCCTCCCCTCTGTCCACTATATTCACAGCCTCCCCTCTGTCCACTATATCCACAGCCTCCCAACTGTCCACTATATCCACAGCCTCTCCTCTGTCCATTATATCCACAGCCTCCCAACTGTCCACTATATCTACAGCCTCCCCTCTGTCCACTATATTCACAGCCTCCCCTCTGTCCACTATATCCACAGCCTCCCAACTGCCCACTATATCCACAGCCTCCCCTCTGTACATTATATCCACAGCCTCCCCTCTGTCCATTATATCCACAGCCTCCCCTCTATCCACTATATCCACAGCCTCCCCCTGTCCATCATATCCACATCCTCCCCTCTGTCCATTATATCCACAGCTTCCCCTCTGTCCATTATATCCACAGCCTCCCCTCTATCCACTATATCCACAGCCTCCCCCTGTCCATCATATCCACATCCACCCCTCTGTCCATTATATCCACAACCTCCCCTCTGTCCATTATATCCACAGCCTCCCCTCTGTCCATTATATCCACAGCCTCCCCTATATTTACTACATCCACAGCCTCCCCCTGTCCATTATATCCACAGCCTCCCCTCTGTCCACTATATCCACAGCCTCCCAACTGTCCACTATATCCACAGCCTCCCCTATATTCACTATATCCACAGACTCCCAACTGTCCACTATATCCACAGCCTCCCCTCTGTTGACTATATCCACAGCCTCCCCTCTGTCCACTATATCCACAGCCTCCCCTCTGTCCACTATATCCACAGCGTTCCCTCTGTCCATTATATCCACAGCCTCCCCTCTGTCCACTACATCCACAGCCTCTCCTCTGTCCACTATATCCACAGCCTCCCCCTGTCCATCATATCCGCAGCCTCCCCCCTGTCCACAATATCCACAGCCTCCCCTCTGTCCATTATATCCACAGCCTCCCCTATATTCACTACATCCACAGCCTCCCCCTGTCCATTATATCCACAGCCTCCCCTCTATCCACTATATCCACAGCCTCCCAACTGTCCACTATATCCACAGCCTCCCCCTGTCCATCATATCCACATCCTCCCCTCTGTCCGCTACATCCACAGCCTCCCCTCTGTCCACTATATCCACAGCCTCCCCTCTGTCCATCATATCCACAGCCTCCCCTCTGTCCACTATATTCACAGCCTCCCCTCAGTCCACTATATCCACAGCCTCCCAACTGTCCACTATATCCACAGCCTACCCTCTGTCCATTATATCCACAGCCTCCCCTCTATCCACTATATCCACAGCCTCCCAACTGTCCACTATATCTACAGCCTCCCCTCTGTCCACTATATCCACAGCCTCCCCTCTGTCCACAATATCCACAGCCTCCCCCTATCCATCATATCCACAGCCTCCCCTTTGTCCACTATATTCACAGCCTCCCCTCTGTCCACTATATCCACAGCCTCCCAACTGCCCACTATATCCACAGCCTCCCCTCTGTCCATTATATCCACAGCCTCCCCTCTGTCCATTATATCCACAGCCTCCCCTCTATCCACTATATCCACAGCCTCCCCCTGTCCATCATATCCACATCCTCCCCTCTGTCCATTATATCCACAGCTTCCCCTCTGTCCATTATATCCACAGCCTCCCCTCTATCCACTATATCCACAGCCTCCCCCTGTCCATCATATCCACATCCTCCCCTCTGTCCATTATATCCACAACCTCCCCTCTGTCCATTATATCCACAGCCTCCCCTCTGTCCACTATATCCACAGCCTCCCAACTGTCCACTATATCTACAGCCTCCCCTCTGTCCACTATATCCACAGCCTCCCCTCTGTCCACAATATCCACAGCCTCCCCCTATCCATCATATCCACAGCCTCCCCTTTGTCCACTATATTCACAGCCTCCCCTCTGTCCACTATATCCACAGCCTCCCAACTGCCCACTATATCCACAGCCTCCCCTCTGTACATTATATCCACAGCCTCCCCTCTGTCCATTATATCCACAGCCTCCCCTCTATCCACTATATCCACAGCCTCCCCCTGTCCATCATATCCACATCCTCCCCTCTGTCCATTATATCCACAACCTCCCCTCTGTCCATTATATCCACAGCCTCCCCTCTGTCCACTATATCCACAGCCTCCCCTCTGTCCATTATATCCACAGCCTCCCCTATATTTACTACATCCACAGCCTCCCCCTGTCCATTATATCCACAGCCTCCCCTCTGTCCACTATATCCACAGCCTCCCCTATATTCACTATATCCACAGACTCCCAACTGTCCACTATATCCACAGCCTCCCCTCTGTCCACTATATCCACAGCCTCCCCTCTGTCCACTATATCCACAGCCTCCCCTCTGTCCACTATGTCCACAGCCTCCCCTCTGTCCACTATATCCACAGCGTTCCCTCTGTCCATTATATCCACAGCCTCCCCTCTGTCCACTACATCCACAGCCTCTCCTCTGTCCACTATATCCACAGCCTCCCCTCTGTCCATTATATCCACAGCCTCCCCTATATTCACTACATCCACAGCCTCCCCCTGTCCATTATATCCACAGCCTCCCCTCTATCCACTATATCCACAGCCTCCCAACTGTCCACTATATCCACAGCCTCCCCCTGTCCATCATATCCACATCCTCCCCTCTGTCCGCTACATCCACAGCCTCCCCTCTGTCCATCATATCCACAGCCTCCCCTCTGTCCACTATATTCACAGCCTCCCCTCTGTCCACTATATCCACAGCCTCCCAACTGCCCACTATATCCACAGCCTCCCCTCTGTACATTATATCCACAGCCTCCTCTCTATCCACTATATCCACAGCCTCCAAACTGTCCACTATATCTACAGCCTCCCCTCTGTCCACTATATCCACAGCCTCCCCTCTGTCCACAATATCCACAGCCTCCCCCTATCCATCATATCCACAGCCTCCCCTTTGTCCACTATATTCACAGCCTCCCCTCTGTCCACTATATCCACAGCCTCCCAACTGCCCACTATATCCACAGCCTCCCCTCTGTCCATTATATCCACAGCCTCCCCTCTGTCCATTATATCCACAGCCTCCCCTCTATCCACTATATCCACAGCCTCCCCCTGTCCATCATATCCACATCCTCCCCTCTGTCCATTATATCCACAGCTTCCCCTCTGTCCATTATATCCACAGCCTCCCCTCTATCCACTATATCCACAGCCTCCCCCTGTCCATCATATCCACAGCCTCCCCTCTGTCCATTATATCCACAACCTCCCCTCTGTCCATTATATCCACAGCCTCCCCTCTGTCCACTATATCCACAGCCTCTGCTCTGTCCACCATATCCACAGCGTCCCCTCTGTCCACTCTATCCACAGCATCCCCTCTGTCCACTATATCCACATCCTCCCCTCTGTCCACTATATCCACAGCCTCCCCTCTGTCCACTATATCCACAGCCTCCCCTCTGTCCACTATATCCACAGCCTCCCCTCTGTCCAGACTTCTATTCACCTCTTCATGAAAACAAATCAGGTTAGTCTGACAACTTCAGTTCTTAGTAAAACCATGCTGTCTGTCACTTATAATATTGCGTATAATCACATAGTCCTGTATGTAGTCACTTATAAGCCCCTCAAACAGTTTCCCCACAATGGATGTTAAACTCACCGGTCTCACCTGGGGAAGTCCTACAGCCCTTTTTAACAATAGGCACCACATTTGCCTTGTGTCAGTCCTCTGGCACTGCAGCAGTCACTAGGGAATCCCTAATCCTTAAGAATAGAGGTACAGCAATGACAGGACTGAGTTCTTTGTCAACTTTGTCAAGTTTAGCTTGTAATTTTATAATGTATGGTGAATTTTAGTAAAACCCTAAAATAATGGCAGAATTGCTGTCCTTCCCCTTCATTGGTACCAATAAAAACCCAGCTTGTCCAGCATAAAGAAGCCCTCTCATGACAATGTCTATGGGAAACAATCAAGTTCTCGAAATACAGGTAGGAAAAAGCAAAAACATTGCTGCTCTCCTTAAGGGATTCTTTTCAGGACCAATGGTAGTTTGGTGGAAATTTTTGTTGGAATGTTTTGATGCTTTTTGTAAGTAATAAGATTTTTTTTTACAAAGAACGCAGCAAATATCACAACAGAGATAACACATGTGAACACAGCCTAAGAATGTCATTTTATTAGTGTAGTCAGTGCAGGAGTCGGTCAGTGGTTCCCATTAGAGGGTATATTCAAATGTCCTTTGCTTACTTGATGGAATTCAAGTATTCAGAAATCTCCATTTTAAAGTCTCCTCCAATCCTTCATCTGCCATAAATGTGACAAGCAAATGAAAACTAATGAGTTTTGTAGGAGAGAAAGTAAACATTTTAGTCTAAATACAGATCGGGGACATCTTCTTCCTTGCAATGACATTTTGTTGCCAGTAAGTATCTACCCAGGAGAATGAATTGACACAATGTAATAACTTTGCATTGTTGCAAATGTCTTATAATGAAATAAAAGTTGTGGAACCAGATTGCCGTTTGTGTATTCTAAATTTTGACATTTTCATAATATGTTAAAATGTGCAGCTTAAAGTTCTTGCAACGCATCGAAGAGGAAGAGCGAACGTAGTCTGGGGAGAGCTAAATGGACAGTCTAAGAATGACTAAAAGTGGAAAAAAATGGAGAAGCAAAAGTGAACGATGATTTATAATGTCACTCCTGGCACAATGTGAACCCATCAGTCATCAAATTAGCACGAAAGGAATTGGTGAACAGAATTATTCAGTTTTGACATAGAAGTTCCAACTATAGGAGAATGAATTCCAATTTTCTTTAGAAAAATCTATCACTGTGTAAGCTACAAGTGATGATTTACATTGGCTTTGTGTCATGTCCTAAGCATAAATTAATTATCTGTCTTTTTTATTAGTTTCTTGCTACAGAGCCAAAGCTTGTTCAAGCTTTTCTTACCTGGTAATGTACTTACAGGTTTTTTCAATTCCACGGATTGAGGCTTACAAAGGCAGATGTCCAACATGGCCAGAGGAAGGCAGAAACTAAGTGAAGGTTACCTGTTCCCAAGTAGATGTTAGATACTGTAAATGAACTTCATTTGGGGCCAGATAGTGTCTCTATAGTATCTGCCTTTCTGCCTAGATATACAGTCATATGAAAAAGTTTGGGCACCCCTATTAATCTTAATCATTTTTAGTTCTAAATATTTGGGTGTTTGCAACAGCCATTTCAATTTGATATATCTAATAACTGATGGACACAGTAATATTTCAGGATTGAAATGAGGTTTATTGTACTAACAGAAAATGTGCAATATGCATTAAACCAAAATTTGACCGGTGCAAAAATTTGGGTACCCTTATCATTTTATTGATTTGAATACTCCTAACTACTTTTTACTGACTTACTGAAGCACAAAATTGGTTTTGTAATCTCACTGAGCTTTGAACTTCATAGCCAGGTGTATCCAATCATGAGAAAAGGTATTTAAGGTGGCCAATTGCAAGTTGTTCTCCTATTTGAATCTCCTCTGAAGAGTGGCATCATGGGCTCCTCAAAACAACTCTCAAATGATCTGAAAACAAAGATTGTTCAACATAGTTGTTCAGGGGAAGGATACAAAAAGTTGTCTCAGAGATTTAACCTGTCAGTTTCCACTGTGAGGAACATAGTAAGGAAATGGAAGACCACAGGGACAGTTCTTGTTAAGCCCAGAAGTGGCAGGCCAAGAAAAATATCAGAAAGGCAGAGAAGAAGAATGGTGAGAACAGTCAAGGACAATCCACAGACCACCTCCAAAGAGCTGCAGCATCATCTTGCTTCAGATGGTGTCACTGTGCATCGGTCAACAATACAGCACACTTTGCACAAGGAGAAGCTGTATGGGAGAGTGATGCGAAAGAAGCCGTTTCTGAAAGCACGCCACAAACAGAGTCGCCTGAGGTATGCAAAAACACATTTGGACAAGCCAGCTTCATTTTGGAAGAAGGTCCTGTGGACTGATGAAACAAAGATTGAGTTGTTTGGTCATACAGAAAGGCGTTATGCATGGCGTCCAAAAAACACAGCATTCCAAGAAAAACACTTGCTACCCATTGTAAAATTTGGTGGAGGTTCCATCATGCTTTGGGGCTGTGTGGCCAATGCCGGCACCGGGAATCTTGTTAAAGTTGAGGGTCGCATGGATTCAACTCAGTATCAGCAGATTCTTGAGAATAATGTACAAGAATCAGTGACGAATTTGAAGTTACGCCGGGGATGGATATTTCAGCAAGACAATGATCCAAAACACAGCTCCAAATCTACTCAGGCATTCATGCAGAGGAACAATTACAATGTTCTGGAATGGCCATCCCAGTCCCCAGACCTGAATATCATTGAACATCTGTGGGATAATTTGAAGCGGGCTGTCCATGCTCGGCGACCATCAAACTTAACTGAACTGGAATTGTTTTGTAAAGAGGAATGGTCAAAAATACCTTCATCCAGGATCCAGGAACTGATTAAAAGCTACAGGAAGCGACTAGAGGCTGTTATTTTTGCAAAAGGAGGATCTACTAAATATTAATGTCACTTTTCTGTTGAGGTGCCCATACTTTTGCACCGGTCAAATTTTGGTTTAATGCATATTGCACATTTTCTGTTAGTACAATAAACCTCATTTCAATCCTGAAATATTACTGTGTCCATCAGTTATTA
Organism: Leptodactylus fallax; assembly: GCA_947044405.1. Lineage (NCBI taxonomy): Eukaryota > Metazoa > Chordata > Amphibia > Anura > Leptodactylidae > Leptodactylus > Leptodactylus fallax. Next base: position 335,398 of record CAMRHE010000151.1, read on the forward strand.
GATATATCAAATTGAAATGGCTGTTGCAAACACCCAAATATTTAGAACTAAAAATGATTAAGATTAATAGGGGTGCCCAAACTTTTTCATATGACTGTACCTTTAACTTGAGTAGCCTGATGAAGATCCTTCTTCTGTTCCATGTGGATTTATATGTTACTTGGGACAGACATATTTCAGTTGTTAAAGCACACCAACTATTATAAGACCACTTTTCATAAATGAATAGCACATCTGAATATAGGAACGTTTGTAATATATCTTATTAAATTAATATACTTCCTTCTTAAGGATTCTCCTTCGTAAGTTGTGCTCCTCCCTCTGTATCTTCACTCAGACTGTTTATTTATATAGTCTGTCTCCTTATCTAGAACATAAAAGTTCTATGGAGAGGGGAGGGGGAGGAGGATGCTGTTAACTGATTTATTACCTCCTTCTATTCAGTCTTATCTTGAAGATGTAGCAATTGTTTGTGTGTCTTTTCCAGCAGTCTCCTCCTCTCCATAGATTTCTATGTAAAATATTTCTATATTTCTAATTTTCTAAAATAAGATATATTACAAAGTTTCTTCAATTCACCTCTCCTCTTCTTTTATAAAAACATGAGTTAGAATTATAGGTACACTTTAAATGTGCTAGGACCTAACATTGGCCGTGTTATATATCACTGGAAAGCAGACAGTGTGCTGATTTCAGTGCACTTTCAGGGTTGTCTATATCTTCCTTGGTTGGAGAGATATCATTTCCGTTAGTTTCGGTACAGATATCAGAGGGGCTGGCCATACAGCTCAGTGTCATCACTGGGCAGGGAGGAACGTCCCCTTCGATGATGCTGAGTTGTAAAGCCAGCCCAATTTACAGTTCAGTGATATATAATCCCATAGTAATCATGTTTTCCCCCCCAGAAACGATGGTATTCTTGACCATGTCCTAAATCAGCATTTACATGAAATGGCTTGAGCTGCAATACCAATTGCAACCTATGGACGAGTGTGGCACTGTTTCTGAAAGAAAAACACAGACCTATTTTTCTAATTTCATGCTACCACTTTATATTATTTACCACAGTTTTAGTAATGTTCTCTGATGTATGTACCACTTCTAAACCGTTAGGCTAAGGCCACACGTAGCAAACCAGCACTTCGGGAAAAACTGCGGCAGAAACGCATCATTTTCCTCTGCATACTTTCTACTTCTGTTATATCTATACAGAAAATGCCAACATTTCCATAGGTATAATTGACATGCTGCGATTTCCAAAAACACAATGGTTTTTGAATTTGCAGCATTTCTGCTGCAGATATTTTTTTGCAATGTGTGGATTCTGGCTAATCCCATCCACTTTGCAGGTTCTGTAAAATGCAGCGGTTTTTGCTGCAACGTTTCCACCATGGCAAAATTGCAGTGTTTACGCTATGAGTGTACCCGGCCTTAAAGCGGTTTTCCGAGACATACCTATTGATAACCGATCCATGGTATAGGTCATCGATTTCTCATTGGTAGGAGCCCAAAATATGGGACTCCCACCAATCAGCTAGTTGAGAAGATCGCAGTGTTTCAATGACCGCTGTGGCCACTTTACTGAACACCTAGCACAGTGATGTACTTTGCGTAGAGTATTGGTATTACAGCTCAGCCCCTTCACTTGAATGGGATTGAGTGGCTGCTGTACCATGAGACCAATGAACATGGCATCACAGAGACTTCTGAATGCCGCATCCTTTTTCAACAAAAGATGGGGGACAGACCCCCTCCAATCACAGAACTTAAGGATAGATTATCAAAGTGTAAGTCTCAGAAAACCCCTTAAAGAGTTCTCTTTTACAACTAACACAATTTCCAGAAGCTAAATAGAAACTTTTTATTGACTTTATTGTATTACATAATATTGCATAATCATGGTAACATTCGCAATCCATCATTCCCACCTAGATGCCAGGAGTCAGGATTGACATCATATGTTTTGGCACGCTATTTTCATGACTCACTATTTTGCTAACAGTAGTAGTAGAGGAGACGTGCCAAACAGTACATTAAAGCTCTAAAATTCTGCTGAGCTTTGTGAACAAGTTAGCAAACTGAACTGAAGAACTTCATGTAACTCTACTCCCAACTCAAAAGCTAAATCCTTATAGGAAAACTCTAAATCAGATTTTCAAATAAGTCACAAAATACAGAATTTCCATAATTTACATTTGAGAGAAAAGGGAAAAAAATGATTTGATTTCAACATAAAGACACATGAGAATAACAATTGTAGAGTAACGGATGATGACAAATCCTTAAATTAATTAGGAAAGCTGTTAACTAATGTAATTTGCAAGGATTAATGCCAAATATTGAAATATTATTACATTATGTGCACAAGAAAGGGAGGAAAATATTTCCTATCCTGTAAATTATCGTAATACTTGGCGATAAATCACTTTTATAGTCAAATTTACAGTTGTAATTCAGTTTGAGAATGCAAAGCATGTCTTCTCTCACCATTCCATGCATGAGTTATCTAAATTGTGCTGACAGACAACACTTGATGTGTTAAAAGCCTGACAAAAGAGACGTTACAAGAGCAGTTATGTCAGGTCTTTCACTGTTAACGGAGAATGATTAGTGTTTTGCTAAATGTTTTTGTTACCATCTCATAAATCTGCAAAATCTGTTCCTTCAATCAACCTGCCTATTGACTTAAGTCAGGAAATCAGTAGAACATTTCCTTGGCCCTACCAGGTTCTATAGATGATTCCACTACTAGTTATTATATTTGTTCTGTTTCCTTTAAATAGTGGGATAATTTTATTCAGATATTGCCAATTTTACTCCAAGGTTGGAAACAAAAAACATATATTTTTTAGATTATTCACTTACATAAATTGTGGGCTAAAAACCTTTTTGTCATAGGTGCTTTTTAAAAATTTTCTTCTCTGTTTGGATTTTACATTTTTATGTTTCACACTACAAAGCAAGCTGCAGACCTGTGTTCACTGAGATTTATGATTTGACCTCTAGCCCCTCTTTCCCCTTTCCTGAAGGATTTTCTTAGCTGATATATGACTAAATCAAATTGGACTTTGATTTGTCATAAATCAGCTTAGAAAATCCTTTAATAGCGGTGTGACAAGGCGTAGAGATATCTTACAGATTTTCGACTGAGTGGCATACTGCAGCCTTTTATGTATTGTAAAACATAGAAGCTGAAAAGACAAATCAAGCTACTTTTTAACAAAAACCTATTATAAAAATGCTTTTTTAGATCCAAATAATTGTAAAGTAATAAGAAAAAAGACATTGGAATGAGTAAATTAAAATGGCTGCTGTTTTTTAAGAATTAGTTGAGGTTAGGGAGAGATTCAGTGGGCTTAATACTGCTTTTAATCTGCAGTGCTACATTGTTTTTGTCATTACTATGGTGATGTGCCTATGGGGTGCTGTGGTGAAGATCCTTGGGGCTTAGTCTGGCAACAGGGGTACTGTTGGGCTGCTGGGTCACTCCCACTTTGGGCACTGTGCTGCTGTGATGGTTGTTCCTGTGTGTTGCCATAAGAGGTCAACATGAAGTGGCTAGTGGGCTTATAAACCTTAACCTTCCTCTAGTGTTAGCTTTCTGTTACTCTTTCTTATGTTAACGGGTCGGTTTTGACCCTTGTCTTAAATCACTCCTAGGATACCCTAAAAACAGTTATTTATGATCCAATTTGTTTCTTACCTCTTAGTTACCTTGTTAGGGTTTCTCATCCATGGAAGGATTGATTTTAATATTTTTGTTGTGGCCCCCTGGACCTTTCATTTGAGAGCGTACCCTTCATTTTCAATATAAAAATATTGTCAAATGAACCTCAAGAGAATAATATAAACTTAAAAAAGTTTGTTATATTACCTGACTATTACTGAAAGGTTTTAGAACACATTTCTTAAATGTAAAAAAAATATACATATATATATTTTATATTATTAACTCTAGTAACATCTATGGTGTTACGGGTCAATTTTGACCCATATCTAACTACTTTATGAAAAAGGCAAAAAACAGATTTTTTTTTTTATAGAACTTTAATACAAATAAAAGATGAAAATTATATTAACATTAATAGCAATAATAATAAAAAGTAGCTTTTCTAGGTCAAACAAACAAACAACAATCAATCAAGCAAATCAAATCAACAGAAATCAAGTACTAGTTTTTAGATGCATTAGTATTTAGATGCATGTGTGGCAAAAAGTGACACTTTTTGTGTGTTCTTTGCAGAGGTATTTTTTGCAGGCGAAGCACGATGTGTTTGTCTTTCTGTCCTTATTGCTAGGGCAGACCTGACACCTCTTTCTTTTAGAATCAGGTGGTCTCACTGGGGTTGTGGCTGTTGTGGTTGATGTTGAGGCAGGGCTGGTTGAGGAGGATGCTGGTGATGATGCTCTTTGTGTTGCTGTGGGTGTGGGCGAAGCACTTGTTGAGCTCTGGAGTTGTCGGACCAAGGCTGCAGCGGCTGGGTCTCGGGGCACCCGTTCCCTTTGGTCAATGTGCGCCTTGACAAGGGATCTTCCTAGTTCCTCAAGAAACATCCTCCGCTTGTTTTTTTTCTTTGAATTCCATCCTTGGTGAGTGTGGATCCACAACACAAATGCATTGTATGCTGACACATCAAGGATGTTGGAAAATACAACCATTGGCCATCTCCTAGTCATTCGCTGGCAAGTGTAGGTGGCAGTCAGCTTGTCCAGGTTGTCCACACTCCAGCAAGGAGAAGTACACAAATGTAGGCATCCAGGTCATCATCATGAAGGTCATTCCACATGTTGCCATGGACTTTTTTTTCCTTCAAGGTTTGTCATAGCAATAATGACTTTTTTTTATTGACAATGGCATAAACAGATCAAAACATGTCTTGATGTCACTTACTCTTGTCACAGCCAACCTTGTGATCCCAGGGGTCATTTTTATGACATTTGCAGCATCTGCCCTGCCATGTACATCTGAAAGTACTGAGCTCCAAATGATCTTGCCACTTTTGGATTTGAATCTTTCAGCGGGAGCAGCTTCAGCACCGGTGACCTCCTCATCAGACTGATCAGAACTGTCTGTGTCTTCCGGTTGATACTCCACATCATCTTCCTCCTCAGAAACCTGTTCATCTGTATCAGTTTGCTGCTGTGTGTCCTCTGATTCATTATCATCCAAGATATAATCCAGAATTTGGCTTGCATCTAATCTTCTCCTCATTGTTGCATGGTGTAAACTGAAGATGTATACTCTGCAAAGTACCAACTGTAAGCTGATTTGGCCATACATGCCTGGACATGTCCCTAACTCAAGTTGTTGGAGGTAGAGCTGGCTGTGGGCTGTTGGTTTATATTGTGTTTATGAGTTCAGTTTTGGGACTTATTATTGTTTTTTTACTCTTATATTAGACCTGGGTCGAAATTGACCCCAACAACACAAATGTTATAATTTTAATAAGAGCATTTTACAATTTAGTAAAATAGTTTTATTTTATTGTATTTTGTTTAAAAATAAGTTCCTGAAAAAGTCAAAAAGTCTTGATGCAATAAACAAATGTATGTAGAATTTGTATGCATTTAAAACCTAAAACGGGTCGGTCACGACCCTAACACTAGGTTAATCAAAATGTACACTAATTTTTGTAGATTTTGCTGAGAAGTATAGATCACTGTATATTGGGATGTGTGATTTATAACTTTTTTTTCTTAAATGTGGTTGTATTATTTTTAATACTGTTTGACTAGATGCCTGATGGGATGTTTGAGGCACTGGTTATGGCTTCAGCTTTGGCAGTTGATTGTGGAACAGCACAAACTCTCTTCTCATCTGTTTCACAAGGGTAAGCTGATGCTTCAGTGCCTAAACATTTCTAGATGCAAACAGCATTAAAGTTTACCTAACCTTCTAATAACTTTTGGTTTTCTACCAGCATTTGAGTCATAATAAAATGTTGTAATATTTTTCCTCCTTTTCATGAAATCCTGCTCTAAAATTTAGATCTGTTGTTCTGGTGCCATATGAAAAATAAGATTCTGAGCTTTATTTGTCTTTGCAGTTCTATTTGTATTGTTTCTAGAGATATCACCTATTGAAAACACTATTGATATATATATATATATATATATATATATATATAGGAGCTGTGTATACATATCTCTCGATCTTATCTTTCATATGACACCAGAACCACGGTTCCAAATTTTATATTGAGATATAACTGTTTGAAGTGACCTCCCTCCAACCTCAGCTACTCCCCTGTACTCACAGCCAGAAGCAGTGAGGATTTCTAAGGCCAATAAAGAAGCAGGAGACAGAAAGTGGATTTCAGTGCAGGAACCAAAATCCATTAATAAAGTAAATTACAAAATTTATTCATGACACACACCCTGGCAGAAAATTAAAAATTGTTCAAAAGTTTAGGTGTATTTTATGCCTCATCCCCGATTCTACAGATCTCGAGCAGTACTTAGCCTACTGTATTTACATCCTAGTATGGGTTTCTGACACAAGATACATTCTATTTTAATTTGCAATATCTCTCTAGGCATAGCAAGATCCTGTTGCTAACTAAAGATATTTTAGTAATGTACAGATATATTTTAGTAATGTACAGATGTAGCCTTCGCCAAACCAACATTTGTCACGATAATTGCATAGGACTGCTGCTTTCATACAAAGTGAGTTGTTAGTCGCATTACACAAATAGCATCAGAGAAAAATAAACTTTTGTTAGTGTGCTACAAAAATGCATTTGACAGAGGCTACACCTATATGCTTATATTTATTTTTTCTCCCAATTTACGGAGAACTTTTATGGAAGACCATAAAAGCATTGATTGTGTACTGTTTAATGCCATAGTGTATGGCTTCATGTGACCTGACATTTTATAGCTTATTGTGCAGAATAAAAGGTGAAGGTGGGTAATACTGAAGCATTATATCCCTTAGCTTTCTATCTACAATTTATCGCAACCTGCAATTTTGTGGTTGTAAAAACAGACAAGTATAAGTATTGCAAGTCCTGTTAATGGTATTTTCCAGGTAATGTTTGGTTATCTTGTTATCTTTCTCTAGGCGATCTATCAGGAAATAGAAAAAATTATGGGACATTTAATGGATACAGTTCTATATATATGCAACTCAGACAGAGCATGAGACTATAGAGAAGCCTGTATAATAGATTGGAGTGCCTCTGGATTATTGTAAAGTGGTAAAGAAAATATACTGAATAATTTGTATACATTTCCTCTTAACAGGCTTAGTATTTTCCCATACAGAGCTGGATAAGGCATCCTTTATTGTTGGGCCAGTTGTAGTTTTTATTGATATCATTTGATATAATTTTTGGGCATTGTGTAATTTTTTTGATCACTTTTTGTTCAATTTATTTTATGAGGGGAAACGTTGAAAAAACATTCTAGCATTTTCATACATTGGGATGACTAATTTATGTTTGTTTTTGTTTATTTATTTTTATTTGTGATCTAGAGAAAGTGCGTGGTTTGAAATTTTATATATTTTTAAAAATATTTTTCCATTTTCTGCATTTTTTTAACCTTCATATTTACATTTACCTATTGGGCTTCAACCCCAAGTGGTCTAATAACCAATATGCCTATAGCAGCCTGTATAGTATATAACTAATAATAGATCTAGGAGCCTTCAATAGGCTGTCATGGAAATGGATCACTGTCCTTGGAAACGGATCTCGTTGCAGTGGTCAGCAATCCAGAGGAACATGGTGGATTCAAAGCACCGTCGGTGTATTTAACCAAGGCATTTGTAGGACTTTGATTGTGGGCATTGCTGTCAGGTCTACGCTGTGTAATAGCTCCTGAGTGGGCACCATATTTGAAGTCCACTGTACTAACATGGCAGATATTGAGTTGGGGGTTGAAAACACAAAAAACAGCACTGAATACAGTACAACAAGTAATAAAAAATTCTAAACAATAAATAATACAAAACCATCATTAGACCAACTATATAAAACTAAATAGCATGGATAGCCTCACAATCTTTTTTTTACTCACAGCTATTTAATTTTTTTCCCTTATATCATAAAGGTTACTTAACTGGGAAACAAATGAAGAAAATAAATGCCTCACTAGAATCTCTTCAGGAAAACAGTCATGCAGACGTCTGGTGGAGAAAACAAGTTTCCATATTTTATCACTTTCACTGTGGCTGGCGACTGATGTAAAGGTGCTGAGGTTGAAGGGTTTAATTTGGCTGGACTCTCAATACAAAAAGATTAGAGGAAGAGGTCTGCACCGAGACCGTCTGCATCCAGACAGAGTTTTATCTGCTCGAAAGTCGATGGGAAGGAGAGAGAGAAAAACATAGAGGATGCCTGGAGCACGTACACACTCATTTTCTTCCCTTTTTATATGCAGTTTTCATTTAAAGTCTGGCAGATCGACAAGTACATTGAGCCCTATAATGTGTAGACATAATTTAGACAACTAGACTAGTAAACAGCGCACAAATACTTTATATTGTAGTTAGTCTTGGAGTACAAGATACATGAAGTACAGTAGATTGCAGACTTACTAGGAAGACTGCTTTATGGGTTTATGTCCTCCTAGATTACCTTAGGCTCACAGACTGGAGAGTGTAGCCTGCTGCCCTGTAGGGAGATAATGAGTCACTGCTGTGAGGTCAGGAGTGAAGCACTGTATCACCATTTTATGCTGCCAATCCTCCTCACTCCTCAGTGCCTCCTGCTGGTGCCGTGTTCCACCTTAGAATCTCCCTACAGGTGCCGCCCCATCACCTCATAAAACCCTCTGGTGCCCCCCTTTCTCAAATTACCCTGTAGGTATGTAGGGGGAGTTTGAGAAAGGGGTGCATCAGCAGTGGTCTCTGAGTGGATGGTTTGGGCACTGAAGGGGGATTTGAGAATTGGGTGCACCATCAAGGTTCACCTGCAGGGGGATTCTAAGGTAGCAGAAGGCACCAGCCAAGAGCTCTGAGGAATGAGGAGACATGGGAGCATAAAATGGTGTCACAGTGCCTCACCCCTGACCACACAGCAGCACCTTCAGTGCCTCAGAGGCCCATGCTGGTGCACCCCTTTCTCAAATTTCCCTGTAGGGACCCCCCATGACTTCAGAGAACCTGGCTGGTGCACCCCTTCCTCAAAATCCCCCCTACTAGTGACTCCATCTAATCAAAATTACCCTGCAACAAGTGTCTGGGCTGACTCCTCCCCTGGAGTCTTGGGTAATTAAAGGGGTTTTCCAGCTCCAAATTGAATTTTCATACTGATGACTGATGACTCATCTACATGATGAGTTACCAGTATGTGATCTGTGGGGTCCGACATCCACGAACCTGCACAGATCAGCTGTTGCAACATTCTCTGGGAGCCAGCAGTTACAGTATGTGCAGCAGCTCCCATTACTTGAATAGGAACAGCTGCAAGCGCCCCCTGTCTACTGCTCTAACTTCTGGCTGCATCTTTTGTCATGTTTTTTAACTACTTTACCCACAAAAGTAAAGAAACCTGATGGAAGAAAGCTTGCGTCATGTTTTTACCGCGCTGCAAAGGGACCCAGCTGAGACTCTGTCACCCAAGGGCCCACATAACCCTGAAGCCAGCCCTGAATACAGATGAATACTGACAGTTTCTGTTAACTTATATTGGGACCTTTTCAAAGGCTAAAGCTGCATGCCGCAATGTTCTGCGAGTCACAAATATCATAGATCTGTCAGAAAAAAAAAAAATCACCGTATGAACAGATTCCTAGGGGACTGCATAAGCAGTTGAGTTTTATTTCCCTCTTGCAGCCTTGATTTATGAGTAAATTACTTTTGTACATACGGAAAGCTATTAAAAAATTAGAATTACCAGTATTTAAATTTTTTCTAACAAATATTTGATATTCTGATGTTTAATTTAATTAATTTAAAGAATCAATCTACGTATCATGAAGATCAGTAAGAAACGCTAAGATCTACTGGGATTCCAATGTCATTTCTAACTTGATATAATAAAAGCATTCTGAAAGTGAAATCATTAATAAGTAAGTTGATAAGTTGATATTTCTATGGGTAATATCCCGAGGTTTCAGGGACCACCTAAACTGAAGTGCTATTAACAACATCGATAGCCCAGACTTTGTATTGCACAGTAAGAAAATAATTGGATTTATATTACTCAAGTCTTCATGGAATTAGCAATCAATAACGTCATATTTTATTGTGCTAGGTCCACTATAATACAGTTACTATGCCCTCTAGATATGGTGTAGCAAACAGTATGGAGCTCAGTAGCAAATTTTGGAATGTAGCCTTACACTACAACTTCAGCCTTAGCATCTACTTCAGAAAATGAAAATTTTACAATGCTTATTTTGATCTCCCTAAGGGATAATACACAGAGATATCGACAGGGATAATACAGTCATGTCACAGTACAGGAATCCACAAAGTGATATCACACTACCAGGATAATACAAATCATGGTACAGGAGTAATGCACACAGTCATATCACAGTATATGGTAATATACACAATGATCTCTCGGTACAGAGAAAATGCACACAGTGATGTAACGGTATAGAAATAATGCACACAGTAATGTCACGGGTAAAGCACACAGTGGTGTCACAGTATAGAAATAATGCATGCAGTGATGTCACAGTACAGGTATAATATACACAGTGATGTCACAGTACAGGTATAATATACACAGTCATGTCACAGTACAGGGATAATATACACAGTCATGTCACAGTACAGGGATAATATACACAGTCATGTCACAGTAATGTGACGTAGTGATGTAACGGTATAGAAATAATGCACAGTAATGTCACGGGTAAAGCACACAGTGGTGTCACGGTATAGAAATAATACACACAGTGATGTCACAGCACAGGTATAATATACACAGTGATGTCACAGTACAGGTATAATATACACAGTCATGTCACAGTACAGGGATAATACACACAGCAATGTCACAGTACAGGGATAATATACACAGTCATGTCACAGTACAGGGATAATACACACAGTGATGTCACAGGACAGGTATAATATACACAGTAATGTTACAGTAAAAAGATAATGCAGACAGTAATGTCACAGTACAGGTATAATATACACAGTGATGTCACAGTACAAGTATAATATACACAATGATCTCTCAGTACAGGGTAAATGCACACAGTGATGTCACTGTATAGAAATAATGCACACAGTAATGTCACAGTACAGAGATAATACACACAGTGATGTCACAGTACAGGTATAATATACACAGCGATGTCACAGTACAGAGATAATACACACAGTGATGTCACAGTACAGGGATAATATACACAGCAATGTCACAGTACAGAGATAATACACACAGTGATGTCAACCGTACAGGGATAATATACACAGTGTGAGAAGGTGACAGACAGAGTGCTGGAATCACGGTATATCTCCCCCAGGTTTCTGACTTATGTGTGGTCTATGACAGGTCTTGAATAGGCTTCAGCCCCGGGTGTGGGTCCTAGGTTCGTTACTGAGCCATAAAAGGCTCCAGAGCCTGCACTTCAGGGCAGATCCTGGGAGTAAGAGGAAGCGTCTGGGTATGTCCTGACACTGTGAGTCTGGTAAGACTATACTGCGCCCTTTTGTTGATTCGTGTGGCTGGTAGGAAGCCACCCATACAGTTAGTACTTCTTGTTTAGTTAGAGCTCGGACGAGCAGGATTTTGTTTCACACTGTTTTTGCCTAAAGTTAAGGCTGTATTTTATTTTTCTCATTTTTATGCCTGATGTGAAGGTTTATTTTTTTTGCTGTTTTTTTTAATAAACCTGTTTGCTACAGTTTTGTGTCCCTGTTTCTGACTAGCTGGGTCCGCACCATTGCTGCTACCGAGCTACCTCCCCCACAACAGCGATTTGACAGTACAGGGATAATATATCCAATGATAACGCATAACAGGGATAAAGTATATGCAAAACTTGCCATGTACATGTAATGTTGGCGTAATGCACATACAATGTTACTGTACAGGGAAAGTGCAAAAAGTAATGTCACAGAAAAGGAAAAAAATATATATTTGTACTGTATTAGGCAGTAGATATAAAAGAAGGATCTCAAATTTTATCGTTTACAGAAAAAGGATAACACACACTTCAGGGGTAGAACTTGAGCTCCATAGGAAAACACATAATGTCCATCCATAGATATTACTAATTGCACTTTAGGTGTAAGTGGGCAATGTCCCCCTTAGTTGTCGGGCCCTGTAGCACTTGCTATGTCTGCCACTCTGCTAGTTATCCCCATGCTTCTAGCATTGTTGCTGTTAAACGGCTAAAACAAGTTACGTCCACATCAGCTAGTAACTGCTTCATAGAACTTCTACACCTTCTACATACACAAGGACAGGATCCAGAATATGATTGTATACAGTACAGTTCTATTTATTGCAGTGTATTGTTAAACATAGAAACACTGAGTTTGACGTCAGTAAAGACCTAGCTAAACTGCACAGTGTGATCACTAAGCTGAAGGATAAAAACCGAGATGGAAACTGATTCATTGGGTTTGTTGTTTCATTATTCAAAATATACATTTTATAGCAATAGCAACCAATGCAATAATATTAAAGGGACCAGCCCAAACACATACAGAAGTACAGACGTAGCAAAGATTTGTTTCGCAACTTTCGTTTTGTGAATATTTGCAAGACAGTATTGTGTTTTTTCAGACTGATAATAAGTGGAGACTCAGGGAAGGAGCTGGAAAATAATAACCACTTATACTTCTTTCCCTAACTTCTGTATTGTTGCATCTGATGTGCTTCTCCCGGTGCCTTCGGTCCTCTATGGATGTCTTCTGTGATGTTACAGGCCCTGCAAGTGTCATGACACCGACCCACACCATGTGACTGCTGAGGCCACAAAAGAGGACTGGAGATGTCATAGAACACACACCGGACACCGCAAAGGAGCTCAGGAGTGGCGAGGGAAAGTAAGTATTAGTGTATTATTTTTCTGCATCTGCCCTGGGCCTCTACTTATTATACTCTGGGGTCAGGGGCGTAAATATCGGGGTAGCAGCGGTAGCGGCTGCCACAGGGCCCGGAACATTATGGGGCCTGGAACCCGGAGCCCTGTGGCAGCCGCTACCGCGAACCCCACAAACACTGCTATCATTATACTCTGGGGACTTTTAAGACCCCTGAGTATAACGATCGGGGGCCCAGGGGAGGTGAGGGAACATAAAAAACTCTGTAACCCACCTCTCCTATGCTCCGCGGGCTTCAGGCCTGTTTGGTGACGTCTCAGACGTCAGCCGACGTCATCATGCGTTGCGATGCCGGCTTCACTCACGCAAGATCTGGTCCAATATTGAAGATGGCCGAAGTAGCGCACGGGAGTGCATCGGAGCGAGGAAGAGGTAAGTAGCATTGTTTTTTATGTTTTTATCCTCCCCTGGGTCTCCGAAAAGACCCCAGAGTATAATAATCATTCATGCGTGGTCAACTACGGGGCATAATACTGTGTGCAGGGGCCACTATGGGGCATACTACTGTGTGTAGGGGCCACTATGGGGCATACTACTGTGGGAAGGGGCCACTATGGGGCATACTACTGTGAACAGGGGCCACTATGGAGCATAATATTGTGTGCAGGGGCCACTATGGGGCATAATACTGTGTGTAGGGGCCACTATGGGGCATACTACTGTGGGCAGGGGCCACTATGGGGCATACTACTGTGAGCAGGGGCCACTATGGAGCATAATACTGTGTGCAGGGGCCACTATGGGGCATAATACTGTGTGCAGGGGCCACTCTGGGGCATAATACAGTTTGCAGGGGCCACTATGGGACATAATACCGTGGGCAGGGGCCGCTATGGGGCATAATAACGTGTGCAGGGGCCACTATGGGGCATAATACTGTGTGCAGGGGACACTATGGGGCATAATACTGTGTGCAGGAATGCGGTTTATGCGGGGGGGGGGTTGGGGGCGTCGGTTCGGGGGGGGCCCCATGTCAAATGTTCGCCTTGGGGCCCAGCCATTCCTAGTTACGCCAATGTCTGGGGTCATGGGTGAAGAACCGCAATTATTTTGGAGAACCTGAAATTTAGGAAAATTTGTTATGATCCTGGCTCGTTTCATCCCTAGTGTCCACCAGCAGTCACCTCATTAGGTGTCAGAACAAATTCAAATTTTTTTTTCAAAGTTTGAACTCCAGGTGGCGCCATACCACATAATAAATGTTATAACTTTAAGGCTAATGTCCCACAGCAAAAAAGTGATGAGGTTTCCTCTGTGGACTTTCTGTTTAAATTATACCTATAGGGAAACTGCCGGCATTTCCATAGGTATAATTGACATGCTGCAATTTCGAAAACTGCAACGGTTTTGGAAATCAAAGCCAGTGTCCGACTGAGATGTCTAGGGCCCACCAGTGGAATTGTTTATAGGGGCCCACTGCCAGGACCCCTGCAGATCAGCTGTACTGTGACAGGGCAGCTAAAAGTAATAACATGTCGGGAGCCATGCTGTTCACCCGCCATACGATGTGCACCACTGCACTACCTAAATCCACTGCTACACCCTGCATGGCAAGTGAACAGCGTGGCTCCTAGAATTGTTACCATTACCTGTAGACGCACTGTCCTGGAAAAACTGATCTGCAGAAGTCCTTGGCTGTTGGACCCCTTCAGATGTCATATTAATGGCCTATCCTAAGGACAGGCCATTAATATTAGAAAGATGGATAAATCCTTTAAAGAGGTTGTCCAGGAATTGTAGCAACCCATGCGGCGAGCAGGAGGCGTAAAATAAAAAATAAATAAATAAAAAAAGCATAGTCACCTGCCCCCGACACTCTGTTGTCCACCACCAGTGTCCATTTAGTCTCGTTGCTGAGAGTCCTGCACCTCATGTGACCGCTAAAACCAATTAGGTATAGGATTTCAAGGCGTCGCCATGAGACCAAACAGACACAGATGGGTGACAACGGGGTGCTGGGGACAGGTGAGTATGCTTTTTTTTTATTTTTACACCTCCCTGGCCGCCACAGTGGTTGCTCCAATTTATGGACAACCTCTTTAAAGGGTTTGTTTGGGCCAAATTTTTTTTATTGCCACTTCACTGATTCCAACATACAGTGGCCTCTTCCCTGGCCCCCTATACTGTATGGGGAACAGTGATGGGGCCATTATATTGTGTTAAGGCATTGATGGGGCTAACATTCCTATGGGGGGCACATTAAACTGTGTGGGGCATATTAAAGGGGTTGTCCAGGCAGCTGGGGGCAGTGAAACAAATAAAAAAAATGCATACTCACCTGTCCCGGTGTCCTGGTTCTTCTGCTCTGGCTGCGTCTTCCGGTGTTCAGTTGAAGCCGCTGATTGGCCTCAGCGGTCACATGACCGCTGAGGCCTATCAGCGAAGGGCCTGCAATGACACTACCTGTGACATCATGGGTCCTCTTCCTGAGGCCAATTAGTGGCTTCAACTGAACGCCGCTAGAGACCCGGGAGACACCTCCGGAGCAGAAGATCCGAGATGTGCCAGAGTACACCGGAGCAATGGTGACAGGTAAGTATGCATTTTTTTTAATTTGTTTCACTGCCCCCAGCTGATTTAAACATTAAAAGGGTCATCCATTTTTGCCTGGACAACCCCTTTAATGTTCCCCAGGCTATTGGCCCCCATCACTGCCCCCCCCCCCCACAATATAATGGTCCCATCAATGGTTCACATACAGTATATGGGCCATACAGAGGCCCCTTCCCTGGACCCCCCTCCTATGGCAAAATTAGGTTGGTACTTACCTATCTGCTTCCTGGTCTTGCTCCTTCTTGCTCTGGGCGCACTGTTGTGACGTAATTTGCACCCGGAGCAGGAAGAAGCAGGAGGCGACAGAGAGCAGTCAGGTAAGTATTGGAGCTGAGATTGTAGGACACAGGCTCAATGGGGCTTGTGGCCTATAAGCCTGTGAGTGGTAGCGCATGAAGCCAGTGGCTTTTTGCTCTATTAGTGGCAGAAACGGGTCGTCGGCGCCACTCCTCCCCAGCTTTGCAATGCGGTTATTAAAACCGGATCGCAAAACCGGGGGAGAGCATGGCTGCATCACTTACCTCACCCTGCTTCTGCTAGCAGCCTCTCCTTTTCCCGCTTCAGCCTGGGCCCTGTGCGTCGCGATTACGTAATGTGCGGTGTCCCCTGGCCAGGAGCGAGGAGAGGTAAGTGAATAGGGGCCTTACCGCACCTCCACTTCCTATTAAAAAAATGTAATGGGAGTCTGATAGGGCCTCCTAAAAGCACGGGGCCCCAGGGGGATTCACCGGACTCCAGTTGGCCATTCCGACCTTGATCGCAGCATATCCACTGCATATATTTTTCCGCAATGTGTGGATGGGATTTGCTAGAATAATATATTATAATGATTTATTAAGTAATGAATCCTCACAGAATGTTCTGCTTAAAAATGATTTAGTTTGAACATCTGAAAATTCTATATAATTCCTTAAAGTATTAGCATTTTCTTGTACTTTCCCCATGATCTATCTTATAAATGTACGGCTTCCTTTAAATATTAATTCCCTGATGTAAGTTTGATATTGGAAAAGATACAGTCAGCGATAGAAAGCAAGACATGTAAAATTCCATCTAAAGAAACTAAGGATTGTGATCCTGAAAATTTCGTTTACTTTAGCTATACATTACTTAAGCAGACGTTATAAATTGCCTTTTTATGTAAATTGCTCTTCCTGTGGTGTATAAAAGGTGTGTATAGCTCTATCTGAAAGAATATTGTGTAATATAGCATATGATTCCATGCAGGATATTCACTCACCTCTATTAACACTGATGAGGAATAGGAGAAATTGAAGGTTAAATGACAACTTCCTTGGTAAATGTTTAGAATAATAAGAGAAACACCAGCAAGGGTCTAGTCCGCGGTGAGAATATCAATGGAGAAATAAGTATACCTTATTTACATAATGTATTCGTGTGTCATGTAGTCCTGAAGACGGAGAGTGTGTATAGTGAGATCGGATTCAGTGATACCTCTGTATCATATGGATGATAGTGTATATGGTGTTAGATATTTTTGGAGAGCCTATGACAAGCCCGAGAAACTTGTGATAAAATAAAGGAAATGATATAAGAAGTATAGTGGTCACCTAAAGCCTATAAAAAGTAGCAGGATTTGTACCCTAACCCGCCCGGACTCCAGCCAATGGCCAAATGTTTCAGACTTCTTAAGGACCCTTCCCAATTGTTCCGGTTCCAGGTTGTTTGTGCCTGTTGTGTTTGGTGCCCACCCAGCTTGTGTTCTTGACCACAACTGGAGATGAGCAAACCAGATTCAACCCAAAGGTTTCTGTTGGCCCTGAGTCTGAAACTTTTGTGGTTCACTGCCCACCAATAACTATTATACTCTGGGGCCTCTTTTGACCCCAGAGTATAATAAGCAGAGATTTAGGGTAGGTACAGAAAGATAATAAGCACTTATACTCACTTTGCCTCACCTCTCCTGGCCTCCCTATTTGGTGGTCTTCCAGCCTCCTTGGTGACATCAAGTTTAGCCAGGGGACGGCTGAGGCCTGTGATTGAGTCTCAATGGTGAAATGGGGCGTGATGACATCATAAGTCTTGTATTAAAACAACATAAAGTCTGTGCACCCCATGCAACTGCTAAGGCCCAATCACAGACATTAGCTGTCCCCCTGAGTGTGTGATGTTAGTCTAGAGGCCGGAAGTGGTCGGAAGAGGATCCCAAGGGAGCACCGGAAACTGTGAAGGAGTCCAGGAAAGGTGAGAGATGGGTCTTAATGGCTTAAAGGCCAGAAGCAAAATTGGATTTAGTACTTAAAAAAAAAGGAAAAGAAAAAAAAATAATTAAAATTATTTCTAAACATTAATTGAAAAAAATAGCTCCTTGTCTGGTGACACATTCTCTTTAAATGTAATTTCCCTTTAAATCAATGATTTAAGATTTTTCTATAGAATATAGTAAGCACTGTACCATTTTCATCTCTGCCTGCTGATATGTCATTACATTGAGAAGAAGTTCTATTGTTTATATGATGCCTATAAGTTAAGTTCAATTTAATATAAAGGAAATGTTAGGAAAATTGAAGCTAAAGATTGGTGTTACTAGACTTGGCCTTGGAGCTAGAAACTGCTAGAGTGAATTTATAGAAGTGACTTGAGCTGACAGTGACTGTGGTCGCCCAGCTGAAAATTTAAAGATAGTCGATTTCATCTTCTTTTATCAATCATATCACAGCTAACAACAAAGACTTCTCTGAAGTATTTATGAACACCTCATAAAAATCAATTCACTTAAAGGTTATAATAAAGAAAAGGAGGGAACTCGCCTTGCGGACCCAGCGTAAATTGCATGTGTCGAGTTTTAGGGTTGACTGAAGAATTCACTTGTTTAGTCAACTTTTACTATACTTTAACCACTTTAGGCAAAAATTCTAGATCGTTATTTTCTCAGCACAAATTTCCATTGTTATACTTCCTGTGAATAGTAATACTCAATTTGCCCGTGGCTTACATAAATGTTAAAATATTGAAACACCCTGTTATAAAACTAATGACTAACTTGATTCTGATCTATCTATCTATCTATCTATCTATCTATCTATCTATCTATCTATCATTCTATTATCTATCAGTCTGTCTATCTACAGTGCCTTGCGAAGTATTCGGCCCCCTTGAACTTTTCAACCTTTTACCACATTTCAGGCTTCAAACATAAGGATATAAAATTTAAATTTTTTGGTGAAGAATCAACAAGTGGGACACAATTGTGAAGTGGAACGAAATTTATTGGATATTTTAATCTTTTGTAAAAAAATAAAAAACTGAAAAGTGGGGCGTGCCAAATTATTCGGCCCCCTTAAGTTAATACTATGTAGCGCCACCTTTTGCTGCGATTACAGCTGCAAGTCGCTTGGGGTATGTCTCTATCAGTTTTGCACATCGAGAGACTGAAATTCTTGCCCATTCTTCCTTGGAAAACAGCTGGAGTTCAGTGAGGTTGGATGGAGAGCGTTTGTGAACAGCAGTTTTCCGCTCTTTCCACAGATTCTCGATTGGATTCAGGTCTGGACTTTGACTTGGCCATTCTAACACCTAGATACGTTTATTTGTGAACCATTCCATTGTAGATTTTGCTTTATGTTTGGCATCATTGTCTTGTTGGAAGATAAATCTCCGTCCCAGTCTCAGGTCTTTTGCAGACTCCAACAGGTTTTCTTCCAGAATGGTCCTGTATGGCTACATCCATCTTCCCATCAATTTTAACCATCTTCCCTGTCCCTGCTGAAGAAAAGCAGGCCCAAACCATGATGCTGCCACCACCATGTGTGACAGTGGGGATGGTGTGTTCAGGGTGATGAGCTGTGTTGCTTTTACGCCAAACATATCGTTTTGCATTGTGGCCAAAAAGTTGGATTTTGGTTTCATCTGACCAGAGCACCTACTTCCACATGTTTGGTGTGTATCCCAGGTGGCTTGTGGCAAACTTTAAACAAGACTTTTTATGGATATCTTTGAGAAATGGCTTTCTTCTTGCCACTCTTCCATAAAGGCCAGATTTGTGAAGTGTACGACTGATTGTTGTCCTATGGACAGACTCTCCCACCTCAGCTGTAGATCTCTGCAGTTCATCCAGAGTGATCATGGGCCTCTTGGCTGCATCTCTGATCAGTCTTCTCCTTGTTTGAGATGAAAGTTTAGAGGGACGGCCGGGTCTTGGTAGATTTGCAGTGGTCTGATACTCCTTCCATTTCAATATGATCGCTTGCACAGTGCTCCTTGGGATGTTTAAAGTTTGGGAAATCTTTTTGTATCCAAATCTGGCTTTAAACTTCTCCACAACAGTATCACGGACCTGCCTGGTGTGTTCCTTGGTCTTCATGATGCTCTCTGCGCTTTAAACAGAACCCTGAGACTATCACAGAGCAGATGCATTTATACGGAGACTTGATTACACACAGGTGGATTATATTTATCATCATCAGTCATTTAGGACAACATTGGATCACTCAGAGATCCTCACTGAACTTCTGGAGTGAGTTTGCTGCACTGAAAGTAAAGGGGCCGAATAATATTGCACGCCCCACTTTTCAGTTTTTTATTTTTTACAAAAGTTTAAAATAACCAATAAATTTTGTTCCACTTCACAATTGTGTCCCACTTGTTGATTCTTCACCAAAAAAATTAAAATTTTATATCTTTATGTTTGAAGCCTGAAATGTGGTAAAAGGTTGAAAAGTTCAAGGGGGCCGAATACTTTCGCAAGACACTGTATCTCTGGACGTGAAGAATACTGTGCATGTAGCACAGGTAGAGGGCAGTATGATATGTATAGTACAAACAGAGAGCAGGACTGTGTGTTTAGCTTTCAATGGGTGCACTACAGTACATGTAGCACAGGTAGAGAGCAGTATGGTATGTGTAGTGTAGGTGGAGAGTGTACAGCACATGTAGCTCTGGACAGGATTACTAAAGTACATTATTACAGTACATATAGCAGAGAATATCCCTTATAGTATAGAGAAATATCCCTTTATATCCCTGATATCCATCTAGTGTAAAATAAGAGTCTGTATATCATGAGTTTAGCCTACAGTATATGGGAGACATTTCTTATGACTGGTGTTTAATACGTTAGCCTTAAAGGGGCTCATCAGGAATCGTTCCAAACTCATGGATGGGTGTAAAACAAAAAAAAAAGTCATACTCACCTATTCCCAACCATTGTATAGTCCCAAT
This sequence comes from Leptodactylus fallax, assembly GCA_947044405.1. Classification (NCBI taxonomy): domain Eukaryota; kingdom Metazoa; phylum Chordata; class Amphibia; order Anura; family Leptodactylidae; genus Leptodactylus; species Leptodactylus fallax. Next base: position 356,159 of record CAMRHE010000151.1, read on the forward strand.
CTCTGTTTACTCTATTGTCGTGACATGCCAGAATGGAAGTGGATAGGCTCATCACCGGCTTCAGTGGTCACAGATATGACACCAATCCTTCACCAACACCCTATGAGGCCACTGGTGAGGAATCAATGACCTAGAGCTGAAGCTAAGACAACGGGAACCCGGGCAGTACTACAGAGCTTCATTAAGAGACATGTGATTTTTAGTAATTTCGGCATATCTTGGGATATTCTAGATGGAAAATGAAATCTACTCTTCTATTTTCCCCAATAAGACCAAAATATAAGCATTTCTAGTGAGATTATTTTATACATTTTCTATTGCACATTTAATGTTTTTTTCTTTTTGATAACTGGAATACATTCATTAATGTGATACTGGAGATAATATCCCATGTCTAGATGGATATTCAGACTATAAGTCCCAGTGTGCCTGGCCAACCATCTGTATGGAAAGCCATGGGTTGCCAAAATCTACTTTAATGATCTGACTGTAAACATACTCTGTGTGAACTTTCCTATCCTTCTTGATAATTTACATAAGTCCGCTGTGATCTGGATCTATGAAACAGATATGCCACTTACTAAAGAAAAACTGAATAAGAAGCTTAAATGGAACATCCAACATCAAACAAAATACATTAAAGTTTTAGGTATCAAAAAATAAGTATTTTACTGGAGTCAATAAATTGTTCTTTTAAGTCTGAACATATGTGTAGAAATTTTTTGAAATTGCAGCTGTCTCATTGCAAGAAAAGGGTTATAAATGGGCATGTAAAAACTTGGGAGCCTGCCTTCCACCAATAATAATGTCCCTTGTCCTAAAAAGTCCTTAGAACAATTTATCTCAGGATTTCCAAATAGTTAAAAGTCTTGTAAGAATTTTTTTTTGGTTTAAGATGACTTAAATGGTGCTTTCCAATGAACACTAGCATATTTAAATTTGTAGAGAATTGAAAGTTAATTTTTTTTTTACAAATAGCAATAACTAAAAATTTTGCAGAGCTTTAAAGATTTTCTCTAATCATCTTAGTGGTGACAGTCATTTGCCTTGATCGGTTGCGAAGGGTCTGGCATTTGTGAAAAAAACTGTTATGATTTCCTTAATAAGGACATCATGGCTGATTATCAGGAGGACACTACATGTATGAGAAGATAACCTGACCACAATAAGGAAATCATGGCTGGCTATCAGGAGGGACACTACATGTATGAGAAGATAACCCGACCACAATAAGGACATCATGGCTGGGTTATCAGGAGGGGACACTACATGTATGAGAAGATAACCTGACCACAATAAGGACATCATGGCTGGTTATCAGGAGGGGACACTACATGTATGAGAAGATAATCCGACCACAATAAGGACATCTTGGCTGGGTTATCAGGAGGGACACTTTATGTATGAGAAGATAACCTGACCACAATAAGGACATCATGGCTGGTTATCAGGAGGGGACACTACATGTATGAGAAGATAACCCGACCACAATAAGGACATCATGGCTGGTTATCAGGAGGGACACTACATGTATGAGAAGATAACCCGACCACAATAAGGACATCATGGCTGGTTATCAGGAGGACACTACATGTATGAGAAGATAACCCGGCCACAATAAGGACATCATGGCTGGTTATCAGGAGGGGACACTACATGTATGAGAAGATAATCCGACCACAATAAGGACATCTTGGCTGGGTTATCAGGAGGGACACTTTATGTATGAGAAGATAACCTGACCACAATAAGGACATCATGGCTGGTTATCAGGAGGGGACACTACATGTATGAGAAGATAACCCGACCACAATAAGGACATCATGGCTGGTTATCAGGAGGGACACTACATGTATGAGAAGATAACCCGACCACAATAAGGACATCATGGCTGGTTATCAGGAGGACACTACATGTATGAGAAGATAACCCGGCCACAATAAGGACATCATGGCTGGTTATCAGGAGGGACATTACATGTATGAGAAGATAACCCGGCCATAATAAGGACATCATGGCTGGTTATCAGGAGGGGACACTACATGGATGAGAAGATAATCTGACCACAATAAGGACATCATGGCTGGTTATCAGGAGGGGACACTACATGTATGAGGAGATAATCTGGCCACAGTAAGGACATAATGGCTGGTTATCAGGAGGGACACTACATGTATGAGAAGATAACCTGACCACAATAAGGACATCATGGCTGGTTATCAGGAGGGAGACGATAGCCCGGCCACATGGCTGGGTTTATGACTTTAGAATTGCATTTATGGTTCTATCCATTGGCAACCGATCCAGACAAAAGACTGTCACTGCTAAGATGGTTAGAGAAAATCTTTAAAACTCTACAAATTTAAACAAAAGTAAGTTCAAGGGAAACCCCCATTAAGAACATAAGAGACATGCTTGGAGTGAATTCTCTTCATTGTCAACACCATAGAACCCATCAGTGAATAAAGAACTAGAATGTTTTCTTTGTAACAACAAGATTCACCACTGATAATGGCTCTGACCCGAGAAGATATCTTAGGACAATTCAGCTCAAGATTTCCAACTGGTAAATTACACCATGTAACAATTTTCAAAAAAATATTTGTTCCCAGTTGTTAAGTGTTTTCCTGATTGTTTGTACCTTAATTGAATAGATAAAAGTTATTATTCCCTGTAAACTTTGCTTTTGTGGTCAGTACAATGATATTTTGAAATTGATCTATTTTTAAGGATATTCGCAATATTTCAAGATACTTAAGAAGCTTCTGGAATTGTGAGAACTATCAAGAAGTTTCTAGAACTGCCCAGAATTATCTAGAACTTTCTGGGACTGTACAGGATTGTAGGTAGCTGTATAACTACAGTTATATAGGGCCACTATAGCCCTTCCTGAGAGACGGAGAGACAGGATCTAATTGATTGGGATTGCATAGTAAGTGGGCAATGGTCATCACAGACAAAGGGGAATTGACCTAGACAGACAGGTGTGAATTCAATATCTATTCAGATTCTGATAACGACAGTATTCACACTTCACCCCACACCCATTACAGGAGGAGCTTAGGAATGTAAATGTATATATTGTGTGTTACTCTGGTACCGGGTGATCAATCTTGCTCTGCTGAATCCTCAGTACACTCTTGAACTTTAATACTGCATGGAATAAAGACCATTTTTATCAAGTTTGGAGAGACATCCTTTTTCCTTACAGTTCACAGCAACTTAGTCAATTTAGATGGCATCAAGAGGTTGCATACATCCAGCAGACGCATTTTGCTACGTATGCGGCCAGTTTATAAAGACAAGAGCGAAAAAGTACTCTGTGGAAGCATCTGCTAAGATGTGTGAGGCCTACAAAGCATACTTCGGCATGCCTGTTGGTGACCAAGACAAACCATGGGCTCCTCATTTCACATGTGAGCACTGCAAGAAAACTCTTGAAGGTAAGTGGATAAATGCTACTCTCTTAAATAGCAGATTAACTGTGTTAATATTGTAAATATCACTAGTCATTAGTGTGAAATAGGTCTAAATCAAATTCTCAATCCAAATATTATTTTGTTTGCTTATAGGTTGGTAGAGGGGAGAGAAGAGAGCCATGCATTTTGCTATCCCAAGAATTTGGCGTGAACCCACTGATCACTTAAGAAATTGCTACTTCTGCATGGTGGACCCTTCCAAACGTCGCAATGGCAAAAATGCACCGCCTGTAACGTATCCTGACATTCCGTCATCTATTGCCCCAGTACCACACTGCCCTGAACTTCCTGTACCAACACCTCCAGACAGAGCTACACCACCTTCAAAAGAAAGCAGCAGGTCAGACATCAAGGAAGATGTTGAAGATCACGATTTCTCTTCATATGCAGATGAGGAGCGGAAGCTATACTACCCTAACCAAAAAGACCTCAACGATCTGATCAGAGACCTTGGTCTCACCAAGTCCAACGCTGAGCTTCTGACATCAAGGCTCAAGCAATGGAACTTATTAGATGAAAGCGTCCAAGTCACAGATCAGAGGAAGCATCACCAAGTTTTTTCCATCTTCTTCAGTCATCAAGATAGACTGTGCTTCTGCAACAATGTGGCCGGTCTATTCGAGGATATAGGTATCACCTGTAACCCGAATGAGTGGCGCCTCTTCATAGACAGCTCATGCAAAAGCCTCAAAGCCGTGCTGCTTCACAATGGGAACAAGTATCCGTCTCTTCCTGTAGCTCACTCGGTGCACCTGAAAGAGGAATACACCAGTGTCAAGATGTTGCTAGGTGCCTTGAAGTATGATGAGTACGGCTGGGAAGTTATCGGAGATTTCAAAATGGTGTCATTCCTGATGGGCCTCCAAGGTAGATTTACTAAGTATCCTTGCTTTATTTGCCTTTGGGACAGCCGAGATACTGAAGCGCACTACCACAGGCGGGACTGGCCTCAGCGGACAGAGTTCACTGTGGGGAAGAACAATGTAAAGTGGGAGCCACTGGTGGACCCACGCAAGGTGCTGATGCCACCACTACACATCAAGTTGGGGCTCATAAAACAATTTGTCAGGGCTCTAGATAAGGAGTCGAGAGCTTTCAATTACCTCCAAGATCTTTTACCTAAGCTGTCTGAAGCAAAGATCAAAGCTGGTGTCTTCGTCGGACCACAAATCAAGAAGATCATAGAGTGCAGTGAATTTCCCAGGAAGCCGAATAGGAAGGAGAGAGCAGCTTTGATTTTCATTTATTTTGTCTGCCTTTGTTTACTTTGCATTTGTTAAATAAACCAGTTTATTTCACGTTTGTTACTATTCTGTTCAGAGGCAAACATAACAGTATGTCCATCATATTGTATCAGTGAATTAATTTTATGTTGTTTTTTTATTTGCTGTTGCCAACTTGAGTCTTGCCTTTATTAGATAAAGAAATATCATAGTTGTATATTATTGTTGTATTTGGTTGCAATTTGCTTGACTATGCGCCACCTGGATCAGAACAATTCTTAACATCCTCCTATGACCCCTTCAGGATCCCTTTTTCTGGATGTTTTTCCTCAATCACATAGTTCTTGGTATACTCTCTACACTATTGCAGGGGAAAATCCCACAAGGTTGTCAGTGTTTGAAATGTTGATCCTGGCTACTGTAGCATCGATGACTAGGCTTTGGTTAAAGGATAACTGAGTTTTCATTAAAAATTGAAATATGTGCAAAGACTTGTTGGGCAGTTTATTCTATGAGTATATACAGTGCCTTGCGAAAGCATTCAGCCCCCTTGAACTTTTCAACCTTTTGCCACATTTCAGGCTTCAAACATAAGGATATAAAATTTTAATTTTTTTGGTGAAGAATCAACAACAAGTGGGACACAATTGTGAAGCAGAACGAAATTTATTGGTTATTTTAAACTTTTGTAAAAAATAAAAAACTGAAAAGTGGGGCGTGCAATATTATTCGGCCCCTTTACTTTCAGTGCAGCAAACTCACTCCAGAAGTTCAGTGAGGATCTCTGAATGATCCAATGTTGTCCTAAATGACTGATGATGATAAATATAATCCACCTGTGTGTAATCAAGTCTCCGTATAAATGCACCTGTTCTGTGATAGTCTCAGGGTTCTGTTTAAAGCGCAGAGAGCATCATGAAGACCAAGGAACACACCAGGCAGGTCCGTGATACTGTTGTGGAGAAGTTTAAAGCCGGATTTGGATACAAAAAGATTTCCCAAACTTTAAACATCCCAAGGAGCACTGTGCCAGCGATCATATTCAAAATAGAAGGAGTATAAGACCACTGCAAATCTACCAAGACCCGGCCGTCCCTCTAAACTTTCATCTCAAACAAGGAGAAGACTGATCAGAGATGCAGCCAAGAGGCCCATGATCACTCAGGATGAACTGCAGAGATCTACAGCTGAGGTGGGAGAGTCTGCCCATAAGACAACAATCAGTCGTACACTTCACAAATCTGGCCTTTATGGAAGAGTGGCAAGAAGAAAGCCATTTCTCAAAGATATCCATAAAAAGTCGTGTTTAAAGTTTGCTACAAGCCACCTGGGAGACACACCAAACATGTGGAAGAAGGTGCTCTGGTCAGATGAAACCAAAATCGAACTTTTTGGCTACAATGCAAAACTATATGTTTGGCGTAAAAGCAACACAGCTCATCACCCTGAACACACCATCCCCACTGTCAAACATGCTGGTGGCAGCATCATGGTTTGGGCCTGCTTTTCTTCAGCAGGAACAGGGAAGATGGTTAAAATTGATGGGAAGATGGATGGAGCCAAATACAGGACCATTCTGGAAGAAAACCTGTTGGAGTCTGCAAAAGACCTGAGACTGGGACGGAGATTTATCTTCCAACAAGACAATGATCCCAAATATAAAGCAAAATCTACAATGGAATGGTTCACAAATAAACGTATCCAGGTGTTAGAATGGCCAAGTCAAAGTCCAGACCTGAATCCAATCGAGAATCTGTGGAAAGAGCTGAAAACTGCTGTTCACAAATGCTCTCCATCCAACCTCACTGAGCTCCAGCTGTTTTCCAAGGAAGAATGGGCAAGAATTTCAGTCTCTCCATGTGAAAAACTGATAGAAACATACCCCAAGCGACTTTCAGCTGTAATCGCAGCAAAAGGTGGCGCTACAAAGTATTAACTTAAGGGGGCACGCCCCACTTTTCAGTTTTTTATTTTTTACAAAAGTTTAAAATATCCAATAAATTTTGTTCCACTTCACGATTGTGTCCCACTTGTTGTTGATTTTTCACCAAAAAAAATTTAAATTTTATATCCTTATGTTTGAAGCCTGAAATGTGGCAAAAGGTTGAAAAGTTCAAGGGGGCCGAATACTTTCTCAAGGCACTGTAGTGTTATCATCTACAGTGTATCTACAGTATAGGTGATAAATTTATCATCTTTGGGGGTCCCATCATTGGAAACTATAATAGAATGAGGATTGTGTATGGCCAGTGTCAATGGAGCATGGTCAAGTATGCATACTACCTTTCCATTCAATATCTAAGGGGCTGATGTATCGCTGTCAGTTCCATGCACCTTAAATGGAGCTGTAGTACTCATGTGTGACCACTACTCCAATCAAACTTGGGGACAAAGTTTTCCCATTCTCATGATTGGTGGGTTGTAAGAGGTCAGACTCCTACTCACAATACATGTATCACCTAACCTGTGTATAAGTGATATAATTATGATATAATATTCTGCGCATGCTCTGTAAAATGTATAGAGATATCTATGTAGAGAGGGGAAGGAAGTGAGCTGCCATTATCACCTATTTTCGGCTGTGTGATCCAGTGTTATCTGCCTCCATCTTTATAATTGTGGTGTTATCTTTCATTGTAATCCTGCCCTCTAAAGAAACTGACATGCTTCTTTAACTGATAGCTTTTATTATATTATCCCTTTTTTGTCAATAGAAGCAGACACCCTGTCACTCCTACTGATCATACTCATCTTTAGAAGCCTCTAGGCCAAAAAAAGGGCCTTTAATTATGGCCCCAAATTTAGTGCAGATGCAGAGGTCACCATTTATTACATGTAAAACATCAAAGTGCAGACTTTAGGATAATTACTATTACCAAACCATTTTGCCCAAAAAGAGGGGCAAAAACACCATTTTAAACCAAAGGTACTTATATATTCACTCTCCATCTAATCTAAAATATACCTTTTATTGAGCTGCATAAAAGCCACAATATAGGATAGAAATTATGAATCTATATTTAGTGATTCATATACGTACACTGTTATTGCACAGTGTCTAGTATATTAGTGATAGAGCTCTCTTCTATGAACCATGCTGCAGACAGGTCCACATTTCTACTCTACTCTAAATGATTGAAGTTAAAAACAGAAAGCATTATATCCCCCCAACATGTTTTGCCATAAACCGGCTTCCTCAGGGGTTCATGGGATCATCAGGGGTCCCATTTGCTCCATGGACCCCTTGGGAAAATGGCAAAATGACACCACACAATGGAACAGAAGCCCAATGGATCCCATTATAGTCAGTGGAATCTTTTGGGTTCCAGTGGTTTCTGTCATTTTAAACAACCAATATTTCAACAATTACAGTCTTAATATGAACACTAAAATGAGGCTGAATTCTTCCTAAATCTCTGTTAAGTGGCTTAGCAATCACAATTGCAAGAGATTCAGATGTGTCCAGGTCCATGGAGAAAGGGAGACCATTCTGGATCCATGGATGAGTGTCCTTTGTACTGGATCTGCATCCTTAGAAAGTGGATCCAGATTAAAATTATTGGTTAAGCAAAGTAGCATTCACATCAAGCAACGTGACTTTGATTTGAGGTCTGCCCAGTCCATTTGTGCCACTATTTCCAGGTGCCATCACTTTGTCTTCCAGGTAATACAAGTTCCGCTGCATTAACCATGTTGTTACGTCATTATATGCCATTCCTTATTCTATTTTCCAGGACCTTCTATGCAACATTATATACAAATTTGAAATTTTTTTTTTGCATTTTTCAACAACTCAGAAGGTCTCGATAACTTATATTTGGCTTTTTTGAGCCTGTGAAATATTCTCTGCTCCCATTCCACATGTGCTATTTGCAGTATGCAGGCTGAAATCATCAACTGGTGATTAAGAAAAAAATAAAAAGCAGAATTAAATTTTTTTATATAAAGCTCATTGTACCCTGCAGAAAGTAGAATGGGAAGTCCAGGAGCAAAGTATTCTTGCCAGATGGAGGGGTCATACTGGAGGACATCACACCTCAGTCATGATCTCTTTTGCTTGAAGTCAGTTTTCTGTAGCAGCTGCAGGAGTAAAATTACCAAGAAGATTGTTTCTGTACCAGAGACAGCCCTGACTGATACAGACCTATAGTGCATGCTAATGAGCAGGTGGAAGAACGCATCGAGTCAACAGGCTCACAAGTTTTAACCATGTGAGGAACTGGTGCAGAAAAGCTTTAGGAAAAACGGAGTCTCCTGCTGATCATTAATTAAGGTTTCCTTAAAGGGGTTGTCCAGCAAGAGAAATGATGTTTAAAACAGCTCAGCATGGTATACAAAAATAAAATAAGACCTCCTGCACACAACCATAGTGGATTTACGGTCTGCAGATACTGACCCACAAAGAAACTCAGCCGCATTGCATCAGTATGTCATCCACAATCACAGATCTTGTATGATTCCTTACACTGGTCTGAGCTGCAAATGCAGCCAAAAATAGGATATGCTTCATAATTTGCGGTCTTTGAATATGCGGTTGTGTCTCTGGGCCCATAGAAATGAATGGAGCTGTTCTTTTGTCCACAATTGTGGAGAAGAATTACAGTCGTGTACAGGAGACCTAAGTCATACTTACCTAACTGATCCCCTATTCTGATACTGCCTGATCCCTTGTCGGTCACCAGTTCCTGCTGAAGTGCGAATGATCCTATACAGGGACATGCGACCATTGCAGTCAATCATGATGGATGTGGCCTCCTTGCACCTCTTACCACCTATGTTAGTGTAACGGTCCAAATGGCAGGATAAGGAAGGTGGAGATTTTCGCTCAGTTGCAGCACAAACTTAAACTTTACTGTACACATTTTCAGAGGCTCAATCCATAAATTACATGAATGGCCTTATAATATATCATTATAGTCTTTTTACCAGTTGTGATCAGTGAAAACAATCATAGTCCATATTTACAGAGTCTGTCATATGAAGACATAGCTTGAGAGTTTTCCAATGGTAACTATATACAGAACTGGGCCTACCAAGACTCCAGACCCATAGGACGATACAAACTCTTAAACAGGGAATAGTCTATTTCCATTTTGTTACTTATTGGTCTTCAACTTTATCTGTGGCTACCATTTCAGGCCTACTGCCTAGCCCAATATGGCATTCAGCCCTGAGCAAGTCTCCTATCTCACATGCCGCTTTCTACAATCATGCCCCAGGCAGCAGAAACTCCTCTCTGGTCAGCAGACTCTCTCATTTTAGTCCCAGTCACTTAAAGGGAGCCTGTCAGGCTGTTTGGGACCACTAAACTGCCAGCATGTCATTAAGCAGCTAGGGTTTAGGGTGCAAATCCTATTTATCCTACCACCACTCGCTGCTGGTGTCCTTAGCAGTCAAAGGTTGAAGATCCCCAGTGTCCAATGAGATGAGTCTGCAAAGAGACTCCAATGTATGCACATTGTGTGCAATGAAGTCAAGATCAGTAAACCGCGCTTCACTGCACATGATCTGAACTTCAGGTGCATGCGCAGTGAAGCATAGTGCACTGACCATGGCTTCACTGCGTGCAATGTGCATGCACAAGAGTCTTGCAGCTTTCTCTTCTCATTGGACGCCATGGATCTTCAACGTATAACTATTGAGGATAAAGGCTGTGAGCGCTGGTAGGATATAGAGGTGTGAGACCATAAACCCCAACTATTTCTGATAGTTTAATGGACCCAAACAGACTGACAGGCTCCCTTTTAAAGAATTTTCCAGGCTTTATAAATTTATAGGTCATCAATTATAGTTAGGCAGTGGTCCGATATCCAGGACCCTGGCGGATCAGCTGTTTGAAGACTTTGCAGTGTTCACACAAGCATTGCAGCCTGTATTGTAATTGCCAATCACAGCACCATACACTCGTGCAGTGGCTGTTCTTGGTATTGCAGCTCAGCCGATTCACTTGAATGGGACTGAGCTGCAATCAGGCCATGTGACCAATGAACATGATATCACATAACCTGTAAAGAGGAATCCCTTTTAAGGTACCTCTGGCTTCCATATTTTCCCCTGGGCCTTGGTCTCACTCTGGACCCCAGTTTTAGCAGTGACTTTGGTCTCTCTCCTGCAGCCTCAGGACTGCCTCATTGACTTCAGAATCTTTTCAATCAAATTTATGTATCAACCCCATCAGATCTTCCTGACAACATGCTGCCTAAAGATTGAAGAGTATTTTCCATGTGACAGGTTCCCTTTAAGGTTTTCTTAAGCTATCTATAGATGTAGATATTGATTAAAGGGAGTCTACCACCTCCCTCAAGCATATTCAGCTGTCACCACCACGTTACAGGGCACATTACAAGGGCAAACTACATACATTTGTTATGTATGTCATATTTGGAGATTTGGAGAAAAATAACGTTGAATTTTTATGTACATTGGACAATTGGTGCACTGGGGGCGGACCTCCAGCAGGACCCAGATGTGTATCTGTGCAGCTTGCAGAATCAGGGTGTTGGATTTAGGATTTTAATTTTTCTTGAAACCAATTCAAAGCAATATCACAAAAATTTCTCATGAAACCAATTTTGCACAATATCACAACATGCAAGCAAAACTCTTGCAAGGCGAAAAGTCATGCCCCTTGTGCTTGGCCACAAATAGTCCAGAATGGGATACTTAGCATATCACTACATGATGACTTATTGCAAAATTATGGTGTTTTGGGACAGGCTACTAAATTTGTGATAGACATAGCTAGACATGTCCAGCCAAGAGGACAAGTAAGGAAGGACATCTCAGTAAATGCAGACTTGGGCGATGGGGTTGTTGGGAGATATAACTATGGGTTATTCGGCCTACAGATAACTAAGTGTATCATCAGCTTAGCTCTTCTACCTTCATAAATATTATGAAGCATAGGGTCCATAATCAGTTTACTGTGGAACTAGAGTAAGTTTGAGCCTTCCAAAAATGTTTTCAAAAACTCTCAAAAAATAAAAAGTTGCAATTATGGTCCCCAAACCCAATTTTCCAATGCAATATGTCCCCATTTTTATCATGCCTATGTTTGCAATCATATGCTAGAAAGACATGTAAGTGGTGGGATGAGCTGGAAAACACTATTATGTTAATGAAATCACAAAATCTGATTATCAAACGCTAAAACCAAACAAAAGATATATTAGAAAATCTCCCAAGTCCTCATGGGCTTCTTCTTCATTGACTTTACTTCTTAAAGGATAAACTTTAATCTGGTATTAAGAGCACAAACTTTGAGCTTGTGTATTCAGTGCGTGTGGGATGAACAGTCGGGGAGGTAAACAATGAATCAATTGCCGTCCTTTGTATTAATGTTGTTAATGTGTAAAATCCAAAGAGTCTTTATAATGAAGTCAGAGCTTCCTTATTGGTTGGAGCCATGTGCCTTGAAGACTCCCGAAGGAAGTCATTGCATTTAGCGGCATTAATGGATTATTATTTGCTTCTGAATAGAGCACACACCATAAAACAAGCACTTGATGAGTTCCAAATCTCTTGTACAATGTGTCCACAAAGGGCAACGTTCTTCGTGACTCACAAAACAATAACTACGTGGAGAAAAGTGCAATGAAAAAACGTAAATATCAAGACATATGGTAAAGCTGGAGAGGAACAAACATGACAAGAGAGATGGTAGGTGGGTTTCAACATTGGCCCATGGCCAACATTAGGATAATGCATGAAATCTGAACGTAGTTTTAGAAGATAGGCTGTAAATGTTTGTAAAATGTGTGTTTAATTTTTAAGGAATATCATAAAGACCAATTCATTTATAACAATAATAATAGAACTTTGACGTTCAGACGGGTACAAAGTGAATAGGTTAAGGAGGTTTGACAGCCAGCACCCCCACTGATCAGCTGTTTAAAGAGATTCTCACTGCTTACCAAGCACACAATCATACATTGAATAGCAGTTGTGTTTGCTTAGACCCATTCACATGAATGGGACTGATTTGCAAACAGGCCATGTGATCAATGAATGTCGATTCGTTATCAGTATTTAAGTACTGGAATCCCCTTTAACGAACTTGCCAACTGAGAAACCTGTAGACTTAACATAAAAGCATTATGTAGAATCGCCATTTATATTGTAACCAGGAGACCATCTTACAACCTCAATGTTTTCAACTGGTGGTAAAAAGTTGTATGACCAAAAGCGACCGTGGAGCCCTAGCCCAAAGGTTTTTCCAACGATAAACATTGATGGCAAATTGACTGGTATGCCTGGCTGATACAATATAACTCATTCTAATACCGTAGTATATTCCACTTAGCTGAGGTCCAGATCTTCTGTAGATGTAGGCTTGCTCCAATCCTTCTGTCTGTTCATGTAATCCCAGACAGACTGGATGATGTTGAAATCAGGGCTCTGCGGGGGGCCGGATCATCACTTCCAGGACTCCTCCTCCAAAGGGCTGTCACACTAAATATTGATTTGGATTTCTATATACACTTCTATTTTTGAAGGTTTTCTTACTTACATTTCCTGTGTTGCCCCCTCATGAAGACTGTCTGTTCTGCAGCCAATCCCCTGCAACTTGTCTTGGGACCGCTAACAGCATCACAACCTGCAACTTGCAAAAGAAATTCAAAAATAACAAATACTATATGCAATATTTACAGTTACAGACATGCACAATGCAAACTAAACTACTGAGGAGTAGAATCAATCAGTCTAAATAAAGAAACAGGTACCCATAAGAAAAGATATGTTTGCCATCCATATGCTACACCCACCCCACCCCACTCAATGCTAATGTCACAAATCTATGAACAGATCCATTTCCTTGATCAACTGTTTAATGCACTTGGCCAGATATGGTCATATCTACAAGTAAATGAATGCGGTTGTTTGACTATAACTTCTATAGACATACTGAAACAAAGGCCGGTTTTCTGCATCTCTCTAAGTATGTCTTGACCTTATCAGTTGCTATTTATCGTATTTATGATGGTACTTTGCAGTCTCACTAACCATCTCCCTTATCGCTGTGCATTTAAAACAAGTAACATTAGGAAGTGCTGAGATTGCAATCATACTGTATTACATGGCAAAGTGTAAGAATGAGAGTACATTATCTCTTAAATTGCTAGTGTATGCAAATAAAGTGGTAAGTTGTTCATTTACATATCAATGTGACTTCTTGCTCCTTAAAAAGACAGGGTATATAGACAGAGGTGCTTGAAAGTTTGTGAATTCTTCAGAATTTTCTATATTTCTGCATAATTTATTCCTAAAGTTACATCATATTTTTTACCCAAGTCCTAAAAATAGATAAAGAAAACAAAATCAAACAAATGGGTCAATTTAGGCTTGATCATTTATTTATAGAAGAAAATGATCCAATATCAAATATCTGTGATAGGAAAAAGTATGTGAACCTTTGCTTTTAGTACTTGGCGTGACCCCTTATGCAGTAATGACTCCATCTAAATATTTCCAGTAATTGTTGTTAGTCCTGCACATCGGTGTGTAGGAACATTAGCCCATTCCGCCACACGAAACAGCTTCTACTCTGTTATGTTGGTGGTTTCCTCCTATGAACAGTTCACGTCAGATTCTTCTTGGCCATTTTAAAACTTTAACTTTATTTTTCTTTAATCATTCTTTGGTAGAGCGACTTGTGTGCTTGGGGTCATTGTCTTGCTTCATGACCCACATTCTCTTGAGATTCAGCTCGCTGACAGATGTCCTGACATTTTCCTTTGCTGGTATTATTCAGTATTCATTGTTCCATCAATGATGGCAAGCCGTCCTGACCCAGGAGCAGCAAAACAGGTCCAAACCCTGATACTAACCACATCAAGTTTCACAGTTATTATAAGGTTTTTATGCTAAATTGAAGTATTTTCCTTTCTTCAAACATAATGCTTATCATTTAAACCAAAAGTCTCTATTTTGGTCTCATCCATCCCCAAAACCATGTTCCAGTATAATTCTGGCTTTTCCAGGTGATCTGTAAAATACTGCTGTCAGGCAGCAATGTTCTTTTTTGAGGGCAACAGCTTTCAGCTTGCAATCTTGCCATACATACTGGTTTTGTTCAGTGTCCATCTTATGGTGGACTTATGAACATTAACATTAGCTAATGTGAGAAAAGACTTCAGTTGCTTAAAGGTTACCTTGGGATCCTTTGTGAATGCATTTACTTTTAGATGCCTTGTCCTAAGCTTGATCTTTGTTGGTTGACCACTCCTCTGGAGGATAATAATGGTCTTGAATCTCTGCCATTTGTACAAAATCTGACTATGGATTGTTGGAGTCCAAAATCTTTAGAGATTGTTTTGTTACCTTTCCAAGTCTGATGAGCATCAACAACTCTTCTTCTGAGGTCCTCAGAAATCCCCCTTGTTTCTGCCATGATACACATCCACAAACATATGTTGTGAAGATCAAACTTAAATAGATCTCTGTTATTTAACAAAAACTGGTCACCTACTTATACTTGATTGTCATCTCATTGATTGACTTGACTGTAACTTTATATGCTCATAGATATGTGATATTAGATCATTTTCTTCTATATATAAATGACTAAATATAATGTTTTACTCATTTATTTCATTTCATTCTCTTTAACTACTTATAGGACTTGAAAATCTGAGAAAATATGATGTAGTGTTTGGCAACATTTCTGCAGGAATATAGAAAATTCTGAAGGGTTCACAAACTTTCAAGCACCTCTGTAACTAACATAGAGAGTCTTTATCTGGCCAATGGAAATTAGAACAGGCATAATGGTAAAACTATTTCTGGAGGATTTATATTCCTGTTTTCCATTACACAAAGATGTACATACATTTCTTTGGGGTCCTTTAAAAGCGAAGACCTTGCCATAGTTTAACCCATCTCCTACGCTATGAGGTGGCAATTACCATTCCAAGATACCCATCTATAGAGGAATTCTATTGTTAGCAAAAGAAAGGTGGGAAATATGGTTATGGAAAAGTATTGAGGACTGTAATGCTGATGGCCACTAGCAACCTGCTGCTCATTGCAGTCATGGCCTCCAGCTCACTTACCAGCCCCAGTGTTCAGCTCCTTCTCCTTCCCACTCCCATTGAGCAATGTAGGTTCCCAGCTTACTGCAAAAGTGTGCTTTTTCGACTGTTCTGTTTGGGAGGGTTGGGGGTCCCTACACAAAAGATAGTTAAAGATGTTGTCGGGGGGTTAAGCTTTTTATAGCCTATCCTCAGGACTTTATGTGTTTAGGGGCCTTTAAAGGAGTTGACCAGGTTCAGGATATTAATAATTTATCATCAGGTATCATCTCTGCATCCCCATCATTCAACTGTTTGAGGTCTCTGTAATGCTTGTGCGAGAATTGTGTTCTCTTCATTGTTAATATGCACGACTTGCACATGCGGGGAGTTACAATTTTTCTCCATTAACTTAAATGGTACAAAAGTTATAATTCCCTTCAAAGTCATTACTATGTAAATGGCATGCTTGTAAATCATAAAGAGGATGCAGCATTGCTGAGTGCTTTGGCTACTTTAAATAACTGATCGGCGGAGGTGCTGAGGGTCAGACCACCACAATTTGACATTGGTGACCTATGTTGAGGATAGTTCATCAATATTCTGAACCTGGAAACACCTGTTCCTATAAACAAGCATAAGCAGCTATCAGACACCACAGACACCAAGGTCACCTCTTATCTAAGAATATAAGAATAGACTTGAACTGATTGAAATCTAAACAGTTGAATTCTTATTTCCTGTAAAACAAAATGTAGATGAGCTATCGTGATGCTGCCATTAACATTAGCTTTTCAGTAAATTTTATCCAATTTGCAAAGATCCACAAACAAATATGCAATATCTGTGGCCAGTTAAAGTAGTAGATTACCATAGACTAACATGATAAATATAATCAAGCATGTATGTCTGTACATATGTCTGTAACATCCACATGGAGTTTGTATGTCCTGCCCATGTTTACATGGGGTTCTTCATGCACACCAAAAATATGCTAATAGGTTAAAGGCATTTCCCATCAAAGCGAGGTATCCTCTATCCATAGCATAGGTCACTATTTGCAGATCGATTAGGGTCAACCACTCAGGCCCTCAGTGGTCAAGCAATGCGCACACTCTTCTATTCATTTCATTGGGAACGCCAGAGATTGGTGGGGGTCTAAACAGTCAGATACCCACCGATCTGCAACTTGTTATATCCCCTATCTTATGGATTGCAGATAATGTGCTTGGATGGCAAAACCCCTACAAAATTGTTCCCAATCCATGACCATACAATCCATATAGTATGGTGCATTGTTTTGCTGACAGTGTTCCTCAGCCATATGATAAACAGCTGTCGTGAAGGGATAATCTTGGTTGACCACAATGTTTAGACAAGTCCTACTGTCCATCCACATGTATCAGAGCCAACTCAACTTTCATTAACCTTATTTCTGGTGCTTGTGCCACATTCTCGCTCTCCCATCGGCATGGTGCAACAGAAATCTGGATTCATCCGATCAGGCAATGTTTTTGCTCTTTTACTCACTAGAGTCGTGCCTTTATGTTTCACTTACACAGCAATTGTCTGCAGATATAGCCCATCCATGCTAAGTAATGACAAGTTGCGCATTAGTTGGGGCAGGAGTGTTGTATATGGCTGCAATTTGCTTGACTGTATATCACTTCAGAACAATCCTTGACATCCTCCTCTGTCCTTTTATGGGGTCCCCTTCGCTGTATGTTTTGCCTTGTTCCTATCATTCTTGGCATACTCTTGACACCATTGCATGAGAAAACTACACAAGGTTGACAGTTTTTGAAATAGTGCCCCAGCTAGTCTTCCATTGAGGACCAGATTGCTCGATTGTCCCATTCTAATGTTGAGTCAGACTGAAAGTGATCAACAGGTCAACTTATTCACTTGTTTCTATGTTGCACCCCGTAGTCACATGTAATTTCCGTGCAGGGAAGCTCCAATCGTTAAAAGGCAGGTGCCCCTAGTGGCCATTTGGTATAAGTCAAAATAAAAAAAATATCTTTGGAAGGAATAATAAAATGAATTCTAGAAGAAAACCAGCCAGGCAATGGTTAACATTGAGATCATCTCTTATATATCAGGATATCACATTATGTTGGATAAGTACTAAATATCCCTTGGTTAATTTAACACAGATTTTCTGAATATTTTTTTTTGCTTTGTTCAATCCTTTTCATCAACTATAAGTATAAATTAATAAACATGACTTAATGGCGTCTTTATTTATGCGGCTGCTTTACAGATTTCTTCAGTCCACATAGAGTCTTGGATTTTGAGGTAAATAACTAAGACTGCATTCTTGGGAGAATAATGAGAATTTACCTACTGAAGAAATGAAGGAGCCAGAAGTTTTATTGACTGACTAACATACAGCAGATCACATAGGAATTGGATAAGTTTATAAAATAAGATGGCAGCGACGTTTTTATGCTCCAGAATCTATAATACTCATTACATGGAAGATCTGATTTTGCAGAATAGGACATGGACAAGGTATTTTAGTTTCCTAGCCAGATAAGGAGATTACACCTCCTCATTCCTCCTCAAACCATGAAATTAACAAAAAGAATTATAGATTCATTCAGTGTTAGAAATGAGTGGACTAGTTTGTAACAAGTCAAGTTCATTATGAACTTTCCAAAAATGTTGTTGTTCGGCCAAACCCCAAATCCTCCTATTATACTCTGGGGTGTGAAGAGATAATATAATAAGTAGAGGCTCAGTGGAAGTGTCCAAAACATAATAAACACTGATACTCATCTTCCCTCACCTATTCTGGGATCCCTCAAAGTCCTCTTTGGTCGTCTTTCAGCCTCTTTAGGCCTCCTAGATGACATCATGGGTCCTGGTGGATTGCTGAAGCCTGTGGTGACATCAGGTTCCAATATTCCCAAAAGAGGTGTGATAATTATTGTCCAAATTTGTTTAACCTATGCCCACCATTTACATGGCATGGATTGCCTAATTTATTCCAACCCTATGTAGTACATATATCCTTTAGCACACTCAGCAATGAGAACACCTCAGAACAAACTCCTAAATAAACAGACCCCAGAATAAATACAGACTTAGACCATTCCCATATATATACAGAACTTTATAGCTCCACCGACTATCTTGAGGACCTACACAGATATGGTCTTAAGTTCAAATCTGTGCAGGTCCTTCATTGGTAACAGGTCCTGCATACATCTGAAGTAATTACACAACACTGTTCTTGATCAGACACTTATACCATATCCTGTTCATAGGGCATAAATCATAAGTCAGTGGCGTACATACTGCAGTAGCAGTATTTACTTACTGATCCCCACTCCGCCTCCGCTTCTCTGTGAGCAGCAGCGGGGATCAGTAAGTGAGGTCACGGGCCCGCGGAAAGAGTATTTGTTGGACGAAGCCCAACAAATACTTCTATCCAGAGGCGTAGCTAGGGGTTCAGCACAGGGGGACGAACATGTCCAAGTGGGCCCCCAACTTGGACTTGTTCGTATACCGATACTATCAGTATATGGTGAGCGTATAGTGGTATATAGCAGCTCTACACAGGGCTCTGCAGACAATTTAGGTGAAAACAGGGCAGTAGCATTTAGTGACTTACCGGTGACGTCTCTGACCAATCCTTCACCTTTCCCATCTCTTTCATCTGGACGGCCATGACCATTTCTTCCAGTCTCTGTAAAGTTTGTAACATAGACATCTTTGGCTCCTCACTTTTCCAGGCACCTGACCCACATTGTCCTCACCTGCACACCCATCCTACTGCTACCCCAATTATAAAATGTATAATATACCCCCCCATAATGAATAATACCCCCAAGTGTATCTTTAAGTTAATAACTTCCCTGTGCACCCCTTTAAATAGTGCCCCTTATTAATAATGCCCCAGATGTTTCCTAATTAAAAAGGAAAAAAAAGGGAAAAAAAAATATTGGGGTTCCAATACCCCGGACCCCAGGATCAGCTGTTTGAATGAACTGTGGTACCTGTGTAAGCACCGTGACTCCTTCTCTGTTTACATAGTGTCCTTCTTTTCATAGTGGCCATGTAATGTAACTACAGCCTCGTCCTATACACGTCTATGTGACAAGACTGGAATTACATCACACGGTCACTATAAACAGACGGCGTGTTATATAAACAGGTGCCTTAGCCCCTTCATACAGCTGATCAGTGGGGAATCACTTATCTCTTATTGATGTTTTATTCTGAGGATAGACCATCAATAAAAATGAGCTGGAAAACTCCTTGAAGAGGACCTTTCACGTCCTCATGTATATGCTGTTTTACATACCGCTAGAAAGCCGACAGCACGCTGAATTCAGTAAGAAACGCCCCCACTGACAGTACAGCGCTATAGACGAGTACAGAGAGAAGGAAGTACAAGTCTATGAACGAGAACTGTCAGGGAGGGTGCTCCTCACAGCACAGCTAGACTGTCAGGAACGCACTTCTGACAGTAAACCGTGAAACTAAGACCCCCCGATATCTCCAGCCCCGGGGCACATACCGGGAAAGTCAGCAGTGCGCTGAATTCAGCGTGCTGTCGGCTTTCTAGCGGTATGTAAAACAGCATATACATGAGGAAGTGAAAGGTCCTCTTTAAGGCTAAGGCCCCACGTGGTGTCCTGCAGCAAAAAAGAGTTTTTCCTGCAGCACTTTGCACAGAAAGTTCGCATAGTTTTCCTCTGCAGACTTTCTGCTTCAATTATATCTACAGGAAATCCGCCAGCATTTCCGTAGGTATAATTGACATGCTGCGATTTCCAAAACTGCATCTGTTTTGGAAATCGCAGCGTATCCGCTGCGCATATTTTACTGCAAAGTGGGGATGGGGGCCACATGTGGCGAAAACCCACAGAAACAAACCCGGCATTTTACATCTAGCAAATCCCATCCACACATTGCAGAAAAATACGTGCAGCAGATGCGTTGCGGTTTTGGAAATTGAAGCATTTCAATTATACCTACAGAAACACTGGCAGTTTCCATATAGGTGTATTGAAATCAGAAAGTCCACAGGGGAAATCTCTGCGGACCTTCTGTGAAAAGCGCTGCGGGAAAAACCACAATGTTACCGCCATGGTTTTTCCTGCAGCCCGCTACGTGGGGCCTTAGTCTTATTAAAACCCAAGTGCCACCTTAATTAAATTAATTGACCCCTGATTCCCCCTGACATAAATAATGCACCTCTAATGACCCCTTATATTAATGACCACCTCCTTATGTTCATAATGCCTCCTAATATAAATGATGCCCCCTAATGGCTCCTTATATAAATAACCTCCCCCCGTATTAATAATACCTCCTAATAACCCTTATATAAATGACCCCCCATCGTCATAATGATAATGCCCCCTAATGAATCCTCCCTTATAGTTATATTTCCCCCTCCTAACCACCCCTTATACTATTAATATACCCACAACTAAGCTAAAAAAACAAAAACAAAAGTCATACTCACCTGCCTGCGATGCTGATGAATGGAGCCACCGCCACTTCCTCCCTGTCCACGCACAGGACGTCTGTGTCTGAACGCGGGCGGCGCAATGTTGTGACGTCATCGCGCCGCCCGTGCTGTAAAGCAGACATCGTCTGTGATCTCAGCGTATTGTAAACCGCAAGCCTGTATTGGCTTGCGGTTTACAATACCGTTAAGTTGCAGGTTACGTTTTAACTATATCGGTGTCTGCAGACACCGATCTAGTTAAAAATAAAGGATGTATTAATGGCAGCCCCGGGGTGGGCCCCCAAAGATTCAGTGGGCCCGGGGCAGCCGCCCCCTCTGCCCCTCCGCTAGCTACGCCTCTGCTTCTATCATTATACATTGGGGTTCTCTTCAGACCTCCGAGTATAATCAGAGGCCCAGGGGAGGTGAGCAAACATAAAAACCAATGTTACTCACCTCTCTGGTGTGACCTCCTTTGGGCCTCTTTGGTAACATCTCAGATGTCACGTGGGCCAGGCAGGCATCATTACGTTGCGACGCTGACCTGACCCATGTGACGTCTGTGCCGACATTGAAGAGGACCGATAGTAGAAGGGAGTTCGCCGGAGTGTAGGAGAGGTGAGTAACAGTAGTTTTTATGTTCGCTCACCTCCCCTGGGCCTCTGATCATTATAGTTGGGGGTCTGAAAATACCTCAGAGTATAATAATAGTTCATGGGGGGGTCCATTATGTGGTTCTCTATGGGACATAATACTGTGTGCAGGGGCCACTATGGGGCATAATACTGTGTGCAGGGTCCACTGTGGGACATAATACTGTGTGGGGGAGCCACTGTGGGACATAATACTGTGTGTAGGGACCACTGTGGGACATAATACTGCGTGGAGGGGTCGCTATGAGACATTATACTGTCTGGAGGTCACTTTGGGACATTATAGTGTGTGTAAATGGGGGCGTTATACTGTGTGGGGTCCAGGAAAGGGGTTGCTATGCCATGTGAGGGGGCCAAAGTCAAAATTTTGCTGGGGGCCCAGTCTTTACTAGTTACACCCCTGGCATAAGTGTTGTTAGCGAAACAACCTCTTTTAGGGCATGCTCACACAATAGAATATGAAGAGGAATTTGAACAGGTCAACCTCTCTAAATTCTGACCCATTGCACCAAATGGTAGAATGGTAAAGCAGAGCTTTGATTTTTCACTGTGGCTTTGTTTTAAAAAGAAAAGCATCTCTTTCTGCCTCCTATGGAAAACAATAAGTGGCAAATTCTGGCTGGAATTTGAAGTTGATTTTGGAGCAAATTCAGTTGTGTGAACATAGCCCAGGGAGGCAGGCTCTAACATACAGCCTCTAATAGAGCACCATACAGCAGCACATGGATCCCGACAGCTTCACTTTACTGTCCTGTGTAAGAAGCCAAAACAGATTCCCTTTAAATGTAAGTTGGATAAATATAGTAAACTATTAAACTAGTCTATAACCAGAATGAATGCCAAGTGATGTTCTATGAGTATAATAATAATTTCTCTCATTAATCACATTAACATTACTTTGTCTTATTACTCAGTAAAAAGCTATTATCCATCAATAGATACATAAAAATGAATTATATATCATATAACTGCAATTCAAAGACGTGGAAATAAAAGCTCCTAGAAAATGGTAATAAAAATCACATGCTGAAAAATGTGTATTATTACACAGCGTTATATTGTTTGCCATGCAAATGGACCACAAAGGTCGGTGATCGTCTTACCAGTGACCGGCCTTCAAACGCTTCCAGGATTACAATGCTTGAGCCTCACGCTATGTGTCCATTGACTCTGTAATATAAGGTTCGCTACATTTAGCATTTCAATGTTATACTTATGAATGAAGATAGTTATTATCCCCGTGAATTGGAGTTTAAAATGCTACAGCTTTTTACTTGCCTGACACAAGTAACTGAAATGGCGATCTCAGGGGATGGCAGCGCACTGTATTTCCTTCTCAATAAATAAATAATTCATGAAAATGCTATTACATTCCAAACCGTTTCATGTTTTCTAGTAACGATTATTTGTGGAAGAGATACAAGCTCCGAACAAAAACTAACGCACAAAAGACTTGAATAAACCCATTCATTTTTTTCTTCAGCTTTCATTACAGCATTTCAAAAGTTTTCTAAAGAATTTGTTTTATTTTCGATTCACTGTTTTCTGAATAGAAGTCAAATTTTACATTCACTGAAAAAGACGAATCGTCTTTTCTGCTCACTTTTACCTGTGCAGTCGGATTATGCAAATGTAACCTTGAAGTGTTGCAGACATGATAGGTTAGACAGGAAATGTAAATTAAACTCTATATAAGACCCTGTTTGTATAGTGACCAGGCTGAAAAGATCCTGGTATAAAAGGGTCTCTAAGGCTGGGGCAGCGGTTTTGTCGCAGTGATTCTGGCTCATCCCATCCACACATTGCAGAAAAAAATCCACAGCGGAAAAATTGCATTTTCAAAAGCGCTTGTGTTTTTAAAAATCGCAGCATGTCAATTATACCTGTGTAAACACTGGTGTTTCCCATATAGATATAATAGGGGCAGAAAGTCCGCAGAAAAAAACTCTGCAAAATCACAAAGAAAAATGCTGCGAAAAAAGCTGTGATGCGTTTCCGCCGCGTTTTTTTTTTCCTGCACTTCGCTATGTGGGTCGATAGCCTAAGAGTTTCACCTATTTTATCCTTTGGTGGCCATTATGTTGTAGCTATATATAGTCATAGTCATGACGTGGATAGCTCATGATTAGAGATGGGCGAATAGGTTTTTACCGAGCTGAGCTTGATCCAAATATTCCAAATTGTTCGTTCTTATACAAAATCGAACAAATGGAGAGACATTTTGGATGAACTATAATGGCCGCCCCAATATAAACCTCCTTGTGGCGTCCGGAGTTCTTCTGGTGACATCATGCACCTGTGGCCACCACTGAGGCCTGTGATTGGGCCACAGTGGGCACATGGGCACAACAAGTGTCATGACGTCATGCTCATGTCATGAAGGAAACAGAAAGAGACTGCCAGACATCGCAAGGAGGCCCAAAAGAAGTTAGGATAGATGAGTATAAATGTTTTTTATTTTTTACACCTCTCCTGTGCCTCCACTTATCATACCCTAGAGTCAAAAGAGACCCCACAATGTAATAATGTCACTTCTGGTTCTATCTTAAGTTGTTGGACCCAAAACGAATCAGGAACCCGAGACACCTGAACCCGAAACCAAATGAATCTAGTTAGGTTCGCCCATCTTTAGTCATATGTAATTTAGTTACTGTCTTTGGAATCTCGCGGAGATCCCTTCTTAAAAATTCAGGCATGTGAATGTATCTGTGCAAGGTGTCGATATTAATCTGTCACATGCGGGAGAGATCAGCATGCAGCTTGCATGGTGGCCCATCTATCAAAAATGTCTTAAAAACATAAAAATAAGCTAAAAGAAACACCTGAGAGCTTAGGTTTAATGGACAGTTTCAACTTTGGCTTTTTTTTTAATACATAAGGTCCAAATAAATAAATTAACTATAAATACATGGGAATGCTAAAAAAGGCATTTTGTGGGTGGCAAACTGAGAGCAATGACAATAGTGACATCTTATGTTTCCTTTTCAACACTGGATCCCACTTTATATTGCACAGCTCATAGAAAGATAAAAAGCAAGAAATATATTACTAAGAAAAAAGCAAAAACTGAATCACAGATCTGGATATTTTGCATTGAATTCATGTAACAGGAGTACTATAGGTCAGATTTGTATTTTCCTGGTTTTAGTTAATTCCTAAAATAGTTTCTTCATCCCAGGGCTTTTATCAGTGCTGTATCCCCCAGCGATAAATCTTGTGTTGGTATCATCAGCTGTCTTCAAAAATCTGCAAAATGCCTAGAGAGTATACATTGCTTCTCATAGCAGGGAACAGAAAAATTAGTGTTTACAGAATGATGTCGCTTGTTGGAGCCAGGGGTTAGAATAGCACGGCCCATCCATTGTGTTCAGAGCACAACAGCTCAGATGGTCTGTCGAAATTTGCTAGAAATTCATTTTATATTTTATACAAAAAAAAAGTCAAATATCTAAATTTTAATTGTTTTCACCTAAACAGCAGGCACAAACACCTGCCAGGGATAAGACAAGGCACAAATAAAGAAGCCCCTGCTTAGGGCCATTTTACAGAGTGGCAATAGTAGATTTGAGTTCCAAAAGGAGAGTGGGTGAAAAGCATTAAACCCTCTAAGCCTTTGCAGCTTTTGAGCTGGAACATGGGCACTGTCCCCTTCAAACAATCCAAAAAAGCAACAGATACATTAATACATAGTACATAGTAATGCAGCAGAGGAATAAAAGGTGCCACATAATATCCGGTTTCTAGAGAACTAGAAAAAATATTGCCTATAGCACATACTTGCTAGCTCTTCCAGAACGTTCAGGAGGCTCTTTAAAGAATTGGTGACTTTCCAGTGTCCGGAAAGAGCAAGAAAATCTCACAGGTTAACAGAAGGACCTTGTCATTTTATAGCATGTTACAGTGGGAAAAAAAGTATTTAGTCAGCCACCAATTGTGCAAGTTCTCCCACTTAAAAAGATGAGGCCAGCCTGTAATTGTCATCATAGGTAGACCTCAACTATGAGAGATAAAATGAGAAAACATATCCAGAAAATCACATTGTCTGATTTTTTAAAGAATTTATTTGCAAATTATGGTGGAAAATAAGTATATGGTCACCTACAAACAAGCAAGATTTCTGGCTCTCACAGACCTGTAACTTCTTTTTTAAGAGGCTCCTCTGTCCTCCACTCATTACCTGTAGTAATGGCTCCTGTTTGACATTGTTATCAGTATAAAGGACACCTGTCCACAACCTCAAACAGTCACACTCCAAACTCCACTATGGTGAAGACCAAAGAGCTGTGGAAGGACACCAGAAACAAAATTATAGACCTGCACCAGGCTGGGAAGACTGAATCTGCAATAGGCAAGCAGCTTGGTATGAATAAATCAACTGTGGGAGCAATAATTAGAAAACGGAAGACATACAAGACCACTGATAATCTCCCTCGATCAGGGGCTCCACGCAAGATCTCACCCCGTGGGGTCAAAATAATCACAAGAACGGTGAGCAAAAATCCCAGAACCACACGGGGGGACCTAGTGACCTGCAGAAAGCTGGGACTAACGTAACAAATGCTACTATCAGTAAAACACTACGCCGCCAGGGACTCAGATCCTGCAGTGCCAGACGTGTCCCCCTGCTTAAGCCAGTACATATCCGGGCCCATCTGAAGTTTGCTAGAGAGCATTTGGATGTTCCAGAAGAGTATTGGGAGAATGTCATATGGTCAGATGAAACCAAAGTAGAACTGTTTGTTATAAACACAACTCGTCGTGTTTGGAGGAGAGTGAATGCTGAGTTGCATCCAAAGAACACCATACCTACTGTGAAGCATGGGGGTGGCAACATCAGCTTTGGGGCTGTTTCTCTGTAAAGGAACCAGGACGACTGATCCGTGTACATGAAAGAATGAATGGGGCCATGTACTGTATCATGAGATTTTAAGTGCAAACCTCCTTCCATCAGCAAGGGCATTGAAGATGAAACGTAGCTGGGTCTTTCAGCATGACAATGATCCCAAGAACACTGCCAGGGCAATGAAGGAGCGGCTTCGTAAGAAGCATTTCAAGGTCCTGGAGTGGCCTAGCCAGTCTCCAGATCTCAACCCCATAGAAAACCTTTGGAGGGAGTTGAAAGACCGTGTTGCCCAGCGACAGCCCCAAAACATCACTGCTCTAGAGGAGATCTGCATGGAAGAATGGGCCAACATACCAGCAACAGTGTGTGCCAACCTTGTGAAGACTTACAGAAAACGTTTGACCTCTGTCATTGCCAACAAAGGATATATAACAAAGTATTGAGATGAACTTTTGTTATCGACCAAATACTTATATTCCACCATAATTTGTAAATAAATTCTTAAAAAATCAGACAATGTGATTTTCTGCATTTGTTTTCTCATTTTGTCTCTCATAGTTGAGGTCTATCTATGATGTCAATTACAGGACTAAATACTTTTTTTCCCCCACTGTATGTACTGGTAACAGACATCCAACACATTTTATGTCCATGTCACAAAAAGAGGTTGTGTAGAGATCCCAAAGGAGTTTTGGGCCCATCTAAAGAGTTCATGGTCTTGCTGGAAGACTTTCGCAGTGTAGCCAAGGAGGTTCAGCCAAGCAGTAGTATCACAGCAATCTGTAGGGTCATCATTATCTGGTTTAGCAACATAACTGATTCGTTTAGTCTTTATTTCAGTGCTACAGAGTTTTGGCAATTTGGTAATTTTGGCATGGACCGCATGGGGTGAGGACAAAGCAGCTTGAGTCAATGGTACAAAAAGTCTAGAGCATGGCTTCTCAGTGCTTCTGAGTTTAGTACCTCCAACCAAAAAAATACCTCCAGGACAGTTGGGTAGTGACTGTGTTGGGAAGGAAAGGGTCCTGTTGACTCCAGGTCTCCAGATGAGCACTGCTTTCAACTATATTCTCAGGATGCAAATCCAGTTGAAATCTATGGTAGAGCAAAGAGTCATTGGGGGAGATTTGTTATATTTTCTATACCAGTTTCCTGGAGGACAAAAGTTACAAACCTTCATAAATCTTCCCCATTGGCTTACCACTCTCTCGTAAGCCATAGACGGCTTTAGGCCTTCATGTCTGCAGCACACTGAGAATGTCAGAATCTTGGCACATGCGGTGCGATGACATTATTCAGGGGCACACAGACCATTGGTGCAACTTGTGCAGCTGCCCCGGGGGTTCAGTAGGTCTTTGCTGAGACAATAGGACTTTGATTATAGGACTATAGGTACTCCCCAGCTCACATACTGCAGTGTACATTAGAAAAATAATAATGTTTGTACTTCCTAGACACATGGCATATACCTCCAGGGGTACACGTACCATGGATTGAGTAACTGGAGTCTAGGGTATTGAAAATGTTAATGCCATCATCCCTGATTGTGTAGATTATTGCAATAGTTAACAGTATCTATGGTTGCCTAGGACTGATATTTCACCCACCTGGTGTGTACTGAGGTCAGTATTTCTCCCGGTGTCATCACTGTCTGGACAGAAAGCTGAACACTCATTGCTTTCCACTTTGTCATCTTTCCCTGATTGTAGAGATGACAGCAGACAGGAACAGAGGAGACTGTAAGGATGTGAGAGCTCTGTATGATTACTACAAGGCAAGCGACTAGAGAAGGGCGAATCTCACAAGATTGTTTTTCGACAAATATTTGTGAGGTTCCTTCCTTTTGTACCAAGCTTGCTATTATTATATTCTGTGGTCTAAGGAGATAATAAGTGAAGGGGAGGTTGGTGGTCACATGGGGTGCATCATCATCACAATGCTAAGACCCAATGACAGGCCTCATTAGTGACCCTGGGGTGCATGACATCAGCCAGAGGGCAGAAGAGACGAGAAGAGAACCCAATAATGCCCAGAGTTGAGTATGACTGTTTGTTATTTTACTTACCTTACTAAACTTTTGGACAACTTTTGATTTTCTGGCAGTATTTGTGTCATAAATACATTTTTAATATACTTTATTAACAAATGTTGGATCCTTTCTGTGAAATCCTGCATTGTTTCACTCTTTCCCTTGCTTCTGTATTGAGAGCTGTTCCTGCCTCTCACTGATGTTACTGTGTATGGAATATGGGGCTGTGTAATATGTAGAGAAAATGAGGGTAGGGGAGAGTCATTCCAAACTGTTATATCTCAGAGATTATAAAAAGTACAAACCTGCTTTCGGTGTCATGTGAAAGAGGAGATTCTCTTCTTCTATATAGCAGTGCTATCTAACTTATTTCCAGAGATACCGTTGGTTGTAAACACAGTTGGGTTTGGGATTTTTATATCATATATATTACACTGCTGCATATAAATATCCTAATCCCGATTGTGTTTACAACCAGTG
Source organism: Leptodactylus fallax (assembly GCA_947044405.1). Classification (NCBI taxonomy): domain Eukaryota; kingdom Metazoa; phylum Chordata; class Amphibia; order Anura; family Leptodactylidae; genus Leptodactylus; species Leptodactylus fallax. Next base: position 385,342 of record CAMRHE010000151.1, read on the forward strand.
ATATCTCTGGAATAATTTAGGTAGCACTGCAACCTTAGTGTCATATGAAAGAAGAGATTCTCCTCTTTCATATTACACCAAAGCAAGTTTATAGGTTTTATGTCTGAGCTATAACTGTATGAAGTGACCCTCCCCTACCCTCATTTTCTCTAGTCCCGTACTTCATACACAGTAACATTCAGTGAGAGGCAGAAACAACTCTCAATACAGAAACAAGGGAAAGAGTAAAAAATGCAGAATTTCACAGAAAGTAGCCAACATCTGTTAATAAAGTATACAAAATTTATTAATGACATCAATGTATCACATCAAAAGTTGTCCGAAAATTTGGTTGCACTTTAAAATAACAAATACTGTATACTCATCTCTCCATTCAGCCAAGTATTCAGCAGAGAGTCTTTGTTCGGGTCCCCGGTATTCCTGACCTTTGGCCCTCATGTGAGCGAAGCTAAATCAGTGACTGAGCAGTAATGCTATATTTAAACGGGCCACGGCCCTCAGCCCCTGATTGGCTGACGTGCCCATGTGGGCAGAATGTCAACAAAGACCAGGGACCCAAATGGAGACTCTTCACTGGATCCCTGGTCAAACTGAGAGGTGAGTATACAGTGTTGTTATTTTAAAGAGGACCTTTTATGTCCTCTGACATTAGCGGTATTATATACTGCTACAAAGCGGACAGTGTGCTAAATTGCTATGCCAGTATACACCCTAGTGTCAGAGATATTAGTCCAGTTAGTTTCTGCACTGATATCCCTCCACTGTCAGAAAGGCGGGTCTTACAGCTCAGTGTCATCACTGGGCTTTGTGGAACGCCCCCTGACAATACTCTTCCATAGGACTGTACTATCAGGGGAGCATTCTTCACAGCTCCGCGATGATGCTAGGCTGTAAGGCCCGCTCTTCTGACAGTGGAGGGATGTCTCTGCAACTGGGGCATATACATGCAAAGCTGACAGTCAGCTTTGAAGTGGTAGATAATACCGCCGATGTCAGAGGACATGAAAGGTCCTCTTTAAGCCTTTTAATGAATTAAAAATTGGGGAGCTGGAACACCCCTTTAATAGAATTTTAAAGATTTCACAGCTCATATTTAGAGCTGATTTTGATGAGAGAACTGAACATGTGTGTTACCTGCCATCTTCTCTTAGTGCATTTATAATCTTCACTGTAGATCTTATTGAGATCTGTGCTTAAAATTTAAGACACAGAGTAGTCAAGGAGGTTTCAATACAAGAGTCTGCATTTCATTAACTCAAAGAACGGAGAGAACCTACAGTATGTGAACCTGAAACTTTTATGCTCTGTGACTTGTCGCTTCTGATGTATTTTTCCTGTGAAGTCGTATGAGTGCAGCATACTTTACTGCAAATATCTAAACAGTAATACTGGCTCTAATAGATGGGATAAGCTATGTCATCTCACAGTCTGAGCGGATCAAAATGTGATTTGGACAGGCACAAATGCACGGTAAACGATACAAACCTTCCTAAGCAAGTGAATTAGGGAAATTCTTAACCTGTTTACTATTGACCCATTGCACTTACACTGGAAGCAATTTAAAAATTACATTTCAGAATTCAACCTCTGATATTTTAAGTGACTGATCTAATTGTCGCTCCTGTAAAACTCAACAAGATCAGACAGTAGAAGCTGATCCACAAGAGGACATCAGGACGGCTGGACTGGTATAACAAACTATTCAAACCAAATCTCAGAAAAGTCTAAAAAAATCTCCCGAGATGAGAGTATCTGCTGTATCTGATGTTCAGCTCACATTCCTAGCAATCACTTTAAGTTAAACCTAATATTTTTTACAACATGCTTAGAGTGCTATGAAATAATAAAGTAATTCCTTACCCTTCCTGTTTCAACACTTACCCAGTCCCCACTGACCCTACTTTTTTTGTTCTAGGGAAGACGTAGGTTTAGGGTCATTGTCCTGCTGCAGAATAATTTTGGAGCCAATTAGACGCCCCTGGTGGTAGAAAAACATTCTATAAAAATGGTTTGGTAAAGTTACCAAATTTCACCTCTAATTTTTATATGCCCAAAAAGCAACTTGATTGGTGGGAGGATAGTCAGCTATTCCGCTTTTTCTAGAACTGTTTTTGTAAGCCGGCCATAACCTCAGGACGACATTTACTGCAGCAAAATAGTTTGTGTATTAGTCAATAGTATGGCTGTACTGTATGTTAAACCCTTTGGTATACCAACCAGAAGACTTGAGTGAACCAGAAAATGAACATGACTTTATAGGAGTTGTCTTATGAAGACAACCTGTGTCCATACACCCTTTCATGGGATACTTTCATGGTAGACTTGAACCATACATTACATGGACTCCATACATTTGAATGGCTACCATGTGCCATTTTTTTGGAGCTCTAGCTTATTATTTCTGGAACTATATACTAGGGAGATATTATTTGAAGGGCTGATGTAATAATGTAATACAGCAATACAAAGCACCATTTCTCCAGGACTTACCGGCTACTGGATTTGGTGGATGCGTAATACAGTTCTTAGAGGTCTGTGCAATTGAGATGCTCCATGGACTGCTGTGGACTGTGTGCCAAAAGTTAATTCTTATACAACAGCGGGCACATAAAACAGAGAACCCTAAGGAAACTGACAATGATCAAGAAGAACTCCTCTCACCCTCTACATCAAGTCTTCCTGAGGCAACAAAGCACCTTCAGTGGAAGGTTCATCCAGCTCTGCTGCACAGGAGAAAGGTTCAGAAGGTCATTCATGCCCTCGGCAATCTCACTCTTTATCAGTGTCAACAACTCGGCAACTGTGTAGTCCACAGGGGGCTATTCGTGGTGTCACTAAGCTGTCCATCACCAGCACTAAGCCACCATTTGACTGTACGATAAAGTGCCATACTCTTTCTATCCAGTACAATACTCTATCTATTCCATCCAGTTTTTTGTTGGATTGACGTTACATGTGCTATATGACGGCCAATGGCTATATGGCTAATGTGTTCAACTGGAGCTGTTGGAAAAAACATAGTTCTCTTCTATTCTATTAATTCTCTCTATCTGTATTGTTATTTTTGCTCCTATCAGTCATGGTTCATATGGGGTACATGGGTTTACTTACTTGCAGTCTCCCATCTAGAGTTGACTCCTTTCAGCACCCCACTTGGTGATGATCCTTCAATGTCTGATATGCTAGGTAAGCCATTTGACTTCAGATGTCTATCTATCTATCTATCTATCTATCTATCTATCTATCTATCTATCTATCTATCAATCATTAAGTCAGATGAAACAACCCCCTTAATCTCTGTAGACATCTTCTACAGTTTAGAACCATATTGTGTGTGTTTCAGGTGATAATTGTGGCCAATGTAATGACCTGACTACATTTGTACTTTTTACCTATCTCCATAACTTCTTTCAGATATATTCTCAGTAATAATGAAAGAAAATGAGATTGAAGTATATGGATTTCATGGCCTCATACACTTCTATTAATCCCGTGATTAAACAATTGAAGAAACTTGTGTCTTCTACTGATTGATCGCTGCTTCAGAACAGCCAAATGAGATAAAAGCAACGAAATGCAATCATGTGGTATTGTCTTCTTACTCAAACAGTGAGATAAAAGCACAAAGGAAAGTGAAAAGGTGGCTGAAGCCTATTATAATAATATAATGTAGTACTGAAGTTCAATGTCATCGGGAACATAGAAAGTTCTCAAATTAAAAACTGCTATGTGACAAAAATATTTTGCGACATTGTACTTTACTTTCTGAGATGAGAATGCCATAGTTTTGTGTGAAGTGCAATAGAAAATACAGTTACTTCATAATTGTTGTAAGATATAAGTTGCTATTGAAGACAATATACAGGGTTCAGTTACTGACTTTTAGAAGTATAAATGTTACCCTAGAACGGGGTTACTTAACTACTTTTTGTAATGGTTCACTTAAAGGGTCTGCAGTAGGGTGAAGGTCTAAGCTAAACATGGTTCATATGGGGTTCATGGGGTAAAATGAGATGTATGGGGTTCCTAATTGAAAGTACATGGGTTTACTTACTTGCAGTCTCCCATCTAGAGGTGACTCCTTTCTGCACCCCACTTGATGATGATCCTTCCCATACCCTACCTCAGTTCTTTGACTAAAGAGTTGCAAACACAGCTTCTTTTATCATTACATGCAGACTGGTTGAGTGATACATTTTTGTATGTTTTCCAGAAAGTAGAGGCAGCACACAATGGGTTCTGCTTATTAATTGTATCATTTTATTTGGTTCATTGCCATAAAGAAATGCAACTGTTCCGGAGACACGGTTTACTTCTTCAGGCTCTGATTGATGATTGAAGGGGTAAGGGTCCCAAGAGATTACTGTAGGTCAATGGACATACAGTGGGTACGGAAAGTATTCAGACCCCTTTAAATTTTTCACTCTTTGTTTCATTGCAACCATTTACTAAAAGCAAAGAAGTTCATTTTATTTCTCATTAATGTACACTCAGCACCCCATCTTGACAGAAAAAAATCCAGAAATGTAGATATTTTTGCAAATTTATTAAAAAAGAAAAACTGAAATATCACATGGTCATAAGTATTCAGACCCTTTGCTGTGACACTCATATTTAATTCACAGGCTGTCCATTTCCTTCTGATCCTTCTTGAGATGGTTCTACTCCTTCATTGGAGTCCAGATGTGTTTAATTAAACTGATTGGACTTGATTAGGAAAGGCACACACCTGTCTATATAAGACCTCACAGCTCACAGTGCGTGTCAGAGCAAATGAGAGGTCAAAGGAACTGCCCAAGGAGCTCAGAGACAGAATTGTGGCAAGGCACAGATCTGGCCAAGGTTACAAAAGAATTTCGGCAGCACTCAAGGCTCCGAAGAGCACAGTGGCCTCCATAATCCTTAAATGGAAGAAGTTTGGGACGATCAGAACTCTTCCTAGACCTGGCTGTCCAGCCAAACTGAGCAATCGTGGGAGAAGAGCCTTGGTGAGAGAGGTAAAGAAGAATCCAAAGATCACTGTGGCTGAGCTCCAGACATGCAGTAGGGAGATGGGAGAAAGTTCCACAAAGTCAACTATCACTGCAGCCCTCCACCAGTCGGGGCTTTATGGCAGAGTGGCCCGAAGGAAGCCTCTCCTCAGTGCAAGACATATGAAAGCCCGCATAGAGTTTGCCAATAAAGACATGAAATAAGATTCTCTGGTTTGATGAGACGAAGATTGAACTTTTTGGCGTTAATTCTAAGCGGTATGTGTGGAGAAATCCAGGCACTGCTCATCACCTGCCCAATACAATCCCAACAATGAAACATGGTGGTGGCAGCATCATGCTATGGGGGTGTTTTTCAGCTGCAGGGACAGTGTGAACCGAGAGCAAGGCAGGTGGTTTGGACTCCGCAACCAGAAATGAACGCACACGCGGTAGTTCAAGAAGAAAAAAAAATATATTTACTATAAGTTAATAAAGGCTAGTTAAAGGTAAAATGACAGGGCTAAAGACAAGCAAAATATACAATATAGCATGAACAATTTCAAGGCAAATTCTGCAATGGTTTCTACTTTTACTCTGTCCACTTCTGCAGTATGGACACTGAATGAACAATATACTCAAAACTATCCCTAACTGACCCTGACTTCACATTTGGGTGCACCCCCTTTTCCCCAGTGGTCCAGGTGGACCGCTTACAGTCCGTAGAAGCGCGCGGTGGGGCCCAAAGTCGTTCCTTTCTTTTATAGTGAAGCGTCCTCTCCTCACGGTTATCAGGATCTTGGGAGAAATGAAGTCCTCTTTAACAGACAGGGAAACCAACTGAATGCAATGTAATCCAACAGCAGATTCCACTCAGCACACTGACAGTCCTGCCGAATCCATACACTGAGCTGGGATGTAAGCCGGGATTTAGCAGTTACTGTCCAGTACGTCAACAGCACTGCGAGTCTCTATCTGTGGTATCCAAATACACAGTCACAATGTCAGTCTCACTGATCAGCCACTGAGCACAGTTCCTTTCACGTGGACTCACTAGTCCTGTTGTCTCTTTACACTCTGTTTGTTTCTGGACCAAGATACAGCTTAGCTGTACAGAAAAATCTCCACACCAGTTCAATACAACACTTGCCAAGATGGCTGCTGCTCTCTGTCTCGTCACTTCCTGCTTCTCTGCTCACACTCTGTCTGCAGAACAGGCAGGCTGACATAAAAGGGGGGAGAGGGTCTCACTCCAGCATCATGTCACAATTACAATGGCTGCTGTCTTAAAGGAACAGAATCACAGAAATACATTCAACATTAACAGTTTATACAGACAAATGAAGCTTAGGACAACATTGGCTGTCTCTTACAACAGGACGACTGGTTGCAATTGAAGGAAAGATGAATGCGGCCAAGTACAGAGATATCCTGGAAGAAAACCTCTTCCAGAGTGTTCTGGACCTCAGACTGGGCCGAAGGCTCACCTTCCAACAAGACAATGACCCTAAGCACACAGCTAAAATAACAAAGGAGTGGCTTCAGAACAACTCTGTGACCATTTTTGACTGGCCCAGCCAGAGCCCTGACCTCAACCCAATTGAGCATCTCTGTGGAGACCTGAAAATGGCTTCACCAACGTTCACTATCCAACCTTACGGAACTGGAGAGGATCTGCAAGGAAGAATGGCAGAGGATCCCCAAATCCAGATGCGAAAAACTTGTTGCATCAATCCCAAGAAGACTCATGGCTGTACTAGCTCAAAAGGAAGGGGCTTCTACTCAATACTGAGCAAAGGGTCTGAATACTTATGACCATGTGTTATTTCAATTTTTCTTTAATAAATTTGCAAAAATATCTACATTTCTGTTTTTTTATGTCAAGATGGGAAGCTGAGTGTACATTAATGAGAAATAAAATGAACTTTTTTGCTTTTAGAAAATGGCTGCAATGAAACAAAGAGTGAAAAATATAAAGGGGTCTGAATGCTTTCCATACCCACTGTAGGTCCCTGTTGAAAGTGGAGTCAATATGTGGACAGTGACACATGACTCCCATATGCTAATTTCCATCTATAGTAGTGGACAGAATAAAATATATTTATAAGATGATGAAATTACTGAGAGAAATTTACTAACTCATCTATGCCAGTTTTCTGTGTGCTTTATCCTGGTGCTATGACATCACTGCATCCATTATTTCTGTGCTATGACATCACTGTGTGTATTATCTTAGTACTGTGACATCACTATGTGTATTATCGCTGTACTATGACATCACTGTGTACTTTATTCCTGTACTGTGATATCACTGTATTTATTATCCTGGTACTGTGACACAACTGTGTGCACTATCCCTGTACTGTGATATCACTGTGTACAATATTTTTGTACTATGACATCACTGTGTGCATTATCAGTATACTCTGATATCACTGTATCTATTATTGTGATTATGGCAGCATTGCATGATGTATAATGTATGGAAGGGCAAAGTGAATGCAGGGCATATCTGAAGATGAAGCACTAGGGAAAAATTGCCCCTCCTCTGATGTTGTAGCAGCACCTTGGTAGTCCAAAGCATGTTTATGTGCCCAGTTTACTGGAGTGTGCTCTGAAGCTCTATTGCAGCGCATCTTAGAAGGAACAGATGCAGTCCTGTTGCTTCCACCGATCACCATTCTCCATGTTCTTTCCCTCCTTGCTCTTCTCCCACACTCTGGACGCAATGCACAGTAGGGCCCATTCTTAGGGCCCCATTCTCCAGTTTAATCACTTAAGTACTGGACTATTTTCCCGGTAACTCCCCCAGTATTGCACCATACAGCCACAACAAGCTACTGTCCTATCATATAAGTAGATACATTCTAGGGAGATGTTATTGAATCACTATACAAACCTATTTTATCTGAAATGATATGCAGATTTTACATTACACAAAGTAAAACTCTTTGCTGGATTTTCTAATGAAAAAAGTGAAGTGATTAGTTCTTAATTTACTTCTATTTTTAGCAAATTGAAATCTAAACGTATAGATTTCTATCTGGTGCACGCTACAGGCTTCATACTAATTATAATGCAATGTTATTAAAAAGTAGTTTATTAACTGTAAAGTTATAACCCTGGAGAAGAAGTCATTTTTAGTTAGGAGAGATTACAGTGGTCATTCCATTAGAGGGTTATTCTTCTAGAGGACGGACGTGCAGTATCCTGGCAGAGCAATGAATCTGGTGCTGACATAGGGAACTTCTATCTGTATTAGAACACTGAAACATAAGAAATGCAAAATTAAAATGCACCAAAATTCTTGCCTAATTTTCTCCCCAAACCATTCTGCATGCTGTGCACCACATTATTATGTGTTTTAGCCACTTTTTCAACTTTGTCTTGTTGCATATCTGTGTTGCAGAGTAAATTAGAATAGGTGGTGTGAAGTTGGACAGATTTGTAATTAGGCATAGGTGGCTACTTGCCAATATGGTGGCAATATGGTGGAAGCTAGACTTCCAAGATTGCGCCGCTGAAGTGGCTGCCTGTTAGGCAGCTCTGAGACTCTCTCTCTCTTATTTTTCTTTCTCGGTCTGTTTTTTTTATCTCTCTACTTAATGGACTTTACACTATGAAGAAATGAAGAAACAAAGACTTGGAATTGGACCTTTGTGATAATTTTTTTTGTTTTTATCTATCTTTTTGTCCTGCTGAAATGGGAACTCTTGTGTGTACAGGCATTTCTTTTGTCTACACAAGAGAGAAATTACTGCAGCTTAGAGTCACAACAACAGGGCTGCATACCATTTGCCCACCCATCCCCCAAGAACTCTGGAGAAAGAAAAAGCGGGGGAGGGGCTGCAGAGCAGGAACTCTTCAGAGGATTAAAAAGAGAGGTTACCGACCAACTGTTCCCTCCATCATTATGGGCAATGTGAGATCTCTTGCAAACAAGATGGATGAACTAACAGCGCTCACCAGGCATCATCAGGAGTTTCGGGTGTGCAGCATGATGCTACTTACAGAGACTTGGCTCACTGAAGTTACTCCTGACTCTCTGGTCTCCTTGGATGGTTTTAAACTCCTTCGGGCAGACAGGACAAGGGAGAGCGGTAAGAGGAAAGGAGGAGGGCTGGCAATGTTTGTGAATAATAGATGGTGCAATCCTAGGCACATTGTGATTAAGGAGCAAACTTGCTGTAAGGACATTGAACTATTAGTTGTGAGCATGAGACCTTTCTATCTACCAACGGAACTATCACATGTCATCGTGATAGCTGCATATGTCCCCCCCCTCTGCGAAAGCTGACGCTGCCTGCGAGGTCCTACAAGCCACGCTGAGCCAGTTACAGTCTCAGCACCCCCCAGGCCCTCCTTCTTGTGTCTGGCGATTTCAACCACGCCTCTCCATCATCCACACTTCCCAGTTTCACACAGTATGTAACCTGCCACACAAGAGACAACAAAACACTGGACTTGTTCTTTGCCAACGTGAGGGAGGCATATAACTCATCAGCCCTACCGCCCCTGGGAAGATCGGATCACAACCTAGTACATCTCCGACCTGTGTACAAGCCACTTGTACGTAGAGAACCAGCTGTCACCCGCACAGTGAGGATATGGTCCGAGGAGAGTGATGAGGCTCTGAGGGATTGTTTTGACACAACCGCATGGGAAGTCTTGCAGGATTCGTATGGAGAAGATATAGAAGGACTCACACACTGCATAACGGACTACATTAATTTTTGTGTGGACAACACAGTACCCACAAAAGTGGTGAGGTGCTTCTCCAATAACAAACCATGGATTAACTCTGATATAAAAACACTACTTAAGGAGAAAAAGATGGCATTCAGGACAAGAGATAAGGAGGGGTTGAGGGAAGTACAAAAGGAGCTGAGGCATCTAATCAGGCAAGGAAAAGCCAGTTATAAGGAAAAAATGGAAAAGCAAATGGAAAGAAAAGACATAAGGGGGGTCTGGGAGGGGCTTAAGTCAATTTCGGGTCATAAACAGTCTGTCTGCCAGATTGAGGCAGATGTTAATTGGCTTAATGAACTAAACCTATTCTTCAACAGATTTGATCACACACCAGCTCCTCCCACCCCAGCATGTCCTTCAGCTCCCCTCACCACAATGACTTCACCCCATTCACCCCATGTGGCTACTTCCCAACAGACCAGTAAATCCAGAAATCTGTCTTTATCTGACCACAGTCTGACCTTCACACGGGCCCAGGTGAGGAAGGAGATGAAAAAGATCAAGGCGAGGAAAGCCGCAGGGCCAGATGACATCAGTGCAAGGCTAATTAAGACTTGTGGGGACCAGCTGTGTGGTATAATTACATATATGTATAATATGAGCCTGAGGCAGGAAATAGTCCCTGAATTATGGAAATCTTCTTGTGTGGTACCAGTTCCAAAGAAACCTCACCCTATGGACCTCAACGACTACAGACCTGTAGCACTGACATCCCACTTGATGAAGATCTTAGAGAGATTGATTCTCACACATCTTCACCCTCTAGTGAGCCCCGCTATGGACCCTCTCCAGTTTGCTTATCGACCGGGCATTGGGGTAGATGATGCCATCATCCACCTTCTGCACAGGGCTCTGTCTCACCTGGAAAAACCAGGGAACACAGTGAGAATAATGTTCTTTGATTTCTCTAGTGCTTTTAACACCATACAGCCCAGGTTACTGAGAGACAAGCTGTGCCTTGCTGGAGTGGACCACCACCTCTCCAACTGGATCCTAGACTACCTCACAAATCGACCTCAATACGTGAGAGCCCAAGACTGTGTGTCAGGTACCGTTATCTGTAATACGGGGGCACCTCAGGGTACGTTTCTCGCCCCTTTCCTCTTCACACTGTACACTGCTGATTTTAGGTGCAACTCATCCAGCTGCTACCTACAGAAGTATTCTGACGACTCTGCAATAGTAGGCCTCATCACAGATGATGATGACAGGGAGTACAGAGAACTGAACCGTTTTTTTGTGGACTGGTGCCACCAGAACCACCTGAAGATTAACGCGGGGAAGACCAAAGAGATGGTGGTGGACTTCCGTAAAGGCAGATGCCCTCCAAAACCAGTGGACATCCTGGGGACGGGCATCGAGATTGTGAACACCTATAAGTACCTGGGTTTGCTCCTTAATAATAAGCTGGACTGGGCAGATCATATGGAGGCCCTGTACAGGAAGGGCCACAGCAGGCTCTACCTGCTTAGGAAGCTGAGAGCCTTTGGAATCCGGGGGGCACTTCTTAGGACTTTCTTCAACTCTGTAGTGGCATCAGCCATCTTCTTTGGAGTGGCCTGCTGGGGGAGCAGTATATCAACCAGGGACAGAAATAAACTTGACAAGCTGATTAGAAGGGCCAGCTCTGTCCTGGGGAGCCCACTGGACCCTGTGCAGGTGGTGGGTGACAGAAGGATACTGTCCGTGGTGAGCTCCATGCGGGAGAATAACTCCCATCCCATGCATGAGACTGTGATTGTGCTGGGCAGTACTGTCAGTGACCGACTGCTCCACCCTAGGTGTGAGAAGGAGCGCTATCGGAAGTCTTTCCTCCCCACCGCGGTTAGGCTGTACAACCAACACCGACCTAAGCGGAGATCATTACATACAGAGAACTGAAATATCTCTCTGCCTGTTAAATCCCCCCCCCCTCTGCTACGTCCTATCTGTCTGTCTGCTATTAATGTAATGCCTCTCACCTTGGAACATTCCTGTACATGTTGTATTTGTATCTGCTTATCTTATCTTATCTTTGCTGCTGTAACACACTGAATTTCCCCATTGTGGGACTATTAAAGGACTATTATTATTATTATTATTATTATTAATATGGCTTCCCCTCTGTGACCAGCCTGCACTTCTCCAAGGCCTGTCTCCTTCCGACCTGCCATGCAGACAACAACCCAGGTCACCTGAAGCAGCCCTGGTCAGACACTTTGATCTTCAAAGAAGTCTTCTTTGCTGAGGTAGATGATGATGGCGCAGGATATGCAACTTTTTAGTGATACAACAGATGACAATTGTGAGCTTGAAAGTAACAACAGTGTGTAAGATCGCAGGCTATGGCTATGAACACCACGCTTCTACTGTTGATGGGGACACAATGTTGGTTACAGGAGAAAACATCCTATTACCTATGATGGTAGATTGACTAGTTCGCAGAACCAGATGGCGTTTTTGTGGCAAGAAGGAGGCTTTCCCTCTTAAGCTGTCCAATGCGCTATGGAACTGGTTAAGCTCTGAGCTAGCTTCCAATCCAACAAGCAGCCTTCCTTCCAAGCTGTCCACCAATATCACCCAGGAGCATAGAAACAGTCCCTTGGATAGGTAGCCATAGTTAATCTGATCAATGACTAATGTCAATGGATCTCACCACAGGGGATCAATGACCAACTTATCCTGTGGTATAAGCCTATGTTCTACCCCTAAGTAGTACAATACAGCTACCTGAAAGTACCAGAGCATTGACCATTGATGACCTGCCCATTGATGACCAAGCCTATAACATAGTGCAGGTATCAAAACACATGATATAATATATAAAGCAGACTAAGCCAAGTTGTGGAGCACTAACTTTGCTAACACTACATGCCTTATCACAGCTACAGGTGCAGTTGGGACGGAGGTTTAACTCTTCCCATAAAACAACCTAATGTGTAAGGTGTCCATCGCCACCACCTTACAGATTTACTGTCCCTCTGATCTGGTGCATTTTTCGACTGTCAAGATTGCACTGTATAAATATTAGACAGAATTAGCAACCTTCCCCAGTGTATTTCTCAAAGTGAATAGCTCGTCAAACTTATAATAAACTTGGGGCTTTACACTGTATAACCTCATCATTTACCTATCAATATGAAGAAATTGTTATTTCCATTCATGGAGCACTTAGAACACGATGAAGCACTTGTAACACGGCAAAGTACTTGTCGCAGAACTGAATTAGTCTTCTCTAGAGTTAGGATAAATCAGTAGACTTACCGACAATTCTGTAAAAGTTGCAGATTAATAATGATATCTTGGCTCATGGCTCCAAATGACGCTCTCTAGTATACTACACTGACATACGGAGCACTATATCTGTCAGGCATTCTCCGTGAACTGTGAAAATCTTTTTGTTCCTAAAAACTAGGTCACAAGTGCTTGGGATACAAATTATATTTCCTTGTTGGTAAATTTGTTTTGTTAGATGTGATTTAAACTAAATGCAACGGCAAACTGAATATAATGGCGTCCATCTGGTTTACGTTATGGTGTTCTTCTTCATTTAACTTTTTCATTCAGTATATTTGATGAAATATTTATAATGATTATAAAGGAATCTTCAATGCAGATGTGAACAGAACACAAGATACACAAAGAAATACTTATATACACACACCATATATGTGCTATACACATACATACAAATACTCAATGTATGTATTCCATTCTTAATCAATGGTAGGAATAATATGGAATAATAATGTGGAATAATATGTGTCAAAATTGTTAAGAAGTGTAAACTGTCCTAAGACCATCTTGAGAGGTCTGTGCACCACATTCTGAAATCTAGATTTCAGCTATTATTTATTCCAGCTTTTTGGTATAAACAATAATACATTTGTTAACTGCAGAATAAGAACAGCATATTTGGAAAGTGTAGAAGCCGCTCTACGAGGTACCGTCATTATCTTCATACCAATTTTCCTGCTGACAGATTCCCATTAAGCAATATTGATTCATTTTTTTTTAACCTACCATCTCTCCAGACTACCATTTAGCAAAATGGTCTACTGCCAGTTGTCACCATCAATGACTCAAGCCAATTAAAGCTTATTTCATTTCCTTCCTGTCCTAGCCCCTGCAGAGAGGATGTATTAAACCTACTATATACCGTTTTGTGCGTATGGGGGGAGGGGGCATTACATTAATCAAGTATTAATAGAAAACAGGATCTAAAATTCTCCCTAGCAACCCTTTAACTGTTATCAGGCAAAATCTGTACACATTTGTATTGTTAATGTGTAGAGCTGCAGCATTAGCCAAAGGAAAGGGGAGGGGTCACTTCAAATGGCCATATCTCTGATTTTATACCACCTAGAAAAATGGTTCTGGTATTTCAGGAAAACTGAGATTCTTAGCTTTCACCTGCTGCCAAGAACAGCTATACATAATAAAACTGAAGATATCACTAGTTAAAATTACAGTCGGGAATTTGAGGTTTATATGCTGCAGTTCACACTACATACTGTATAAAAATCACATTCCTGTGTTTTTAACTAGTTATATCTCCAGTTATGTTATACACTTGTAGAGGAAGAAAATTATCGGAAAGAATGCACTCCAGTTATGTTATAGTTATTGCTGCAATCTCAGGATCTCATCTTTCATGTGATACCTGATCCATTTTTCTAAGTTATAAAAACTGAAGGTACAGCCATTTGAAGTGATCATCCTGCCTTTGGCAAATGATACAGTTCTACTGTAAGGGAATTGCCAGTTGAGCAATTCCCCAGTGCTGCTGGTGAACCCTGGGAGGAGGGGAACGACAAAACAGTGAGTCCTAAGCTGAAACCACCTCCTGTCCCTGCCTACTTGCCTCAACAGTCCTAAGTGACAGCGGACAACTGGGTGTCAGTCCCTTCTTAGATAAGTGACAACATAAAATGCGGACAAGACAAACAACACGGAAGAGGAGTCAGCAAGCCAAGGGTAAAAGCCAGAGAGACAAAGAAGTACCAAATCACAATCCAAAAGAGAAGTCACAAGAAAAGCCAAAGGTCAGAAGTCATAAGAAGTAATAATATACAATAGCAAAAAGAACACTAGCAAGGTCAGAGACGCAATAGCCAGCAACCAAGTGTGGGCTGATGGGCTGTAAATAGGAAGTCCAGAACCTGTCCCAGGATTGATTGGCAGATAGGCTGTCAATCACAAGGCAATGGAAGAGTGAAGAAATCAGGCGGTACCTTTTAGAGGCTAACTGAGTATATTTATAAGTAAGCTTTCAGGAGTGCTCGCTCCCTTCATCAGACATGGTGTGATACAAGAACTGAAAATTAACAGATTTTTATACACATGGTTTTCAAAGCATTTTAGAGTCCTTAAAAAAAAATTGCAATCTAAGTAGAGAAGTTATTTACAACAGGTCAAAAAAACAGTCTGGAAACTTGTGGTGCGTGACGGAGGGATCAGTAATTCTTGCTGTTATCTGTTTGCTATCAGGAGGTGATTTGTGACCCTCACAGGTCACACATAGTGTGATTTGAAGCTGGCATGAATATTGAGTTCAGTTCATGGTTCAAACATAGTGTGACATGAAGCTGGCATGAATATTAAGTCCAAATTGCAGAGTTTGAAATTTTTGCATAAATTTGTACTCCATTTCTTTTCTTTTCTCCTGTGTCTTAAAATGTCCCATTAAAACCACAACCCGCAAATCTTCAATAGAGTGGTTTTCTCCGGAGAAATGTGCGGCCACTGGGAGATCGGTTCTGCTGTTATTAATATTGGATCTGTGTGAGTTCATTCGCTGACTGAGTCTCTGCCCTGTTTCCCCCTGACTCAGTCAGCGAATGAACTCACACAGATCCAATATTAATAACAGCAGAACCGATCTCCCAGTGGCCGCACATTTCTCCGGAGAAAACCACTCTATTGAAGATTTGCGGGTTGTGGTTTTAATGGGACATTTTAAGACACAGGAGAAAAGAAAAGAAATGGAGTACAAATTTATGCAAAAATTTCAAACTCTGCAATTTGGACTTAATATTCATGCCAGCTTCATGTCACACTATGTTTGAACCATGAACTGAACTCAATATTCATGCCAGCTTCAAATCACACTATGTGTGACCTGTGAGGGTCACAAATCACCTCCTGATAGCAAACAGATAACAGCAAGAATTACTGATCCCTCCGTCACACACCACAAGTTTCCAGACTGTTTTTTTGACCTGTTGTAAATAACTTCTCTACTTAGATTGCAATTTTTTTTAAGGACTCTAAAATGCTTTGAAAACCATGTGTATAAAAATCTGTTAATTTTCAGTTCTTGTATCACACCATGTCTGATGAAGGGAGCGAGCACTCCTGAAAGCTTACTTATAAATATACTCAGTTAGCCTCTAAAAGGTATCGCCTGATTTCTTCACTCTTCCACTACTTTCAATGGCTAACACGGTACAACATTATACTACAATCACAAGGCAAGGCTGAAATTAACTATTAGAGGAGCAGAGGGAAACAAAGGTGTGAGAGATGGGTGTGGTGGAAAATCAATTACAGAGGTGAGAGGGTAGTACAGTGTTCAGACAGAGTACAACAAGAACCTAAAACAAGGAGTGACAGCCGGACACGCCTCCTGTGACTGGAGGATGGCGCAGAGGCCCGAACCGGCAAAGATGTTACATCTACATTGAGTATAGGTGTACCAGACAGACTTTTCCTGTCAATGCTTAAACTATTAAACTAAGTGGGAAATTTACAGCCTGTTTTCTATTAAAAGGAAGTTAGATAGGCTAATAAAGTATTTTACAATGATGTTTACCAAACACCTCCTGACACAATAGCAAAATAAAGGGAGTTACACTTTAAGACGGTGATAATAGTAAGTGTGGCATGATGTAGAAGGGTAAAACCTTCTGTCTGATCCATATATTTTCTAATGTACGAAGGGAAATGATGTTAACTATGTCCCATTAGACCAACTTCAGCATAAAATAGAAAGTTTACAACAGTTTGAGATGTTCCGCCATATGCTAGTGGTAAATATCATGCTTCCTATGTCTGGGAGTGCAGGCTCTGACACAATCATTACCCAGTTTAGTTTCTCTTAAGCTTTATTATGAAACCATCTGTGTTTTGAAAAATGTAGAAGTCAGTTCTGAACATATGTTATCATAAAAAGTCAACAGAAAGACATTTTTGAGTAACTATTTTCTGCGATCTACGTCTGTTACTGAACAATTCCGTATAGAGTCACAGCTGTAACATGTTGCTTCTGTAGAGTTCCCTCTGATGTCCACATTTATAATATGCAGTGATTAGGGATGGTCGAACCTCGTGAAATTTGACCACCAAGATTGGCAAGGTTTGTCTGGCTGTTTTGCATTGTGCTGAAGTGGTGTAGAAACATAATAAACTCTGATACTCACCTTCCCTCAACTCTCCTGGGCTCTCTTTGGGCATCATAGAAATACACACACATACCATATACAGTGAAACTTCTTTGAGACGACCACCCGAAATTTCCTGAAAAAGTGATCTTCTAGAGAGGTGGTCTTCTCAAATAAGCTTAACTAAAGTTTTTTTTATTGGAAAGTCTTCATCCTAGGACTGGCTTTGAGGGGGGTGGTCACTTCATGTAAGAGTCTTTAGCTGACAGATGTCAGCTGCTCATAGGCTGTTTCGTTTCAGGCCAAACCAAAAGTTTTATCATTAAACTCTGGGGTATAATAAGTGGAGGCCCAGGAGAGGTGTGAAAACATAAAAAACGCTGATACTCACCTTGTCACCTCTCTTGGGCTCCCTTGGGATCTGGCACTCCCTCAGTGTCGTTTTCTGGCCTCTTGGTTCACGTGATGGCCCCCAGGTGCCAAAACAGACTGCTGAGGAGCTGCCAGATACCACAAGGGTGCCCAGGAGAACCCAAACCCAAACCTGAACCTTTTGCAAAATTCGGGACAAAGCCAATTAATTCCGAACTAATTTACTCAGATCTATAAGTGATCATAGGGAAGAGAAAAATCCAGTGATTGGTTCTCCCTTCCTACTCATTCACATCCCAGCACTGCTCCCCTATGAAAAAGGGAAATGACTGCAGAGCAGTGACAAGGGTTAACTCTGTGCTTCTGTATGGGTTTCTTGATTTATATTAGCTTTGTGGTAAACCAAGAAATGCTTTTTATTTAGATTCATCAAATAAGCCCCCTATTGCTTTGATGGCGGCTTTTTATTGTTATTATTGTATTAATAATAACAATAATATTAATAATATAAATAATAATGATACAAATAATATAAATAATAATAATAAATAATAATTAAAGTAAAAAAAAATATATACAGTCATGGTCAAAAGTTTTGAGAATGACACAAATATTATATTTTCACATGATCTGCTGCCCTGTGGTTTTTATGTGTGTTTGTCAGATGTTTTTATCACATACAGAAATATAATTGCATTCATATTATGAGTAACAGAAGCTTATATTGACAGTTAGAATGAGTTAATGCAGCAAGTCAATATTTGCAGTGTTGACCCTTCTTCTTCAGGACCTCTGCAATTCTCCCTGGCATGCTCTCAATCAACTTCTGGACCAAATTCTGACTGATAGCAGTCCATTCTTGCAGAATCAATGCTTTAATTTTGTCTGAATTTGTTGGTTTTTGTTTGTCCACCCGTCTCTTGATGATTGACCACAAGTTCTCAATGGGATTAAGATCTGGGGAGTTTCCAGGCCATGGACCCAAAATCTCTATGTTTTGTTCCCTGAGCCATTTAGTTATCACCTTTGCTTTATGGCAAGGTGCTCCATCATGCTGGAAAAGGCATTGTTGAGCGCCAAACTGCTCTTGGACGGTTGGGAGAAGTTGCTCTTGGAGGACATTCTGGTACCATTCTTTATTCATGGCTGTGTTTTTAGGCAAGACTGTGAGAGAGCCGATTCCCTTGGCTGAGAAGCAACCCCACACATGAATGGTTTCAGGATGCTTTACAGTTGGCATGAGACAAGACTGGTGGTAGCGCTCACCTCTTCTTCTCCGAATAAGCTGTTTTCCAGATGTTCCAAACAATCGAAAAGGGGATTCATCAGAGAAAATGACTTTACCCCAGTCCTCAGCAGTCCACTCCCTGTACCTTTTGCAGAATATCAGTCTGTCCCTGATGTTTTTTCTGGAGAGAAGTGGCTTCTTTGCTGCCCTCCTTGAGACCAGGCCTTGCTCCAAGAGTCTCCGCCTCACAGTGCGTGCAGATGCACTCACACCTGCCTGCTGCCATTCCTCAGCAAGCTCTGCACTGCTGGTAGCCCGATCCCACAGCTGAAACACTTTTAAGAGACGGTCCTGCCGCTTGCTGGTCTTTCTTGGGCGCCCTGGATCCTTTTTGGCACCAATGGAACCTATCTCCTTGAAGTTCTTGATGATGCGATAGATTGTTGACTGAGGTGCAATCTTTCTAGCTGCAATACTCTTCCCAGTTAGGCCATTTTTGTGCAGTGCAATGATGACTGCACGTGTTTCTTTAGAGATAACCATGGTTAACAGAAGAGAAACAATGATGGCAAGCACCAGCCTCCTTTTAAAGTGTCCAGTGGTGTCATTCTTACTTAATCATGACAGATTGATCTCCAGCCCTGTCCTCATCAACACCCACACCTGTGTTAATGGAGCAATCACTGAAACGATGTTAGGTGGTCCTTTTAAGGCAGGGCTGCAATGATGTTGAAATGTGTTTTGGGGGATAAAGTTCATTTTCTAGGCAAATATTGACTTTGCAAGTAATTGCTGTTAAGCTGATCACTCTTTATAACATTCTGGAGTATATGCAAATTACCATTAGAAAAACTGAAGCAGTAGACTTTGTAAAAATTAATATTTGTATCATTCTCAAAACTTTTGGCCATGACTGTAGTATAGCACTTCTAGGCTCCCTCTAGAGAATTTTGTCTTTGAAATCATTTAGCACTTTTATTTGGAAGGTCATCTGCAGTTTTGTATTATAGAAGCAAAGCTCCATTATACATATAAATTAGGAAATAAATCTACATCAGCACAGAATTTTTGACGTAAAAAAGGAAAACGTTAAACGTTAAATATATTCGCTTTAAAGAAGTAGTACAGCATTAGAAAAGCATGACTACTATTTTTCAAACAGTGCTCCACCTCTACACAGGTTGTGCAAGGTATTGCAGATTCACTTTAAGGGCGTTGGGCTGCAATACCAAACATAACCAATAGACAGCAGTGGCGCTGCTCCTGGAAGAAAGCAGTCATGTTTCTCTAATCCTGTCTGATCCTACACACATAATTGATCATTGTATTTTAGACTTTTTTCATAGTAACGTAATTGTCACATAAATATCTTGCACAATAATTCCCAGGTATTAACAGAAGGGATTTACTTGATTTACTGTCAATTTTCTTGGACACCGTAAATTAAACTCTACCTCAATAAATATTACCGCAAAGTAATTAGACGCTTGTTTAATTTTCTGAAGCATTACCAGCGCGTGATGTAGAGAACAAACAAATGGATTGATTTCTTTCATAGTTTTCCTTTAATCTCTTCCACGTTATTGTAAATGTTATTACATAAGGAGTGAATGTGTAATTTCTCATTTTTTAAACAAATGTCTATGTTTTCAGCCTAAGAAATTGTAGCGTTTTTATTTATTTATTTTTTTGTAGATCAAAATATGTTACATCATTTAAAGGGCCATTAACCTATTTTTTTCTATTAGCAATGACACAAGGCCTACCTTGGATCCTCTGGGTCACAACAGAGGGAGGTCAACGACTTTGGTCAAGACTCGAAGTGGCAGATGTGAGTAGAAACCATTTCATAGTAACAAACTCAGGAGACAGAAATCGGAGTCAGTCAGGCAGAAGGCAGAACTGGACAAGTTCATGCAAAGTGATAATTTGACCAGAAAAGGTAAAAGGCAAGCGCCAGAACGTCAGAAGCTTGTAGTCAGAGGCAATCCAAGCCAATTCAAGATAAAAACAGAATATTGACATGTAAGAATAGTCCAGAAACTAACAAACCTGTTGCTCAAGGAAAAAGCTGCGGGAGAGGAGTCCTTAAAGACCTACCAGCTCCGACACTTTTTCCCACTATCTATACATCTTTTACATTTCTCAATAGGCACCCCTCCACTGTTTCCAGTGCAGTTGCAATCTTTTTCTCTAGCCCCCACCATTCCTGAGCAATTGGTGCTGTTATTTTCAGCACCTAGTAAGTTAAATAGCCTCTCTCCACTCAAGTGAACAGTCTGCTCGATGTTAGGACTGGGCATGAGCAAACCAATTTGTTCTGAACCAGGTTTGAACCAAATATTCCAAATAGTTTTTTAACAAAACCAAACAATTGGCGATTCATCTTGGACCAACTAAAATGGCCCGAGAGTATAAAAGCTGGAGACCCAGGGGAAAAGATAAAAAAAAAGGCCCCCTCTGAAGAGAACCCAAAGTATAATAATTTCACTTCCAGTTCATACTGAAATTGTTTGACCTGAAACAAATCAGTGAGCCGATCTGAACCCGAAACGAAACAAATCTTGAAAGGTTTGCTCATCTGTAGTTAGGACCACTTACCTGACAGCGAATCCCATCCACAGATTGCAGAAAAATACGGGCAGTGGAAATGCTACGATTTCCAAAACCGCTGCATTTTTGGAAATCACAGCGTGTCAATTATACTTACGGAAACGCCAGCAGTTTCCCTATAGGTATAATGGAAGCAGAAAGTCCACAGAGGAAAACTCTGCGGACTTTCTGTGAAAAGATCTGTGAGAAAAACCATGATGAATTTCTGTTATGTGGGGCCTTAGCCTTAAATAGTCCTAAAAATACTGAAAGAGATAAGGACTGTTTAGTAATTGAACTGGGTTTGGCCAGGTAACGTATTAGAGTCAGTGAACACTGCTAGCAGAGATGAGTTTTGTAATATAGCATCCTGTCAGTGGTGACGGACACAGCGAGTGTTGTGCATGACACACAAGTTCCACTAGCAGCACTGAGCCATGCATGCCCCTATGGAATTAATAGCTTATTAGGACGATGTCATGTACTTTATGTACAACTTGTGACAGAATTAATTTCACATTTCGTTAATAATTCTCACACATTTAAGTTAAACTTTCAGTAGAGAGTTGTCCCACAATAATATCATCTACCCACAGGATAAGTCATAAGTGTCTGATCGTAAGGGACCCCACTGTGTACCCCATATGCATAAAGCAGCAGCTGAGTATGCACACTGTAGCTCCATTCAATCTCTAAGGGATGGATGAATATAGCCAAGTACAGTGCTAGGGTATTGTTATTGGTCCTGATAAGGTCAAAATACCTTTTGTGGGCCAATAGATCAAGTTCCCCAGGTAACTGTCGTTGTCCTAATTGATATGAGCTAAGTGCTACCGGTGAGGTATTGATACCAGACACAGAGTTGCTATAAACCCACTTTCTTAGCCAAGTACAGGGATGCACTGACATACTTTATTAAGACAACATAAGTTCATATAGCAGCAAGTATAGGAAAGGGTTAACATAGCAACGTAAGTCCTCATGCTCAATCCTAATTGGTGCAGTATATCTTTAATGCATAGATAACAGATAAGCAGTTCCGTATATGGTCAGCCATCTCCTGTCTTGCGCTGTGATCCAGGGAGTTGTCTTCTGGCAGCAAGCCAAGCACATGTCTTCTTGGGACAAAATATTCTCACTTTGGTATGCAGACACTATCTAGTAGTGTAACATTACATTACACTCAGTTTCAAGCATAAACAACCACATCTAATATTCAACTTTAAGGATAACAATGTTTTTTACACAAAATACACCTTAAGCAGATATGAAAATATAAAACAGATATAAAAGTATAAAATTATAAAAAGTTCATTATGATCCTTCACAGTCCCATAAACTTTGAATGGAGTGGCAGCGCACAAGCATGACTGTCTCTCCATTCAAACTGGGCACATGGGTCCCAAGGCTTTGTGACAATTGAGTGTCTCAGAAGTGGGACCCCAGAGAACTCAGACATTTATCACTAATCCTATGGTTACTTCACAATGTGTTATTGTGGGATTTCACACATACACTTACACAATACCTGCATGTAAAATGTATGCGACTGCAAGAAGTTTATCTGTTCTTACTCACTCATTCTTACATACGACCTTCCACTCAGGCTGCAAATTGAGTATCAATCCCACCACAATAGGTTAAAGCGTTAAACACGCTAAGGCTAAGGATTCTGTTAGATCAGACAAGGACCAAACATTAAAGTTTAAGCTCAGTGCAAAAAGGTGCAATACTTACAAAAACACAAAAAGAGACAAAATAAAGTTACAAACAGCAAACAGTTAATGAAAGAAAGTAGGATAGAATTCTAAGGATGATGAATAAACCGATGTCCATCTGCTCACCTTACAAAGCTTGTACAAGTCAAGGCCAAGGTGGCCAATGTGACCCTCTCTTGCTCTCATGAGTGCTCAGTCTCCTGTAATAATCTACCATGGACAGATCATAGTTGCCTATTCTCATATTCTTACCATATATGTAACTATGTAGTCATGGACTTGCTCATTACATGGGACAACCCTTTTATTGAACATTTAACTCAATGAATGAGAATATTTAAAGGGGTTGGTCACTTAAAATTAACTTGAGCTATATGCGGTGCTCCTGACCCCTCTGCACCATTTTCTTTTTAGGTGTATTTGTCCTATTCATGGGGTTGTATGGGCATATAGGTCACTTAGCTTGCATCACTGTGCCCGCGTTCCTTACCATAGTGCAGTGTGTTGCTACTGAAAGGGTGTGAGGGATATAAAGTCACACGCTCCTGCAGTCATTTCCATATTATGGATAGAAGTAGAGATGAGGGAATTTCTCAAAAGTTTGATTCGGCAGTTCGATTTGAAGTTCCAAAAAAATTTGCTTTGATCCGAATTACTTTGCGGTGAATAAACAGCTATTTCCGGGCTGCAGGGGGTGTGCGGCAAAACAGCGGAAGCCCTTGGATGCCGCGGTCATGTCTCTCTCTCCAGCACGGACAAGTTTTATTCATGTGGAAGGATCTGCTAACAAGCAAAGACACGCCTACCCAATCACATCACTAAAGAACATCTTGTGACCGTCTGATGTCACAAAGGTCCTTACTAAATATTCGTTACTGCGAAGCATCATGAAACCCGGAATCGTGGTGAATCGAAGATTTCCTGAAATTCGGATCGAATTCCACTTCTGCAGAATCGATTTGCTCATCTCTAGATAGGAGCACCATCTATGCAACCCAGGGAACCAGCAATATGGGCTTGGGGCGACTTTAGGTGTTATAGACACTTTTCACCTTTAGCCTTATAGGATGTATGTAAGAGCAGTAGTCTTAGGAGGTACTGTTTCTCCTTGCTTGTGTCTTCCAGACCAAGCAATGATCCCTGGGAAAAAGGCAAGCAAATTAGCTCTCCTCCAAAAGGAAGGAAAATGTTATTCCCAGATCACTTCAGAGAAACAATTTTCATCATATTTGAGGAGAGACAGTTTATATTTGGTGACTTGGAAAGTGCTTCTTAATCTCTATAATGTTTCATTAAACTTGTCCCCCATTTTCTTGCACAAACATTAAAGAGTCTGTAAAACTGCAGTCATTCCTTACAGTGGTTTTGCAGCAGTCAGCCAATATTGTCCTTACTATGGTCTGCACTTGTAATGAAAGCCAGAAAGAAGATAGAAAGTGAGAGCTCTAGACATCACTAAGGATCCTCCATAAAAAAAATCATTTTTTATTCATTGATTTTAGAATTACACATTTCAAGGAAGATCATCTCTTCTTTAGATCACAAGACATCAGGTGATGTGTTTAATGTATAGCAAGAATACAAATTTATCATGCCATAGATGTCATGTTAAATCTAGTGCAATTTCTGCCATTTTGGCTTGAAATTCAGGCAGCCAATGACAGCATTGCTAAATCTCCTCCAATGTATGAGAAGAAAATTGCACGGATAAAAAGAACATAAATCCAAATGATTGTACCAAAGGACAGAAGGCAACAACCTGGAAGCAGCGGGAAATAACATAGGCATTTACTTGTCTTATACGTGAGAAGGAAGATTTTCTTAGCCTTGACTAAAGTCTGGATAGCTTTGCAGTTGGTTTAGCTAATTTTTGTAAAATATTGTGCTGATGGAATTTGGTATCTGGCACATCTGTGAATTAGGCTGTATGGACAACTTATTGGTTTACATGGGCATCTTGTAATTCTTTATTCACCCTGTGGTGACGCTGCAAGGAAATTAAGCACCAGCTACCAGGATCACCCATGACGTACAATTGATTGCTGATGCCCTGTGATCAGCTAAGACTTCAAGGACTCATCTAAATGCCAGATGACCCAAAGTAAACAACTTCCTACCATAGCATGCCTTTAAAGGGGTTGTCTCAATCCCTGTCCTCATGTCCTAATAATATCAAAGATATATAATATATCATTATATTATATATATATATATATATATAATGAAAGACCTCAAATAATTCCAGGAAAATGAACCAGGATCTCAGGAACCAATCTCCACAATGGCTTCCATATGTAAGGGGCTGTCTACTTATAGACAACCCCTTTAGGTTGAGTTATCAATGTGGTTGGCAGAATATTTTACAGAACTTAATCAGGTCCTATGTGTCTTTTTACAAGTATCCCTTATAAGTAGTCTTCAAACAGAGACCCTATAGCTTGAGAGCCACACATAAGAACCACTATTGCACAGAGTACTTTCTTTTCCCAGACTATCATTAAAAGATTCCCGTTTTGCCAATTCTAGAAGTTGGACTTCCACTGATCCGAGAATGAATGGACCGCAGAACCACTGTAGTTTCCCAGCACAGCGACTGGCCATCCATCTGTGCATAGGAAATAAAGTGACAGAGACTCAGCGCTACACCAGTGCTGCATCCAATCTGACCATCAATATCTAATACTTTCTGGATGGAGGAAGGTGCAATTATTTCCCCAAAATACACAAAACTATGTTTCCCCTATTGGTTGTGCCACAGACAGTGTCTTTCTCACTTCCCGAGACACAGCCCACACAAGCTACAGTGGCATGCTCACTTGTCTGTCCCGATGGAACAAGAAAGTATCCCTTTAAAAGGAGCTTTTAACTTGGGAAGTTCCATTAGTCTAGTCTGGGGT
The DNA here is from genome assembly GCA_947044405.1 of Leptodactylus fallax. NCBI lineage: Eukaryota > Metazoa > Chordata > Amphibia > Anura > Leptodactylidae > Leptodactylus > Leptodactylus fallax. The sequence continues at coordinate 411,229 of CAMRHE010000151.1, forward strand.
TTGATGCATGGTTTTTGGCCACCTGTCTGTGATATCAGGGAGTGGAATCCTGAAAACTGTTACCTGAAAGCTAGCAGAGTGAGAATGAAGTAATGGGACCTGTGTGAGCTGAGCGCTACCCCCAGGCAAGCAGGAACGTCTGAGAGTCCAATCACCACCAAGAGTGCCTTGTACTGCCTTGAACTGCTTTGAAGATCCTTTCTAACATGCAACTACCTTAGTAATATGCCTAGTGAAAACTGTGACCTGCGAGCGGTGTGCAGGCGCCCTGTTAACTCCTTGGGTTGGCTGGAGTAGGAAGCAATACAAAGCTTTTACCTGTAATTGTTACAGAAAGAGCATCACAAACGATATGAGATAAAAACCCATCAAAGCTATTTTATTCATTGGGCATGAAATTTACTAAAAACAGCAGATAAAAGGATGCATAAAGTTCAATATCTAAAGTTAGTTGTGATTCAAGGTGTGGGAGTCTTCTGGCGGCTAATGTGGGAAAATGTTTGCAAGTAGTAGAGAGACCTTAAACCCTTTATAATAATAGCAAGAAAAGAAATGCCGATTGCTATAAGAAATGCTTTATCCTCAAGCAAGTCACCTAAATTCCTGGCTGGTTTCTAATTTTATGTTTCACGCATTCAAACAACAGATGGTGTAGAACCAACAAGAGTCGGGAGAAGCTAGCAACCAACACTCACAGCAATGTGTGGGAGGTTTGATCAGTGAAAATGTCTAATATTATCATTTACAAGAAGTAACATAGAGCGCTCATAACAGGTGAAATGCATATAAGGACCTTCAACATGAGTCTACAATCTGTAGATCAAAGGTTTGTGGAACACTTGTTCCCGATCATTGGTTCACAGACAACAGAAAATTAGAGAAGAAGCCTCTAAAAACTGATAAAAATACAAAATATAAGTCATAAAATGGCCATAAATAGACTTTTTCCTTATATATTCACACATATTATGCTATTGATTTATACAAAGTTTCTTGAAAGGTTAGGTATGCTGCAAGGACCGGCTTTATATGGTAACCTGTTGGTCACTAATCGGCTTTATTCTGATGCATATGAGTTTCTATGTCATATACATCGTAATGAAGTGGGGTCTCCTGTACTGTATAAAGCAGGTGTCGAGCTGTGTACTGACAAAGAGGCACCTATTCCTAACCTCCAGGATTGGAAAACCTCTGATCCTGGGCATTTAAATAGCTCCAGAGGAAGGGAACTTTCAGGAACCGGCATCACCCCAAATGTGATCGTGAGGTACCAATGCCCTAGTCTGCCTTCAGTATATCCCTATTAGGTTGTGCCAGTCCAGGCATGGCTTAATAACCACCTATCAGTTTCATACTGACAACATAAAACATTATACTACATAATCAAGTTGAAAACACCAAGGGTGACTAGAAAGTAGTGTTAACAATGTTTTGTAAATAATAAAAAAAAAAAAAACACATAGGGTATGTTCACACTGCAGAATTTGGCACTGATTTTGAGGCAGATTCTGCCTCAAAATCAGCTCCAAATTCCATCCTGAATATTCTCCAGCCCTATTCTTTGTAGAAATCCACCTCAATTCCTCCGTTGCATCCGTAATTACCAGCACAATACAACTGTAACATTTTACTTCCCAAATGGTGAAAAGTGTAAAAAGATCTAACGAAACAATGCAAGAATGGCCATTTTTTTACTTTTGGCAACGTAAAAAGCAATAAAAAAAAACTTACGTTACCAAAAATGGCATCGATTTATTAATTTCTCTTACACTAGGTTCACACTAGTGAATCGCTCAGATCAGCTCGAGGAATCAAAAGACGCAGACCCTATATAAAAGTGGTTACCCGCGGAAACCCGTGGTCCCTATAGACTATAATGGGGTCCGCTGGGTTTTTGCCTGGCTTCCGACATTTTTATATTGAAACTGGTGTAGAGAAAAGTTCTTCCACCGATTTTAAATGTAATCTGCAATGGAGTTTCCTACGGAGATTCCAACACAGATGTAAATCCAGCCTTACTTTTTCTCTTCACTTTACAGAAACTGTGTCACTGTCCCATTTAGGGCTCTCAGCCTAAATTCCTTACTAGTATGTCTTTAGAGGGTGGGAGGAAATTGGAGTACGCGAGGAAAAAAACGCAAACAAAGAACAAAAAAGCATGAGGTTTTGTTGCAAAAACTAAAAAAGTTCTCATACATTTGCCTTGGGTCTTGGAAAGCGACAATGCCAATTTTTTTTTTTTTGAAACTGCAAAAAGTTGTTTGGTCATTAACACCCAAAACAAGCCAGTCATTAAGGGGTTAATTATTCCCTTCTGTGTCTTCTTTGCCATTCATATTCTTTAACCAACACTACAGCAGATTTTGTTCTACATGAGTTGGGAAGCATAAGTCATGATAGATTTGTTACATGACTTACATGACTGGTTCGCTTTACTGCTAGAGTGGATATTTTTTTGGAGCCACAGCTGTAGAACACCACCTCAGCTGTAGAACATATCCACCGTAACTAGAGATGAGCGAATTTCTCAAAAGTTCGATTCGGCAGTTCGATTTGAAGTTAAAAAAAAAATTTGCTTCGATCCGAATTACTTCGAGGCGAATAAACAGCTATTTCCGGCATGCAGAGAGCCGGGGTGGGCGGCAAAATGGTGGAAGCCTTTGGATGCCACGGTCATGTCTCTCTCTCCAACACGGACAAGTTTTATTCATGTGGAAGGATCTGCTAACAAGCATAGACACGCCTACCCAATCACATCACTAGAGAATATCATGTAACCGTCTGATGTCCCAAAGGTCCATACTAAATATTCGTTACCGAGCAGCATCAGGAAATCCGAAAGCGTGGCGAATCGAAGATTTCCTGAAATTCGGATCGAATTCCACTTCTGCAGAATCGATTCGCTCATCTCTAACCGTAACATCACAGACACACAATGTTTACACATATCATTACAATGTTACAATAGACTTCATGGATACAATTTACTGATAATAATTTCTAAAAAGTTTCCAAAATTTGTTTAGCAAGATAATAGTTCTGGAACACATAAGCCTCATGTGGAGGAGTACAGGTCTTCTTCTAATTCGAGCAAGTACATCCCATCAAAGAAGTAATTTGGGAACTTGCAAGAGAACTTAATATTATCATCTGGCAACAAGACAGAAGTCTAACTCCAATTTCTCACAGCCTGCAGCATAACCCTTTTCTTATTATCCTATGGGAAACTGCTATTTCACACCTAGTTATGTTGTTACCTTGTTACAGAAAAAAGGTTACATCACGCTACAAGATAAAATTAAAGAACTTTGTGGTTTCACCCCAAAAAGTAAACGTCTGAACTACATGTATCCTTTATAATTAATTTATTCTTTCTTCGGAGCCATCTGAGAAGTTGTATTGATTTTTTTTTCTTACCGAAAGTGTATGATGTTAAATTCAATGGCAGGTGCGTGTCTACTTCCTTATCATATTTTATAGATTACGGCAAGGATATGCTTCAGTTCATTTTGGATTGATGTAGTATTAGTCTTTTAAACAGACAGGAAAGCTTTACTGTTTTCTAAGAGACACATATTCCTACTTTTTCTATCTTATACATCCTGTTGGAAAACAACCTTCTCTAAAACCATTTACATCTGTTCACCCTTTGCTTTCATCTTCAAGTCCTTACTCTAGTGTATTCTTTTACGAGAGATATGTCAGCAAGTTTAATGTTATTTAAGGTATTGGGGTCAGTTGAGAGTGTGACTTGTGTAGAAGCTCTTCTGGTTCAGAGTGAAAACGTTTTCAGCGGTGTGAAAGGGAATTATGACATATAGAAAATAATAAACCACAGAGAAATAGACGAAAGAAATGTATTTTTAAGACTATAGGGAGCAACATTGGACCAAAAAGAGAGCAGCGTAGCCCAACTACTGGAGGCATATCTATGCTCATAGAGAATAAGAAATGACAAGTTGCAAACATGAAGATCAGAAAGAAACCTTGGGTACCATGGAAAGTTATGTTCTTAGGTAATGGGTTAATCCATAATCAAACTGGACAAAAAGTGGAGTGGAAACAAAAATGAATGATCAATGAGACACAAAATGTGTAAAGATTTTATTTAGAACCACTACATATTTTTTGTTAAATAAAAGGATCCTTTTAAAGAGAATGGGGGTGATTTATAATTCATTTTGTGCCTTAAAGGGGTTGTCCAGGCAAAAATGGACAACTCATTTACGTTTTTAATCAGCTAGGGGCAGTGAAAATTTTTTAAAAAAATTCATACTCACCTTTCCACAGTGCTCTGGTGCCCCCCAGCGCGGACCAGTCTTCTCAGTCCTGTGCTGACGTGTGGCGGAAGTCCCAGCCACACGTGACCACTGAGGCCAATCAGCGGCCTCAGTGAAGGGTATGCAATGTCACTACCTGTGAAATCACTGGTCTCTTCCTGAGGGCTGCTGAGGCCACTGATTGGCGTCAGTGATCACGTGACCGCTGAGGCCAATCAGCGGCTTCAGCAAAACTCAGGAAGAGACCCATGACAAGCCGCCGGAGCAGAAGGACCAGAACGCGCTGGGAGGACAGGCGAGTATCATTTTTTTTTGTTATATTTTTCAACTCCCCCAGTTGTCCAGGCACTAAAAAAAATACCTGGACAACCTCTTTAATGGTGGTGCGTATAAGTGGTTATTGTGACTTTTTATACCTTGCACCAAACATATTAAAGCCATGCGTTACTTTATAGTGAATTGTGAATATTGCGCCTTTTTTCAAAACTGTCTGGTAATGTGGACAGGTTTACATGGTTCATATGTTTTAGGGATAATTTATTACTTTTGCCTTTTTAAAAAGTCACAAAAAATTTGGCACAAACAGACCCTACTTATAAATTGGCTAAGAAAATGTATTAAAAAATCCTTAGTGCCCTTGAAGCCGTCCTGCTAGAGAATTGTCACAAATTCATGACCCACTGTGAGATGGTTTGATGGTCTGTCTCAAAAGAAATACTTGTGGAAAGTCAGAAAATGGTTAAAAAACCTTCATGACAGATGATCGCGAGTATGTCCTTCTTATTATTGTTAAATTATTGTTTAATTTTGAATGATATTTTTAGGACTTTTTGGCGATTTTCAAAAATTTACTATGCCCTACTATCTATTTTTTTTTTTTTTTTTAAGAAATCTGAAATCTAGCAGTTTTTATTCTGGTTATTAGGCCTCATATCAGACTAAGCCTTCCTACTTTACTTCTGCAGAGATCAATGAGCTCTGCACAAGTCACAGACCATGCCCACAAAACTATCCCATATATGTCAATGAATCAGGAGTCATCTCCAAACTACAGGTCCATGTGACTACCATAAACTATACCTCTCAATGCTGTTAACAGAGGCTCAGCACAGTTACATTGTATGGTTTAAAAAAGACGTATGCCCATCAAGTTCAACCACGGGATGGGAAACGGCATAACTGAAGAGACTGGTGAAGAAAATAAGTATTCTATACATTTCCATAAGCATCAATGCTATAATGCATCTAAGCCTTTTTTGAAGCTGTCGGCTGTGACCAGCTCCCGGGGTAGGCTATTCCACAGATTCACAGTCCTTACAGTATAGAACCTGCTCCTGGGTAGGCTATTCCACAGATTCACAGTCCTTACAGTATAGAACCTGCTCCTGGGTAGGCTATTCCACAGATTCACAGTCCTTACAGTATAAAACCTGCTCCTGGGTAGGCTATTCCACAGATTCACAGTCCTTACAGTATAGAACCAGCTCCTGGGTAGGCTAGTCCACAGATTCACAGTCCTTACAGTGAAGAAGCCTTGTTACCTCTGGAGATTAAATCTTTTTTTCTCCAGACAGAGGGAGTGCCCCTTGTCTTTTGAGGGGATTTTACATGGAACAGCTTTTCCCCATATTGTAAGGGCCATCTATATATTTATACAGATTTATCATATCTTCCCTTAAACACCTCTACTCCAGACTAAACAGATTTAACTCCTTTAGTCTCTCCTCATAACTGAGGTCCTCCAAGCCCCTTATCAGTTTTGTGGCCCTTCGTTGAACCTTTCGCAACTCTAGGACATCCTTTCTATGAACTGGTGACCAGAACTGAACTGAACATAATCCAGATATGGCTGCACCCATGACTTATAAAGTGGTAATATTACATCCCTGTCCCAGGAGTCCATACTCCTTCTAATACATGACAATATCCTGCTGGCCTTAGAAGCAGCTGACTGACATTGTGCTGTTATATAACCTATGATCTACAAGTACACCCAGGTCCTTCTCCACCAGTGGCTCTCCCAGCTTTAGTAAAGTAGTAAAAAAACAGGGTATGTATGAGCGCTACTTAATCAGCCAGACATGTATTAAAATGAAACTTTTTTTATTGGATCACAATGTTACTCCACAAGGTGGCGATACAAAGTATGGCAACGCGTTTCGACGTCTTAACTGACGTCTTCATCAGGCCAACACGCTAGATCATGGAGCAGGCATGGAGTAGTTTTTTTACTACTTTACTATTTGCACTACCACTGTCCTACAGACAGGTGGTCCCAGGGGGAGCAGCAACTTGCCAGACTCTTTCTCTCTTTTTACCATACTTAATCCTGAGGCATTACTATCCAGGTCCCCACAGGACCACCAGAGGCGCCAGTGTGGTAATAAAACCTTTTCCTTTTCATTATTTATTTCTCCCAGCTTTACTCACGCTAGGACATATGTTGCATGCAGATTATTTTTACCTAGATGCAGAACATTACATTTATCCTCATTTGCCATGTGGATACTCAAACACTGCATCTGTACAAGTCTGCTTGTAACCTATTCACATCCTCCATAGACTGCACTGTACTACATAGCTGAGTACTGTCTGCAGGATCAGACTATACACAAGATTCGATTGCACATTACATTGCCGCAGTTTGCCCACAGGCCTGCCGCAGCCTAGGCGATATATATACGAATATGTTTTAATGCAGACAACCTGAATTTTTTAAAATTTTATTTTATATGCATTGGAGACATTAAAAAAAGCTTGTGAAAGTTCAACTTTTTTCCTTTGAAAGTCAAAAACATTTCCACTGCATGTTCTATTGGCTCTATATGAGCTGTCAGCTAAACACCTGCACCATGCGCTTTAATCCTCCAGTGCTATGTCACTAGCTGTGTGCGGATAATCTTACTATGTGATTGACACCAGGATTCATTGCCTGCCATGTACTAAACCTTGCTCAGTAAATTATGAAATGCACAAGGCAGGATGTACTAAGCATAAGATTGGTAAAATATAGTGACTATTCCTATGTAAAACAAGATCGGTAAAATCATAACTACTTGTTTTTGAATCCTATTCCAAAAATTTATTGGAAGCAAAAATTTATATACAGCATTTGAAAACAGATTTATCATTCAATGGCATATGTGCATACCCTATTTGACTGTCGCATTCAGAATTTCATTAAAAAATTCTCCGCCTTAGACAATCCCAATTTGTTAAAGGATCAACTGATGATAAACTGAAATAAGGAAGGCCCCAGGTCCCTCAACGATAAGCTTCAAAGGGGATAACCAGCTGTAAAAAAAAAAAGTTTTTTGCAAGTCATGCACCTTTTTGGGTTAGGACATTGTCAGGATTGCTCACCAAATTTTGAGACTGTCCCAGCAAATTTGGAAGAGTTGTCAACTATGCAAAAACTTAAATCAGATTGTTTTGGGAAAGCTATAGAACTTAGTTTTGCAATATGCAATCAGATTTGTTCCCAAATCCCTTGCCATCTATGTTTCATTGATGTCACATAGCAGGCCTATTTTTAACTAACATGAATGAAAGTGCCTGAGGCACAAATGGTAATTCAGGGAATGCAGAAGGTTTTCTCACGCATTGTTGAGATTTGATAGAAAATGGACATTTTGTAATCTCTGAAAAACACAGACTGAAATAGGAACTTGATCTCGCTGTTGCTCAGACAGGAAACTTATACAATTACTAATATGCGGGCTGGAGATAGGGTTTGTTCTCATTTTTAGAATGGGACTTGCTGAGTTGGATATTGATGTCATAGAATGGCCTTTTCTTCTATGTCAATGTCAGACTCATTTCTAAATCTTTGAAAGATTAATATAGAAATGGATCATTGGAATTACTCAAATATGGTTCTCGTTGATGCTGAATTATCTCTGGCATATCTGAGTGAAGGAAATGACAAATGTGTGCTGTGTAGAATGTGATGAAGGTCATTTTCAGCAAACATTGAAGAGATGTACAGTACAATGCAAACGTATTAGACAGGTGTGGAAAAATGCTGCAATGTAAGAATGCTTTCAGAAATAGAAGGGTTAATAGGTTATTTTTGTCAATTAACAAAATGAAGTGAACAAAGAAAAGAGAAATCTAAATCCCATCAGTATTTGGTGTGACCTTTGCCCTTTGGAGGAGGAGTCCTTGAAGTGATGATATGGACTCCACAGAGCCCTGATCTCAGCATCATCCAGTCTGTCTGGGATTACATGGAGAGACAGAAGGATTGGAGCAAGCCTACATCCACAGAAGATCTGTGCTTAGTTCTCCAAGATGGTGGGAACAACCTCCCTGCCGAGTTCCTTCACAAACTGTCTAAAAGTGTACCTAGAAGAATTGATGGAAGACAAAGGACACACCAAATATTGATGGGATTTAGGTTTCTTTTCTTCATTCATTACTTCATTTTGTTCATTGTTGTTAGGTGTAACGTATATTAAACATAATACATATTTTATTTTTGGTAAGAGATTTCATAAAATGACCCAAATTCCATGTTAATTTCTTCAAATTCTCTTCAGCTGGCAACTATTTCTCCCAACCACCCCATACACGTGCACTCTTGGCTTGCATATGTTCTGAATAGGTAGAGGGGAATATGTCACTGCCAGATATATCTAGCAGCAGCTTATATTTCATGAAAACAAAAAGATTAGGCATATTGAAATCCAACAGTCTGATCCTTTATCCCCTGAATCTGCCATCTGGGGTAAGTCAGTATATGCCCATACATATAAGATGGTTGACTTACATTAATTTAATGAGTATGGCCACCTTAAGGCTATCTTCACAAGACACTGGGTATGCATGTTCATTGTATGTACCTAGTTATACTCCAGGCACATACAGTTTACTTAACAAGTCAATGAAGATGGCAAAAGAGCATGTACCTGGCTTGTGCTGTGCAGGCAAATTTTAGTATACGATTTTGGCACTTTACTAGCCTGCTGTACTTTCCAAATACTGGGTCACTGTAATAAATGTATACTGTGTGGTACACATTTTATTTAACATGGGAGCCTATGATCCATGAGCTCTTGAGGTGATCTAGGTTCACCCACGCATTACTTATGCAGCATCACAGAGTGCTACTGCTTTAAGTGTTTGTCTATTGTGTCTCTGGATTATGTTGGTATGTCCCGTCCTCTATGTTCTGTATTATACATTGTTTTGCAGATTTCCCTTGTTATTTTTTCCCTCTGTGTTCAAACCTTTCCCTTGGTTCAGCCCTGACCAATCACAGGCCACTAGGTCTCCAGGGCGACCATTGAGAAGTCAGTTCAGTAGAAGCAGAGTTCCTGTTCAGTTCATGCTGAACTATGCAGAGAGGAGAACACCAGCACTGGACCTCAATGGCCGTCCATACAGCCTCTAGTCGGAGAGATTGCTTCCCCCAGGCTCATCAGGAGACAGCCATGAGAAGGGAATTTAGCTGACTGGACTTTTGGACACCATGCCAGGAGGAGCAGTGGAGGAAACTGACAGGAGGAGTTGACTCAGGCCTAAGCAAAGGTAACAGATCCCTGTCAGGACTTCCTGCACTACTGTCCCCAGCATCCCTAGCTGGGAGTGGCGCGAGAGGATTGGTAGTTGGAGGAGAAGTCTGCCATAGAGCCTGTATCATTACCCCTGGGCACCCTCCTAAGACCGAGGCTGGGGAAATTGGACACTGAGATACTACTACCCCCATTTTCAAGCTGCTGTTGTACCTCCTTTTCTCCAGTTGCTGAATAAAGCTGTTATCCTGTTCAACTGCATCTGCTGGCTGCCTGAATCGTGCCTGCCTTACCATCAGGGTCCTTCCGAACACCATCACACCAGCTCAGAAAGGAGAGGTCCCATCTCCAACTGGAAGCACCCCGGGGGAAAATACTACCACCCCCATCCAGGTAGTGCTGCAGGATCCCCCTCAGCGGTGTCCGGCCCAGGAGAGTGGCTGGGGTGCGTGGTTGAGTGTGCTTGGCCTAGTAGGTGGCACATCATCCACCACCACTACTCCCATCCTCCAGTTATCTCCATCTGGGTTGCGGCACTTACACCCATATGTAAGTGGATACCACTTATCAGGGGATCTTTTGGTGAGACTACTCCTTTATAGAAGACCTCACACAAAATCTAAAAGTGGCCTATATTAGTAATTAAATCAATGATATATACTTCTTTTTACAAACAAAGAAAAAGTGACTTTAGTAAATAGCAGGTAAATAATCCTATGACACAATTTTTGCCCCTCCCCAGAAAAAAATACTCTATTCCCATTCTACTGCTGATTCACACAAAAGATGTAATTGGTTCACATATACCTCCTATGTAGTCCGTCATGTCTCCATGGTAACAGACTACAAACACTACGTAGTCTGATCCTGCACTTATACTCACTATACATGTACTTTACTTTTTGCTATTCTTCCAGAGCTGTATCTATATTAGAGGTATTTTAATAAGAGACTAAACACATGTAAGAGAACGTCCTCTTTTTACAATTTGTCTGCCTTTCCTAAAAATGTAATATTAATCTAGATAGCACAAACTTACTTTATTTCTCAGCAGAGAAAAATAAATCTCCGTCTATGCATCAGTTCAGACATATGATAAGGTTTGAAAGCATCTCTACATGAAATCAATAAAACTAATGTTCAGTTTTCATTGTCGCCTGATGAATATGACAAATTCACAAGTCAAAACCAAATTATTCTTCTTAACTTACTGAAGGATTCCTACTGAGTCCCATCTAATAATCGTCTAATAATATTTTTTGTCTGTTTTCTTTCTTTTTGATCAGACATTTTTAACATGACCTATCACAATATGTATAAAACAATTGTAATGTTACTAAGGATGGGTGAACCTCAGAAGATTAGTTTCATCTGGTGTTCGGATGAAGCGATCCTCCAGTTTTGTCTGAACTTGTTCTGATAGAGCCTGCCATTAACATTAAATTATTATACTCTGGGGTCGCTTCAGATCCCAAAATATAATAGGTGTAGGCCCAAGGGAAATGTAAAAAATAAAAAAACATTTATACTCACCTTCCCTCACATCTTTTGGGCCTCCTCGTTGCATCCAGTGATCTGTGTCTTCCTCCACTGGGCGTGCGACGTCACAGAAGAGTGCCAGAGCCATCATCCATGCGTCAGTGGTGACATGGGACGCCGAGCGTCATGACGATGAGTATAAGTGTTTTTTATTTTTTACACCTCCCTTGGGCCTACACCTATTATATTCTGGGATCTTAAGAATCTAATAATTTACCGCAATCTCTAATCTGAGCTGCTGTTAACCTGAGATTTCTGAGGCTGGTGACTCGGATGAACTTATCCTCCGCAGCAGAGGTGACACTTGTTCTTCTTTTCCTGGGGCGGTCCTCATGTGAGCCAGTTTCTTTGTAGCGCTTGATGGTTTTGGCCACTGCACTTGGGGACACTTTCAAAGTTTTCCCAATTTTTCGGACTGACTGACCTTCATTTCTTAAAGTAATGATGGCCACTCGTTTTTCTTTACTTAGCTGCTTTTTTCTTGCCATAATACAAATTCTAACACTCCATTCAGTAGGACTATCAGCTGTGTATCCACCTGACTTCTGAACAACACAACTGATGGTCCCAACCCCATTTATAAGGCAAGAAATCCCACTTATTAAGCCTGACAGGGCACACCTGTGAAGTGAAAACTATTTCAGGTGACTAGTTCTTGAAGCTCATCAAGAGAATGCCAAGAGTGTGCAAAGCAGTAATCAAAGCAAAAGGTGCTACTTTGAAGAACCTAGAATATAAGACATATTTTCAGTTGTTTCACACTTTTTTGCTAAGTATATAATTCCACATGTGGTAATTCATAGTTTTGATGCCTTCAGTGTGAATCTACAATTTTTATAGTCATGAAAATACAGAAAACTCTTGGAATGAGAAGGTGTGTCCAAACTTTTGGTCTGTACTGTATATATATATATATATATATATATACAGTATATATATATGACCCTAATCTATCGATCTGGGAGACTAGTTTAATATGCTGGGTTCTGGTGACAGACTCCCTTTAAGTTCCTATTATATAATTTAGAACTACATTTCATGCAACTCCGAAGAGTCTTTTTCTGCCTTGTCCAAACACCAATTTATTTTTCTTAAATAACATCCTCATATTGTGCAGAATTGTTACATTCTATATCAGGCAAATAATGACCTGAGATGGTTAGCAAATGACATCCTCCATCAGCAAATGTGTAATTCTAATATCATAAAACCCATCTTTCATAATTAGATTAAAATTATAAAACACATTTTTCTACATTGCAAAAACACAGCAGAGTAATGTTCGCTGTCACTGCCCTGACCTGAATGAATAATGTCGTCCTCTAAATGTATTGGACATTGTCATATTCACATCTAGTGCAATGTAACTGTCTTAGCTGGTTCCCTCTAATGTGTTTACCATTGGATTTCCCTTGTAATGGGCATGTAGGGTAATAGTAAAATTGCAACAACGAGCCAGTCAGCACACAAGGTAAAAAATATTTATTTGCCTAATTTTTTTCTTTTTAATACATCATATGGCTCAATAATACGTGTTCTCTAAATGTGGGTCTCAAGCTAATAAAGGTTTAGGATCATTATATAGTGCAGTATATGTATAGTCTTGGGATAATCCAAACTACTGATACTGAATATACGGTATACATATTTTTTGTTATTGTTATTTTTGTACATCATATAGGATTATCACATTTTTATTTCAGCTCTCAGTGCAGCTACCCGTAGCTTCTGCTAGAGGGAGCTCATTGAACATACATTTATACTGCTCTACTACTAGCTGTAGAATTCTGCATATAAAATATATATAGCTCCGCCCACTTAACTTTAGTAAATGTATTAGTGATTATGGGCCCCTAAGACATCATTTTTGGCATTCAGAAAGGTTTCCATACCTTTCCCCAACGCAGGGATTAAGGGTAACAAAGTTTTAGCCCAAGTGGATGAATCTACCCTAGATATAGACGATGTTTTCTAAAGGGGTCATCCCACTTTAGATATTTATGGCATACCCACAGTATACAGTATGCCATAAAAGTCCGATAAATGCAGGTCTAATCTATTGGACTCACATTTACAGTATCTCCATATTGGTTTATCTGACTGTTCCGCTCCCCATCCCATTCCAACTTTTCCCACCACCTCTATAAAAGGAGAGGTGAATGGACATGTGAGGCTATCTCCATTTACTTACATTGAAATTCTGAAAACTGAAATAATTCTGAAATAAATTCTGTATTTACTTCCTGTTACATGATGTCATTAGAGATAAGCGAATCAAAGCTGACGAAGTGGAATTCGACCCGAATTTCAGGAAATATTCGATTTGCATCAAATCCGAATTTCCTCACACTTCGTGGTAACAAATCGCATTTAGTTCAAAATGGCTGTTGTACATGTTAGGACATGGGGCAAGGAACTCTGGGAACGCGGGATCACCCGCAATGCCATGCGTGCAGCCAATCAGCAGCCAGCCCTGTGATGTCACAGCCCTTTAACCCCTTCATGAGCGCCCACGGCATGTTTGACTGCTGAATCCAAGGTGTTAAAACCCCCGATCGGTTATGGAGCAGGGTGTTAGCTGTAACTGACACCTAACACCCTGCTCCATAACCGATCGGGGGTTTTAACACCTTGGATGCCGCGGTCAAATATCCAAGGGGTTCCGCCATTTTGCTGCCCAAGCCGGCTCTCTGCAGCCAATAAATAGCTGTTTTTTTAATGCAATTCGCCGCTATTTAATTCGGATCGAATAGAATCATATTGGAAAATTTGGCGAAGTTGTCAAATCAAATTTTTGAATACTTCACTCATCTCTAGATATCATCACAATGACTTTTTCTGGATCAACAAACCATTGAAATAACTGGTTGAGCTTATTGGACTTGGGCTTCTTTTCATTCTTCCTAGGTTTCTATGTTGATAGAGTATAGCAGAAAAAACTGAGCATCATGATATATTTAGCAGAACATTTAGGTTGTGACAGCAGGAATAAAAAGACAAAAGTGAAAAGGCGAAAACTAGGATTTTCTTCACCTATTCCAGGCCGGTTTATTTAGAGTGACAGAAAATCCTTACCTCCTGAAAGCTATTTAGTAATCGCTATGAACAGAGCTTTCTTCAGTGATCCGCATACAAATATACATATGGGGGATTTATAGTTAAGGTCTGCACCGGCACATACCTGGAATAGGGCCAAGCTCTTGTAAACTGGTGCAGTGAGGGACAATTATAGCATATTTATCGCCTATAGTATTGCACTGACGTGTCTTAATTCTCCATCTGTGCCCTTATTGAATATCTTTTCTTCAAGACAATGCAAGCTAATAAAATAAAGATGACAGTTTTCCTATTCATGTTTCTAGGATGGATATTTTAAGGGAGTTGTCCAGTTTTTATTGTATCAATAATTTTTTTTATAGAATAGGAAATCATACAATTTTCTAAAGTTCATGTATTTAAAGAGAGTCTCGCAACCAGAACAGTCCCTATTGAAGTCCATGGAGACGGGCAGTAATGTTATGATATGCATGGAAATTTAACACAGTGAAAATGTTGCATAATAATAAATAATAGCTATATTTTTAGTTAATTATTATTATTAATTGTACAGTATATAATTTAGCCCTATTGGTACAGAAGATCACCCTTGCCACACATAAGCCCTACATCCATGACTGGGTCACTGGTAGAAAGCTTAGATAGTCTAAGATGATAATATTAAGTGTCCGGTACTATGAGTCTTTTTATTAAATGGTAATGGACAGGGATGGTAAAATATACAATTAGTAGTCAAAAACACATCAGTAGTAGCAATAAATCCATGGATTTTCACCATTGATTAGCTATTATTATTGATCAATCAGTTTGTTAATGTTGAGCAGCCATTACGATTGACTGGTTGGTAACAATGACTAACATGTTTCTCAATACCTGTGACAAATGACAAATACCCGTGACAAATGAAGCGGCAGTCTCCCATGTGAACCATCACTGATAAGCATTGTGGTCCAAAAAGCTTAGTTTTATGCTACTGTTTGTATGGTCCTTGCATTTTAGGAAAAATTTACAGTAGAACTAAGATTATAAAACCAATGTGGCCACCAGTAGAGATAAAAAATGCATAAAATCTGACAGTATGGTGTTCTAAATAGACTGTTTGTTACCAAATGTGCCGGCTATTACACATTTATCCATAGCCATACATCTTGCTGTCACTTTGACATTATTAAGGCTGTGTGTGCATTAAAAAACTAGAAGTGGGTTAGATAGATTCCTATCAGCCATCATCATAATTTAGGAACATCCTCAACTAGCGCAGGAGGTATCAAGAGTGGCATAGAAAACCCTGATCTTGATAAATCCCCCCATTGTCCTCTTGTCCACACATGAGACTGTCAGTTGGAGAGTCAGATTGTCAGTCACATGATACAACAAGGACCAGATGGCAGTGGGCAGCTCAAAAATACATTCATCATTAGTATAATATAATATAATATGATATGATACGTTACGATAAGAAGCACGGTGGCTCAGTGGTGGAGTCTTGGGTTTGACCCCCACCAAAGACAACATCTGTGTTTGCGTGGGTTTCCTCTCACACTCCAAAGACATACTGATAGGGAATATACATTGTGAGCCCTATATGGGGCAGTGACTGTAAAGCGCTGCAGAATAAAATGGCGCTATACAAGTAAGCATAATAAATAATAATAAAATAAGATAATCCTTTAATAGTCCCAACATGGGGAAATTCAGTGTGTTACAGCAGCATAGATAATGCAAATACAAAAGCTCCAAGGTAAAGGCATTACAGTGACAGTAGGTACAGATGTAAAGGTAAGATTAGCTTCACTACAATTGACACCAGTCAATTGTACATTTTTTTGTTGGAGTGTATCGTTTAAAAGCGTCTATCACTACTTCCTCCAGGGTTTTGTATGTGATGAATGCAGGGGTTCCAGTCCTGTTCTGGAAACCCTCCTCTTTCCTTTCCAGTGTTCACTGCTTGTTACCTATATCATGGCTGTATGATGACTAGTGTTGAATATGAGGAGGAGGTGGAATAACTCAGGGCTGAGTGCTGGTTCCGATCACATGATCCAAGGTCAGAACCAGCTTGGGGCCCCTGAGTTCATCTCACACAAAACCCTAAAGGAAGTAAGTGGTAATAGACTCCCTGAAGAACCCCATTAAATATCAGAGTTTGCTCTATTTTTTATGAAGTCAGGGTTAGACTGGCTCTCTAAAATACCAGCAGCTCTTCAAGTGTCCTGATCCGATAATGAGCTCTAAATATTATGCAAAAGACAACCTCATTAAAAGCTGATGTAGCGCTGTTCATTTTCTGCTTAGGACAATTCTAGCAGAGTTGAATCTCAAACAGCCTATTAGAATGTATTATTGATACACATAGCCTAAGAACATATAGAGGCTCCAAAGAATAAATATAGTCTATAATGGGTGCTAAAAATTCACTTATATGAGTCTATTCTGTATAATTTGATCTTAGGCCCCCAGAACCTTTTACTTGCTGGCTCCAAAATACTTCAATCCAACCCTGTATGAAGTGTTTGTCACTGAATACAGCAAGGCTACCTGAGAGTTAAGCTTTTCATCCAACATTTGTTACCTGTGAAAGAGATCAAGAAGTCGGAAACAGCCAAATAAAATATTAAAGGGCTTCCCAGGAGAGAACCAGTCAGGAAGCGTCCATTCTGTGGAGAAATGCTCTTTCACTGTATCTACAGGCTTTATACAGACTAGTATACACAGTACTAATGCTTGGCCGTGGTACAATTTAGAAGAACGCTCTACCTTTGTTTGTTTGAATGGACAGAGTCACAATGGTGCTCTTGGTGCCAACATAATATCTGTGTAGACCGAGCATTGACTAACAGTTCAATAATGTTTATAACCTAGAATATTATTCATTTTCATTAAGATGGAACATGGAATTGATTAGATCTGCCCAGTTGACTTTTACAAGCCCAGCACTAGAATCACAAAGTAGTTATGGATAGGACACAAATTAATACAGATAAGGATCAATGCAAGTCCGGGGATGAGCATGTGCATTAAATAAATCACAGTTACTGCTTCAGGTCTAAGGTCACACCGAATGTGTAGTCTACAGAATCATTTTCTTCCATTAATCCAAGTGAATCTAGTCCTGTTTGACTCATAAATGTAAAGTGTCCCAAATCAATTTCACATATTGCAAAACAGATAATAACATAGAATGTAATGGTGACAAATTCCAATTAAAAAAAATATATAAGAGAATCTGGCAAACAGAAAATCAATTGGAAAAATAAGAGCAAACTGAACAAGAATGGAAACCGCTTGTCTCGGAAAATACAAACTGCAGCCACTGAGGATTTCTGTAATGAATGTTATATTAATATGATATCAGTTTATCTATCAATCAACAATGGAAATGGATTATTTTAAGAAAACAGAAGTTTGTTCATATCCTAGATTTCAGATTTCCTAAGGTTAGTATTAGAATTCATCATATAAACATGTATTCACAAAGAATTTGACTAAAAGAGTTAGTTTGTTCTTGCGGGTAGAGATGGGCGAAACTCTCAGGATTCATTTCATGCTTGGTTCCCTGGTTCGTTTCAGGACAAACAAGTTTGGCATAAACCACACTTTAAATTGACTTAAAACATAGTGTAGAATACTATTAGAGCTCCTAGGAACCTATCTATAAAACATAGTGTAGAGCACTGTCAGTGCTCCTAGGAACCTATCTATAAAACATAGTGTAGAATACTGTCAGGGCTCCTAGGAACCTATCTATAATACATAGTGTAGAACACTGTCAGGACTCCTAGGAAACTATCTATATAACATAGTGTAGAACACTGTCAGGGCTCCTAGGAACCTATCTATAATACATAGTGTAGAGCACTGTCAGGGCTCCTAGGAACCTATCTATAAAACATAGTGTAGAATATTGTCAGGGCTCCTAGGAACCTATCTATAAAACATAGTGTAGAACACTCTCAGGGCTCCTAGGAACCTATCTATAAAACATAGTGTAGAACACTCTCAGGGCTCCTAGGAACCTAAATATAAAACATAGTGTAGAACACTGTCAGGACTCCTAGGAATATATCTATAAAACATAGTGTAGAACACTGTCAGGGCTCCTAGGAACCTATCTATAAAACATAGTGTAGAACACTGTCAGGACTCCTAGGAACCTATCTATAACACATAGTGTAGAACACTGTCAGGACTCCTAGGAAACTATCTATATAACATAGTGTAGAACACTGTCAGGGCTCCTAGGATCCTATCTATAATACATAGTGTAGAATACTCTTAGGGCTCCTAGAAACCTATCTATAAAACATAGTGTAGAACACTGTCAGGGCTCCTAGGAACCTATCTATCCAATTTCTAGCTCTCTAAAGCTTATCAGACCCCAGAATATATTAGGGGGAGGCCTAGCGGAGGTGTAAAAAAAGAAAAAAAATTCATACTCACCTTTTTTACCTCTTTGGGCCTCCTCACGGCATACGGTGCTGTTCTGATGACATCCGGCACTCTTTTATGACATCATCAGCTGGTGGTCATATCTTACGCATGACATCATGATGCTCAGTGTGCCCAGGTCACCGCTGAGGCCTAATCATGTCACAGAAGAGCACTGGACCTAACCAGCACTGGATGCTAAGAGGAGGTACAAAAGAGGTAGCGGAAGGTGAGAATGAATGTTTTTTTTATTATTTTCACCTCCCCTGGGCCTCCACCTATTATACTGAGGGGTCTGAAGAGTCCCCAGAGTATAATGCGGCAACCATTTTAGTTAGTTTGAGTCAAATCTCCATTTGTTCAGTTTCATAAAAAAACAAACAATTTGAAATATTCCGGTCGAACCTTGCTCGTACAAACTGATTCGCCCATTTGTACATATGACCAATCACAATACTGGACTTACATATGACTAAAATTCCTGACACCTCAGGGGCTGGCCATTAATAAAGCCACACCCTTTATTCATGAACATCCCAAATTATAGTCACTATTGGCCAAGAAAATTATGAAGTCCACCTCCAAGGTTTATTTAAAATCAAGACAAGGGGTGGGCAGAGCAAGCAGCTATCTAGGATGATATTTTTGCTTTGGACAAGAAAATAGACACTGTGATGAAGATATCGATAAAGCAGTAGATTCCTGACCAAAGGAATGTTTCCCTTTAGTACGACAGGAAGCAATTAAATGAATTATTATCCTTCCAACCGCTATGATACTGAGGGGGTTTGAATGCTCTACTGGGGGCCCCAAGATATCATTTATAACTCCTGCATATATATTTTAAATCTAGCAGTATATCAACACAAGTAATAAGAAGCACCTTGTTTCAAGGGCAGGTAAAAATATATTTTTGTTGCTTAACCACCCTGGTTAAGCAAATGGATTGAATGGAATCAATGTCATGTTTTATGCTACATGCGCTTTTGGAGGTGAACATTTTTTTTTTGTTTGTATTATTCAAATATTTTTTTTGTCTTTTTTGCTGATAGGCTTTATTTACATGCCATTTTAGCATGTTTTTTCTTAGTTTTTTTTTAATATTCATAAAATGTAAAAAAAAAGAAAGTGGAAACATTCAATGTTGTCTTTATGCTGATGTTTCAATTTAATTATTTTATTTAATTTTTTTACAGATTGTGCTCACCATAAGGTCTCTCTGGGGAATCCAGCTGTCACTGACAGTCGACTCTTATCGCTGCTAGGGTGTACAGGTACTTCCTTGCAAAGATAAACAGCCACTGCCCAGATGTATATACTCAAAGCCTTGCACATGAAGCCTGTACCAAAGCACATAGAAGTACTATGCAAAGATAGCCAAGCACTATAGCTACAGTATCGCTGTTGAAGTCGCTGAAATAGACATTGGATTGAGTAACACTGAGCATGTGCTTCATTCCAACGAGAGACATGGAACCCCCATTTTCATGATTTTACAGAGTCCCCAGTGATTAGATACTTATGACCTATTTTGTGTATAAGAGTTGACCTTGTTGACCTAAGGATAAGTGTTGACCTTGGGGCAACCCCTTTAAGGATCCATAAGTACCTCCATAATAGGAGCATGTTGAAAAGATTCATTATAAAGCTTTAAGAAAACATCTGTTCTTTTCCATATGAAATTGGAGGTATAGATTTCTATGAGTGCTGTGTTCTGGATCCGTACATCTGTAAACATCATATTTAAGAAGTGCAGAATTAAATTGATTGCAATTTATTTTTTGAGATGTGTGGGAGGAAGTGAAAGCATTCAGAGGAAGCCCATGCCAACCAGACCGATTATATAATTAAGCATGATTGCTACATTGTATCACTTACAGATTGCTTAGGGCAAGGGTTACAAATGGATAACAGTAATCTTGAAGTTGCATTATCATTACTTCATCCAAGTACAATATATGAAGAGCTCTTATAATGCCAGAACTAACAAACCCCACCTGCTGCAGCTGCTTAGATACAGACAACTCTCATTACTCCAAATGTGTTGCAAGGACTTAATAAAGATTTTCATCTATGTTATTTTTTTGCAAGAAAGATGAAATGGCTGGTGACCAACACAATATAATAACAAATATTATTACATGACCTCCTTTCCTTTTTTGAAGCTTTGGCAGGATTTTGATATATCAGATTGATGGGAGCCCCCTCCAAAGCAATCAGTTGTTTTTGGCAGGCTAGTTGGGGAAAGATAGCTGCCAGTTCATTTGACAAGTATCTAAAGGGTATGGCCAGCCTGTTAAATAATATTATTCTACAATATTCAAGACCTTTAAGGGTTAATTGTATTTTGCTGACAAAGCTCTTGTAACTTATGGTGCATGGGTGTGGATAGAGTATGACTATTTTGGTATTGTCCAAATACAGTAGTAGAAAGTATGAGGATGTTGGGAAACACCCCCTTTCATGAATATAAATGACTGACAGACACACATGTCTGGGTCTCACTCTCGGTGGGGGTCTCCCTCTCCCTGTGGGGATCTGTCCCTGTCTCTCACTTTGGGTGTCTCTATCTCCAAACCTGGCTACTTCCTCTAAGACCTTGGGAAGGATGGCGGAATCGTCCTGCAGAAGACCAACATACATTGATGAATAAGCATGAGCCAAGATGATGCAAGAGAACCACCTTGAAGAATCCTAACGCTACACTTCTCCTAAGAAATGTAAGACATTAACTGATATTTCTGTTATGCTGGAAGTTTTCCATGTATCTGTTTCCCATGAAGACTTCAATAAATCTCCATGTTTTATATGAAGCCGAGTCCTCCAATAATGTTACCTTAGGGGTCAACACGTGAGTAAGGATTTCATTCAATTGTAGACTGTTTTATAGTTTACGGACAGTTATTATTTTACACAGCCTTATAACAATAAGGCTGGATTCACACCTCCGCTTGGTTTCCATTCGGGGATTCTCGTCACCCATTCCGCTTGAAAAATATGGAGAGAAAAGTCTTGGAAACAAACCTCGTGGACCTATTATAGCCTAGGGGTCCGTGGGTTTCCGCAGGTAACTGCTTTTTAAGCGGATTGGGTTTTCTGTTTTTCAGGTCTCCAAGCACAGGTGAATGGAAACCCAAGTACAGGTGTGAACCTAGCGTCATATAGTTAAGATAATTGTCGATCAACAGCTGTCTAAAGTACATGGCCAGCCTTATATCAGTCATACACTTTATATAGCTGTAGACTGACAACTATCTCCCCCATATGCTTGGCCTTATTGAGTGTTCCATGTCTACTAAAGTGGGAGAGGAGAGAAAGCTGCCTCCAGACTTCCCAAAAATGCTTGAAATCCAACAGGAAGAGTCAGGAGGTCTTCACATTAGATTTTCAGCCAAACCTGTTGAAATGATTAGGTTCGGCTGATATACATCTAAGGTGTATGGCTAGATTTAGTTCTAAAACTAATTTATGTGATCACTGAGATAGGAGATGATATGATGGGCAGATGTAGTTGGAAAAGAGAAGGACTTTTTACCTGTACCTTTCTGTCTACTATCACTGGAATGTCTCTTTATCTTGGAAGGTTTTGCATATATTGCATTTGTATTGTTTATCTTTGCATTGCATATCTTTTCTGCTGCAACACACTGAATTTCCCCATGGTAGGACTATTAAAGGATGAAGATGTAAGTAACTGACAATTTGACATCAAACAAGGCTTTTAGAGATGTGAAATTAAGAATATGTGAATATGTTTTCATTGATGGAAAAAAAGATATCTGTGCCTCTAGCGCCACCTTAGTAGCTCCCTATAAGTCAGTGCCTAAGCTTTGTGACATGACTTGGTATAATAAGTCAAATGCAATTAAGTAAAATTTACTCTAGCCAGTTGTTGTAATCGTGTTATTTTTTTTTTTACCGAGTCCAGCCTAATTTTTGTTTTAAGTGCTTCCCCTTAAATAGCTGTGACCTTTCACATCATTATAACCGAGCCTCCATCTCATTGTCATAGAAAGTCATAAGGGCAAACTGTAAGCATTCTGACTATCCTAAGGCACTATTGCTAAATGCAGTCTCACCGAGCATTGTATTTCTAAATGCAATCTCGCCAAGTATTGCATTTCTTAATACAGTTTCACCAAGCCTTGTATTGGTGCTGTCTGTTTTAATATCCTTGTGCTAGTCATGTTCAAAAAAGGGCATGACTGGCACGTTGTGTGTGTGCTTCCCAAAAAGAAGGGTAACACACACATTCAAAAAAAGGGTTTAGTCGCATCAAAACTTTTTACTTCTCTTTAAATCAAAGCAGGAGCCATCAAATGATGGACATCATGTGATGGGTCACAATACCCCAACACCACCTAACTCTGCAGACTCCAATGCCTTATAATGGGGTTATCCAGGGTTACATTTGGTGTCTGTCACTTTGATGGGAAGAATAGTGCTGCATACTGTGCAATTCTCTCCATCAAATGTGACATAACTTGGATCCTTGGATCCAAATGGATCCTTATTTAGTTAATATTTTTAACTGGCCATTACTTTGGGGGGATACTTGTTTGGAACTTTTCCACTACGGTCACTCTACTCTATCGTACGTATGAGCTTGCTTCTTTAAAGGGTCAGTATCAGAACTGTTATACCTAAGTCAATGCCATCTGGTTCCCGTACTGTGCTAAAGTACCAGCTTGTTTTCTGAACAAGCAACCCAATTGCCCAAACTCTGCCAACATGACTAGATATCCCGTTGCTATATCCTGGTTTCACCAGATATCAGATATTACTGACAGAGATTACTAATATGGCAGCGGCATGGAGATTCCCTGCAGTGAAGTCCAAATTCATTTACTGGAGTTAAAGGGCAGCCAACTCTTGTAAGCCTTGTTGAAATAGTGATATTTTTATTTTTTTTTTGCCTAGCTTCCCCTTAAATAAGTATCTGTGACTTTTAACATCATTATAGATGAGTCTCCAACGCACTGTCATAGAAAGTCTTCGGAGCAAACTGTAAGTATTTTACACAAAAACTTTGTATAAAATATTGCCTTAGGCACTATTTCTAAATGCAGCCTTGCCAAGCATTGTATTGGTGCTGTCTGTTTTAATATCCTTGTGTTTACAGGAATATCATTAATTCCTGATATGAAAATTGCAAAGTACGTCCCACAGCAGATAGAAAGGCAAATTAGTATAAATTGAGTAGATAAAAAGTGACTATATTACCTGCTAACTTTTAATGAAATACGATCGGGGTAATTACTGGTTGCTTTAGATGTTAAAATCTGTTATCAACCAAATGTACTGCATAAAAAAAAAAAAAAACAAAGTTAGCAAAGGAAATTGTAGAAAAAGGAAAATAATTTCTTCTTTAGTCTTTGGTTTTGATTATTATTTAGTCGGAATAATATCTAACTGACAAGATAATTACTAAAGTACAGTATGTCTGCTGCATAATAGATACATAACTGATATTAAGACTTAAAGGAGTTTTATATCCTAGAATATACTTCCCTCAAAAATTTGTGAACTTGAATCCCTTGCATTCTCCTACAATGACATAATATAAGTACCACAAAAAAAAAAAAAAAAAAAAAAATAAATAAAAAAAAAAATATATATATATTCTTTTTACGTTCATTGAAACCTGCTTTTACTTTGAACATGTACTAATAGATAATGGGCTTCAACATCCTACTGATTTTTAAAATATATTTTGTCTTGTATTTTTTGACAATAACTAATTTTTTACAGTACTCTAAAAATTGTAGTTCACTTTAAAAAAAAACAAAAAAAAACTTCATGGCTACTGTGATTGTGAAGGATGCAACAAATTATCTGCAAAAGTATCCCTTTGTTTGTCCACTAAACACCCGCTCTGATGCCACACTACTGGCCGGGCAGGACAGCTTTTAAAGGGCAAACTCGGCCAGTTGCGGTTTCCCAGTAGTCCAGCAGCTCTTCGATGACGGGTGGCAGGGTGCACTCCAAGTATGCTGGTTCAGGTTCTGCTCTATGTCTAGCTGCTGGTGAGTAGTTTCTTCACTATGCGGGTGAAGAAAGCTGCTCATCAGCGACTCTAGGCTCGGGACAGGTGAGGGCACAGGGCCTGCTCCCGGATCATGCCAACTAAGGGTTGTGTCTAAGGAACCCACCGACTCTTGGCTGGGGGTGTCTGATATGACTTGGGATGAAGTGGATGACCGAGTCAACCATTCTACAACCGTTGGGTTGCTGGTCAAGACATGACCGCTAGCTCACACTGGGAGCTCAGGCCTCTGGAACTGACCCCTGCTGCCACACCCCCTTACTCTGCTGCGACCTGTGCCTGTGCCAGAAACATTTAGGCCTGTGCAGGGCCTGTCGCTTCTCTGTCTGACATACTGTTAGATCAAATAAGTAAATGAAAAGGAAATTAATACAGGGCAAAAAGGCCTGTAATTTTCTCCCTTCAACACACAACGGCTAATAAGCCACTTATTTTTTCCCCACTAATAAACGCCAAGAAAAGGCTTTACAACATATAACTGCACCACACAAAGAATGATAAGACCCCAATAATTTGAATTACACAGGTATGATCTATTGCAAACCTGCAATGAGCAGCAGTATATTGGCAGTCAGTGCAGCAAGGTGTAGTAGGATTGTTCCTATTACCCAGGCTGCAAACACCCCAAATGAACCCTGTTCTGCTTCAATACTCTGTATAAATTCCTCCCTTTTGCTACACTTCTAATGCTCTTTCCCTGAACTTCGAACAAATAAAATATCAGTTTTCAAGTCTTTTCTATCACTTTCCCTAGCCCCTGCTGACGTCTCTCCCTGTACTAAGTACACTGGAAAATGCCTGAATCCAAGATGGCGGAGGGTATTTATAGGGCTGTGACATCACAGGCCTAGCTGGATGCTGATTAGCTGCATGTATGGCATTGTGGGCGATCCCACATTCCTAGAGTTCCTTGCCCCATGTCCTAACAGCAGCCATTTTAGGAAAAATGCGTGAGGAAATCCGGATTCGATGTGAATCGAATATTTCCTGAAATTCGGAACGAATTCCACTTTGTCAGCTTTGATTCACTCGTCTCTAATTAAAGTGGAACCCGAGTTGGCTAAAAAATAGCATGAAATGGCCAGAAATCTCTCAAGCATTTTTGGAATATTTATTAAGGCATAGCTTTTGTATCTGAGATATAATCTTTCTATAATATTTAGCCTCCATATAATGATATCAAGGTCACGCTTTCTTCAACGCATTCTCTCAAGCCAATATAAGACTTACATGACAAACCTATAGAACTATAGATGTGTTCACCCTTAACTTTGAATTTGGGTAAGGATTCCCATATCTTAAAAAAACAATTCAATACAATATCATGACATGCTAACAAAACCCTTGAAAGAATGGAATTTACAATGACTTCTAGGATATCACTTTGTGACACAATATGGCAAAATAATATTGTCTTGACAAACATATCTGGACATAATGAGCCAAGATGAAAGACAAGGAAGGACACATTTGTAGTATTAGGGCATGTTCACTCTGCAATAAAATCTAAATTGAGGATTGACATTACAATAAAACAATATAAATAGCAAATCGGTAAAAAAAAAAAATCTCTTCTCCTTGCATTCTCCGAAACGCAAATCACTCAGCTATCGGTGGTTAATGGCTGAATATATGGAATATCCATGATACAACTACTAATGACTTTTACATATATACTTAGTACTTTTTACAGCTTGAAGAGTTAGAACTTTTCCCATGTGGAATTTTTTTTTATATTGCATTTGTCCATACAGTGATTTCTGAAACTGCCTGTCAAAGGTCAGGATAGAGGTCTGGTAGCTTACCTGAATTATTTCATGTCAGTATTGCACTGTGATTATCATCCACTTCGACCTTTGTGCAGGAGAAGGGAATCCGTTGAATCTCAAAGGACCCAGCTAAATGACCATACCATTTAACTCTTTCATTGCTAGCACATGATGTCTTGCAGCCTGAAGGATTTTTTCGTATCTGTAAGATAGTACCTAGTATATCTAAGACTTGCAAGCAGGAACCCAACATTCAGTATCAACATAATAAGAATAAGAAAATAAAATATTTCTCAGGATAATTTTATTAATAAAATGAATTAAAATTTTTTAAAAAATTAAATAATAAAATTGCTGGATAAAAGTTATGATGGAACAAAAATTTACCCTTTGCTGCTCATTCAGGTAAAAATTCTTCTACAGAAATCCTATCTTTAACACCTTGTATTAGAGATGTGTCCTTCCTTATCTTTCTTCTTGGTTTAACCCAAGATAAATGGCAAAAGATAACCTTAAAAAAAAAAAAACCCCCAAAAAAACAAGATATTGGCATACTCTGTTGAGAGCCATATACTGTATGTTATATTGTCTATGTGTGGTCACCCAATGTTTATGATGTGGATTGCTATCCGCTAAGGATTTGGCTAGCATGTCATGATATTGTGAGAAAGTGGAGTATTTTAACAAAATTTACGAAAAGTTATACACCCATAAAGGAACCTTTCTTTAAGTTATATCCATTTGAAGAGGTATCTTTTTTCTACAAAGAAAGTCAGAAGATGAGTAGTTGAAGATCTAACCACCTCCTGATGTATGTCTAAAACAAAACGTTGAGCCAAGACGTATGACAATTGGTGCACAGTAAGCCAGAATTCTGGCTAGACCCGATACTAAAATTGGGCCACTGTTTTTTTTTAGGGTATGATTACATGAGACTTTTTTGTGAGATTTTTCAGTTTTAACTAAAATCCAAGTAAATGCAATAATGTAGGACAATATAAAAATCTAGAAATTTAAATTAAAAAAAAAAATCTCTTGATGTATTTATCACGTATGTATTAGGAGGGATTGATGGAATTAAGACTACAGAGAAAACAGATATAGCCTTTAAGGTCTTACAACAGATTGATCTTTATGGGACTTGGCCTTTCTTCATCCTTGTTGAGCTATGTGCATATTTATATATCCCGATTCTCTCCTGTCCCAGTCCCATAATTTACCTTGTGTGTAACATTAACACACACCATTCTGCTTTCTGCTCAGGTCCCCTTTTATTAGTCTTTCATTATGGCAGACATATACCTGTAATTGATCTTCAATAAATTAACTAATGGTTAGCAACAAAAACACTCAAGTTTACTTAGATAATTCTCCTATACATTTTGTCACATTAATTTGGACTGGAGCCTTGTATGTGAAGAATAATAATTTTATAGCCTCGGAATTTACTGGTGAAGGTTGGAAAAGAACGTGAGCACTTAAAATGCATTATACTAAAGAAAGCGTATAGGTCGATGAGCACAGTCAGGTTTATGTGTCTATGAACATAAAATAGAAACAGAACCTTTTATTTTCTTAACTACTTAGAGCAATGCAACTGAATGAAGATCAGATGGGAAATATATCACTTTTAGACATAATCCAATCGAAGTCCAGATCCATTTACTGGTTTTAAAGGCTAAATCCCTCACGGGGCTATTAATATGACTGATATTTGTGGACCTCAAAAATAGGTCATTTTTGTCTGTTTTCATGGATCCCTCCATACACTGCAATGTAATGTATTTCTATATGTTATTTTTTATTTGGAGGAGTGGATGGAGTTACATAGTAACATAGTAGATGAGGTTGGATGAAGACATCAGTCCACCAAGTCCAACCTATAATCCTACAGTACCCTACAGTGTGGATCCAAAGGAAGGCAAAAAAAAAAAAAATCCATGAGGCTTATGCCAATTGACCCATTTCGGGGGAAAAACTCCTTCCCGACTCCAATCTGGCAATCAGTATAAAACCCTGGATCAACTTGTCCTTAACAAGATCTAGAACCCATGACTCAAATGTCTGTTCGAGAAAGGCATCCAGCCCCTCTTTGAACTTGTTCAATGAATCAACCATCACCAATTCCTGGGGCAGAGAGTTCCATAACCTTGCTGTTCTTACTGTAAAGAATCCCCTTCTATGTTCCTAGTGAAACTTTCTCTCCTCCAGACGTAGAGGATGTCCCCTTGTCACTGTCACTGGCCTACTCGTAGAGGATTTCCCCTTGTCACTGTCACTGGCCTAGGAGTAAAAAGATCATTAGAAAGTTCTTTGTGCTGTCCCTTCATATATTTGTACATTATTAGGTCTCCCGTTGGCAGCAGACAGTAGTAATTTTAGCTTTATTTTTATGTTCTCTTTCCGTTTCTTCTGCTTTGGGCTTAGACTGCCATAATGACTTCTCCTGATCAATGTCTTGCAAAAATATCTCTGGTCCTTCTATTCTGTAGCTAGCCTCTATACACAAATTCAGGCTCCAAAATAAATACAAACTTAGTAAATAACACCCCTGAATGTATACGGACGATAAATGTCCTAAACTATTACAGCTGCCAGACCAGATCCCGTAAGCCAATTCAGACCCCAAAACAGACCACTAACCAGACCCCGTAAATAGATTCCGACCCTAGCTGCCTAGACGCCGACCCAGGACAGAACCCATAAATAAATTCAGATCCAGACCCTACCTCCTATATAGAGACCCTAAACCAGACCCTCTAAATTAGTACAAACCTCAGACCAGACCTCATACACTTCTCAAACTTCCTTTCTACTCTCCCTTTGGACTTTACTATGATATGGTAATGTGAGCTTATCTGTGCAGGTCTATCAAAGGCAGTAGGACCTGCACATATATTGTCAAGTGACCTTATGTAGGTCCTGCAGATCATTGCACAAAGTAACTTTGTTGCACTTTTTGCTCCAGTTCATGCATGTACATGAACTCCTTCGGCACATTGGGTTGCTATTGGTGCCCTGAAAGCCTATCCTTATTATTCTTGCCAGCCATATATTATTTCTATTCCCAGCATTATAATACATTGATACTGAAATCACCAGCCAGATACATAAGAAAACAGTGCCTCGGGATTGTGAATACATTTGATGTACTTATATTCTTCTACTGCATCAATTTCTCTCTTGTCTGATGAATAATGAATCATTTTTGCTTCTATCTACCTAATCATCGGCATATTGTTTATTCTTGTTAGCAGGCTATCAAAATTTTCATTAAATAAATATTAAATCCAATCATGAATATTGTTTGTTTTCTTTGCAATGCAAAAGGAATAACTTATCAATCAGACTTGCAGCTAAACAATTTTTCTTGCCCAAAGAACGTATTGTCTTCATTACAGAGACTCCTCTTATCAGACTCAGTCTGGCGCTATACACTTAATTCATTGGTTTACTAATAAGGAGTAGAATGCAGACGTTTGTCATCAGCATTGGGCGGTATCATTTATTTTCTGCATTGAGACACATAAAGGAAATGAAAGGGGAAGGGAGTGGCACAACAATGATGGTTGAAGTAGTTTGGTTCAGGTCCAACAAAAACTCCACTGATGTAAATTATGAGAAATGTTTCGGGTTTCAAAAACTGTTCATCGGGTATAAAAACAAGTACAGACGTGATATATCAATATATACAGCTAATACAAAATACATCATGTAGGAAAAAAAAATCTACAGCACTGTGCAAAAGTTTTAAGCAGGTGTGGAAAAAATGCTGCAAAGAAAGAACGTTTCTAAAAATAAAAGAGTTAATAGTTTATTTTTGGCAGTTACGCTTATTTCACATCTGCACTCGGTGAGAGCTCGGACTTTGCTCTGCGCATTTTTCGGGCGCAAGCTGGGCAGAAACCCGGCAGACCTCATTATAGTCTATGGATTTCTGTGGGTTTCCGTTTTTCGGGTCCCCAAGCAAACTTGAAGAACATAAACCCAAACGCATGTGTGAACTAGCGTAAACAAAATGAAGCGAATGAAGAAAAGTGAAATCTAATCCCATCAATATTTGGTGTGACCCATTGGAGAGGAGTCCTGGAATCGATGATATGGCCCCACAGAGCCCCGATCTCAACATCTTTTGAAATGGATGGGAGGCAATTTTTTTTTTTTTTTTTTTAGCTTTTTTGGGAGCATTTTTTAAAAGAAATGCACCAATTTCTCGCTTCCAAAATCTGCTTCAAACTATTGAAGCAGATTTTTTTCTGCCTAACCAAATTCAGGACATTGTGGACATACCTTAGGCATGACAAGTTCAGACTGGACACACAAACTAGATCAGACTATCCTTAGCAACCATGGCCTGCCATCTGTCACTGACTACAGTCATGGCCAAAAGTTTTGAGAATGACACAAATATTCTATTTTCACATGATCTGCTGCCCTCTGGTTTTTATGTGTGTTTGTCAGATGTTTTTATCACATACAGAAATAGAATTGCATTCATATTATGAGTAACAGAAGCTTATATTGACAGTTAGAATGAGTTAATGCAGCAAGTCAATATTTGCAGTGTTGACCCTTCTTCTTCAGGACCTCTGCAATTCTCCCTGGCATGCTCTCAATCAACTTCTGGACCAAATCCTGACTGATAGCAGTCCATTCTTGCAGAATCAATGCTTTAATTTTGTCTGAATTTGTTGGTTTTTGTTTGTCCACCCGTCTCTTGATGATTGACCACAAGTTCTCAATGGGATTAAGATCTGGGGAGTTTCCAGGCCATGGACCCAAAATCTCTATGTTTTGTTCCCTGAGCCATTTAGTTATCACCTTTGCTTTATGGCAATGTGCTCCATCATGCTGGAAAAGGCATTGTTGAGCGCCAAACTGCTCTTGGACGGTTGGGAGAAGTTGCTCTTGGAGGACATTCTGGTACCATTCTTTATTCATGGCTGTGTTTTTAGGCAAGACTGTGAGAGAGCCGATTCCCTTGGCTGAGAAGCAACCCCACACATGAATGGTTTCAGGATGCTTTACAGTTGGCATGAGACAAGACTGGTGGTAGCGCTCACCTCTTCTTCTCCGAATAAGCTGTTTTCCAGGTGTTCCAAACAATCGAAAAGGGGATTCATCAGAGAAAATGACTTTCCCCCAGTCCTCAGCAGTCCACTCCCTGTACCTTTTGCAGAATATCAGTCTGTCCCTGATGTTTTTTCTGGAGAGAAGTGGCTTCTTTGCTGCCCTCCTTGAGACCAGGCCTTGCTCCAAGAGTCTCCGCCTCACAGTGCGTGCAGATGCACTCACACCTGCCTGCTGCCATTCCTCAGCAAGCTCTGCACTGCTGGTAGCCCGATCCCGCAGCTGAAACACTTTTAAGAGACGGTCCTGCCGCTTGCTGGTCTTTCTTGGGCGCCCTGGAGCCTTTTTGGCACCAATGGAACCTCTCTCCTTGAAGTTCTTGATGATGCGATAGATTGTTGACTGAGGTGCAATCTTTCTAGCTGCAATACTCTTCCCAGTTAGGCCATTTTTGTGCAGTGCAATGATGACTGCACGTGTTTCTTTAGAGATAACCATGGTTAACAGAAGAGAAACAATGATGGCAAGCACCAGCCTCCTTTTAAAGTGTCCAGTGGTGTCATTCTTACTTAATCATGACAGATTGATCTCCAGCCCTGTCCTCATCAACACCCACACCTGTGTTAATGGAGCAATCACTGAAACGATGTTAGGTGGTCCTTTTAAGGCAGGGCTGCAATGATGTTGAAATGTGTTTTGGGGGATAAAGTTCATTTTCTAGGCAAATATTGACTTTGCAAGTAATTGCTGTTAAGCTGATCACTCTTTATAACATTCTGGAGTATATGCAAATTGCCATTAGAAAAACTGAAGCAGTAGACTTTGTAAAAATTAATATTTGTATCATTCTCAAAACTTTTGGCCATGACTGTATGTTAGTCTATGAGAATCATGGAGAAAACTGTACTTTCAGTAATTGAAGAAAGCCAATCAACAAAGGAAAACGGCACAGCCGCGCTCAACAGTGTACAGATGTAGCGGAGGTTAACTTGACATAGATATTGATGCATCATGATATCTTATCACATAAAATTAAATCCATTAAAAGAGTCAAGTTAAAGATCTATGCCACAGTATAGGTAATGTGATAAAGAGGACCTGTCACTATGTCTGAAAATCCCAGTAAAGGCATCAAGTTAATTTTTGTTGCATCTGTACCGCTATGTGTGGGAGAAATACCTGATCTTTTGGATATCTGGGAGGTAGACAAACTGTGGGAACCTCTTTTACACCTGATTATACTGGGGTGGGGAAACTCCAATTTTGTGCTAATTGGCTAATCTTTTAATAACATTTTTGTATGGCATAATTGAGGAGATTAACAGTAATTACCCTAAAGTTTCATTCAGACATTTGCAATGCAGCTGCATTTTAGTGTCCCTATGACAGAAGCAAACCCACATCGGCCGCAGGTCTAATAAGCTAAACTAATACAACCATCAAAAAGATGGCAAGATGCCCTGACGGGTTTCCCATACTCTGTCATATACAGTTTCAGGATATTCTTTTGCCTTGATTATTGACCCTTTTCAACCTACTTTTGTCAGGAACATTGTGGTACAAACAATCCTTAGAAGTATATGTCTCATCTTTCCATAAGGAGGGCAAAAACGTAGAGCTATGGTCAAGTAATAGGCCCATATCCTTATTGAACACAGACCTGAAATGGTGGACTCAGTTTCTAGCTAAAGTTCTGGGAAACTTATTTGGGCTTGAAGAGATGGGATTTGTTCCCGGTAGGGAAGGTAAATTGAACACATCGAGGTTAATCCATGCAATGTACTTTGCAAAGAAAAAGCAGATACCATTAGTCTTGGCACTTATGGTGAGAAAGCTTTTGACAGAGTTAGCTGTCACTCTCCATGATCCCTTCCACATCAAAAATGGCACTAGAGAAGGTTGTCCTCTTTCCCCAGCTTTATTCATTCTTGTGATGGAAACCCTTATTAAAAAATTGAGACAATCCCCAAGTATTAGAGACATCACCATTGAGAGCTTTAACCACGTGACGGCAGTATTTGATGACTATTTAGTAGTTTTAATAATTATCCCATCCACAGCCCTCCCTATGGTCCTACACATTTTTGAGCAAATTGGTTTGGCTTCTAATTTCAAAATTAATTATGATAAATCAGAAATTTCTGCCCTGACACATATTGATCTTTTTTATTTTTATCCCACATAGTTAAGATTTTCACAGTTGTAGATTTTTATTTTTTTAAGGTATAATTGTACATGTATGGCATTATTACATAATTTTGCACCAAGGTATCCTGATGAAGAATCCTCTTTCCATAAGTCCTCTTTTATTTTGATATGCCAATATGGTGATCACAGAGGGGTGTTCCGAGTGGAACGCTTCTTCAAAGAGAGTTCTGCTCTGGAGGACTTGATGTAACAATGTAGAAATGTGTAGCCATCAACAGCTTCCCCAGGCAAAAAAAATCACCAGGGGTCTCCACAGCAAGACATGAAATAACTAGTATGGGACTATAAGGTGGTAGAAGACTGTCCCTTCCACAAAATAGCTGTAGGTGGGCAACTTTCCTAAATCCTTACACAAGATTGGCTTGTATAATTAAGTAAATTTTGTAAATTTATTTGCACTTTATGTATCTTAATGTGCATTGTGCTGTATATTTTCTTGAAAATGCTGAAGACTTTTTGCATTGTGTTTGCTGAGTCATTGCGCCTTCTTCAGTCTACTACTTTCTTGAAAGATGGTACCAAATTTATTCTATCCAAACATTGGTTGTTCCATGGGCAGTATACTTTTCATGCCACCTGAGGTTTAATTTTTGCACATTATGGCCTGATGCCTTTTGGCAGTGCCAGGCAGTAAAGTCTTGCTATAAATGAGAGATTGGCTTTTCCGACTTGAGCTCTGTTGCAGCTACTCAATTTGGTGCAATTCCGAGTTGAGCTCTGATTGTATCCGAAGGTTAGCGTAACAAACCTTGAATGTGTCTGAGAATTGGGACCCATAGGAGCTGAGTGCTATTCTCTACGAGAACTGGGCTATCAATGTGTCTTTCCTTGGTTGCCGAGTGTCTAGACAATTTACTGCCAAGTTGAGCTGCTGTCGTTGATTTTTGCTACAACTGAGCAACTGCTGTTAACATCTCTGTGGCTGAGCAAGTTTAACCTAGTTTGACCAAGTTAGACAAGTTGATCACTATTGACAACAGACATTGTGGTCCAAATTTCTTGGCCAAATTCCTACAAGTGCTCAAGCACTGGAGATCCGACTTGTCTATCTTTGGGTAGGTTGAAGTGAAGGGGGTATACATAGCCTTATATAACCTGGTAGCATAGTTGGTTAGGGAAATGACCCCTTACAGCACAACCCCTTTAATTCATTCATCCAAAGTTGCTCACAATTTGAGATTATCCTGTAGGGCAAGAACATAATGTACTGCCCTCCAGGGTTAATGTACTACCAATCTACTACCATGTACTGCATATATGACTTGAGTCATTAAGTATATCTTACAGAATTAATACATCACCCAAAATAAACTGTTTGAATTTCGCTTTATGACTCTGCTGCTGCAAAAAAAAAAGGGTTTATAATAGCAGTAATAGTGCTATACTGAGAAAAATGTCTATTGCTTTAAAAATCAGATAGGTTAAAAGAAATTTTAGTTAAGCTCTAGTAATTTGCAAGTTATGATCATTTTTCAGCAATGTGACCTTTTAAAGAAAAGCAAATGGATCCATTCCAAGATTCATGTTCTAGAAAATTTCCCACTTAAAGCAAAATTCATAGCCCATCGACTAATTAAGAATTATGAATCTCATCACAGAAAGTCTATAGCAGTTGTGGGGCTGGATGTCTGCTCCAGAGAAAGCCATATCCTCCATCATAAGCAAATTATAAAGGTAAGGTGGAATCAGGCACTGGGAATGTAGCTGCACCTCTGAAATCCATAATTCATTAAATGTGTTAATAACTTAATTCGTAGAAGTAATTAAGAGGCGACTCTAACCGCGGGCAATGATTAATAGCTCCCTCTACAATTTCTGTAAATGTAGCATATCTGTGTGCAAAAGAGCAACATACTACAGATATATGGCCATATGTTAACTCCTTCAGGCATCTTGGCATAATAGTATCTCAAGACCAATGAGTGGACATTTACCAATGTGTTGGCATAATTAGCAGCAAAAAAGATGACTGGAATACACCGACACACATGGTCAACAGAGGTAACGTCACCAATGAGACAGCCCGGGACCTGATAGAGGCCACCAAGGTTGTAACTTGGGTCTCCAAGTGATACGATGAATGGAAACCCCAACACAGGTGTGAACCTAGCGTAATCCTGTTTGTGCATACCAGAAGGATTTCTCCATAGGAGTCACAATTCTGTTACAGACAATATACATCATATACAGATTTTACAGAGTTAAAACCTTCCTCTAGTGTTAGGGTCGTGACCGACCCGTTTTAGGTTTTAAATGCATACAAATTCTACATACATTTGTTTATTGCATCAAGACTTTTTGACCTTCAGGAACTTATTTTTAAACAAAATACAATAAAATAAAACTATTTTACTAAATTGTAAAATGCTCTTATTAAAATTATAACATTTGTGTTGTTGGGGTCAATTTCGACCCAGGTCTAATATAAGAGTAAAAAAACAATAATAAGTCCCAAAACTGAACTCATAAACACAATATAAACCAACAGCCCACAGCCAGCTCTACCTCCAACAACTTGAGTTAGGGACATGTCCAGGCATGTATGGCCAAATCAGCTTACAGTTGGTACTTTGCAGAGTATACATC
Source organism: Leptodactylus fallax (assembly GCA_947044405.1). Lineage (NCBI taxonomy): Eukaryota > Metazoa > Chordata > Amphibia > Anura > Leptodactylidae > Leptodactylus > Leptodactylus fallax. Next base: position 447,728 of record CAMRHE010000151.1, read on the forward strand.
TTCAGTTTACACCATGCAACAATGAGGAGAAGATTAGATGCAAGCCAAATTCTGGATTATATCTTGGATGATAATGAATCAGAGGACACACAGCAGCAAACTGATACAGATGATGTGGAGTATCAACCGGAAGACACAGACAGTTCTGATCAGTCTGATGAGGAGGTCACCGGTGCTGAAGCTGCTCCCGCTGAAAGATTCAAATCCAAAAGTAGCAAGATCATTTGGAGCTCAGTACCTCCAGATGTACATGGCAGGGCAGATGCTGCAAATGTCATAAAAATGACCCCTGGGATCACAAGGTTTGCTTTGACAAGAGTAAGTGACATCAAGACATGTTTTGATCTGTTTATGCCATTGTCAATAAAAAAAGTCATTATTGCTATGACAAACCTTGAAGGAAAAAAAGTCCACGGCAACATGTGGAATGACCTTCATGATGATGACCTGGATGCCTACATTGGTGTTCTTCTCCTTGCTGGAGTGTACAAATCCTGCAATGAGGCCACTGATAGTCTCTGGGACGCATCGACAGGCAGGAATATTTTCCGGGCAACAATGTCACTTCAAAAGTTTCAAATGATATCAAGAGTCCTCAGATTTGACAACAGAGACACCAGAACAAAATCTGACAAACTTGCTCCCATCAGGGATGTTTGGGAGAAATGGGTGCAGCTCCTTCCACTGATGTTCAACCCAGGGCCAGAGGTGACAGTAGACGAACGTTTTCTCCCTTTCCGTGGAAAATGCCCCTTCCGGCAATACATGCCAAGTAAGCCAGGCAAATACGGCATAAAAATCTGGGCAGCCTGTGATGCAAAAACTAGCTATGCATGGAATCTACAGATTTACACAGGCAAGTCTGCAAGCGGCATCCCTGAAAAAAACCAAGGAAAACGTGTAGTCCTCGATATGACTACTGGACTGTAGGGTCACAACATTACTTGTGACAATTTTTTTACCAGCTATGACCTTGGACAAGAACTTCTCAGGAGGAAAATCACCATGGTGGCACAGTGAAAAAAAAACAAACCTGAGCTGCCCGCTGAATTGTTGCAGATGAAGGACAGGGCTCCACTTTCCTCAAAGTTTGTTTTTACAGACACCACCACTGCTGTTTCATATTGCCCCAAAAAACGACGGAATGTGGTACTGATGTCCACACTTCACAAAGATGCAGCTGTGTCATCAGGAAGTGACAAAAAGCCCAGAATCATCCTGGACTATAACAAAAACGAAGGAGGAGTGGACAACCTGGACAAGCTGACTGCCACCTACACTTGCCAGCGAATGAATAGGAGATGGCCAATGGTTGTATTTTCCAACATCCTTGATGTGTCAGCATACAGTCATGGCCAAAAGTTTTGAGAATGATACAAATATTAATTTTTACAAAGTCTACTGCTTCAGTTTTTCTAATGGCAATTTGTATATACTCCAGAATGTTATAAAGAGTGATCAGCTTAACAGCAATTACTTGCAAAGTCAATATTTGCCTAGAAAATGAACTTTATCCCCCAAAACACATTTCAACATCATTGCAGCCCTGCCTTAAAAGGACCACCTAACATCGTTTCAGTGATTGCTCCATTAACACAGGTGTGGGTGTTGATGAGGACAGGGCTGGAGATCAATCTGTCATGATTAAGTAAGAATGACACCACTGGACACTTTAAAAGGAGGCTGGTGCTTGCCATCATTGTTTCTCTTCTGTTAACCATGGTTATCTCTAAAGAAACATGTGCAGTCATCATTGCACTGCACAAAAATGGCCTAACTGGGAAGAGTATTGCAGCTAGAAAGATTGCACCTCAGTCAACAATCTATCGCATCATCAAGAACTTCAAGGAGAGAGGTTCCATTGGTGCCAAAAAGGCTCCAGGGCGCCCAAGAAAGACCAGCAAGCGGCAGGACCGTCTCTTAAAAGTGTTTCAGCTGCGGGATCGGGCTACCAGCAGTGCAGAGCTTGCTGAGGAATGGCAGCAGGCAGGTGTGAGTGCATCTGCACGCACTGTGAGGCGGAGACTCTTGGAGCAAGGCCTGGTCTCAAGGAGGGCAGCAAAGAAGCCACTTCTCTCCAGAAAAAACATCAGGGACAGACTGATATTCTGCAAAAGGTACAGGGAGTGGACTGCTGAGGACTGGGGGAAAGTCATTTTCTCTGATGAATCCCCTTTTCGATTGTTTGGAACATCTGGAAAACAGCTTATTCGGAGAAGAAGAGGTGAGCGCTACCACCAGTCTTGTCTCATGCCAACTGTAAAGCATCCTGAAGCCATTCATGTGTGGGGTTGCTTCTCAGCCAAGGGAATCGGCTCTCTCACAGTCTTGCCTAAAAACACAGCCATGAATAAAGAATGGTACCAGAATGTCCTCCAAGAGCAACTTCTCCCAACCGTCCAAGAGTAGTTTGGCACTCAACAATGCCTTTTCCAGCATGTTGGAGCACCTTGCCATAAAGCAAAGGTGATAACTAAATGGCTCAGGGAACAAAACATAGAGATTTTGGGTCCATGGCCTGGAAACTCCCCAGATCTTAATCCCATTGAGAACTTGTGGTCAATCATCAAGAGACGGGTGGACAAACAAAAACCAACAAATTCAGACAAAATTAAAGCATTGATTCTGCAAGAATGGACTGCTATCAGTCAGGATTTGGTCCAGAAGTTGATTGAGAGCATGCCAGGGAGAATTGCAGAGGTCCTGAAGAAGAAGGGTCAACACTGCAAATATTGACTTGCTGCATTAACTCATTCTAACTGTCAATATAATCTTCTGTTACTCATAATATGAATGCAATTATATTTCTGTATGTGATAAAAACATCTGACAAACAAACATAAAAACCAGAGGGCAGCAGATCATGTGAAAATATAATATTTGTGTCATTCTCAAAACTTTTGGCCATGACTGTACAATGCATTTGTGTTGTGGACCCATATTCACCAAGGATGGAATTCAAAGAAAAAAAACAAGCGGAGGATGTTTCTTGAGGAACTAGGAAGATCCCTTGTCAAGGCGCACATTGACCAAAGGGAACGGGTGCCCCTAGACCCAGCCGCTGCAGCCTTGGTCCGACAACTCCAGAGCTCAACAAGTGCTTCGCCCACACCCACAGCAACACAAAGAGCATCATCACCAGCATCCTCCTCAACCAGCCCTGCCTCAACATCAACCACAACAGCCACAACCCCAGTGAGACCACCTGATTCTAAAAGAAAGAGGTGTCAGGTCTGCCCTAGCAATAAGGACAGAAAGACAAACACATCATGCTTCGCCTGCAAAAAATACCTCTGCAAAGAACACACAAAAAGTGTTACTTTTTGCCAGACATGCATCTAAATACTAATGCATCTAAAAACTAGTACTTGATTTCTGTTGATTTGATTTGCTTGATTGATTGTTGTTTGTTTGTTTGACCTAGAAAAGCTACTTTTTATTATTATTGCTATTAATGTTAATATAATTTTCATCTTTTATTTGTATTAAAGTTCTATAAAAAAAAAAAAAATCTGTTTTTTGCCTTTTTCATAAAGTAGTTAGATATGGGTCAAAATTGACCCGTAACACCATAGATGTTACTAGAGTTAATAATATAAAATATATATATATGTATATTTTTTTTTACATTTAAGAAATGTGTTCTAAAACCCTTCAGTAATAGTCAGGTAATATAACAAACTTTTTTAAGTTTATATTATTCTCTTGAGGTTCATTTGACAATATTTTTATATTGAAAATGAAGGGTACGCTCTCAAATGAAAGGCCCAGGGGGCCACAACAAAAATATTAAAATCAATCCTTCCATGGATGAGAAACCCTAACAAGGTAACTAAGAGGTAACAAACAAATTGGATCATAAATAACTGTTTTTAGGGTATCCTAGGGGTGATTTAAGACACGGGTCAAAACCGACCCGTTAACATAAGAAAGAGTAACAGAAAGCTAACACTAGAGGAAGGTTAACCCAATCTTCTGCAATTTGTTAAACTGCTGTAGTGTGATATCTTATGACAGGAGACAACAAAAACCAATGAAAAGTCCTCAAAAAATGTTTTTCCAGTGACTTTTCATTGTGATATCACACTGCAACAGCTTAGCCAGTTGTAGAAGTTTGGGTTAACTCTGCGACATCTGAATGTCCTATGTGGACATACCCCTAGACAAGACTGTGGAGTTGAAGTCAGAGCCGTGGAGTTGGAGCCACTTTTGGCTGGAGTTGGAAAAAAAGTTACCAGCTTCAAAATCTTATGATTAAATATTTTACATGATATGATACAATTATTGATACTGTATTATTGTATTATTGTATTATTGTATTATTACTATTATTGGATTATAGCTTGTTGTATATTTACTTTCATAGGAAGCAATCATTAGCTTTTTAATGAATTAGAGGATCTTTACTGCTTCTGGCTGACTATGACTGTCAGCCATATACGAAGGAGTTGGAATTGGTGCAGGAGTCGAGGCATGAGTGGTCGGTGGTTTGGCCTCCAACCACTCCACAACCCGGCCCCAAAGGCTCTGTTTCAGAATCTGTTAAAATAGGAGATGAAAATGTCCTGCATGCATTTCATCAGAAAATATGACAGGGCAGAAGCTCAATGGACTCCATAATAGCCCTTTAGGGCTATTATTTAGGGCATCATTTAAAAAAATCTACCACTTCTGTTGTTTTGTTCCTGTAGTGGAGCAGAACAATGGAAATGAATGCTAGTGTTAAAGTAGTCTTACACTGTATAACATGTGGCATACATACCATACCTCACCGTGAACAGCCGCTATCCAAAGAACTGTGCCACAAATCCATTGAACTGAATGGAGTCCTGCTGTAGTTGACATGTAAAGAGCATTAAGCCAGCACTAGGGCCCCTACACTTTCAGGATCAATGTGGGTCCCTGCCTTTGGATGGCCACCAATCCGAAAATTAGAAAGTAATTGCATTTGCCATCACTTTCTATGATGAACAAAACTACTGCAAGTGTAATATACATTATATTTATATACTCTGATGTAACACTAGTTTCTTGACCGGCACAGTATGCTACACTATTAACACAGCACACTACTAATATATTAATAAAATGCTGTGCTACATTAATAATGTTGCTGCACTGTGACACACAACAGGAATAGCTTAGCAGCATGGCATGATGTTATATATAGAGATATAGTCAGGAATAGTACATGTGGGGATGCAGAAGGCAATGACAAAGTCTCCTGCTCACAGTACAATGGGGTCTTTATTTAGTCCAGGAGAAACAATGGCACCAGAGATAAGGAGTCACTTTCAGCAAGAATTGCAAATAAAATAAACAGCTGCCCGTCATGACCCTAACTAAACATATCCATGTATGCGTGTATGTATATATGTATGTATATACATACAGTATATGGGTTCTCTCACCTATACATATATTTATGGAATCCCAATCTTATAGATCAGGGTGTTCACACCAAACACAGAATGATCACTCCAAGCTCTCTGACCATGTCTGGCAGTGCACACCTTATATTACTGAATATTCAAAGTCCAATAAGCCGTGTATTGGGCTGAATGGGAAGGACGGATCCCACTGCCATAACCAACCTGCCATTCCATAGGAATCCAGGCCCAACAAAGAAACATAAACAATTGCTTCAGGAAAATTTTCTAAGAAACTCAGCTTTCAATGAATCCCCATCTCACCCACTATCTATCTATCTATCTATCTGTCTATCTATCTATCTATCTATCTATCTATCTATCTATCTATCATCTATATATCTATCTATCTATATACAAAGAGAGATAGATCAAGCTTTAAAAAAGTCCAGTCTGAACTGAAACATCACAATTTGTGCTAATAAAGTCCTTTACTTTTGCATTTTGAGTTCTGACCTGCTAATATTTTGATATTTCATGAGGTCATCTTGCTGTTGACCATAGGTCAAGCAACCACCCCTGGTTTAACTGGTGCTGCTCTTTTCTTTATTAGATAGATATTTTACATACTTGTATTTCACCAACATATTTCTCAGCACTTTACAGTCATTATCACTCACTGTCCCCAGTAGGGCTCACAATCTACATGCCCTATCAGTATGTCTATTAAGCGTTGGAGAAAACCGGAGTACCTGGAGGAAACTCAGAAAAGCATAACTTCATTTGACCCTAGGACTCCAGAGCTGTAAGGCCACCATTATGCCCACATAGATACAGACATAAAATATTAAATAACTGGTTTACCCAATAAACAAGAGGCAGAAGGTCAGGCACACTCGGTCGTTCAGGACGTGGCTACTTAGTAAAGTATGATATGCCATCTTTATGTGTTAGCATCAGCAGTTACTGGAGGAGTTCTGGGCAGTATCAGTATGTTATAGCAGAGTCAGTACCTTTATTTTATCGGCTCGTGCTGCAACTGCCTGGCACATATAGAAATAACTGATTTGTAATTGTGCAGTGATGTTAAATGTGCTGGGAGATTGTAGCAAATAACCTAGAGAAGTCAGATAATACCCCCCTTCCCTGTATCCTAACTGCACCCAGGAGATAAGCCCTGCTCATCTCTGCCCTCGTACCCCAGCTGTGGCGTAACTAGGCATGGCTGGGCCACAAGGTGAACATTTGACATGGGCCTCCCCCCGAACCGCTGCCCCCAACCGCCCCCCCCGGACCACCCATTCGAACCCCCCCCAAAAAATGCATTCCTGCACACACTATTATGCGCCATAGTGGCCCCTGCACACAGTATTATGCCCCGTAGTGGCCCCTGCACACAGTATTATGCCACATAGTGGCCCCTACACACAGTATTATGTCCCATAGTGGCCCCTTCACACAGTATTATGCCCCATAGTGGCACCTGCACACAATATTATTCCCCATAGTGGCCCCTGCACACAGTATTATGCCCCATAGTGGCCCCTGCACACAGTATTATTCACCATAGTGGCCCCTGCACACAGTATTATGCCCCATAGTGGCCCCTGCACACAGTATTATGCCCCATAGTGGCCCCTGCACCCAGTATTATGTCCCATTGTGGACCAGCCATGAACAATTATTATACTCTGGAGTCTTTTCAAACCCCAGAATATAATGATTGGAGACCCAGGGGAGGATAGAAACATAAAAAAACAATGCTACTTACCTGTTCCTCTCTCCGATCCACTCCCTGCTACTTTGGCCTTCTTGAATGTTGGACCAGGCCGGCGTCACATGATGCGGGCCAGTGTCGCGACGCAAAATGACGTCGGCTGACGTCTGGGACATCACCAAACAGTCCCGAAGCCTGGAGAAGTGTAGGAGAGGTAAGTACATTGTTTTTTTATGTTCCCTCACCTCCCCTGGGCCTCCGATTATTATACTCCGGGGTCTGAAAAGACCCCAGAGTATAATGATAGCAGTAATTGTGGGATTCGGCCTGCGGCCTTACCTACCGATCCCCACTACTGCACACAGCCGCCTCCGCAGAATCGGAAGTGCAGGCGGCCACGAGTAGAACCCCGGGGAACGGTAAGTATATAGGGTCCGTTACCTGCTGGGGTTACTCCAGCAGGTAACGGCCTATTTAACAAAAAAAAAAAAAAAAAAAAAAAGCATCGGGGGCCCACGGGGCCCCGTAATGTCCCGGGCCCTGTGGCAGCCGTTACCGCTGCTACCCTGGTAGTTACGCCCCTGTACCCCAACTATGCCGCTGATCCTGACTATAGGAAACACCAAAGTTTTAGACAGCAGACAATAGGAAAAGAGAATCATACTAATTAAAACTTCCTTGATGATCTTAGAAAGTGAAGGAGTTAATGTGACTAGTAGCTAGTCCAAGGTAATACCTTCTAGACTATTATATATAAAGTCTAAGACCTGCTTACAAAGGGCACATTACAGGGCAGCACCATTGGCTACCATATCTATGTCTATTCTGGCATGTAATTTTGAAAGCATTCTTATGTTGGAGTTTTGCATGGTACTAAATATACAGTGGGGAAAAAATATTTAGTCAGCCACCAATTGTGTAAGTTCTCCCACTTAAAAAGATGAGGCCGGCCTGTAATTGTCATCACAGGTAAACCTCAACTATGAGAGACAAAATGAGAAAACAAATCCAGAAAATCACATTGTCTGATTTTTAAAGAATTTATTTGCAAATTATGGTGGAAAATAAGTATTTGGTCACCTACAAACAAGCAAGATTTCTGGCTCTCACAGACCTGTATCTTCTTCTTTAAGAGGCTCCTCTGTCCTCCACTCATTACCTGTAGTAATGGCTCCTGTTTGACATTATTATCACTATAAAAGACACCTGTCCACAACCTCAAACAGTCACACTCCAAACTCCACTATGGTGAAGACCAAAGAGCTGTGGAAGGACACCAGAAACAAAATTGAAGACCTGCACCAGGCTGGGAAGACTGAATCTGCAATAGGCAAGCAGCTTGGTGTGAAGAAATCACCTGTGGGAGCAATAATTAGAAAATGGAAGACATACAAGACCACTGATAATCTCCCTCGATCAGGGGCTCCATGCAAGATCTCACCCCGTGGGGTCAAAATGATCACAAGAACGGTGAGCAAAAATCCCAGAACCACACGGGGGACCTAGTGAATGACCTTCAGAAAGCTGGGACTAACGTAACAAAGGCTACCGTCAGTAACACACTATGCTGCCAGGGACTCAGATCCTGCAGTGCCAGACGTGTCCCCCTGCTTAAGCCAGTACATATCCGGGCCCGTCTGAGGTTTGCTAGAGAGCATTTGGATGTTCCAGAAGAGTATTGGGAGAATGCCATATGGTCAGATGAAACCAAAGTAGAACTGTTTGTTATAAACACAACTCGTCGTGTTTGGAGGAGACTGAATGCTGAGTTGCATCCAAAGAACACCATACCTACTGTGAAGCATGGGGGTGGCAACATCATGCTTTGGGGATGTTTCTCTGCAAAGGGACCAGGACCACTGATCCGTGTACATGAAAGAATGAATGAGGCCATGTATCGTGAGATTTTGAGTGCAAACCTCCTTCCATCAGCAAGGGCATTGAAGATGAAACGTGGCTGGGTCTTTCAGCATGACAATGATCCCAAGCACACCGCCAGGGCAACGAAGGAGTGGCTTGTAAGAAGCATTTCAAGGTCCTGGAGTGGCCTAGCCAGTCTCCAGATCTCAACCCCATAGAAAACCTTTGGAGGGAGTTGAAAGTCCGTGTTGCCCAGCAACAGTCCCAAAACATCACTGCTCTAGAGGAGATCTGCATGGAGGAATGGGCCAACATACCAGCAACAGTGTGTGCCAACCTTGTGAAGACTTACAGAAAATGTTTGACCTCTGTCATTGCCAACAAAGGATATATAACAAAGTATTGAGATGAACTTTTGTTATTGACCAAATACTTATTTTCCACCATAATTTGCAAATAAATTCTTAAAAAATCAGACAATGTGATTTTCTAGATATATTTTCTCATTTTGTCTCTCATAGTTGAGGTCTACCTATGATGTCAATTACAGGCCGGTCTCATCTTTTTAAGTGGGAGAACTTGCACAATTGGTCGCTGACTAAATACTTTTTTCCCCACTGTATAATGTATGTATATATAGTTGTTCTAAAAAGTTTACATACCCTGGCAGAATTTTAGTTTTTTTGGCCTTTTTTCAGAGAATATGAATGATAACACTAAATTTTTTTCTCCACTCATGGTTAGTGGTTGGTTGAAGCCATTTATTGTCAAACTTCTGTGTTTTTTCTTTTTAAATCATAATGACAACCAAAAATATCAAAAGTTCACACACCCCAGTTCTTAATACCGTGTATTGCCCCCTCTAACATCAATGACAGCTTGAAATCTTTTGTGGTAGTTGTGGATGAGGCTCTTTATTTTCTCAGGGGTATGTAAACTTTTTAGCACAACTGTATCTGTATTTCACATGTTAAATATACCGTGGCACAGACTGTTCGCTTGACTGTTTCAATGGCTGTGTTTGTGTTATCCAATAAGACATGACTCTGCAGCAAGTTATCAGTGTCAAGTAAGGGGGAGTTCACACTACCGTTACTAATGTCCGTTGCTGTCTTCCGTCATAGGATGACAGCAACGGACATTAGCAGTCACAGAGAATGGTCACAGACCGATTCTGTGTCCATTCCCATTGACACTAATGTAAACAGCATGACGAAAGTTATCTTCCGTCATGTTTGTTCACTTTTGTAACGGAAGATAAAGTCATGCATGCACGACTATAATTTCCTATGACGGAAGACATCAATGGACATTAGTAAAGGTAGTGTGAACTCATCCTTAAACTTCGTTACATCTGTATAGTGCTACATAGTACTGTATATAGGACAGGTACATAGATGCAAGAGCTTATTTCTTTGACACAATCATTTTATAAATTTCCGGATCCTGTTCCGGCTGAATGCAATGATTATTATAAATTAAATCTTATTCATAAAGAAATAAATTACTGAAAATAAAACTTAGTTTCTGCATTGGCACATCCTTATTATAGGTCTATAACCCAGTCTCATCGTCACCTTACAAATCAAACTGTCTGACTGAAGAGACATAATGTTATTGTAATAGAGCAGAATACAAGATCTGACAGACTGCTATAAATAACAGAACTGTCATATCTTAAAAGTGGATTACCATATCATCTTGTTATTTGGTTACATCTATGATTTAATTCTAGACAGAGAAGTAACTTGAAACTCATGGGCCCAAGCTGCAATACCCTGCTTTGCTGCTATTTATTAGATAATGTATTGTGTAGGTAGAGGGACAGATTTTTTATTTTTTTTTTAATGATAAAAATCCTGCAGTTTTAACTATGGCCACTAAACCAAATATTATGCAGAGACTTCCTTTTCTGTAGGTGTTTTATTTTTGCAGCAGTCACCTCACTTACAGCACACTGACGATCACAGCTATCATGTATATGTAGGTAAGACACAGAATCCACCAGTCACCCCTCTCTACACAATGACCTCTGCCCTCTGTCCTCTACCTTTTTGACCTACAAAGCATGCCAGGAAAACTCTCCCATACAAGTCAATAGGATCTTCTCGATACCATTGGGTCTGTGGTTCCTGGTAACAGATTATTTTAATCTTAGTGGCAAGAGTTGGAATTGCAAGATTTTTAGTATTTTTTAAAATATAGATAATAACTTGGAAAATTAAAAACAACATTACCAAAAATTCTTTAAAAAATATGTTTGACATATACCATGATTTGAACAACAGGTCATTATCTGGCGACACTTTCCATTTAAGAACAAGAGTGAATTTCAAGAGAAAACAAGTACAGCATGGAAATAAACTACCAGTCTCTAATGGCACGGAGAGCAACAATTCGCAGACATTTGCAGACTCCCTGTTGGTGATGACTTATGGGTATTACAATAACTTTGAACGTCTTATCCAAAATTAAGCCAGAACAGAAGGGTATAATTTACAATATGAGTATAGAAAATGTTCTCCTAAACTGAGTTGCAATGCATTATCCATACTTATTTACACTCTCCGGTTACAGACTTCTTAAGAAGTTTCTCAGAGAAGCAATTTATCTGCTTAGCACTCCACCAGACAAGTTATTATGTGTTCGTGAGGATCATATTATAAAGTGCTGCTGTTCTGACATGGCGATAGATTCGTGAAATAACTCTATTGTCTAGGTTATCTTTTTGTAAATTCTAAACCTCCGTGCATCCAGGTAAGATGTATCGTGTTCCTAAAATAAGATGTTTATTCCGCATCAGAAGAAAGAAGTTACTTCTCAAGTGCTCACAACATTTTGCGTTAATATTTTGTAGCTCTTTTATGGGGGTTACATAGATAATTGTCAACTTCTTACAAACTACTAATACATTGTATCTGAAGGAACACCACCCGTAGGATTGAGTGAATTTATCATGTAAGTGGACCATTTTAAAGGAATATCACTATTCATTATGGAATTTTTCCAGTGAATTTTGTTTGAAGATATGTAGTTACTAGTAAAGATGAACAAACTCCAGAAGATTTGTTTCGTCCTGTGTGACGAAGCAATCCCCCAGGTTGGTCCCAACTTGTTCGGATAGAACTGGAAGGGGAATTATTATACTCTAGGGTCTCTTTAGACTCCAGAATATAATAGCTGGAGGCCCAGGGGGAGGTGATAAAAATAAAAAAAAAATTATACTCACTTTCCATTACCTCTTCTGGACCTTCATGTGGCGTCCTGCACTCTGAGTCTTCCTCCTCGTGGCATCTGGCACTCTCCTCTGACGTCATGACGCTCGGCGTACTCATGTCACTGCTGAGGCCCAATCAAAGGCCCCAGCTGTGACCCCGGGCACATGACATCACAGAAGAGCACCAGAGCTCCCAGAAGAGGAAGATAGAGATTGTCAGTAGCTGCAAGGAGGCCCAGAAGAGGTGAGGGAAGGTGAGTATAAATGTTTTTATTTTTTACATCTCCCTTGGGACTACTCCTATTATACTCTGGGGTCTGAAGAGACTCCAGACTATAATAATTTCACATCTGGTTGTATCCAAACAAGTTAAGACTGGACCAAACCAAACCAGAGGATCACTTGTCTGAACACCAGACGAAACAAATCTTGAGAGGTTCACCCATCCTTAGAAGCCAGATATGACATACATTGGGGAGATGGTAACAGATATAAATATGAAATATAAATACATTTTAGAAAAATGAATAAATAATATATAAATAAAAAGCACAACTACAATAGATATAATCTACTATGATCACTTCTTTTAATTGCAAGTACAAGGAGGTACAAGATTTGTTGGGACGGCAGTGAAATATTCTGGCATGTCCATTTTTGAAGATTACCAAAACACTCTATATTTAGAAGTGCTCCAACCTTGAAGTTAAATATAGTTCGGCGTGTGCTTAGACAGCCTCTGGACAATTTGGTATCTGGTCCCATAGGCCCTGCAGGGGGTACTAGTGCTGTGATGTCATTGCACATGGAGATACTACTTTCTGATCGGAAACTACTGGGGAAGTTTTTGAGATTAAGGCACATGACAACTGCAGTTCCAATTTTTTTCATCTATCTGATACAATTCAGATAGAATCCACCACCCTCATAATACACACTGTATCTGACTGAATAAGCATCAATAAAATATCTGCAATTGCTACATGAAACATAGCCTAACCATTTCTATCCATAGAGATGACTCACATGCTTGACCAACCATTCCTATGGGGAAAACAAAACCCTCATTCTCATGATTGATGAGGATCACAGTGGTCAGACCCCAATGGATAGCAAGTTATCCCCTATCTTGTGACCTGGAATTACCAACATAACCCTTTAAGTTGTATAACAGAGATTCGCCAAAAACAGCCAAGTTTAGAATCAAAACCAGAAAGAAGTTGACACATGCTGTAAAAAGATAAGACAAACTTTATAATACAAGGATATAAATGATGTACAGTCCACACTGCAAAAAAATCAGTTCTCAGTTTAATTATATAACTTTTTGACAGTAATTTCTCGCCTTTGATATTTCATACACTATTAAACTATTTTCTGCCTGAAAAGCTGCAGCTATCTATCCAGGCTGATCCAGCGACACCTTCATTTATCTGCCGAAACCGATGAAGTCACGCAGTAAGGCATCCGTCTGCATTGCTGTCTGCTGCCCGTCTATTCATTTATTATTATGAAATATTTGTTTATGAAATTCAAGACCTAATATAAGGGTCCATATAATAGGAAAAGATGTTAATAGTCTAAAGTTGAAATGACACAGAATTACGCAACATTAAATACTGCAAAAAAAATAGAGAGAGATTTTCGTAAGGAATAATGTGTCTGTGGTCTACGGCTCACAATGTTTTACAGATGCTTTTATTCTTCAGAAAATTACATACTGAACTCAGAGTTTATTTCCTTTGTGTGCAAATGGTGGCTGATTTTACCATCAAGAACATGTCGGAGTTATAACCTGCAATATAAAAGGTTTTTGTACAATTAGATAAATGTGATGTTGAAGGGTTCTTGTCTGCATGGAAATAATACATTCAGGAAAAATTATATTTAAAGGGAGTCTATCACTAAAACCCAGTTGGGTTCATTGCAAGTTTTCCAAAAATCTCAGGTTCAACCAAGCCCAAGACTTTTGGGGTTCACCACCCATGAATCACTATTATATTTCTGGGTGTCTTCCGAGTATAATAAGTGGAGGACCAGGGGAGGTTCAGTAAAAGAATACACACAGATACTCACTTCACCTCTATTGGGCTCACTTGGGCACCTGGTGTGTTTTTCCTGAGTTTTCCAGTCCTCTTTGGACCTCTTTTGTGGCATCACAGGCTCCAGGGGATAGCTAAGACATATGACTGGGCTTCAGTGGTCTCATGGGGCGCACCGACGTCATGTGTACATGTACTGAAATTGTGGACATCCAGAAAGGAAGACAAGTGGTTCCTAGGCAGCCTTAGTAAAATACCATACAGTATACACTAAGGACAGTCTAGAAGAAACCGATTCCAAAAATTTAATAGTTAAGTATGCTATAAGGGTGTATTTAGTGCTCCAGAGCTGTAGTAGAATAATTCTCTGTTAGAGTTCCTTTTAGATGACTAAGACATACTTAAAGTACAAGCTCATTCCAGTCAGTGGAACAATTCTGTATTCACCATCACATTTGTTGGCACCATTTTGCCCCACGGCAGATGTATTTATAGAAAAAGGGGAAAAAAATAAGGCTTTTATTTTCTTATTTCAAGTGGTTAAACATTTTCTTAGTGACTTGAATGGGTTATTTAAATTCCAATCCATTCTCTGCTGGTTAAACCAATTTAACATAATTGAGGTCATGCAGTTTGTTTATCTTTGAAGAGAGTCTACTGACTATATCTGAGAAACATAGAAAACAAATTGGTCTGCATTGTACCAAAGTAGAATTTCAATCTCCCCGTCTAGCCTGAGAACTGGGTTTGTTTCTCACACTGAGGCTGTTAATTTCCATATATTTAGATGACCTATAGAATCTCCAAATAGCAGCACTTAACCAAATAATTCAATGTAACTATTCTTAGCAGCAAAGCAGCCGAGGACAATTCATAGACAGTTTTTCTTAATAGCCACATATTTGTAATCTTAGAGAAACGTTAAGTTTTACAATAATCCACAAATGAAATAGTCCTTAAAGGGACACTTCACCTGATACTAATTTCACATATGCTTCAATATGGTACTGTATAGTCTCTATAGTCAGTCTCTGTAGTCAGTTTCTCACCTGTTCTTTTTCTTTCTGCTTCTGTGTATATCACATTAAGATGGCTACATAGCAGCAGTGTGAATCAGGCTCAGGTGTATATATAGTAGCCAACTGTCCCAAATTTGCAAACACATTCTCACATTTTAAGAAACAATCCCAGCAAATTCAGCATGTCCTGGTTCCAAAAGGAGGCATGTATTATAAAACCTGTCCAAAATTGCATGGATGCAATAGTTTGGATGCTCTAGGGGCAGAACTTTAGTCTATGGAGTCTGTGTCCAACCCATACAAACATCACAGCTTCATACTGGTTCTGGCATTAGCTGCCATGTGACAATGTTCTGAGGCATCATGTTATGGAGAAGTAAGGTGTAAAAGAAGTACAGAGAGTGAGGTGGTGCTAGTTAGGTGAGCGTTAGAGATGAGCGAATTGGTTCGCAATGAAATCGATTTGACCCAAATATTCCAAAAGTTTCAGATTCGTCCCGAAACTGAAACTTTGAGGGTTTGTCACCTGTAAACCGAAAGTGAACTTATTATACTCTGGGGTACCTTCAGACCCCAGAGTATAATAGGTGGAGGTCCATTGGAGGTGTAAAAATACAACAAACAATGAGACTTACCTTCCTCAACTTTTCTGGGCTTCCTTGCAGCGTTTTTGGCTTTCTCTGGGTCCTCTTCCAGGCGATGGCATGCACCCAGCGTCACCACTAATAGTCAACTGCCTTGGTCAATCCAGACTACCCAGTTTCTCTCCATTGTTCAGAATATTTCCTAATATTACAAATGACATACACGGCCATCCACAACCTGTTCCCTTTATACAACTCAGCTCTACTGATGCAGATTTATTATTTAGTTTACCACAGTTATCTAGCATAAAAAGTTGTGGGAGTTGGCAGTAGATTTATTATAATTCTCACCAGTTTACTGGTAGATCACTGAAATCTACACAAGATGGAAGAGATTCCAGCACAGGTGCATGAACTGGTGGAGGAGCTGCCACATTTATAAAGAAGCCAGCGTCTCCTTTATAAATCTTCTGCCAGAGTCAGGGTTATAATGGGTTATGGTGTTCAATTCCTAAATATATCACAATCTCTCTAAAACCCTCCACAAGTAATCTGTTGCCCTCACAAGACTTTCTTTATCTTCATCAACATCGTCAAGATTTCTCTCATACATTCCCCATACTCTAGAACTCACTACTTTAATATATCAGGCTCTCTCCCACTAGCCAAATCTTATAAAGCAACTTGAAGACCCACCTCTTCAGGAAAGCCTGTAACTGCTAATAACTTGGCTGCCACCACTATACTACCAAACCAACAGCTCTAACCCTAAGCTTTTGTCTCCTTGTAGACTGTAAGTCCTCGTGGGCAGGGCTTTCTCGAATTATATACCAGATTGTTAAAGGGTTTGTCCAGGAAAAATTGGACAACCCTTTTAAAGTTTAAATAAGGTGGGGGAAATGAAAAAAAAAAAAAAAAGTATACTCATCTGTCCCCGTTGCTCCGGTGTCCTCCCATGCCTCCCCATTCATCTGCTCTGGCAGCGTCTTCTGGCATTGCACTGAAGCCACTGATTGGCCTGAACATCACTACCTGAAACATCATGGGTCCTCTTCCTGAGGCCTGCAGAGGCCTCTGAAACCGCCCGGTTTCCATTTCGGGATTCGTCCCTCATTCCGCTTGAAAAATCGGAGAGTGCTTCTTTGGAAATAGGTTGGAAATAGATAGAAACCCAGCGGACCCCATTATAGTCTATGGAGTCTGCGGGTTTCCACGGTTAAATGCTTTTTAAGTGGATTGGGTTTCTGTTTTTCAAGTCCCCAAGCAGACTCGAAGAACGGAAACCTGAGCGCAGGTGTGAACCTAGCATAAGCTCATTTGTGTTTCTTAAATTTTGTCCCTGATTTTGGTTTTTATGCTCTATCCTTAGGAAAATATAAGATCCAGGTCAACTTGATTAATTACTCCAATTTCTTTCTTTTTTTTCTCTTTTTTTGTTTAACATTGATGGCTATGGATGGCTGATGGACCACAGGACACCTTCTGTACTTTCAGTACCATAGAAACTTACAGTATGGTCTTGGTACTTGGACCTCCAAGTAATAATTTCAGATACTTCTCCTTTAAATCAAATCTATAAGATAATTGTGTCAACAACTCAAAAAAAAACCCAAAAAGCTTAGAAATTAAAATTCAGTTTGTCATTTGCTGTGCTTGTACTCTTCACTTGTCTAGAGTTGCCCCATTGTTTGTCATCAACGGCAAGTTATGATTGGAAAATCAAGAAGATGGATGATATATACGTATCACTGGGATTGCACACCGTTATTTCAGAATAAATATCTTGACACGTTTCGATTATTATTATTTCTTTACGCTTGTCATCTTCTCAAAATTGGAATTTACAGGTTTATGTTATGATGTTATCATCACACTTAAAATGACAGTTTATCACTCGCTTCATATGTACATCACTTTTGCTCATTTATTTGTACTTTTTGCGTTAATATATTGGGGCAAATTTACAAAACTGTCTAGAGGTGCCAAAAGAAACCAATCACAACACAGCTTTTATTTTTCAAAAGCAGAATATGAAATAAAAAAAACAATGAGTTTTTCTACATAGTCTCAGTCATTTCTCTGATTGTGTTCTTAATCATTGAAAGGGAGTCTGTCAGGCCCAAGATGTCGGTCACAGCCACTCACACTCCCTTTGCTCTATCCTGGGTAGAGATGAGTGAACTGTTTGGATTGAACCAGATTCGGCCCAAATTTTTAAAAAGTTTCGGGCTTGACGCAAATCTGAAACTTTGGAGGTTTGTCACTCGCGACCCCAGAGAATAATAACAGGAGGTGCGGGTCCATTCACCCGGGAGTATGTGACATCACTTAAAAAGCTGTGAAAGCCTGGAAGACGACCCTGATGGAGAGCCAGATGCTGTAAAGTATAACTGCTTTTATGTTTTCACATATGGGTGTGAAGATCCCAGAGTATAATAAATGCACTTCTATTCATGACAAAAAATTTCAGCCAGAGACGAATCTTTGGACCATGAACCAAAGCAAAAATACATCTTCAGATGTTCACCTATCTCTAATCCTGGGTCTCTCATGGCAGACTCCACCTTTGTCCTACTGGAACATACATCTACAGGGTACATGCATGCACTCTGGCCAGTGGTCACCTATCATCAGCAATCATGGTGGACCTGAGAATATTTTAGGCCACTTTCCCTATGGGAAGGTGCCCTTGCAATTTTGTGTCTGTATTATTCTACCTACCTGTATCTTGATCCCAGATATGTTTCTCAACTTTCAACCTGTGCTAGCAGCCTTGCGCTTAGATTTCTACTTTGAATCTGTGCCACCTACCCTGACCCGGGACTGTCTTCTGTCCAAGTAGAGTGTGAACTACTCCAAAAGGTAGTGACTTGGTGGAATCCCTGTCTTAGGCTAAGGCCCAACATGGCATCCCGCAGCAAAAAAGCACTGCGGGAGAAACCGCGGCAGCAACGCATCGCGGTTCTTCCCGCAGTGCTTTGCACAGAAAGTTCGCAGACAGTTTTGGAAATCACTGCATGTCCACATTGACTATTTTCCTGCAAAGTGGGCATGGGATTTGCTAGAATCTCATCCACTTTGTTGTGACTGTAAAACGCCACGTGTTTACTTCACGCGGGGCCCCGGCCTTAAAGAGTAAATCCCTGAACAGGTTAAAGGGTGAAAACCAGGGGAACCACTTAGGCAGCGCCCTTAGGAGTAGCCCCGGGCAAAGTCCATTCAGTGACACAGTGGATCCACCCTTACTGCACTACAAACATATGTAGAGTCAAAGAGTTATCTTACTATGTATAGCAGAGATTAGCAACAGCAGTATACATGTGCCTCTTCCAGCAGCCTCCTCCTCCCTCCTCCCCTCGCCATAGACTTCTATGTTAGAAGTGAGTCTAACAGCAAGAGAGAGGAAAGCAGTCTGATAAATGTAGAAAGTATTTTTCTTAAATAAGATATATTATAAAGTTTCTTATATTTACCTAAACTATCCATTGTTGTATAATCGGCATGCTTTATTATTCTGTTTGCCAGATATTTTGTGCTATTGACATTTGCCAACTCTATTATTCTATAATAGGGCTGGCAAATAAATCACTGCAGAAATTAGCAAATTTACTGACTCATCCTTCAGCCCCCCACTCATAGATAATTTCATCCATTTAGTAAAAGGTTTGTTTTACAGCAAGTGCAATTACCTTAAAGTAAATGAAGTCACTAAGACCTGAATGTCACACAGCGCACAATCCAGCCGTCGTCACCATGTGTGGTTGTTGTGATGATTATAACTTGTTGTGACTGTACAAACAAATCAAATTACATATTCTCCGAGCTGTCATTGGAATGTAATAGACTATAGAGAATAGTAAAAGACAACGGGGCTGATTTATCAAAACTGGTATTTTCCATGCCAATTTTGATAACCCCTTCCCCATCATAGCTTGCACACCTTGTCATAAATTAGGCACCATCCTCCTGGATCCATGCGCCTAAACAGAAATCTATGCTAGCTCTTCATTGGCATAGATTTCTGGCATCATTTAGGCCAGTTTCCATAAGAAGCCTGATGAGGCTAATAGTCCTGTCCCCACCATGTCCCTTTTGAGGAAAGTGACATTCAGGATGTAAAACTTAAAACAAAAAAAAAAAAATCACAATTTTTGCACAAAAAAAATCTGATTTAGCAAAATTTAGCATCTTTTCTTCATGCCTTGTATGGTGCACAAGTCGTGATAAATCAGCCCCCATGTATCTGCCAACAACTATGTAGAAGAAGACAATACGATAAACTAGAGGGAGGTGCTGGATAGTGTATTAAAGGGGTTGCCCCAGAATCATCTGTCCACATGATCGGTGATAAGTGTCTGATTACAAAAAGTTGGAGCAACCACTGATCACAAGAATGGGGGCCCCATGTTCCCTGTTTGAGTGAAGGCATGCACACTGCTACTCCACTCAAAACCTATAGATGCTAGCAAAACCTATAGAAGATAGCACTCTGCTATCATTCCCATAAAGATTATATGGGGTGACAGCATGTTAGCTTAACTTCCCATCAAAATGGGTTTCTATGATTGGCAGGGGTCCCAGCAGACCCCCAAGCAACCAAACCAGACACAGCCCATGCCACACATTGGATCATTGGAAAGAGGTTTGTAAAGGTGCAAATTTTACAGCAAATTTGTCATGCACCAAAAATTGCACCCTTTCCATCATAGATTTAGCTTAATGAATGTGTTCCAGTGGCCAATTTTACCTAGTAAGACAGGGACGTAGCTATAGGGGGTGCAGTGGAAGTAGCAGCACCCATTTCCTGGTGTGTCAGGGGGGCACAATAACCCTTCGAGCACAGAAAAATAACAATGTTACAAATGGTACATTGTAAGTAGGGGCTCGAATACAGATTTTGCACTGGGGCCCAGGAGATTCGAGATAGGTCTATGTCTGAGATCAATTCATTGATGCAACCAAATAACATGCTGATAAATGGTATTAAGATATGACAGTTCTGTTATTTATAGCGGCCTGTCAGATCTTGTATTGTACTCTATTACAATGACATTGTGTCTCTTCAGTCAGACAGCTTGATTTGTAAGGTGACGATGAGATTGGGTTATAGACCTTATAATAAGGATGTGCCAACGCACAATATATGGTACAGCTTTAGCAATTTACAGTATATCTCCAGATTTATGTATTGGCTTAGCGTGCCTGTGCATTTAGGCGTCCCTGTAGGAATAGATGATTTACATATAAATATTCTGAGCAGTGGATTCTCATATGTAATTGATGTGCACTTATATGTTAATAAGGTGTTCAAAGTCAGAGAAGGACACGGGAAAGGCTGCAGAGGGCGCTAGATGTGGCAAGAAGCGTACCATAATGTTCCGTAACACCAGTCATGATTAAAGATGTAGCCTTCATGGTGGGTAGAGTCTAAGGCACCAGAAATATGTGCTTGTAGGTTCATGAAGTGTAAATCTTTCTATCAATGCCAGAAAGAAGTACAAGAATGTATTTCTCAACTGGTAACGTATTTTATGAACAGGACTGTTGATAAATATAATTTACTGTATCAATAAACACATTGCCATGCTATTTTTCTGGATCGATCCCAATTTTTTTTACATTTTAAGGGACCATTTGTGGTGATAACCTTATATTAGGTGAATGCTACTACATTTAGTATAATGGCGCTAAAGCTTGTAGTTGAGTTGAAAACCAAGAATATATATATATTTTTTTAAATTCCAGTTTTATTCTTGTGCTTATCATGTTTATACTGATAGACCCATAAGACAAAAATGATTTATCATATATTGATATGCAGCTATATATACCAGAGATGGGCGAAATGGCAAGTACTGAAAATGATTCGAACAAATGGAGATTCAACTCCGGCAAACTAACATGGTCACCGCTGTATGCTTTGGGAGTATAATAGGTGGAGGCCCAGGGAAGGTGACAAAAATAAAAAACATTCATACTAATCTTCTGTTATGTCTTTTTAACCTCCTCACAGTGACCAGTGTTCTCCTGGTGACGTCATGCCCCCAGGGTCACCGCTGAGGACTGGGTTTGGGCCACCAGCAGTCACATGGTCACACCGAGTGTTATGACCCTGGGGTCCATGAGGTCACCAAGAAAGTGGAGAGAGAGCTCTGGACACCACGAGGAGGCTCAAAAGAGGTAATAGAAGGTGAGTATGAATGTTTTTTTTTACACCTCCCCTGGGCCTCCACCTATTATATTCTGGAATCTGAAGAGACCCTACAGTATAATAATGATACTTTTCACTTTGACATAACTCCAGCTGTGTTTGCCTTAGAGAGCTAGACATTGGATAGATAGGTTCCTAGGAGCCCTGAGAGTGTTCTACACTATGTTTTATAGAGAGGTTCCTAGGAGCCCTGACAGTGTTCTACACTATGTTTTATAGATAGGTTACTAGGAGCCCTGACAGTGTTCTACACTATGTTTTAAGAAATTTTAAGGCGTGGTTCATACCAAACTTGTTCGTCCTGAAAACTAATCTTGGACCCGAGCCACCGAAACTAAACAAATCCTGAGAGATTTGCACATCTCTAATATAGACTATTTATAGTGAACTTATAATAAAATGGAGTCTGTTAATTCAAAATAATAGTAGGCAATGGGGGACATTCAGTAAAGAGGTTGTCCGACCTCAAATAGAATTTTTATACTGATGACCTATTCAGGTGTTGATCACATACTGATTACCTATCCTGTGTATAGGTCATCAGTATAAAAATTTGTTTTGGTGTCAAACAACTCCTTCAAGACCGGTCTTAAACTTTGGCCTGCAGTAGTCAGAATTTGTGACAATTATTAACAGGCCTCTTCAAATTGGTGTACACCTTGGGAAGTCCATGCACCAGAAATTGAAATCAGGTGCTATGAGTTTTCTAGCGTAAATTTTTCGTTGAAGGTCACACCCCTCCCCACCTAACCTACCCTGCCCTCTTTTAAAATTGATGTGAGGTGGCAGAAAAATATTAAAAATGTGTATTGTTAGCGCAGACCTGGTTTCCACCAAAGTTATTTACTTTTTTAAATCCCAGTTAGGGGTTCATATTTGTTCCTCAACATGGTCCACTTACCAGACTAAGGCTCACACTGAGTACATCCCTATTTACCAACAGTTCAGGATACATTACTTACCAATGTCTGATCCTACACAGGCCCATCTTCACTGCAACTCCAGACAAAGCCACACATTACATCTGTGTGCCGAACAGCATCATGTTATTACATTATTCAGCGTCGGAATATAATATGCAGTGGTAGGCTGGAGCAGAAGAGGAGTTCCAGCACATGTAAATAGGGGGAATGGTGCTTGCCTTTCTGCTATTAAGTATGTTAGGAACCCACCCACTGCAAGCTACATTCCTGAAAAACACACCCACCAACTCTAAAACCAGGGGTGTAGCCATAGGGGGTGCAGCAGTAGCAGTCCCTACCGGGCCCTGCACCCTGAGGGGGCCCCAAAGGTCCCTCAGCCACATAAAATATGCCACTATTCTAAATGGTAGGGGCCCCATTACATATTTTGCATTAGGTCTCAGGAGCTTCGAGTTACAACTCAAAACCATCGTCACATGATGGCAACTGTACTCAGCATAGGACAGCATATTCCAAATTACCCTGTGTGGCATCTGTATGGCTTCTCCGTGACACTGTTTGTATAACTATGTCAGGTTCATATTAATTTTTCTAGAAATCCTGTACTTTTTAATTAAAGTTAAAAGGTTGTGTCCTTGACACTATGCATTAATTTGTAAGCGTCTGAAAATAGCTGCTCTCTGGATATTCTAATGAAGTCTCTATGAGCGGCATTCATGGGAATCAGCTGTGGATAAAATACAGCATGCAACTCAGACTTATCTTCATTTTACACAAATACAAATTAGAATACATTCCAAAGGCTCTTCAATGATTTTCCTATGGGCGCCATATTTTGTAGTTTTGTCTTAGGCTTTGTTCACATGAACATAATTAACAGCTGTGTGATGGCCACTTTTTTTTAAATCAATTGATTTCAATGGGGCTATTCACATGACCATTTTCTTGATGATCTGTTTTAACAGGACGTCAAAAAATAGGATGTCCTATTTTTGCCTGTTTTCACTGATCCCTCAAATCTATGAGAACAGGCGCTCCACGGCTGCCAAACACAATGAAAAATGTCCATCATCAATCCTTTTTTTGCATCATGGACGTCTGAATAGAGCCTAATTTTATAAGATATACATTGCCTTTGTAATCTTCAAATCATAGGCCCTAAAAATTGTCTTATATAACAATATACTGTACCTTTGAAATTTGGCACTGTTCCCATGAAACTGCTTGGGAGGGCTCCCATCACACCTGTTGACATGGAAGCGATGATGTCATACAATACCATGTAACATGGAGCATGGAGGTCAATTGCTCTGTCCATCGTAACATTGTTGCAGTCACTAATGGTTGTCAATGACAAATCCTATGCATTCATACATACAGTGGGGAAAAAAAAGTATTTAGTCAGCCACCAATTGTGCAAGTTCTCCCACTTAAAAAGATGAGGCCGGCCTGTAATTCACATCATAGGTAGACCTCAACTATGAGAGACAAAATGAGAAAACAAATCCAGAAAAATCACATTGTTTGATTTTTAAAGAATTTATTTGCAAAGTATGGTGGAAAATAAGTATTTGGTCAATAACAAAAGTTCATCTCAATACTTTGTTCTATATCCTTTGTTGGCAATGACAGAGGTCAAACGTTTTCTGTAAGTCTTCACAAGGTTGGCACACACTGTTGCTGGTATGTTGGCCCATTCCTCCATGCAGATCTCCTCTAGAGCAGTGATGTTTTGGGGCTGTCGCTGGGCAACACGGACTTTCAACTCCCTCCAAAGGTTTTCTATGGGGTTGATATCTGGAGACTGGCTAGGCCACTCCAGGACCTTGAAATGCTTCTTACGAAGCCACTCCTTCGTTGCCCTGCCGGTGTGCTTGGGATCATTGTCATGCTGAAAGACCCAGCCACGTTTCATCTTCAATGCCCTTTCTGATAGAAGGAGGTTTGCACTCAAAATCTCACGATACATGGCCCCATTCATTCTTTTATGTACACGAATCAGTCATCCTGGTCCCTTTAAAGAGAAACAGCCCCAAAGCATGATGTTGCCACCCCCATGCTTCACAGTAGGTATGGTGTTCTTTGGATGCAACTCAGCATTCACTCTCCTCCAAACACCACGAGTTGTGTTTCTACCAAACAGTTCTACTTTGGTTTCATCTGACCATATGACATTCTCCCAATACTCTTCTGGAACATCCAAATGCTCTCTAGCAAACTTCAGACGGGCCTGGATATGTACTGGCTTAAGCAGGGGGCACTGCAGGATCTGAGTCCCTGACGGCATAGTGAGTTACTGACGGTAGCCTTTGTTATGTTAGTCCCAGCTTTCTGCAGGTCATTCACTAGGTCCCTCCACGTGGTTCTGGGATTTTTGCTCACCGTTCTTGTGATCATTTTGACCCCACAGGGTGAGATCTTGGGTGGAGCCCCTGATCGAGGAAGATTATCAGTGGTCTTGTATGTCTTCCATTTTCTAATTATTGCTCCCACAGTTGATTTCTTCACACCAAGCTGCTTGCCTATTGCAGATTCAGTCTTCCCAGCCTGGTGCAGGTCTACAATTTTGTTTCTGGTGTCCTTCCACAGCTCTTTGGTCTTCACCATAGTGGAGTTTGGAGTGTGACTGTTTGAGGTTGTGGACAGGTGTCTTTTATACTGATAACAATGTCAAACAGGAGCCATTACTACAGGTAATGAGTGGAGGACAGAGGAGCCTCTTAAAGAAGAAGTTACAGGTTTGAGAGCCAGAAATCTTGCTTGTTTGTAGGTGACCAAATACTTATTTTCCACCATAATTTGCAAATAAATTCTTAAAAAATCAGACAATGTGATTTTCTGGATTTGTTTTCTCATTTTGTCTCTCATAGTTGAGGTTTACCTGTGGTGACAATTACAGGCCGGCCTCATCTTTTTAAGTGGGAGAACTTACACAATTGGTGGCTGACTAAATATTTTTTCCCCACTGTATATTTAGTACCATGCAAAACTCCAACATAAGAATGCTTTCAAAATTACATGCCAGAATAGACATAGATATGGTAGCCAATGGTGCTGCCCTGTAATGTGCCCTTTGTAAGCAGGTCTTAGACTTTATATATAATAGTCTAGAAGGTATTACCTTGGACTAGCTACTAGTCACATTAACTCCTTCACTTTCTAAGATCATCAAGGAAGTTTTAATTAGTATGATTCTCTTTTCCTATTGTCTGCTGTCTAAAACTTTGGTGTTTCCTATAGTCAGGATCAGCGGCATAGCTGGGGTACAGGGGCGTAACTACCAGGGTAGCAACGGTAACGGCTGCCACAGGGCCCGGGACATTACTGGGCCCCGTGGGCCCCCGATGCTTTTTTTTTTTTTTTTTTTTTTGTTAAATAGGCCATTACCTGCTGGAGTAACCCCAGCAGGTAACGGACCCTATATACTTACCGTTCCCCGGGGTTCTACTCGTGGCCGCCTGCACTTCCGATTCTGCGGAGGCGGCTGTGTGCAGTAGTGGGGATCGGTAGGTAAGGCCGCAGGCCGAATCCCACAATTACTGCTATCATTATACTCTGGGGTCTTTTCAGACCCCGGAGTATAATAATCGGAGGCCCAGGGGAGGTGAGGGAACATAAAAAAACAATGTACTTACCTCTCCTACACTTCTCCAGGCTTCGGGACTGTTTGGTGATGTCCCAGACGTCAGCCGACGTCAGCCTGGTGCAGGTCTACAATTTTGTTTCTGGTGTCCTTCCACAGCTCTTTGGTCTTCACCATAGTGGAGTTTGGAGTGTGACTGTTTGAGGTTGTGGACAGGTGTCTTTTATACTGATAACAATGTCAAACAGGAGCCATTACTACAGGTAATGAGTGGAGGACAGAGGAGCCTCTTAAAGAAGAAGTTACAGGTCTGTGAGAGCCAGAAATCTTGCTTGTTTGTAGGTGACCAAATACTTATTTTCCACCATAATTTGCAAATAAATTCTTAAAAAATCAGACAATGTGATTTTCTAGATATGTTTTCTCATTTTGTCTCTCATAGTTGAGGTCTACATATGATGACAATTACAGGCCGGCCTCATCTGTTTAAGTGGGAGAACTTGCACAATTGGTGGCTGGCTAAATACTTTTTTTCCCCACTGTACAAGGCTGAGCTGTAACTCCATCTGCAGCCCATAGACAAGAGTAGTGCTGTTTATGGATAAAAAGAAAAATAATGTCTCGGCAGGGTGTAAAATTAATTTTAATTTTCTACAACCAATCCCAGGGCTTTGCAGTCATGTATATATATATGGCACTTGACTACCGAGGCCAGTGATCGGTTGTAATGGTCACTTGAACGATGAATATGACTTAATTTTACACCATTTCCTACCCGTGCACTTTTATTGAAAATTCTAAGGCAACTTGGAGTGATTCTCCAATCCTCCTAATGAAAGTCAATATCCAGGTAGAAGAAGAAAATGTTCCCTTGTAACAGAAATTTTCAAGATTTAAGAATGCTTCCCAGTCTTTTAGTAAGATCAAGGTTAGTATAAGGAGGTCACTGAAGTGGAGCAGGTACATGTAAGTTAAGCACAAGGAATTATAGACCAAGGTATAATTTAAGGCATACTTCTTAGCCAAATGGCTACCTGTAAGTAACCCAGGACCTCCTGATTATAGAATTTAGGTTGGGCAGTTTAAGGTATTTTTGAACTTCCAGCCATTAGACTGGGTTGGCTATGCCTGGCACTTTTTATTGTTAATGTTTTATTCTATGCTTACTTTGCATGTTTGTACAGTATATTACTTGGACTTCTCAGGCTGTGGTGGTCTTATGGACGTCTCTTTTGGAACTTGGTGTCTTCTGATGGTCTTCAGCTAGTAATAAGACTTCATGTAGCTCTTTTTGTATTCACAACATAAGTTGTCTAGTTTACTACATGTAAAAAAAAATTCTAATCTCCAATATAATGGTGAATATCGAGTGGCCTTGATGGGATGTAATGTCTGCAGAGACCAGTAGAGTGCAGAGAAAGATGTGGTTAGAGGGGGAAATGGTGTGTGAAATGTACAGAATGTTTCCTACGGCTGGCGGTGGCACTTTACCAAGATACAAGGAGGTGCACCCAGCTCACATTAAGGAAATATATAAAATGTATTCTGCAATTCTGTCAGCCACCCTCCAAAATAGAAAATCCTACCAATAATACCAATATATTGTGGACTCCATAATGAGTAAAACCTTAACTGAGCATACACAATGTTTGTTCAGTTATTTATTACATATATTTATGTGTCTCGGAGTATACTATTAAAACACTATATATATATTTTTTTTTATTTTTATTGCTATTTTATTATATCTGCAGGAAGCAAGTTATAGAACTGGAAGGGCTGGTAGACTGTTGTAGAGTCGGGAATGGATTAGATTAAAGTTGATCAAAGAATTTTGTGGGGTCCCATTTCAAACCTGATACACAGACCCCGTCTGAATTCCTATAGCAGCCACATATACTAAAAACATGCATCTTATTCTTGCCTGGATATGATTTTCAAATTCCATCAGGAATCCCATTTTCCATAAGAAATGGGGTCCAAGAGCTGAGCAGTGAATACCTATGGCTGACAGCAAAGTGCCTAGAAAATACTATAAAATTTTATAGAAAACTGTTGAAATTGATCTATTCCAAATCTCACTTGTGTCCTGGTTCATAAATATGTAGCTTGTCAATTTAACGTATACAAAAGAGATACGTGATCGCAACAATATAGAGGGAAAGTTTCAGTAAACTTTTTAAAAACACATTAAAGAGAAAGTGTAACTTTTCTTCTCCTCTGAAATGCTGATGCATTGACAGTTCCCATGTTGTTCAGCTGTTTGATCACCACAGGGATCTAAGACTTCTGTTTCTTTGTATATCACTGCAGGTTGGGAAGTATACTCCGATAAGGACAAGGAAAACGCGAAGTCCGAAGTAAACAAAAAGAGTGAATGCTCAAAGTATGATCTGTCATTTGTGTTGCTGCTTGGACTTCTTGATGATCTGGAGGTTTACAAGTGACCTCTGTGACAGCTTGGGGGAATTAAACTCAAAATGGCGGCTTTTCCTGGTCCGGACAGCGGTCGTTCATGGTACTGGGCGCCGGAAAGATAGCTTTCAGACGGTCCAAGTGTAAAATAAATGTGGCTTTATTCAGCTTAACTGCAACATAACAAAACAACAAAAAAACCTATGCCACAGTTAGGGCCTAACTCACTCCTTGAGTCCCTAACTAGCCTCTGGGGCAATAAGAGCTTGACTTAGTCTCTGTAAGTCCTCTCTGGATCCCAGCCCTCTTGGACAGACTGCCTCTCTGTCCCTGGCTGGTCCTGACTATTGCTCAGCTCCAGCAACAGTCCCCTGTGGACCCTAGCACTTCTGGCACAGACCGTCTATCTGTCCAGGTGGGTCCACCATCTCCTGCTTCCTGCTTCCTTCTCCAGACTACTGGAGTTACACCCAAAGGCGTGGCTGAGAGCCTTTTCTGGCCTGGCCTGGGTCGCTCAACAGCGCCCTCTGGCTCACATACTTACACCTCACAAAGGATAGAACCTTACACAGGCAGGACAAAGCCATAATGTGCAGTCAAATGTTATATCCTCAAATGGGTTGTCCAGGACTGTGATATTGATTTCCACTTCCTCTTCTCAGACCAGTGACATCATGTCCATTGGTCACATGAGCTTAGTCCAATTCTAATAAGCAGCAGTACCAAGCACAGCCACTCTAACATATGGCGCTGTGCTTGGTAAGTAGTGAAATGGCCACTGCAGTCAGTATCATAATCCTAGACAACTTCTTTAAGCTGGTATATTGTACACTAGAACAAAGGAATTTGGAGCTGTGTATCTAAACAATACAATTCTGACAGCTATAAAGATATAGTAATAAATTAAAGAGATTAAATAAAAAGAACAATACTTAAAGCTAAGACACCACATAGCGGGCCGCAGAAAAAAGCGCTGTGGGAAAAACCACGGTGGCAATGCATTGCGGCTTTTCCGACAGTGCTTTCCTCTGTGGACTTTCTGCTTCCACTATACCTTTAGGGACTGCCGGTGTTTCTGTAGGTATAATTGACATGCTGCGATTTCCAAAACTGTGATGGTTTAGGAAATCACAGCGCGTCTGCTGCGAGTAGTTTTCCGCAGTGTGTGGATGGGATTTGCTAGAATCTCATCCATTATGCAGGGACTGTAAAACACTGCGTTTCTTTCCCATGGTGTTTACGCCACGGCCAAACCACAGCGTTTACACCACGTGGGGCCCCAGCCTTAATGTTAGTATGGATAGGATTGAGGCAACACCCATGTGGCTCTATTATCATGTTGCCTTCAACGCTTGTGCTGTCATCTGGTCATTTAGAGCGTGGTATTTCCTGTTTCGGCATGATATCTCATCTGCTAATCACATGTTTTGCATTGGGGCCCAGGAACTTCAGGTTACGCCTCTGCCTGTCAGCAGCTATGTGAGGAAGGGCATTGACCATCAAATGCTGGGAAGTCAAAGTACCAGTTAGATAAGTTAAGTACAATAGTTTATTTAAAAAAAAAAAAAAACACACGCAATGGGAGAATAAGTGGATAAGTCCATTTTGCTGGAGTTTACCTGGGTGTAATTTGCACCAAAGTCACACAATGTTTAGAAGTTTGGTGCATCTATTAGGCCTAATCACGGTCAGCTCTCCACCTTGTTCATTTGCGGGTGGTGTGCTGTCCATTTTTTTTTCTCTTTTTACAGTTCCTATGCATTTCTATGACGCTGGATTCTGAAAACCAGATAAAAGATAAGCCTAGGTCTTCCTATCCTAAGATGTCACTCTGTTTTATACACCAGTCCCTCAATGGGTTTGCAATTTTTTTTTCAAAGTTTTAACAAGTATTGCATTTGGTGTAAAAATGCAAAAAAAGATCAAAAAGTTGCAAAGCTCCATTTTACAATTTCTTTTTTTTAATATACTAAAGCTCTGGAGTGTAGGGAGTATATTTACTTTGGGGTTCTTCATGCTTACTTGTTTTTTTAACTGTAAGCGATGGGACAGATTTTTAATCAGTGCAACATTTCTGACACATTAGGGGGAAATTCGTTTTATGGCTCAGAAGTGGCACATTTTTGGAATGCAGCTTCTTGTGCAAAAAAATGTTCCTTTTTGTTCATTTTATGACCTGCTCACGACTTTTGAAAAAAATGCATGGAGCAGGTCAGGAATCCTCGACCCAACGGACTTACTACAACTCACATGAGAAAACTGGCATGAGTTATACCTGAAACCTATGCCAGTCCCTTACTAGTGTAGATTTCAATTCTGGTGCATGAAACCTTCCGTGACGCACCAGAATTATTTAGAGGCTCGAGCTTGCAAGCCAGTGCTTACATTATTAAGCGATGCCCAATGTGCCAGTCTTAATAAATTCCCTTCATTAGATTGGACCTTCCACCAACTCCAACTTTTTGCATTCTTCAAATGCACTACTTCATTCTGGAGCAGCTGGAATTTTTTTTCTGCAGCCCTCACCATTCCTGAGCAATCACTTCTGAAAAGATGCTCTTTACAAAAAGAGGAAACTATCCGTTTTTAACATCCATCAATGTGTCATGTATTTTTTATCTTGTCTCTTTATTTTGCATACTTCTAACTGTCAGTTAAAAATAAAAAACAGAAGAACTTCATTGGTCTAGTGATCTATTTTTTTTTTTTACCCAACCCACTCATCTATTAAAAATGGACCCATTGACCTGTATTAGTCCATCTGTGAAAACGGACAAAAATTGGACAATTGCTAAAATTGTCGAAAACAATCATGCCCTTTTGTGTGGCATTACGTAAAAATATATGGAAACAGGGATGCCTCTAGAGGGGATGCAGTTGCACTTGGGCACGAGTGCCTTAGAGGGCTCATATGGGTCTCATCCCAATGTGAGGAGACCAGTACTATTAAAGTTATATTAGAGTTGGGGGCCTGGGATAGATCATGCATTGGAGCTTCATGTTATGCCTTTGTATGGAAGAACATACTGTATTACATTTGAATGCATTTTTTTCAGAAATAAACACTACATAAAGTACATTGAACCCCCCCAAATAAAATACTTGCGCGCAACCAGTCTTAAATGTAGACAATGCTGGCCATGCCCACAAGATAAGTCTAAAAATGGGAAATGAACCGTCAGAAAAACATTATTTTTGAAGCAAGTGATTAATAAATGTGTGAAAAATTGGACACAACAAAACTTTGGTGCAAACAGTGCCATGAAACTGGGGCGCTCCACATATAGCAAATGTGGGCCACGGTACATGTGACTGATTGGACTATGCGGAAACTTTTTTAATGATACCAAGATTTAATACATATATATATATATATATATATATACATTTAGCTGATAATTTCCCTCCAAAGCATTATGCTTTCTATTTTGTGGAATTTTTTGTCCCCGGCTTACTTCACTTCATTTGCATGTCTATCTTTTAGTATTCTCCATAGGCCCTATTGACTATAGCACAATCTGGCTGGGATGTAAAATCAGGCTTTTAAATGCATCAAAGTCACAGCAGTTTTTGGCACAATTGCATTGAGGGATATGATACTAAATCGGGCTACATTAAATATAGCTTGTAATGTAATTTACACATTTCACATTCCGTCAATGTTCTCATATATCATTAGTTACACATAGATAATCATATTCCTGAATCCCTCAATATTCTGAAAGATGTCACTGTCAAGATGTATAGTGCTCATTGGAGAGATGGATATAAATCAGTTAAAATAAGATATCTTTACTGTATGTGCCCTGTCATATCCAGTATTCGGTTCCCAAGGATATAAGACCAAGCTACTGTATATCTCATTCACAGAGGTGGAATATGATGCTCCTGGACCCAAAGACAAAATCTGTACCAGGCCCCTAGCTATAATGTATTGTTATATAACTGGTCCCTTCATATTAGGAAGAGACACCTTATAGGCCCACCAAAACTCCTGGATCTGGGAGCAACTATACCCGCTGTACCCACTCAAGTTGAATCTCTGCTCATTCCATCTTACACTAGGTTCACACTAGCGTTCGAGCCTCTCCGTTCCAAGTTCTCCATGGAAGACTTTTCTTTCCACTGTTTTTGGCGGAAACTGGGCGGAAACCCAGCGGACCCAATTATAGTCTGTGGGGTCCGTGGGTTTCTGCCTGTAACCACTTTTTAAGCAGATAGGGTTTCCATCTTTCGAGTCCCCGAATGGACCAGAAGGACGGAAACCCAAATGCTAATGTAAACCTAGCATTATCAGTGACCTAAAATATTGCTTCTACGTGCAAAATATAGACGATGTAAGATATGTTGAATGCACACGGAATTGGCCACTTTGTTACAGACAACTGTGCTTTCATGACTGGAGCTTCCTTGTGAAAACTGGACACTACAGTAAAAAATCAAGTGACAAGTTTTCCATGAGATCAGTTAGAGTGTGAATCGAGTGAACTGAGGGACTTTAAAGGGTCACTAACCTTTCAGAAAACTTAGTTTCATTTAATAGACCATGTGTATCTGGATGAAGATGTAAGGCACTTTAATGAACAATGTTGCTGTTTTCTGCTCTCTAAAGTTTTGGCGCTAGGTGTCTCCCTTGCAGCTAATTTGTAGTTCACTCTCTGTTACAAGGGAATTCCTGTCCATAGTCCATAGCTCTGTTCCATCTTCACAAATAGAATGGAAAGGATTGATTCTCACAGCCTCCATACAGGTCTGTAAACAACTTTCTCTGTGCAATGGACTGAACATTCTGCACATCTCACAGCTTACAATGTAAGAGAAATCATCTATACACTTGTGTCTACTTCTGGCTTCTGGCCGAATAATATTGCACGCCGCACTTTTCAGTTTTTTATTTTTTACAAAAGTTTAAAATAACCAATAAATTTCGTTCCACTTCACAATTGTGTCCCACTTGTTGATTCTTCACCAAAAAATTTAAATTTTATATCTTTATGTTTGAAGCCTGAAATGTGGCAAAAGGTTGAAAAGTTCAAGGGGGCCGAATACTTTCGCAAGGCACTGTATATAGTCATAGAATAAACTGCCCAACAAGTCCCTGCACATATTTCAACTTTTTAAAGAAAACTCAGTTATCCTTTAACCAAAGCCTAGTCGTCGATGCTACAGTAGCCAGGATCAGTATTTCAAACACTGACAACCTTGTGGGATTTTCCCCTGCAATAGTGTAGAGAGTATACCAAGAACTATGTGATTGAGGAAAAACATCCAGAAAAAGGGATCCTGAAGGGGTCATAGGAGGA
Organism: Leptodactylus fallax; assembly: GCA_947044405.1. Taxonomy (NCBI): domain Eukaryota; kingdom Metazoa; phylum Chordata; class Amphibia; order Anura; family Leptodactylidae; genus Leptodactylus; species Leptodactylus fallax. The sequence goes on from CAMRHE010000151.1 coordinate 481,971, forward strand.
TGTTAAGAATTGTTCTGATCCAGGTGGCGCATAGTCAAGCAAAATCGCAACCAAATACAACAATAATGTACAACTATGATATTTCTTTATCTAATAAAGGCAAGACTCAAGTGGGCAACAGCAAATAAAAAAACAACATAAAATTAATTCACTGATATAATATGATGGACATACTGTTATGTTTGCCTCTGAACAGAATAGTAACAAACGTGAAATAAACTGGTTTATTGAACAAATGCAAAGTAAACAAAGGCAGACAAAATAAATGAAAATCAAAGCAAAATAGGCAGGTGGACAGTAGCAGGGGAATTATCCCTAATATTTCACCCTGGCTACACCTGCCTAGTTTTCCTCTGATAAGAGGACACCTCACAGGAACCTAAATAGAGACCCTAGAAGTTTGCCCTAAAAGGAACTCCGGAGGACAATGTACTCACACTCACAAAGTCCACTACACAGTCACCCTGACAGCTGGCCAGAGAGTAAACAGACAAGGCTAGTATACAGACTGTAGAACTACAGATCACAGGAAAGGCTGAACACAAGAGTGTAACCAGCAGAGAACTGGAGTAAAGCCCCAGCTTGAATAGCACATCAGAGGTTGAGGCAGAACCTCATGGAAAACCCCTCCCAAACCACAGACTTTAGCCCTACAATAGTTAACCCTCGCCAGCCCGGACCAGCCGCCTAACACATACATGGCATTTCAGTAATTTTATACACCATACACATAAATTTTACAACCAAATGATGACCTAGAAAAGAAGTCTAACAGAGGTTTTGTGAAAAGATGTGTCACTTTTTACTCTTTAAGGAAAGTTATTCACCATAACCCAGCATACCAACCAAGCCCCGCAGATATTCAGGTTAGGGTCACCTGAATTAAACAGCAGCGCTGGAGTCCTAGGTTCGAATCCTGCCAAGGACAACATCTGCAAGGAGTTTGCGTGGGTTTCCTCCGGGTGCTCTGGTTTCCTCCCACACTCCAAAAACATACTGATAGGGAATGTAGATTGTGAGCTCTATATGGGACAGTGACTGTCAATGTCTGTAAAGTGCTATGGCATATGATGGCGCTATACAAGTAAGCATAAAATAAAAAATAAACAGTGTTTTTCCCTTGTGTGACCACCCAGTGGTTTTGATGTGAATTACAGCCTGTCAAGCATTTTGATAGCATGCCATGAGACGGTATTGAAATTACATAATGAGAAATTGGAGCCCACAATGAAATTTGTGAAAAGGCTGAACCCATCTATTCCACTATAGATGTAGTGGTCCAAGTTGTCCAATGTCTTTGCTTGACAAATTGAACCAACATATGGAAAAATCATTGAATAATCAGCACTCCATGCACAAAGGTAGCAGGTGTTGGCTTACCACTTAAAGGGGTTGTACAGGATTAGAAAAACATAGCTTTCTTCTTCAAAATAGAACTTCTTCAGTCTGCAGGTTGTGTGCAGCACAATATAATGCCACCCGCTGGGATAATATGAAAAACAATATTTTTCACTAAGGCAATACTTTCATAAAGCAAGCACTAATAGCTACGCAAGACAATGCTGTCAAAATGCTATATATATTGTTATATAAGCTGTATGGAGATTGTCATCTCAGTTGATAATTGTTTCAGTGTTGAATATTCTTATATAAAGGAAAATGCTGTGCTTGTTTCTGAGCAGGTGATTTATTCTCTCCTATATAAGGTGTCCTTTCTGACTAAATCACATTTGACAAGCCTATTATGTGGTTACAGTAGGTTCACTGGATTGTGCCAGTCATCTGAAAAAAAAGCCACTCCACCCGCACCACTGGACAGTCAAAATAAGAGAAATCCTTCTTAATACTCTTAACTTTTTCACTTTTGTGATGCCTATCAGATAACATTTTATTTTTAAGGATTAACTAGGGATTTTATCTAATTTTATTAACATTGGAACAGAGTTTTGTATAAAAAAAAAACACTTGTAGGAAAACTAGATAGCATGCAGGGCACCCGGTGGTTGAAAAAATACTAAATAAATATGCTGCAGAAAGAAACACTTGAAGTGTTGTCTTTATTGGAAACACTTATGCCACCTACTGCTCCCTTCATCAGGCCATCACATTGATACTATACAGTACAATAGTAACTAGTTATAGCACTATAGTAAATAGTACAAGAAGAAATAGTAATAGTACTATGGTAAATAGTACAATAGTACATATTGTCAACCAGGAGGGGAACATGAAAATGTGGGGGCAACTGGAGGGGAACAATATAATATAATGTCTGAAGGGCCACTGGGGTGGAGCAGGTTAATGTCTAAGGGGTTACAGGAGGGGGGGCAGGTTAAAGTGTGAAGCATGGAGGGGCATTTGACTGTGTGATGGGCCACTCAGAGGAATAATATTGTATGGGATCACTAGGGAATTATACTGTGTGAGGGCCACTAAGAGGCATTATACTATGTGGGGACCATTGAGAGAGCATTATAATTTGTGTGGGTCAGGTATTTCTAAGTGGTGGTGGGGCCCTTATGAAACCTTTGCACTGGGCCACCAATGTGTTAAAATGGCCCTAATGGCGCTCAGAGGCTCTAGTTTCCAAACTTCATTGCCATGTACCATCATATGATGTCTCCATATAACACATATTACAGAGTTAGTTTCCTCTAGAAATTCCTTTTAAGGAGAATACCATCATTATACAGAATCTGATGGAAAATACCATGAAAATCTTTGATCTAATGATCATATATCATATAATGATCATGTATAATCAATATAAATCTTTGATATATAATGATCTGTATGAGTCAGACAGATAAAACTCCCTATAAACTTAGAGGCCATAGAAGTTAAGTATGTCCTCAATGACTGCCGTGGGTCCTTTATTACAGTTCCGTGCAATACGGAGATTGTATGGAGCCATTACATGCTTGTGTGCATGAATCCTTACTGATGTGATTTTTTTTTTCTTTTTTACAGAAATTAGTCCTGCTGCCCATTGGTATATAATGCTATATACTATATACAGTGTACGATCACTCAGTGCAGACTGGACAACAGTATAATAAAGATCACACACATGCATTGAAGTGCAAGAGCATGCAATACGGCTACAACCCTACACTATACAATACATACTGCACTACTGTACATCAACATAGTCTAATAAAGTACATGTAGGAGATGGAGAAAAGGGGACGGGGCAAGGGGAGGGAATTACAGGTATTTTGAAAGGTAGACATCCAGGGTTTAAGGGAAAAGGGTATCCATCCATTCTTTATTGGTGTTAAATATTATTAGATTACAATATTCCTTGCATATAAGGATTTCTCCTGACAACACCCCTCTATCTTATGGTACATGGGTGTGGTAAGGGTACACTTATTTTAGTGTTTTCCAAATACAGTTGCAAATAGTTTAAGGATGCTGGGGAACACCCCTTGAATGTATATAAATGATTGACAGACACACATGGCTGGGTCTTTCAGTCTTTATCTAACACCTTGAGAGATGTCGGGATTGTCCAACAGAGGCCAACATACAGATGAACAAGCATGAACCAAGATGGAACTCCAAGAGATCGAGCTTGAAGAAATCTAACTATGAGCTTCTCCCACAATGTAATCTAATAAGACATTGACTGATATTTCGGTTATTCTGGAAGTTTTTCCTGTATCTAATTTTCCATGAAGACTTAAATAGATTTCCATGTTTTTATAAGAAGCCAAGTCCTTCAATAATGTCACCTTATGGGTAAACACGTAAGGAAGAATTTACCCAAGTACTGTATATAGTATTTTACAATTGGTATCTGGACTGTCCATACAGTTTCCAAATATGCCTGTTACTCAGCTTTGAAGCTACATCTTCATGTAAATCGCAGTGTTTTAATATGCAAATGAGGGAAAAGTGCTTTGTGTGAGACTCAAATCCCATGCAAGCTAAAGCAGGGAACTTGTCCCTAATTTGCATAGGAAAAAAAGGGAGATTTACATGAAAATGGGGCTCCAAAGAAGAATAACAGAGCCAGATTCCATATGTGGAATCACCTCTACATGGTACAGGGATTAGGTTTATAATTCACTGCTGACAGACTCCCATTACTGCCCCAGGTATGCAAAGTCAAGTCTTAGAGTTCATGCACACATCTGTTTCATCTTCAGTGTTCTATAAATTTTTAACCTTTCTTAGACATCCATGTTGCATCCATGCTTCGGTTTTTAATGTCCAAGATTTCCATTTTCCATCTGTTTTTCAATGGTCTCATAGACTTAAATGAACTAAAATGGGCAAGGTGTATAAAAACAAAATAGATGAAGAGCTGTTAAAAAAAAGTGGATGTGTGTATTGCACTTGACTTGAAAAAAAGCACAGACGTTAAAAATCTAATATATATCATCCCTTACAGTTTTTAATCTCTTTTTTGTTTTTCTACATTTTTATATAAAAGTCTTATCGACATTCTCCTATTAAAATGGAGGGATCCTGTGTAATGGAATGGAGCAGTACGTCGCTCAGGTGCGCTGCCATGAAACTCATTTCTATGGGACTGCTGAAGAGAAGCCAAATACAGCACTCTGTGATCTCTGGAAGTCTCATAGAGTTAAACAAAGCAGCACCTCATAGACACGATGAGTGGTTCCACTCATATGGGGACACAAGTTTCCCATATTCTTGATGGGTCCCAATAGTCAGATCTCTACCAGTTATTTCCTATCTCCTACCCCTTTAGTAGGATAATAAAAGTTACTATAACATCATGACAATGTAAGGCTATGTTCACATCTGAATCAGAGTGAGCTTTTTTTTTTTTTTTATTGTGTCATGGGGTGTTTGGTAACCTTTTTTGTAATATACTTTATTAACCTATCTAACTTCCTTTTTAATAGAAAGCAGGTTGTAACATTCTCCTTAGCCACCCTCTAACTAAGCTGTTACTAAGGAAAGTCCGTACACATTTGTATTGTTAATAAGCAGAGCTGAAGTATTTACCAAAGTGGGGGAAGGTCACTTCAAATGGCTATATCTTTGGTTGTATACCACCTAGAAAAATGCTGCATATAAAATCACATTTCCAACTGTACTTTCTTGTGATATCAGAATAATTTCTAGTTGGTATAAAACTGGAGATAGAGCCATTTGAAATGACCATCCCCCTTTGGAAATACTTCAGCTCTGCATGTTGCCTTGAATACAGGTGTATGGACAGAGTCTCCCTGGCAATGTTTAGGTTGGGTTCACACTAGCATAATCTTCATATTGTTCTGGTCTGTCGGAGACTTGTTGGTATTTAATATTAGACAGATCTGCTTTGACTGTTTAGTCCATTATTCTGTTCCTATAATAGATACATAGGGAATGGGAACTAACCATCAATGTGAATAGAGTGGATCGGCATAGTTGGTGACATCACGCACCAACCCCTACTGCTTGCCAACCCCAATGTAAAACTGTCAGAGGAGCCAACAGGGCGTATTTTTGTTTTTTGGTCCCACATATTTTACAGTATATACTACATTAGATACCCGGGGCTGATACACTGTAGAAGTTGGCCTTTTTATTCCATAGAAAAGTTTTTTCAAGTGAAGTAGCAAAAACTGTAACTTTCCTCGCTTTATGTTTAGAACATATTCTGTTAGGTTGTGTAATGTCACTTACATTCTAAAGAAATGAAATAGTACACCACCTAGTTACTAATATAAATCTACTTTACTGGGTCTAATAATAAAAGAGAAATTATATTTCTGTATAATTGCTAATAATGTCTTTGGGCTACAGCCAAAGTACTCCAACAATTAGCACAATAAAATTGGTGTCTAATAAATTTACTGAGCAAATGCAGCTCCATTTCTTATTATGTCTTAATATAATACAGTAGAGATATTCAACCTGTGAGTCTCCAACTGTTATGAAACTACAACTCCCAGCATACTCTGACATACGTAAACTGTAGAGACTATGGGGGTAACTACCCTTGTTTATATATGTAATAGCGAAATTACTATAATCTGCTACAAGAGCTAGATGTGGACCTACTAAGTCACTATTAGATTTGCCTTGGGGTCAACAGGAAATGTAGTCTCAGGCTACATTCAGATAACCATGGTGCAAAATGGCTTTTGAAAATCGTCCATTTGTTGCAAACGAGGGGCATCGGTTTTCATGGATCCCCCATACTGTCATACCTCCATATTGCGAAATTCATAAACTTCTATTACAGTTTACCTTCAATTGGCTTCTGTGTGTCATAGTAACTGATCTCTGCCCCTGGATCACGCTCTGGGGGGCAGAGATCTAAGCAACATGGTGACGTCTGTGTGCTCCACTATTTACATACTCTGTTCAATTGACCAAGGCATCCAAAGAGTAAAATGGCAGCAATCATCTGCAACCGGGTTTTCACTGTGTAAAACATTGGAGATAGTGTTGGACTGGGGTGCTGAGGGCCCCCTGATGGAATTTATTCTGGAGACCCACTCTACAGGTAAATGCAAAAATTACCTTCCTCCCTTTTTATTCAGTATTGCACTGCTACCTAGCCCTTGCTTTAGATTAGGGCCCCATAGTTCTGTGAGCAATATGATTGGTACTGAGGGCCACAAAGTGACAGTAAGGAGATAGTGGTCAAACTGCCTCAATGCCTAGATGTCATTTCATCCACCTGATGCGCCTATCTGTAATATACATAAAAATGAGTTTCAGTCTGTCTGTCTGTCTGTCTGTCTGTTCTTTATGCGTGACTAAACGACTTGACCAATATTCACCAAATTTGGCACACATGTACATCAGGTGTCCGGGAATATTATAGACTGGGTCTCAGCTCTCTTGGACGTACCGTTCCTGAGATACAGTATTCCCAAAAAATGACCAACATTAGCTAATACAAGCATGCAAGTCTTTCACTCATATTCCAACTGCCATATACACGGTTACATGGCCCTTATCAGCCAATAAGAGCTCGCAGGTGCTTACTCTCCTCAGGCACACAGGTTTCCGTAGCAACCAACCTATTTATGACCTGTATTAGTCAATAGCAGTTTGCAGGTCCTTAAATATTCAGTCATATCACATGTATCAGCCAATATAAGTTCACATTTAATTTACCAGGTATCCATAACAACACAGCCATAAATAGACTACCTATTCTGGACTCAGTGGCGTAACTAGGAATGGCTGGGCCCCAAGGTGAACATTTGACATGGGACCACCCTCGGCAACCGCCTCCCCCCACAAACTGCATTCCTACACACAGTATTCTGCCCCATACTGGCCCCTGTACACGGTATCATAGTGGCCCCTTCATATAGTATTATGCGCACTCCCCTCTACCTCTTCAATGTTGGACCAGATGTCACGTGAGCCAGGCATGCATCGCAACACATAATGACGTCGGACTGGCCCACCGACATCTGGGACGTCGCCAAGGATGCCCGAAGCCTGTTTAAAAGACCCCAGAGTATAAGGATAGCAGTGTTTGTGGGATTCACGGCCCGCAGGCCTTACTTACTGATCTCCACTCCTGCTCACAGCCGCCTCTGAAGCGTGAAGGTGAAGCGCAGGCGGCCATGAGCAGGAGCAGGGATTGGTAAATAAATAGGGCCCATTACCTGCTGGTGTTACACCAGCAGGTAACGGCCTATTAAAAAAAAAAAAAAAAAACACATCAAGGGCCCGCCAGGACCCCTAATGTCCCGGGCCCTGTGACAGCCGCTACCACTGCTGCCCCGGTATTTATGCCACTGACTGGACTGCCATACTGGATTTCATAAATTGAAACATTTGAAACTACTCATGCCCCCTGCAGAAAAACGCATGGCTGCTGTTCGAGCTAATGAAAACTCTCAGCAGACCCAAGCCTGTCTCTAATCTGACAAGATATGTCACAGACAACAGCGAGCTGCTGAAACAACCCAGCAGACCCAAGCCCGTCTCCAATCTGACAAGGCATTGTCAGCCACATGCACACAGCTGCACACCATGTTTCCATAACAACCCAGCCATTTTTCTTCACTGCTGTAGGTCAGCTTTAAAGGGGCAGGGCGCTGTGGATGACACTGTTACACAAGGTCACATACACACAGCTTTACTCCAGGTTTTCCATAACAACCAATCACAGGTCTTTCACTGATATCCAAACTGAGATACACATGATCACATGACGCTTATGGACCAATGGAAAATCACAGGTTCTTAAGTCTTGACATACACACAGCTTTACACCAGGTTTCCATAGCAACCAAGCTATTTATGACCTGTATGAGTCAATAGCAGTTTGCAGGTCTTTAAATATTCAGTCATGTGACATGTATCAGCCAATATAAGTTCACATTTCATTTGCCAGGTTTCCATAGCAACACAGCAACACAGCCATAAATAGACTGTACCTATACTGGACTGCCATACTGGATGTGAAGTGCAAAGCTGGCCAATTCTTATGGGGTCACTACACAAACAAAAAATAAAATATACCCGTGCGAAGCCAGGTCCTTCTGCTAGTATACAATAAAATGGATAGTTAAATATTCTTCTATGTTTATTATCTGGGCATATAGACTGGCTTAGCTGTGGTTTTTTACCTATCTCTATCTACAACAATAAGTGCATTGTGCCATGCATCTCATGCTGGGGTTGGGGGGCTAGGGGTTCACCAGTGGATTCACCTGCTACCCTATGGGACAGTTAGAGACTGATAGGAGACCTAGTAGTTATGGTGCCCACTCAGCTCCTGAGCAGTGGCCATGTTTAAAGTTACGACATCCACTGTACTATTACAGTGGATATCGGGAAGGGGTTAAAAATGGCAATGAAAAATGCTACAAAATCCTCTGTGTAAATCTAGTCTAATTTACTGAAGACGGATGGCGCTGTCGCCAAGGGTATATAGCGCTACCATATTAATTTTCCCTTCTTTAATATCAGTATTATTGTAGTTTTATAGTCTTTCAGCCCATCTGTTTTATATTACAAGCTGATTCTAATAAAGTAGAAATATTTAGGTATGATTTACTGGCGAGAATATTTTATTGGAATGGTTAGCTCTCTGGTGAGCTCTATGGCAGAATCACTTATTTATTCCTAGATTGCTAATTTTATCCCTTTAACCTTCACTATGTGTTAGATACGTGAACATGGTGTGTTGTACTATTTATCAATGGCGCTGCTCTTTACATAGGAGTACTTTGGGTTAATAGTTGTTTGTTTGATATTTACCTTAAAAGTCTAATAAAAGCAGAATAAAAAAATCTTGTCAGATGTTTAAAGGGGTTATGCAGAGATATTCATTTTATTACATTGCAGTCACTGCACTGAAGAAACAGCTTACTGATATACAAGAGGGTCCCCCAATGGAGGGGGGGGTGGAAATCTTACTCCTCCGCATTGCCTGCAGACTCTTTGATTCTTGGTCTCATGACTGATAAACTGTAAAAAAAAAAAAAAATGGTAAAAAAAATCCTAAACCAGAAAAAGCCAAATAGGGGCAAAACACTAGTTCAAGCTTTATACAGAGTGTTAAATAGAAATGTGCGAACGGTTCGAAATAAACCAGATTCTACCTGAATTTTCCAAAACCTTCAGGTTAGACCCAAAACTTTGCGGGTTCATCACCTGTGAACCGGAAATTCGTACCTCAGAGTATAATAATTAGAGGCGCAGGGGAGGTATGAAACATAATAAGCAGTTATATTCAATTTCTCTCACCTCTCATGGGCATCCTCTCCAGCTCTCCCTTAGGGTCCTCTTCTGGCCCACTGGGTGTCATCACCCAGGGTCACCAAGAGGTCTGTAATTGGGCCTTAGCGGTCACATGGGATGTCCCGATGTCATGGTGCAATCACAGTACTAAATGGTGATCATAGGAATGTGAGTAACAAACTTATAAAACCCAAAACAAATCTTCAGGCCAAAACATTGAAAGAAAATAAAAATCTTGCAGCGCTGGAGTCCTGGCTTCAAATCCTGCCAAGGACAACATCTGCAAGGAGTTTGTATGTTCTCCCCGTGTTTGCGTGGGTTTCCTCCGGGTACTCCGGTTTCCTCCCACACTCCAAAGACATACTGATAGGGAATGTAGATTGTGATCCCTATATGGGACAGTGACTGATAATATCTGTAAAGCGCTGCGGAATATGATGGCGCTAAACAAGTAAGCATAATAAATAAATAAATAATCTCTAGTGCCAAACAATTTCTAACCCAGAGATTCTGTTGTGTTAAAATGCTTGTGAGTATAATGGAATAAATGTCTTTTCTCTATCAAAATTGCCAGAAGGTATTTGCACTATATTGTCATTTCTTCCACCTAGGGATGCAGAGGATGAAATTATTGACTTACTTCTGTATACCAGTTCCCTCCGGTACAACAAGAGGTGAGAGACCGGAATAGATTGACACTGTTCTATCTTGGTTACAGTATATTCCGGATACACTTGTAATGAAAGACCCGCAGAGGCTTTATAGTTATGAGTTATGTGCTGTATAAATAAAGGCAGTGCTGACCCCAACCCCACATGGCTGTGATTGACAGACTGCTGTGTATACATAGCAGGCTGCCAGTCACTGTGAATAGGGAGGTGGGGAGCCCTTCCCTCATGAATACAGAGGGAGCCATAGCTATCCACTGTATTCTTTCAACCCTTCTATTTAGAGATAACAGAATTTTCCAAAATTCTGTTTTGTTTTTTTTCAGATTCTCTAGTTTGGGCTTAAAGTTCTGTTTGGGTCTGAACCAAAAGTGCAGACAGCCTGACTCTAGCTTCACACCTACGCTTGGGTTTCCATTCTTCGGATCTGCTTGGGAAACCCAATCTACTTAAAAAGCAGTTACCTGTGGAAACCCGTGGACCCCATAGACCAATGGTCCCCAACTTTTTTTGCACCAGGGACAGGCTTCAAGCAAGACAATTTTTCCATGGCCCAGCAGGGCGGGGGTGGGGAAGGGGCGGGACTTTGATCATATAGAGGCGGAGTTATAGGCAGGCTCCACCGTGTGGACAGATAGGCTCTGCGGGGCAGGCGGGCGTGACATGAGCATCTGAGTGGACATGGCGAATTGCTAGACACCGAGGATGGATACTTCGTGCTAGGCCACATTGCTATGGTAAGCGACACCGAGGCTGGAAACTTCACGATAGGCCAAATTCCTATGGTAACGTGTAAACTATCGGGTAGCGCGATGTCCTTAGCAGCTACAGGACGTCGCACTACCCAATAGTTTACATGTTACCATTGTAACGTGGCCTAGAGCCAAGTATCCAGCTAAAACTGAAGCCAGCCCGCCTCCCCGCCCCGTGGACCAGCAAAGAGCCCCCAATGGCCCGATCCTGGTCCGTGGACAGGTGGTTGGGGACCCCTGCCATAGACTATAATGGGGTTGGCCAGGTTTCCGCCTTAAAAATGCAGAGAGAAAAGTCTTGCTTGCAGGACTTTTCTCTCTGCATTTTTCAAGCGGAATGCTGGATGGAATCCTCAAACGGAGAGCAAGTGCTGGTGTGAACCTAGCCTTATAAAGTCACGCCGGACACTCTGAGGGCTCCCAGGACTTTCTCTAACCCTTTATTATTTTAGATTAAAAGACTGAACATTAACTTTATGGGGTTACCTGAATGAGGTCATTTATAAAAAGCACCAAACATAACTGGAATCCAGAAGGAGATGGTATATTAAGAAGACCCTGTATCCTAAGATGCTTTAGATTCAGGCGCCGCGTTCATCTATAAATGTCTTTATCCTCCCGAGTCTTTTTCAATCAGTAGAGACAACACCTACACATTCCTGACTGTCTTGATTTAGTAAGCTGAAGATGAAATCACGGAAACCAGAAGACATATATGTAGGTGCATATCTTTACTGCAGGACGTTTGAGGCCCTGTGCCGCGTTATTACAGCCCTATAAGTGATTATAAATATATCCTTGGAAAAATGATTTTTTTTCTGTATGACAAATCATGACAGTGTAGATTATGAAATTCGCCCAGACGTAGAGACTGGTAATTACGGATGGTAAGTAACAGCTGCATTTGGTTCCAGAGACAACAAAGTCTTCGGGGTAAGCAGAAAGTGCATTACAAAGTACATCTACAGAATCAGAAAAAGTGATTTGCCAACAGAGAGCAATTTTACTTTGACAGCAGATCAATAAACCTCAATTCTACGTGAAATATTTGATGGTCAACAGAAAACACAAATAAATACATTTTTCTTTTTTACTAAACGTGATGATCTTGGGGAGATGAAGCACAAATTTTTATGGCTATCAGCAAAATGTTTACTTATTTTTTTTTTTTTTTTTTTTTTCTTCAAGGAGTGGAATTGGTGTATCCCTGTATATATCTAAAGTATCAGCGCTAAGATAAAGGTCATTGGCTTCTAAATGACTGATGTGTTTTGAGTGAAGAAAACGAAACTTGGCTAACAGGATCATTCGTTACGCTTGGCATCAGTCTGTTTTACTGATATTAGCCAAGAGGACCTAACGACCATGGCTGAATGACCATTGACCAGTGGAGCCGTGCTGCAGAATTCTCAGATAATTGAAAATATGTACTCCGAGATCTACTGAGATCTACAGCAGATATGAATAAAGCCATGTTACAATACACACTGGCTTTTGTTGTTGTTGTCGTTTTCTTTGCCCAAAGTGAACTCTCCAAATGAAGAATGACAACCAGTCTGCAAAGAGAGAGATCAACAGTCTACTGTACCTTTGTCAATTCTTATTAACCCCCAATGGTCACATTAAGGCTAAGGCCCCACGTGACGTCCCACAGCAAAAAAAAGTGCTGTGGGAGAAACTGCGGCGGGATCGTATCGCAGTTCTTCCCGCAGCGCTTTAGACAGAAAGTTTGCAGCGTTTTCCTCTGCGGACCTTCTGTTTCAATTATACATATGGGGAAACCGCCGGCGTTTCCGTAGGTATAATTGACATGCTACGATTTCCAAAACCGTGCCAGTTTTGGAAATCGCCATGTGTCCGCAGCGCATTTTTTTCCACAAAGTGGGCATGGGATTCACTAGAATCCCATCCACTTTGCTCTGACTGTAAAATGCCGAGATTTTTTTCCGCGGCGCTTTCGCCACATGGGGCCTTAGCCTAAAATTGGAAAAACACTCCTGAAAATGTCAGATTTTTAATGTTTGTCATTAGTAAATATTGTTGGTGCATAACTCAAATATTTAACCCTTTCTCAACATCCACCATACTACATACTGGTGGATGTCGGGTATTTAACCCCTTCCCGATATCCGCCATAATAGTATGGCGGATGTTGGGTATTTAAATATGGCGGCCATCATAGCTGCGGGGTTTCTGTTGTATTATACAGCAGACATCCAGAGCTAATGCCCATAGTCAGTGTCCACACTGAGCACGGGCATTAAGGCCCCTGGTGCCTCAGGCCAGGGCACCGCCATTTTACTGGGGATTGCTGCGGAGCAAGATCCAGGGCCAATGTCCTGTTGCTAAGGTTCCCAGGCTTGTCTCCCATACATTTGTATGGCAGGCTGCTTTATGCAGCCAGTCATACAAATGCTGATATTTTGCAATGCGTTGCAATTCATTAGCATTGTAATGCATTGCATTAGTGATCAGACCCCTGTGGTTCAAAACCCCTAGGGGGGTCTAATAAATGCAATAATAATAAAAAAAAAGGAAAAAAAAAAAAACATAAAAAGACCCAATAAGAACTAAAAGTTTAAATCACTCCCCTTTCCAAAGAATACATCTAAAATTTTCAAATTACAGTGAAATACATACATGTTAGGTATCCAAAAATGCCCAGTTTACAAACTTACGTATGGTGACCGCCAGAGTGGGAAAAAATCAAAAGTGCCAAACTGCGTTTTTTCACTGTTTTGCCTCTGATAAAAATTTTAATAAAAAGTGATCAAAGCAATAGACATTCCCCAAAATGGTATATCTAAAAAGTAAGCAGCTGCGGTAACCGCCGGATGTCCCGTTGTGTTATACGGGGCATTAGCCTACCTAGAGCCTTGAACAAAGCTGACCGAGGCACCATTTTGGTGTGAATCATTGGTCCCGGATCTCAATCCATCACTGTGACAGCTGGGGGCCTATTGAATGCTCCCAGGTTTGTCATTACATTGCTTCTGTTCAAGACTCCTAGGGGGTCTAAAACTAAAAGTAGAAAAAAATTATTAAAAATTCAAATCAAATCAACAGCCTTTCCATAGAAGACATATAAAAGTTCATAAATAAAGATAAACCCATACACATTAGGTATTCCTGTCTCTGAAAACACCCAGTCTACAGACTTATAAAAATATTGTACTTATGTGGTTATTCCCATAGTGGGAATAAAATCAAAAAAGCCAAAACCACCATTTTTAGGGTCCCAAAATTTTTTGAAAAAAAAGCGTTCAAAACATCAAACATTATCCAAAATGGTATAAATAAAAAGTACATCTGGCCTTGCATAAAAAGATGCATTAGGCATCCCCATACACAAAAATATAAAAAAGTTATGGTTGTCAGAATATGGAGACTCCAAGAATATATATAAATTTGGTATCGCCATAATTGTACCAACCCTAAGAATACAAGTATCCTTTATCCATAGTAGGTTCTTTGTACTCCCATCTGAAACTAGGGCTTAGGATCCTCATTTTACTGGTAGAAGGGGGACCCAACTGGTGGGCCCTTCAGGGATGAAACATTTATCCCTGTCACCAATAGAGCTGAGTGAACTGATTTTTAGACCCCAGAGTGTAGTAAATGGAGGTCCAGAAAAATAATAAACATTCATAGTCAGGTTCCTTCAACTATCCTTGGCATCCTTGCGGTGTCCGGCTCACCCTCTGAGTCCTCTTCTGGCTTCCTGAGTGGCATAGGTCACCTCTGCAGCCTGTGATGTGGCTTCAAAATGTCACAAGGGGCACCTCAACATCATGACGTTTGTGTCAAAGCATTATTAGGTCGATGTATTCAAGTGACCACTTAGACTCAATCACAGGCCTCAGAAGAGACCTGGGGCCACTAATATGACTCAGGAGGACAGATGAATCTGCAAGACGCCTGGGAACAAACACCAGACATCATGAAAGAGCCCAGGAAAGGTAAGGAAAAGTGACTAAAAGTGTTTATTTTCTGTATCCATTATTGTAGTCTGGGGACTGGAGAGATCCAAGTGTATTATAATAGCACTTCTGGTTCGGAAATTAAACTTGCAGGAGAACCTTGTGAAACGAATCTTGCAAGGTTCACCCATATTGAGTAATCTTTTGAAGACTGGCAGGAATTCGACACCCAGGACCCCCAATGATCAGCTGTTTGAAAAGACCACAAGTGTTTGAAGGAGCGCTTTGGCCTCTTTTCACAAAAACAAGCTGAGTGCTGTACAGTGCTTGGTATTTCAGCTCAGCCCCATTCATTTAAATGGGATTGAGCTGCGAATCAGCCATGTGACCAATGAACATGACATCACATGGCCTGTGATGGCTGATCTATGGGAGCCCTGGGTGACTGATCTTAAAGAGTGGACGTATCCGAAACGATAAGTCATCAATTGATAAGCTCAGAAAATCCCTTTAAGTTCATGAAGTTCAGGCTCTTGTATCCAGGCGTAACACATATACACAGGGTTAAAGCTGGCAAAATTTCTTTTAGTCATGTATATGATTTCTGCCGGAGTTCAAAGGAAAATGAAGGAGATAGATGCAGCGTTACAAGATTAGCTCATTATGAAACTACAAAGTCTAATGGTTTTCAAGTGTAGGATCATTGGCTTTACCACAGTGTGACATATCATTTTCCATGTGCTTTGATCTGCAATGTTCACATCATCTAAAGATATATGAAAGAATTAGAAAGGCTACTTTATAGAAGTCTGAGAAAGAATGCAAAAAAAATGGGATTTGGCGAATGGACTTCCAACTATGAAGTGGGCTGAAGACTTCATATTGGATCTAACTAAATATCCCAAAATTGTCATCCACCCAGTAGTGTTTGAGTTTGGAGTTAATTTCTCATAGTACTTAAGCCAGGCTTGTATCCAAGTTCTCAGCGGCTATATTAAATAATCTTGACTTTACTGATTATATTGCTGTCTTGGAGATTAGCCCAGATGTGAGCATGACCTGTGACTGGAGTAACATAGTCTCTGAAATTGTTTGCAATAGAGATATTCTTTAATATTGCTTGACATGAAGAGAATAGTTTAGATGGAATTAATTCATATAATATAATGAATGGTCTCGCGTGTGGTGTAAACAAGCGGTCGTTCACCTATTGTTCTACTTGGAATGACATGTATTGATATAGTAATAGCTGACCCTGCACTATTTCTAAAAATGCAAGGAGGCTCCTTGTCACAGCAATAAGACTGTATAACAGTGATAAGCTCCTATCTGCACCAAACATACAATAATGTATACAATCTTCACCCCTTACATGAGAGTTTTTGCTGTCTTTCTTAACATGCATAGATCCATATGTGGCAGGTTCGTCCTCTACATTTTTACCTGTGAATTCGGCTGCAATTATGAGTTTGCTTGTATAACACAATTGCTGCAGATTTCACACATATTTTCTAAAAAAAATGAAATCTGCAGTGAAAATTTACAACAGGACCCTAAAATTCACATCACAGGTCAATTTGTAAGTATCATTCACATATCTCGGTACTGATCTGCTGCAGATTTTACCTGCATCAGTCTGGCAATAAAGTCTGAAACATTTCTGTTTCATTCTGAAGATGTTTGTGTTACACTGAGAGTATATATTGTATTGGGTGTATTGGGAAGCCTAGATTGGATCATGACCTGACTCTTTTGTACAATTTCCTAACTCAATTCAGAAAGCAGACAGAAACAAGGAGAAAAGTTCAGATAGTTCAATGAACCTTCATTTACAAGGATCCAAGTGGACTTGATGGTTACAGAGGAAATTCATGCAATAAGGCAACTGGTATATGGTTCCAGTAATGTTAAAAATAGTAAGTGATTGGCCACAGTAGTCACCTGAGCCACTATACTTCTGGCCCAAGCAGTCCGAGGAGCACAGGGAAATGGGGATGCACCACGTTTTTTTTTTACCCCACCCACATTAGTGCGAAGTTATTTTTTTAATTTATCCCGGAACATCCCTTTAAGTCTATGCTCATTCTGTGTGCACAGTCATGCAGTTAAGGGTGTTGATTACTAAGTAGAACCGTCCACTGGACTCCTAAGTATATACAGAGCAGGGCGCTCATATAATCAAAATTCAAGTTATAATGGAGAATCAGCCTTTCTGCAAGGCTACCTCTACCTGAGGCTCTTGGGGGCCATAGCTGCCCAAATCTCTCACCAACTTTAGCAAGTGGCCTGTGGTGGCAGTAGAATTTTGCAATATTCCTGTTCAGCAGCATCCCAGGTGCATGTTCTATGCCTTGCATGTACAATGTATAACCCAGCCTAACTGTAAGGGTCTTGCCAAACGAAGCAATACCCTGACACTACTGCAGCGGTCAGGGAGGAAGGACAGAGACAAGTGAGCCCCAATCTCACCCCAGCCACTGTCCCTTCCTATTGCCACAGTTACCCTAAATGGTAAAAGGACAACCTGAAGACAAACCCTATACTGGGTAAGTGACACACAGAACAGGACAAAACAAAAACAACACAGAAGCAGAGTGAGCAAGCCAAGGGGTCAGTAACAAACGAGCAAAGCAGTACAAAGTCAAAATCCAAGAGAATAGTCAGGGGAAAGCCAAAGGGTCAGAGAATCAAGTAGCAAAGTATCAAGGAGTATAGAAAAACAGCAGGCAAAACACAAGTGTAATAACCGGCCACCTGCTGAGAAATGACATCCTGTATATAGAAAGTCTGGGCCCAGCCACAGATCTGATAGGTACACAGGCTGTCAATCACACAGGCCAGGAAGAGATTAACTCTATGCAGTCCAGAGAGAAATGTTCAGACACGGGTGGGGCCGGAAATCAATTACACTGACTAGGACCATGTTCAGACTGAGCAGCAAGAAACTTACACAAAGAATCAAACTGAACACACCTCCTATGCCACAGCGTGCGAGTGGAGGGTGGCGCCGAGACCCGAAACGGCAGAGACGTTACAGTACCCCCCCCCCCCCCCCCCCCCTTTATGAGGGGCCACCGGACCCTCACCAGATAAACCAGTTTTAGTAGGATCCAGTATTTTCTCTGCCTTTAATTCAGGGTCTTTTTGCACAACCACAGACACTGGTGGGCCAGGCATACATTTTTTATTCACCTGGCATTTCCCACCTTTTGCAGCCGAGATAGTCTCCTCAGTAACACAATTTAAGGTGTGCAAAACAATACAGTGGGATGAGCACTGATCTCCCCATTTTACCAACTCCCTTTTACCCCAATCAAAAATAGGGTTATGGAGGTTCAACCAGGGGAGCCCCAAAATAATATCGGAAGACAGATGCTCCATAACAAAAAAGCTCATGACCTCTGAATGAGCAGAAGCAACTTGCAACATTATTAAGGGGGTTTTGAATTGGACCTTACCCCTGGCCAGTGGGGCAAAATCCGCTCCAGTAACCGCCAGAGGAGTGTCAAGTGGCAAAAGCTCAATGCCTAAAGCTGAGACAAACGAGAATGTGACAAAGTTTGCCGCAGACCCAGAGTCAACTAAGGCCTGGCCAGAAACAGATCTGTCCCCAGAGGACAGAGACACAGATAACAACATCTTATTGTTACTACTGGCAAATACCTGGTTGCCTGAGTGGTTCTTCCGACTACCACTCAGGCACTGAAGCTTTTCCCCTGGTGTGCGGGGTCTGATGGAGCAGTCTCGTACGATATGCCCAGAAGTACCACAGTACAGACAGAGGTTATTCCGGAGACGATGGTCTCGTCGCGTCTTGGCATCCATAATTCCCAGTTGCATAGGTTCCTCACCAGGAGTCATGGGAGAAATAACAGGTTTCTCAGGAGAGAGTGAGGGAGAAACAGAAAACTTGGAAGAAGCAGACCCTATTCTCTCTTTAACATTTTCCCGGATCCTACGGTCAATACGGACAGCCAAAGTCATGGCCTGTTCAAGAGTGGGAGGATCTGGGTGACCAACCCAGAGCTCCTTAACACGGTCACACAGGCCTTGTTTAAAGTGGGCCTTTAGAGCTGACTCACACCAACCTGCAGTCACGCTGCACTTGCGGAATTCTGCGCAATATTCCTCAGCAGAGCGTTTGCCCTGCCGCATGGTGAGGAGTTGCGATTCCGCAAGACCAATGTGGTCTGGCTCAGCATATATAGACCCCAAAGACAAAAAAAAATTTTTCAAAGTCAGTCCACTCCTCAGCCCCTAGAGGGAGTTTAAGGGCCCAAGCTTGTGGATCCCCCTGTAGGAGGGATATAACTACTCCAACCATTTGGGCCTGGGATGCATGTGGATTAATCCGAAAATACAGGCGACAGGACTCCCGGAAAGTCTCAAATTTTTCACGATCCCCTGAAAAACGGTCGGGGAGTAGCATCTTAACTCTAAAAGGGGCAGAAACAACTGGAGATGCTGCAGTGGCATCAGTAAGGGTCTGCACCTGTTTAGCAAGCTCATTTACCAGGACTGCCAAACCTTCCAACTTGGCTGCAAGGCCCTGAATAGGATCCATGCTGACCCTATGGGAAGCAATGGCAAAATGTATGGCCGCTTATTCTGTAAGGGTCTTGCCAAACGAAGCAATACCCTGACACTACTGCAGCGGTCAGGGAGGAAGGACAGAGACAAGTGAGCCCTAATCTCACCCCAGCCACTGTCCCTTCCTATTGCCACAGTTACCCTAAATGGTAAAAGGACAACCTGAAGACAAACCCTATACTGGGTAAGTGACACACAGAACAGGACAAAACAAAAACAACACAAGTCTGGGCCCAGCCACAGATCTGATAGGTACACAGGCTGTCAATCACTCAGGCCAGGAAGAGATTAACTCTATGCAGTCCAGAGAGAAATGTTCAGACACGAGTGGGGCCGGAAATCAATTACACTGACTAGGACCATGTTCAGACTGAGCAGCAAGAAACTTACACAAAGAATCAAACTGAACACGCCTCCTTCGCCACAGCGTGCGAGCGGAGGGTGGCGCCGAGACCCGAAACGGCAGAGACGTTACACTAACACTGGGAATTGAGTGAGAATGAGCATTCCTATGAATGTTCATTCAGCTGATAATAAGCCCATTTAAAAGGCCCTGGGAACTTTAGCCTGGTGGGGGCCCCAATTTCATACAGCCCAGGGCCCATGGTACGAGTCTTAATCTTAATCTCATAGTCTTAATTCACCCCTGGTAATACAATGTATCAATCTGTACAGCTCCCCCTACTCTATAACATGCTACCTGCAGTTTGGCTAGTATGTTCTACATGACGGGTTTCCTTTAGCTAGTTAAAGCATATTCACCTGAATATATAATCATGGAACCTGTTCATACTGTGCATGGAACTGCAGCAATATCTTGGCTGTACAGATACATTAGTGCATTACTCTCCTGATAAGCAGAACAAGACTGGAGAAAAATCATTACAACAGAACATTGTGTGATCGAGCTTTATGACAGTAAATAGAAAGCGCTGAATCCGAGCAAGAATTACAACTTTTCTGAAAATCTCTTCTATTTTCCTGCATTAAACAAAAGCAATTGTGTTACAGCCGACTCTGCCTTAATTATCATCTGAGACTAAATGTATTATTCATGACATTCAGGATCTGAATGACAAGAAAAGACAAACCGCATCTTCAAAAATAAGTATATCTGGATAGTTCTGTTCATCCCCCACCAGTGAGACTTGGGAATCCCCCCTTGAAGAATGAATGGGGATGTGCAGGGAATTGAGAATCCCTTTGAACGGCTCCTTACTGCTAGCGCGCTGCTTTGTCCCACCATTACCATGAACACTAAATGTAAAATATGAGAGCTGAAATACAGACGGTCTTCACTCAAGCAGAAAAACAAAGGGCTATTCCCTGTGGGTGAGTGTTATCCTTGCATCGATCCCATATTGACATTGTTACTCACCTCGATAAATAAACTTTACCAGGGGATGTTATCACTAAGAAATGCAGCCGAGAGAGGGGAAATATGGTGTGTGCTATAAATGTAATAAAAGGGTATGATGCTATCTACAATCATAGAGGAGCGAGTGTAGACGCCGGGTTCATATATAGCAGCATGTAATGGAATGAGCCAAATGGAAACGTAGTGAAATCTGCAGGCAACATGTCATAGAGCAGGAGCAGCTGAGCAGATTGATGTGTATAGTGCTTTGCAAAAGTGTTAGGCAGACATTGAAAAATGCCGTAAAATAAGAAGGCTTTCAAAAGTTGAAGTGTTAATAGTTAATTTCTAAATCCCATTAAAGAGTCCTGGGAGTGATGATACGGCCCCCCCACAGAGCCCTGATCTCAACATCATCCAGTCTGTCTTGGGTTACATGAAGAGACAGAAGGATTGGAGCAAGCCTACATCCACAGAAGATCTGTGCTTAGTTCTCCAAGATGGCAGGAACAACCTCCCTACCGAGTTCCTTCCAAATCTGCCTGCAAGTCTACCAAGAACAATTGATGGAAGGCAAAGGGCAAAGGTTACACCATATATTGATGAGATTTAAATCTTTAGTTCATTCAAAATTCAACAAAATGAAACTATTAACACTTCTATTTTTGAAAGCATACTCACTTTGCAGCATTTTTTCCACACCTGACTAAAACTTTTGCACACTACGGCTAAGGCCCCACGTACCAAGCCACAGACAAAAAACACTGCGGGAAAAACCACCGCGGAAACGCATTGCGGTTTTTACCGCAGCACTTTTCACAGAAAGTCCGTATTGTTTTCCTCTTCGGACTTTCTGTTTCTGCGTTTTTGGAAATGGCAGCATTTCTGCTGCGTGTATTCTCTAGAATCCCATCCACTTTGCAGGGATTGTAAAACGCGGTGTGTTTTTGCCGCAGTGTTTACGTCACGTGGGGCCTGGCTTGTATTGTATTGTATTCATTTAAATTACTGTTCCCCGTGGGAGTCCAGCAGGTGCTCCTATTCAGTGATTTCTATATATAATACAAGTTATACTGTAACTTTTCTATCGATCTGCTCGGCTCCTCCTGCTCTATAACATGCTGCCTGCAGATTGCACTGCATTTTCAATGTGACAGGTTCCCTTTAAATATTATATCCTGCAGTTATATCCTGATAGTTGAGAATTTTTAGGCTATGAGACTAATCTAAAATTTTACATTTTGCAGAGTGAATTATTCAGTATGAACACTGTATCCTTTCCTTAAAGGGAAGAAGAACTCATGAATACAATTGTTAATTCACGGAAAAAAATGCAAAACTGTAGAAAAGTAAACATGAGTTTGTTCTTTAATATCTATTTATTTTTTGATTTTTACAAGCAGCCATAAAATTGTACCCTTCCTTCCTTCCTGCACGGTCTGTACAAACAGTGCATCAGTGCGTGCGCTTTATGGCAACTACAATTATTGGGAGTTGACAGAGAAATGTCACAGATTCTTTAGGCAGTGATGGAGTGCAGAATTCTTCCCCAAGGACAAGGAAGTGACAATGGAGATTCCAACAGATCATTCATTGAGTGTATTTTATTATCCTGCCTTATCTAGTCCTCCAACACTACAGTAGCCCGCCTTGTAATGTTGAGGCAGACTCATTTTCTCACAGCCTATACATTAAAGCTGACAAGTGCTTTACAATACAGAAAATCACGGGATTCATTGTCAGATAAACTAACAAAAACACTAGAGGGCAGATGCCACACATTCACAGTTACCAGGCTTAACAATATTCCAGCACGGTGGATTATACATGGGAATAATTGGAGCACTAGTTGTCCCGTTGAGTCTACTACACCCACTGGATGAAGCCTGTCAAGACTACTGTATGGGGGGATTTACGCAAGGTTCACACCTGCGCTTGGGTTTCCATTCTTTGAGTCCGCTTGCGGATCTGAAAAACGAAAACCCAATCCACTTAAAAAGCGGTTACCCGCAGGACTTTTCTCTCCGCATTTTTCAGGCACAATGGGGAATGGAATCCACCAATGGTGTGCAAGCGCAGATGTGAACTTAACCTTAATAAGGCATAATACTAGAGATGAGCAAACCAGTTCAGATTGAACCCGATATGACCTGAGTTTTCCAAAAGTTTCAGGTTCAGCCCACACCCAAAATTTTGGATGTTCATCAACCATGAACCGGAAGAGAAATTATTAAAGTCTGGGGTCTCAGAGCATAATAGGTGAAGGCCCAGGGGAAGTGTAAAAATAATAACAAAAAGTTACTGCATACTTACCTTCCCTCACCTCTCCTGAGCCTCCTTGCAGCATTCAGTGCTCTCTCTAGGTCCTCTTCTGGCCTCTTCCAGCCTCCTGGGTGATGTCCCAGAGTCATTGATGAGGACTGTGATTGGACCTCAGTGGTCACATGGGGGCGGGTCAATGTACTCTTAGACCATCAGATTTTTCGAAAGGAATGACTGTTTCTGGGAAAAAGTCTTTTTTTTTTTTTTTTTACATCTTAAACAACCATGCTAACCCCTTTCCGACATTTGCAGTAATAGTACAACGGAAGTTGTGACTTTAAACATGTTGCCCATTCAGGGTGCAACTAAAAGCATCTAAGACATGGGGTGAATAGCTGCCACCATATTAAATGAGATTGCTGTCCCCAGGGGCATCGGCAGCAGCATTATGGTATTACCGTGAATATACCTCCCAACAATATATAGGTAAAGCATCACTTTTACTCCGCAGTGAATAAGAAAATGGCGCAATTGCAGCTTGTTCTGATTGCTCTCCATTCTGATCTTGTTTCAGCGTTTCCAGTACTTTGTGCGAAATATTAAATGGTACCATTTGTCCCCCCAAAAAATAAGCCCAAAAAGTTATTGCTTTTGGATAGTGGGAAGTAAAAAAAAACAAAAATGCAACAATGAAAAGGGTTGTGACAAGACAAGGTTAGTACACTTGGTGAGTGACTTTAAATAATGTTAAAAAAAAAAAGAATATTACAATTTTTGATAATAATAATTAACAATCCTTGCAATTCAGTCATCAGGTGTTTCGACGGTACAGAAAATGATTAGATTTAATGGCAGCGTGAAAGTGTTTCATTGCCGGAGCAGATCGTTCAGCTACAATGCCGAGCTGCTCTCATTATGCCTTCATTTGCATTTCACATACAATTAGCACAACGTTCTATACATCCAATGTAAAGAAATGACAATACAAAGATAGAAAAAAAAAAACTGCTGAAGTCGAGATGGATAATGGAATGAATGGAAATTATTACAAAGCTGTGAAAAATATTTGTCCCTTAGCAGATCCCCCTATTAACTCGCATTTGTCTTACTGAATGGTTTCTGATCTTGAAACAAAGGGTAATATTAGATAAAGAAAATCTTAGTTTACAGATGACACAGTTTAATTATTACTGTATATGTATGCTTGTAATTCGATTGCTGTAGAAATAATAAGCAGATTTATTATATCTGTCAGAGATGCCATCAAAAGGCTATACAACCGCTATGGGGAGCTTGGATAGAGTACAGAAGATTTTTTTTTAGGAAATGAGGGGGGTGGAAATAAACCACAAACACTCTTCTGTCTGCAGTACCAAAACCCTACACCATGATGAGGAGCCTAGTTTGATATTGGCCATACAGTGTACACTCTTCTCTTTTGTGAACACCATTGGACACTGTTGAATAAGAAAACATAAGGGCTTTATGTACATGACCGGTTCAGTTTTGGATCTGATACAAATGTCCATTTTAACATCTGTTTTGTGCTGGTTTCCGATCTCTGTGTGTCCCTTCTTAACATCCATGTTGCATGTATTTTTCATGGAAGCCATTATTGTGTTTTTTGGCAACGGATCAGTGAAAAACAGATGGTGCTCAGATAACATCCATTTTTTTTTACACTGAACCATAGACTTCAGTGGACAGCTCGGATCAGTGAAAAGTGAAGTGAATAAGACATGCTCTAAAAAAATACAGACAAAAAATGGAACAAATACACTTATCAGTTAGAAAACGGATGTGTACATGAGACTATAGGAAAGCATTAATTCTACAGTGGACTGGCAGCATTCTGCAAGTTCTTATAGATTACAATGTAAGAAAAGTCTAATATGTTTTTGCACCTACTTCTGGCTGTTTGTCTAAGCAGATTTCCTTGTTGTGCTCAGGTTTCTCTTTAGCTGCATCATATTTGCAGTTCAACGTTTCTGGATTTCCCATATTATGGTCACTTGGGCTTTTCGCACCTGTTTGTTTGCTATTTTACAGTTACTCCTGGCAGACTTACATGTAAAGAACCAGTAGTAGTAGTAATGGATAGGGGAGGCGGCATACTGCTCTTTATTGTACATTCCCACAGTCTGAGAAAGAAATGTAAAATGTGGTTCAGCCATAATGGGACTACGAGCAGCAGAAAAACTGATAGGACTCCATGTATGAGGCTTATTCAGCCAAAAACTGATTGCCTAGCAAGACCATGCCAATATTTCAGCTCTTCATGAAAATTCAGCTACTCATTATCAAACAGTCTTACTCACCTTTATTTGGCTCTTTCATGGCCCCTGGTGTTTTTCCCCATCCTCTTTAGGCCTTTTCTGGCTTCCTGAATAACAGATGGGGTAGCGAACGTCATTCAGTTGGTCGGGAAGATGCACAAAGAGGACGGGGACATGCACTGTATACCGTGACAGATTGAGTAAGACTGTTTGTTATCTTTATTCATCTCCCTTGGGACTCCTTTTATTATATTATTGGGTCTGAAGACCACAGATTATAATGATAGCTAATGGAGACCAAACCTTGTGAAAATTTGTGCGATGAATCTTGCGAGGTTTGCCCAACTCTATTAATAGCCCTCCCGTTTAAGACCAAACCAGTTCGGTCAGAAACAAATCTTGCCTGCGAACCTCGTGAATCCTAGCAAAAGAAATCTCGCTCGCCCATCACTATACCTTACATGTCCTTATTTTTGTCCTACATGTCTATGAATATATCCATGTGAATGAAGCTTGAATGTGAGACCTATAAATTGCCCCCTGGGAGCAAACTATAATACAAAAGACTTCTAGTACGCTGTTCTTGCTTTATAAATAAGCTTTCCAATCCATTTTCATTATCAAATTGTAAGATAAAACCTAAACCCAACATACAGTATCTGTATAAAACCGTCATAAAAGGAGACGAAATGCAATAATGAGAGAATATAATATTTCTTTATGTAGCTAAATAGTCAATTGAAAAACACTTTGATTCATTTGCTCTTGACTCCTTTCTCTGTACATAATCTCAGCTCCCCGTGTTGTAATTGATCAAGTGATTGAACCGCAGCTTGGCAGAGGAACAGTTTTCAAAATCTTGCCTCTTATGCCTTCCAATATAACACATACAAAAAGGTAGAGGATGGGATTTGTGTTTTAGAGATAAACATCTGGCATCAGCATTACAAAAATGTATTATCCTGGAGCTACTCCACCACTTGTTGTATTTTGACCAGGATTGCTTGATATTGATTGTATGGCACACGATGAAATATTAACACAGCAATGGTTGCAGGAAAGATTTGTTTCAACCACTGCATAGAGATGGCAATGGAATGCAAATGAATTACAACAGTAAGCAATAACTTTAGAGCAGGATATACGTGATAGACGGGCAGTATTTTACTTGGCAGAAGAAGCCTCATCATGATGTGCGGTAAACACCTGACTTGGATCAATTTTAGGAAGTAGTCAAAGAATGGCTCGTATAAAAAACAGAGAGGAGCCATAGAGTGCTGTAACCCTTGATATGAATTAAAAGGATTGTCCAAGATTTAGGGCAAAATCAGGGTCAGCCAGGGTGGGTGTAAAACAAACAAACAAAAAATAAGACATACCCACCTATCCCCAGCGCTCCATTGTCTAGACCCTGTCCCCTTTCTCTCCCGGGACTTACCACACTTTTTTTTTTCTTTTTTTTACACCTAACCTTAGCCGACAACTCCTTTAACTATCTAGTTACATGCAGTACAGAGAAAGACTGAGATAAAAATCAAAAGTCAATAAAAAAACAGCCACTCTACTGTACTTCTCTATGGCTAGTGCAGGCCCTTAAAGAGCAGACCATGACACTGAGATTCAAAGGACACCAAAGTCAAGCACCTTCCTCTTAGGTTCTGCCCCCACAGGCTCTGCATTATGCGTAACACAATCAATGTATCGATGTAGCCTGGGGTGTTCCTTTAATAGAAAGACACTACATAACACAAGGAGGTGACTTCTAAATTTCTTCTTCAAGGATGATCACAGTAGGATATTTCCCTTTGATAACCCAAAGAACACATTTAAATTTATATAGGAAAAGGTAGAAATGCTAGAAGGTTGCTTTGGAGATGCAGGTTTATTAGGTGTGATGCAATAAGCAGTATGTATTGTGTTGCAATTGTCTGGTTTATTATGATCCTGCTTGGATATTAGAAACAATATAGTTAATAAGGCTTAAAAGGCACAAGTAGCTCTACCTAGAGTATATTACTATAGTGTTCATCAAAAGGATGCCAAAATAACCTCAATAAGAAGAAGAATTTTCCAATCCTTCCCATCTCCAAACATCAATTTTTGGATTGCACCTATATATATTTTTATCCAGTGCTACAGATATATTGGCAATATACTCAGGAAAAAGGGTTGTTCTTAAAGGGAATCTTTCACGTTAAAAATGTTTTTCAATCTGTAGGCAGCATGTTACACAGCAGAAGGAGTTGAACATATGGATATATAGTTTGGTGTGAAAATATTGTGAATAACTTGTCAATGATCCATTGATATCTGTGCTCTTTCTATGTTGGGAAGTTTTGGAGGCAGCCTTATCAGTGATTGGCAGACTCCCCTCTGTGACATACGGGGATACGGAAATAGCTGTCAATGACTGATATGACTTTATAGGTGTGAAGACCATCCTCTACAGTTAGTAACCTTTGGTGGATGGATGACTGTTGTTGGCCCTACCCAAGACAGGTTAGAAACCTAATCCCTGTACCAATGTTCTAAAGTACTTTGTTATCGCTTGGTTATGTAATGTGTTGGTTGCTGTCTTTTTTTTTTGATGAGTACAAGTATAGAGGAGGATCTGTGGTTGAGCTTCAGTGTTTTATGATGTGGAGGGTTATCTAGGGCGTCCTGTGGTATGACTCCTCGCTGGCTGTATTTTTATGTTAAGGATCTTACTGGGGTGAGAATTTACTATATAAAGGAAATTCTCGCACCTTTGCAGTTCCAGCCATATGTTGTTTTTGTCTGGTCTGTGCCATCCCAGAAAGAAGCCTACTGTGTCACAAAGCACCAGAGAACAAAGCCTGTGAGTGTGTGTGGTAGTGTCACCTGTGAAAACAAGAGTGTTGCTTGCCTCCTAGTGCAGTCTCCAGGAAATTGAAGACATCATGTCAACAACTCATTGGAAAAAGCCTGGAGGCTGAGAGTAGTTGAACTTGTTATGGTGGCTAGGACTATTGACCAGTGTTACAGACATATTGGCAACATACTTAGGAAAAAGGATTGTTCTTAAAGGGAATATTTCAATTCAGTAATGTTGATCATTCTGTAGGCAGCATGTTATACAGGAGAAGGAGTTGAACATATGGATATATAGTTTGGTGTGAAAATATTGTGAATAACTTGTCAATGATCCATTGATATCTGTGCTCTTTCTATGTTGGGAAGTTTATGAGGCAGCCTTATCAGCGACTGAAAGCCTCACCTCTATGACATACGGGGATGCGGAAATAGCTGTCAATGACTGATATGACTTTATAGGCGTGAAGGGCAACCGCTAGAGTTAGTAACTTTTGGTGGATGACCATTGTTGGCCCTACCCAAGACAGGTTAGCAACCTGATCCCTGTACCAATGTTCTAAAGTTCTTTGTTATCGCTTGGTTATGTACCGTGTTGGTTGCTGTCTTTTTTGATGAGTACAAGTGTAGAGGAGGATCTGTGGTTAAGCTTCAGTATTTTATCATGTGGAGGGTTATTTGGGGTGTCCTGTGATATAACGCCTCGCTGGCTTTATTGTTCTGTTAAGGATCTTACTGGGGTGAGAATTTACTACATAAAGGAAGTTCTCGCACCTTTGCAGTTTCAGTCTTATGTAGTTTTTGTCTGGTCTGTGCCATCCCAGAAAGCACCAGAGAACAAATCTTGTGAGTGTGTGTGGTAGTGTCACCTGTGGAGACAAGAGTGTTGCTTGTCTCCTAGTGCAGTCTCCAGGATATTGAAGACATCATGTCAACAACTCATTGGAAAAAGCCTGGAGGCTGAGAGTAGTTGAACTTGTTATGGTGGCTAAGAACTTTACCAATTCCTCCAGCTCTTTTCCTGGACTGGTGCAGTACTGAGGGGGCCTGAAGTGTACCTGATGGTGGTAATCCTTCAGCTGGTGCTTGTCCTATATTTGGTTACCCTTCCTGTGCCTGTTGGAAGTTGGAGTGCCCATGATGGTTGTGCGGGAATAAGGTGACATGACGTATGAAAGAACAGGATAATTTGCAACTTTACTTCAGATATAAGACAGCAAAACATTTTCCACAAATGGAGCTACACTTCTTGCAACTTTACCACTGTAAGTAGGATTGTACGTCGTAATACTGACACACACACTCTTTGATTTTCCCTCAGCCTAACAGGGGTGAATTTCTTCCTCCTGTCTTTATCTGCACCACCAACCTTTGTGAATATTACAGGAACACCTCTTTGATTTTTAGCATAGATGCCTGTACTATACACTGCATAGACCTGGAAGGAGATTGTTCCTGTCCCTGTATAGTGTCTGGATGCTGTTGCTGCAGCTCTACTCTAGTATCCGGCCACTATACGGGGACAGGAGCAATCTCCTTCCAGGACTGTGCAGTGTATAGTACAGGCATCGGAAGTGACCCTGTACATCTGATCCATGTGGGGGCTGCCTGTTGGCTCCCCGCCAATAAGATATTTATTTATCCTAAAGACAGACCATATGTTAAAAAAATTCCTGAACAAAAAATCTTTTAAAGTCCTGCCACAGCATTTCAATTGGATTGAAGGTCTGGACTTTGTTTTAAAAATGTCATCATTAATATTTTTCATGTTTGGGGGGAAAGGAGCTAAAAGCTTCTCTAGCCATGTAAGAGGTAGGGAGTAAGTTTCAATGAGGGTCTGGCATGTGTGTAAGAACAAGAAGTCTCTGGCTTATGAATATGGTTGCTTAGGAAGTCTGTTTTTAAAAACTCAAACAGCATAGAGATTCAGACTGGAAGGGAGAGGCAAAGGTGTGGGTGAAGACAATGAATCAGACATGGCAGAAGATTAAGGGGAAGGGCTGCCGTTATCTTGTGGGCTAATGATGAGTGGGTGTTAAGGTCATGTCACACTGAGATCATACCCCTGATGAGACATTTGAGTCGGTAAAGGAGGGAGTGTGTTTCATTAGAGCCCATAAAATCTGGAGTGCCTTGAGTTCTGTAGAGGTTAGCAGTTGGGTTTAAGAAGTTGTTCCTACCTGTCCAAGATAGCAGAGGGAATTTTAGGGAT
This sequence comes from Leptodactylus fallax, assembly GCA_947044405.1. Lineage (NCBI taxonomy): Eukaryota > Metazoa > Chordata > Amphibia > Anura > Leptodactylidae > Leptodactylus > Leptodactylus fallax. The sequence goes on from CAMRHE010000151.1 coordinate 512,524, forward strand.
CTAAATTGGGAGATAACTAAGGCTAATCATGGAACATAATTAAGATCATAGAGTTGGGAGAGGTCTTTAGGTATCTTAATATCTAAGTATGCAATATGATACTCAGGGAATACAAAGGGTAATATCTGACTTAAGGTGTGTTATAGTGCTAGCAATTGTAAATGTTTAAAGGTTCGGATTTACCCTGATTTATTTGAAAATTTGAAATGAGGCCAAATTCCTAAAATATGTTAATATTAGTGGGAAATAAATGGGGTTTGAAGATTCTCTGCAAATACAGCAGTCTTCTGAGTAACGTTTCCTACTGTAATACCTTGAATGTTTGGATCCTGACAGATTTGTTTGTATAAGGGTTTCCTTGACATATATGAACAGGGATGGTAAAAGAGGGCAACCCTGCCTCGTCTCATTCACAATGGGAAAAGATTCAGACAGGATGCCATTTACCCCAATTTTGGCAGTAGGAGATGTGTACAGAGATTGTATAGCAGCAAAGAACATAAGGGGAATGCCAAATTTCCAAAGGGTGGCAAATATAAAGGGCCAGCTTATCTTGTCATACGCCTTTTTCGCTTCAGTGCTCAGAAAGACGAGAGGGGTATTGGAATGAATAGCGTATTAAATCAGGCAGATAATTCTAGAGGTATTATCTCATCCATGATGACCCTTCACAAATCCAGTCTGCTCCCTCCCTAAGAGCTTAGGAAGAAGAGGGGGCAACTGGAGGGCTAATGCTTTGGCCACCACTTAATATCTACATTAAGTAGAGAAATAAACCTATAATTGCTACACAGTTTAGAGTCTTTCCCCTCCTTCGGAAGAACTCTGACATGTGCCTTTAAGGATTGGGGACAGAAAGGAGTCTTTGTCAGAATGTCATTGCATACTATAGTGAAATATGGGACTTTTCCCAGAGGGAATGGAACTTAGGCCCAATTCAGATCTGCATTCAGGTTTCCATTCGGGGAGTCCGCTTGGGGACGCCCCAAATGGAAAACTATACGCATCAAAAAGCAGTTTACCTGGGAAACCCGCAGACCCCATAGACTATAATGGGGTCCGTGTGGTTTCCACTCGGTTTCCGCACGAAGCAAGCAGAGAGAAAAGTAGTGCATGCAGCACTTTCCTTACTTTGCCCAAGTCTCCAGAAGTGAAAGGTTTGGCAAGAGGTTCTGCTTCTGATCAAGATATGTGGTTCAGTGTAATAGAGCTGAGTAACAAGGAGATTCTAGTTTGTAATGTTGCAAAAGGAAACTGGCTTGGGTGTCTTCATGGAGATTGTATAATTTGGCATAGAATGAAAGAAAGACCTCGGCTATCCCTTTAGTATCAGAAATAGAAGTGTTATTATGTGAATAGATTTCAGGGATGAAGGATTTCATCCGTTGCATCTTAACAAGGGCAGCGATAATCTTACTGCCTTTCTCTCCGTGTGCATAGTGTTTATATCTAGCCTATAAGAGGGCCTTAGCAGATTTGATGTTCAAAATGTTCTTAACTTTGTCTCTAAGAGCATGCAGCTGAGAGTTCACTGAGATTGCCATAGATTTCTTATGGATAGATTCTAAGGAAGAACATTGTGTAAATAATGAGTGAAGTTCAGCTGAGCGCGTTTTTTTAACAAAAGTACATAATGAGATGTGTTCCCCCCATAGGACCGCTTTATGTGCTTCCCACACTATAGGAGTTGGCTTTTCAGAAGTATCATTCATTCAAAAGTAGTCATTAATAAGTTACTGTAGCTTAGAGGAGTAAGTGGGATCACTCAAAATGGTCTCATAAAATCTCCAATGCTATTTTCCTCTCGCAAAATTGTGGATGGGGAGAATGGGGCATGGTCCGAGGGGAGAATGGAGCCTATTCCAGTATGGAAGATATAGGGTGTATAAAGTTGGGAAAGAAACAAATAGTCCAAGCAACTATGTGATTGGTATGTTTGAGAGAGATAAGAAAAATTTTTATCATTAGTATGGAGAAGATGCCAGGTATCTGTATATCTGCTAGAGCAGTGAGGATCCTGGATAAGGATTTGTAAGAATTATAATAATAATAGTCCTTTAATAGTCCCACAATGGGGAAATTCAGTGTGTTACAGCAGCAAAGATAAGCAGATACAAATACAAATACAACATGTACAGGAATGTTCCAAGGTAAGAGGCATTACATTGATAGCAGACAGACAGATAGGAAGTAGCAGAGGGGGGGGGGGGATTTAACAGGCAGAGAGATATTTCAGTTCTCTGTGTGTATTGATATCTGCTTAGGTCGGTGTTGGTTGTACAGCCTAACCGTGGTGGGGAGGAAAGACTTTTGATAGCGCTACTTCTCACACTTAGGGTGGAGCAGTCGGTCACTGACAGTACTGCCCAGCGCGATCACAGTCTCATGCATGGGATGGGACTTATTCTTCCGCATGGAGCTCACCACTGACAGTATCCTTCTGTCACCCACCACCTGCACTGGGTCCAGTGGGCTCCCCAGGACAGAGCTGGCCCTTCTAATCAGCTTTTCAAGTTTATTTCTGTTATAGAAACTGCTGGAAGAGTCTAAGGGTGGGTCTAATGGGACATTGAGATCCCTGCCAATAATTAAAGTACTATCAGCTAAAGCTATGAATTGGTGAAGGTTTTGTACAATCTACTGTGCTTGGTCCTTGCTGGGGTTGTAAAGGATATCTATCTTGTTAATTAAGATGCTAACACATCTCTTAGAGGAAGTGTAAGTGCTATGGAATACCAAAGGAACGCATTTTTTGGGGAAAGAAGGAGCTTTGCCATGTTTAAAATGAGTCTCGAGGCATGGCTACAGATGCCTTGGCTGTCTTAAGCTGGTGGATAATTTGGCTCCGCTATCAGGGAGAGTTCAAACCCCTTATATTATAAGAAGCATTCACTTTATCGCAGTAGAGAAGAACTTGGTTTGTCTCCTGGACATCCACATTTGTTCCAATATTGCGAATATCTGCTTTAATTTCAGTCAGTTCTTGGGCAATTGGTGAAAGTGACTTTAATAGGGTTCTCTTAATGTATCCCCCTCGAGCCCGGTTCAAAACTAGAGTCATTTTCTGTGTCCAAGGGACATGTGGAAATATCAGCTTCAGAGTCATCCTCTGCTGCATAGTTGTCAATTAACTCAGCCACCATCTTAGATTTACGGGTTTAGGAAACTATCAGTTTTTCATGCAGAAACAAAAAGTTCGAGGTCTGACTGTGTCTTTCCCAACTTGGGTGTTCCAATAGGGTCCCTGGACTTTTCTTTAGCTGATTACTATTTTAAGCAGTAGGAATGACGAAAAGCATGGTCAAGACAGATCGTCTGTGTGGAGCTCAGGTCTTATGCATCACATATAGCTGCGAAACTTCTTTACTTTCTTCTGTTGTAGATTTGCTGGTGTACTTGGGATCATTTTCCTGTTGCATGATCAAGTTGCAGCCAACGTTTGGTTATTAGATAGATGACCTCACATGTGACTCACCTTTAGGTTAGTTTGTCTGGGAATGAGCAACAGCTTTCTGTATTAGCAACATTCCTCCCCTGCTCTATCTGTAATAGCACCGTTATGGTGATTATGGTATTATTTAATTGCTGAATACTGTAGTATCATACATTTAGATATGGATATATGGATACATTTTGTATTGGTGTGTTATCTTGGCAAATTATAGAAGTATTTAGAAATCTGAATTTTAATCAAAAGTTGAAATATCTGTAAGGTTTTTCTGAGCAATCTATTCTTTAACTGTATAAGTCTTCATGCATAGTGTATCAGTTTTGCTGCTGCCAATATCCCTATTATGGCTGCAGCACATTTCACAATTCTAAGATAGAGGGCATGTATAGTAAAGAGCTGTCTGTTCCCCTCTGCATCCATTATTACTACTACTTGGTTTTTGAAATGTAATTCTGTCAGAAGTAACTGTAAAATAAACAAATAGCTGAAAAGACCAAGTGAGGATAGTAGAGGAGATATAGGGACACTGAACTGAAAATCCAGATTAGATACAACTAAAGAGGTCCCTGACACGAAAAGAAAAATACATGCACAATCAGGAAAGCTACTTACTGTCTATGACTAACATCCCATCAGCAATAACATAAGCAACTAATTGCAAGTATATATATGTACACTTGTACACTCACTGTCAGAAGCTGTAGACTCATTTATGTGCAGTATAGCTAGAAAACTGTGTGTAGACATGCAGAGGCTGTGAATACACTTCCTCCTCACCTTCTGCTCATTGTGTTCCCATCTTGAGCCTGCTGATTTCGAAAGACAAAACTTCCGTAGTTACAGGGAGTGACCAGCAAATTAGCAAGGAGGGAAATACCTAGTTGCAGGGACTTTAGAGAGGTTTTTCAGGCAGAAAACAGCAACATTCTTAAATAAAGTGATTTACATCTTTGTCCAGAATCACATTCTCCATTAAATAAGACTTAGTTGTTTGAAAAGTTAGTGAAAATATAAAAGATAATCCATGTATAAATGCACAATGGATGAACAGAAGATTAATTTGGTAACCTGGAATGCCCAAAACTCATAATGTTACTGTAATGGTGTATATATTGTATCATTAAATAAATATAGTGCTATTAGGACTTCCATTAAAGTTTTTGCAGTTTATTTTATGATGTTGGCACACAGAGGTAAAGCTTGATCCCAAAGTGCTCTATGGGCACCTTCATACTATATGATCAGAACCACACAGATTTGTAATATTGTTGTGTTCATAAAGCCTTATACTAAGATCTTGCAGATTTGTGTGTTGTAACATTACAATGCTTCTCCTTGTCATTGATGGAAGACCCCTAAGTCCTTGTGGTGCCATATGATATGAAGCTGGCCAAGATACCTTTGTATTTTCCTGCAATTAGATTGCAGCCCCTTTGGGACCGCAGTGACTGTTACTATGGTTACCTTGTAAAAATTTAAATGTATCACTGAAGAATAAAAGAAAAGAAAATATCCTTTTATAGTATCTGCACAGGAAGGACTCCCACCCAATTGAATATTGGGCCACCTCTAACCTACATTGAGGGGGATTTTTCTGTTTATTTAGGACTGATGGTTGTATCACGTCCCTGATTGCATCAGTTGTTTTTCCTTTGTTATACAGTGTCTTGTCAGAAGCGCTTCAGATTACCTGTCTCTTGGCATTTACAACACAACTGCTCACAGTGTGTGTTTTAGGCTTAAATTTGAAACTCTACCAAGCATATATAAAATCATGAAACTAATGTTTAAGGCATGACATATTGTGTTATCTCAGTTCTTTCACCTCTTTCTACGGAAATCAGTTGTTTGGTGCAAATGCATCATTTAAAAGAGGGAAAAAACTAAAAAACTCATACTTGATGCAATCCTTTAACCCCTTCCCGCTGCAGCCATTTTTCAGTTTTATGTTTTTGTTTTTTTGCTCCCCACATTCCAAAAGCCATAACATTTTTATTTTTCCATTCACAGAGTTGTATGAGGGCTTTTCACACTACAAATTGTACTTCATCATAGAACCGGATAATATTCTGTGCAATGTACTGGACAGCTGGGAAAAGATCAGAATGGGGTGGAATTGGAAAAAAAAAATTCACAAATTTGCCTTTTCTTACAATTTTGTTTTTAAGGTGTTAAATTTGCAGATTAATTTATACAGTTTTTATTATTTTCATTTTTTAATATATTTAAAAAAATAAACTTAGAGAAACAAAAATTTGTTTGCATTGCCATACCGTGACACCTGTAACTTTTTTTTTATATTTCCATATCTCTAGCTGTGTAAGGTGTAGTTTTTATAGATATAATTTTAGGGGAATTTGTGATGGGAAAAATTAAAGGGATGATTCAGTCTACATTTTTTCCCACTATGACTTTCAATGTATGGGATAAATATGTTTACATTTTTATAGTCCTGGTATTTTCTGATGTAGGAATGTCTGATGTGTTTTTCTTTATTTCCTTTATTATGTATTGTAGGAAAGCTGGGGTGATTTGAACAGCTATGGTGCCAGCTCAGCTCCATAGGCATTACAGCAGATGTCAGGACGGGGTTAATATATGTTATGAAATATAAGTTCTACAGCTTATATGAACAGCTGCTATCATTCAAACATATTGTATGAATATACTATATATATAGTGCCCCCCCCTCCTCCTCCTTAAACTCTACTCCCATTACTAATGCATTGGAGTTGACCACCCCAGTAACATGGGACACTGAGTTCCTTATACAAATGTGGCCTCCCTTAGTTGTCCTCTTGGCTGTACATGTCTAAATATGTGTGTGTCAGGAACTTCCCAGCCATGTTCTGCAGCCTCGACCATTATGCCATTGTAGAAGCCTGTTTGTGCTTTGCTCTGCTGAGCCTGGTCCTTTCTATTGAAGTGATTAGCTTATGGATAGCACCTACTCTGTGGCCAATCACAGGGAAGCTGTCCCTATATAAACCCACAGCTTACTCCATCCTGTGCCTGATTATTCTGGCTTCCTGTGTGTCCTGATCCTCACCATTACTCTACTGCAACCGTGTACTGAACTCTGCATACATCTGACTACGATTGATCTACTGTTCCTGTGTACTAAACTCTGAAAACGTCTGACCACGGTTACTTCTACTCCTGAGGTACTATTCCTATAGCTCCTACTGTTTAAAGGGAGTCTATCATTAGAAAAACACATTTTTAACTAATGGGATGTTGGAATAGCCTTTAAAAAGGCCATTCTACTCCTACCTTCCATTCTAAGCTTCTCCCCACCATTTCTGATAAAATCGGTTACTTCTGTTATGCAAATTAGGATCACAGAGCATTTTTATACACTTGAAAAAGGGCTTTTTGTTGCCCGAAACACGTAGTGTGCCTGTTCTCAATAAAAGTACTTGACTGGACCAGCGCTAGTACGCCCATGTTTTTTTGGGGTACATCACCCTGCCACTTCTTGGATCTTTGCGACGTGGGATTCATACCACATGAAGGAGGTGCCCAGCTTCTCTAATAGTCCGACTTCCAGTTGCAAATCTGATATGCCCTCTAAGCAGTTGTGAGCTCATCACAACTGCACAAGGTGAGAACCTTTACATCGTATCAACCATATTTGATTGCCTTAACAATATTACACTATTGGCACTTGGCGCTGTGTTTTTTTCTCTTTTTGGTATTCTAAACACATTTTAATGTCCCCCCCCCCCAACAGTGACCTCAGTACGTACCTCACTGCTCCCGGTGCACCTCTCTTCCTCTGCTCCAAGCACACAGCATTGCACCTGAAGCAGTGGAAAAGAGAGGGTTCGGAGGACAAGGAGTATCAACACGGAAGCTGTCCCTAGCTTCTGGCCACAGGTTTTCTGCCGATCCAATGGTTTCAGCAGAACTGGGGAGAAATCCACTGGCCGCAGATTGCAACCTCAGAGACCCTCTGGACTAGATTAAAACATGAGACTGGAGATATATAAAGTATTATTGGATTAAACAGAAATAACCTATTGTATAACTAGCAACAAGGTGTGAGAAACCAGGGGTTGTAGAAGAGAGATAACTAATCAGGTAAGTCACTGCAAATAATTCAGAGACTCCCATCAGACTGAAGGCTTCAGATGTGAGGCAGTTGCCCAGCAACTACACCTAAGGTTGATGAAGATGAATCAGAAGAACTCCGGCTGTTTGTAACAGAGACCTTTTAGCAGTGTAACCACAGCAGCATAAACACACATTAGGTGTAGGGATGCCATGGCCTCCTGCAGGGCACAGTATATAGTGAATATACACTTGCGTAGACTTAACTGATCTCCAATATGTTTGAAACCAATTTAACACAATATCAGAACATTCGAACAAAAGCCATGAAAGGATACAATTCACCTTCCTCCAGTGCGTGATCACACAAGGACACAAATATAACAGCTAGCTTATGGTGACTATGTGATAATGTGTCATAAAATCATGTCATGTTAAAGAGTTCCTGAGTTTTCATCAAAACTTGAAATATGTGCAGGGTCTTGCTAGATAATCTGGCTGTATTAGTCTTCATAGATGGTTTCCTATCAGTTTTTCTGCTGCTAATTGCCACATTATGACTATAGCACACTGTGTATTCCTCTCTGAGGCAGGGGGTATGTACAATTCAGAGCAGCCTGCCCCCCCCCCCCCATCCATTACTACTACTATTGATCCAGGAACACTGGACTGGAAATCTAGGCTATGATATAGCCGAAAAAAATCCCTGACACAGAAAAATAGAAATCTGAACACCATACCAAAAGCTGCTCACTGTCTATGACTAATATGCCATTAGCAATAATACAAGCAGATAGTCAGTAGATAGACTCTCCTTATCCTCACTGTGAGCTGTGAAAAGCTGCAGACTCCTTTCTGAGCAGTGTACAGGCAGGGGCACAGACATGTAGCTCTCTGTGTAAACATGCAAAAGCTGTGGAGAGAGATCAACTCCATCTACTTCCTGTGCTTTGTCTTGAGGATCTTGGTTTCTAAAGACAGACCTTCCCTAGAAACAGAGAGTGAACAGCAAATTAGGAAGGAGGGAGACACCTAGTGGTAGAAACTTTAGAGAAGTTTTTCATGCAGAAAATATAACATTTTAAAATAAAGTGTATTTATTACATTTTGATCAAGAGTCACATTCTTTCTTCACTCAGACTAAATTGTCTGAAAGGCTAGTGACCATCAAGGTAGCTTGACTTTTGATACACATGCAGATGTAGAAGTTGTTAAATGAACATTTTTTTGCACCAGTTTGATGCTAGGGTGAGTTACAAAGCTGCTTTCATATAAAGAAAATGAAAGTGTTCATTAATGACATATGACCATTCATTTAACAGTACAGCAAGACTTTGGTATCCGTGGGGGAATAGGTTCCAAGCCTACTCGCAGACACCGGAAACCGCGGATAGCATTAAACACAATTGTGCACAATGTACAGAGCCAGAAGCAGATGGCTCAGTGCAGTGTGCTGTGACGGTGCCATGCTGTTACAGGCCAGGTCACTGTACAGTGTACAAAGTAACATGCTTCGGCCCACATCAATCTTATATTAATGACTTCCCAAAGGATAATAATAATAATAATAATAGTCCTTTAATAGTCCCACAATGGGGAAATTCAGTGTGTTACAGCAGCAAAGATAAGATAAGATAAGCAGATACAAATACAAATACAACATGTACAGGAATGTTCCAAGGTGAGAGGCATTACATTAATAGCAGACAGACAGATAGGGCGTAGCAGAGGGGGGGGGGATTTAACAGGCAGAGAGCTATTTCAGTTCTCTGTGTGTAATGATCTCCGCTTAGGTCGGTGTTGGTTGTACAGCCTAACCGCGGTGGGGAGGAAAGACTTCCGATAGCGCTCCTTCTCACACCTAGGGTGGAGCAGTCGGTCACTGACAGTACTGCTCAGCGCGATCACAGTCTCATGCATGGGATGGGACTTCTTCTTCTGCATGGAGCTCACCACGGACAGTATCCTTCTGTCACCCACCACCTGCACTGGGTCCAGTGGGCTCCCCAGGACAGAGCTGGCCCTTCTAATCAGCTTGTCAAGTTTATTTCTGTCCCTGGTTGATATACTGCTCCCCCAGCAGGCCACTCCAAAGAAGATGGCTGATGCCACTACCGAGTTGAAGAAAGTTCTAAGAAGTGCCCCCCGGATTCCAAAGGCTCTCAGTTTCCTAAGCAGGTAGAGCCTGCTGTGGCCCTTCCTGTACAGGGCCTCCATATGATCTGCCCAGTCCAGCTTATTATTAAGGAGCAAACCCAGGTACTTATAGGTGTTCACAATCTCGATGCCCGTCCCCAGGATGTCCACTGGTTTAGGAGGGCTTCTGCCTTTGCGGAAGTCCACCACCATCTCCTTGGTCTTCCCCGCGTTAATCTTCAGGTGGTTCCGGTGGCACCAGTCCACAAAATCCTGGTTCAGTTCTCTGTACTCCCTGTCATCATCATCTGTGATGAGACCCACTATTGCAGAGTCGTCAGAATACTTCTGTAGGTAGCAGCTGGATGAGTTGCACCTAAAATCTGCAGTGTACAGTGTGAAGAGGAAAGGGGCGAGAACCGTACCCTGAGGTGCCCCCGTATTACAGATCACGGTACCTGACACACAGTCTCGGGCTCTCACGTATTGAGGTCGATTTGTGAGGTAGTCTAGGATCCAGTTGGAGAGGTGGTGGTCCACTCCAGCAAGGCCCAGCTTGTCCCTCAATAACCTGGGCTGTATGGTGTTAAAAGCACTGGAGAAGTCAAAGAACATTATTCTCACCGTGTTCCCTGGTTTCTCCAGGTGAGACAGAGCCCTGTGCAGAAGATGGATGATGGCATCATCTACCCCAATGCCCGGCCGATAAGCAAACTGGAGTGGGTCCATAGCGGGGCTCACTAGAGGGCGGAGATGTGTGAGAACCAATCTCTCCAAGATCTTCATCAGGTGGGATGTCAGTGCTACAGGTCTGTAGTCGTTGAGGTCCATAGGGTGGGGTTTCTTTGGAACTGGTACCACACAAGAAGATTTCCATAATTCAGGGACTATTTCCTGCCTCAGGCTCATATTATACATATATGTAATTATACTACACAGCTGGTCCCCGCAAGTCTTAATTAGCCTTGCACTGATGTCATCTGGCCCTGCGGCTTTCCTCGCCTTGATCTTTTTCATCTCCTTCCTCACCTGGGCCCGTGTGAAGGTCAGACTGTGGCCAGATAAAGATGGATTTCTGGATTTACTGGTCTGTTGGGAAGTGGCCGCATGGGGAGAAGTCATTGTGGTGGAGGGAGCTGAAGGACATACTGGGGTGGGAGGAGCTGGTGTGTGATCAAATCTGTTGAAGAATAGGTTTAGTTCATTAAGCCAATTAACATCTGCCTCAATCTGGCAGACAGACTGTTTATGACCCGAAATTGACTTAAGCCCCTCCCAGACCCCCCTTATGTCTTTTCTTTCCATTTGCTTTTCCATTTTTTCTTTATAACTGGCTTTTCCCTGCCTGATTTGATGCCTCAGCTCCTTTTGTACTTCCCTCAACCCCTCCTTATCTCTTGTCCTGAATGCCATCTTTTTCTCCTTAAGTAGTGTTTTTATATCAGAGTTAATCCATGGTTTGTTATTGGAGAAGCACCTCACCACTTTTGTGGGTACTGTGTTGTCCACACAAAAATTAATGTAGTCTGTTATGCAGTGTGTGAGTCCTTCTATGTCTTCCCCATAAGAATCCTGCAGAACTTCCCATGCGGTTGTGTCAAAACAATCCCTCAGAGCCTCATCACTCTCCTCGGACCATATCCTCACTGTGCGGGTGACAGCTGGTTCTCTACGTACAAGTGGCTTGTACACAGGTCGGAGATGTACTAGGTTGTGATCCGATCTTCCCAGGGGCGGTAGGGCTGATGAGTTATATGCCTCCCTCACGTTGGCAAAGAACAAGTCCAGTGTTTTGTTGTCTCTTGTGTGGCAGGTTACATACTGTGTGAAACTGGGCAGTGTGGATGATGGAGAGGCATGGTTGAAATCACCCGACAGAAGAAAGAGGGCCTGGGGGTGCTGAGACTGTAACTGGCTCAGCGTGGCTTGTAGGACCTCGCAGGCAGCGTCAGCTTTCGCAGAGGGGGGGGACATATGCAGCTATCACGATGACATGTGATAGTTCCCTTGGTAGGTAGAAAGGTCTCATGCTCACAGCTAATAGTTCAATGTCCTTACAGCAAGTTTGATCCTTAATCACAATGTGCCTAGGATTACACCATCTATTATTCACAAACATTGCCAGCCCCCCTCCTTTCCTCTTACCGCTCTCCCTAGTCCTGTCTGCCCGAAGGAGTTTAAAACCATCCAAGGAGACCAGAGGGTCAGGAGTAACTTCAGTGAGCCAAGTCTCTGTAAGTAGCATCATGCTGCACGCCCGAAACTCCTGATGCTGCCTGGTGAGCGCTGTTAGTTCATCCATCTTGTTTGCAAGAGATCTCACATTGCCCATGATGATGGAGGGAACAGCTGGTCGGTAACGCCTCTTTTTAATCCTCTGAAGAGTACCAGCTCTGCATCCCCTCACCCGCTTTTTCTTTCTCCAAATCTCACGGGGGATGTGTGACCAGATGGTATGCCCCCCTGCTGTGCCTCTGAGCTGCAGAATTTCCTCTCTTGTATAGACAAAGGAATTGTCTGCATACACAAAAGATCCCATTTTCAAGCAGAACAAAAAGACAGATAAAAAAAAAAAAAAAAAAAAAAAAAAAGTATCACAAGGGTCCAAGTCTTTGTGTGTGTTTCATAGTGCAAAGTCCTTAAGTAGAGAGGTACAAAACGAGTCATAGAAAGAAAAATAAGATAGAGAGTCTCAGAGCTGCTGTAGCTGGCAGCCACTCCAGCGGCGCCATCTTGGAAGCAGGTTATTAAAGGGGTTGTCCAGGGTTTTTTTAATATATTTTAAGCTAGGGAAACACTCACCTGTCTCCAATTTGATAGAATATTCTAATTGACCTTGAAATCAATTCAACCCAAAATCACGACATGCTAGAAAAGGTCTTTAAAGGTTAGCAGCAAATATCTACAACAGACAAAAATAACTATGCTACGCATTGTGCAAAAACAGTAGTCAAGGCAATATTACAATCATAAAATAATGAGAATATAAAAATATATACAAATGTCTAGCATGAATATAAAGATGGAAGACTAAGAGGAACATTCTATAACTATAGCAGTTATTACTAAGGTAGTATGCAGTACAAAAGTGCATGTTACAACAAACATAAACTAACAGAGCAGCAACATAAAGGTAAAGTAGTCATATAGTCTAAACTAAAAAGACTTAAGGGCTAATGTACAGTAAGGAAAGTAGCCCGAGCTAATAAAGGTTATCCTAGAGGTCAGGAGGCTATAAATATAACAAGAAAGGAGGTTACTTACCAATAGTAAAGAAGGAGTCTGGAGACCCATGAATGCCACATCAGGAGCATATGCAGATAGTGCCCCAAAATGGGATTAAATAGTGGCTGGATTAGTGACAACAACATCACGCTGCATCAATGATGATGTCATCATGCATCTCCGGCCCCAATGGAGGGGAAGCTAGCATGGAGACACTGTTATGATGTCTGGGAGGGGAGGAATCTTGCACGGTTAATGACGTCACCACATTTAATTGTCAAATTTTAGGACAGCTGTAGATCCATTGTGGGGAAAATCTTCTAAAAAGAAAAAAGTAGTTCTTATTTCAATAGATTTTGAGTACTGTGCCTTTAATTACCAAAACCCTTGTTTGTAGGACCTCAGTCAAGGTATATTCCAAGGGGGCGCTCACATTACGGTTGGATGTCCGTTCTGATAGTGTCTGCTAAAAACCCCCCCAAAAAACGGATGCCTATCATAACGGACACTAACTGATCGGTTTTGTTTAACAGATTTAATATAATAATATTTAATGGATCAGTTAAAAAAACATACATATTAGCATCAGTTAGTGTTTTAGTTAGTAATTTTTTGTTTCTTTCTTTGTTTCTACTTTCTGAGCATGTGCAGAAAAAAAAGTACAATAATGGACAGTATAACGGAAGCCAGTCCTTTACTGTCCATTAGCCATAGACATTTATGTTAAAAAATAACGGACACTTATTAACACTATGAACATCTCCACCTTCAATGTAAATGGACTGAACTCCCCCAATAAGAGACACTGGGTCATGAACCTAACCAAACGGATGGGAGCAGACATCCTCCTGCTGCAGGAAACCCACTTCAAACTAGACAAAATCCCAAAGCCCTATAAGTCTCCTTATGATAGATGGTACTACTCGTCACAACAGACCTTGCAATAGCACTGAAACATTCTCTCCCCTTTGTCTTCAAGCAGCAGTACTCAGATGCTGAAGGCTGCCTGCTCTTTGTAAAAGGCCATATAGCATCCAGGCCTATAACACTGGCCACAATCTACGCACCGAACCATGACCAGATACCCTGGCTTATCCAGACATTGCATGACCTAGCTTTATTCGCAGAAGGGGATATCATATTAGGAGGAGACCTCAACCTGGTACTAGACCCTCTTCTAGACTCATCCACAGGAAAGTTGTCCCTCTCACAAAAAGTATTGTGACGCTTCCACATCTCCCTACAGAATCTTACTTTAGTAGACACCTGGCGCCTCCAGAACCCTAACGTAAGGGACTACACCTTCTTTTCAAACCCACATCAGACACATCAGAGGCTCGACTACATTTTATGCTCCAAATCTATAGCCCAACATACCTTATACTCTAGAATAGGATCTATTAGCGTGTCAGACCATGCCCCGACTCTTCTCCAACAACTATGGCTCCCAGACACACGATCTAGAAAGAGACAAGAACTTGACCTGCTGATCCATGGCCATGCGAGACGTGGCACCGCCACAAGGCCAAGCTCTCGCCATCCCCCTCCCCATCTTACCGGCAAACCTAGCCCCGACCTTACTCCATTCCACCAAAACCCCCCCCATGAAGGCCACGAAGGACCCTTCGAGAGCGCCTCAAGAAGATTTTTGGTACAAACTAAGACACCTACGGCTTAAAGACCTAATAGTTCAGAAGCTCCCAATCAGTCCTCAGAGCTTACAGAACTTATCCCCTGAGACCCACTTTAATTTTCTTCACCAGGCACAAATATGCTCTATGATAAAGGATATAAATAAGATATCCCCCATAGATAGGCTGCTCATTCAGTTCGAAAAGAGCTTGACGTCTAATCTGACATTACCCAGAAAGATCTCTTCGTGCAAAACTGCGATGTCGACCAACTCAGAGACCTCAAAACCAGCTTTCTTGCTAGCTTGAGAAAAAGAAATGGACATCATAATCCCGGAGGAAGACATTCCAGCAATACTTAGACATTCCCATGGCACCTCCACCTGCGTCAGACTGCAAGAGTCACACTACAAAATACTAACCAGGTGGTACAGGACGCCAGACTGGCTCTACAGACACAACCTTATGGACTTGAATCTGTGCTGTAGATGTCAAAAACTTCCAGGTACCATGTTCCATATCTGGTAGACTTGCGAGAACATTCAAAGCTTCTGGAAAGAGGTCGAAGATGCTATCTCACATAGAACTAAGGTACCACTCTCTCTCACCCCTGACAGAGTGCTCCTCGCCAGACAACAACAAACTGGCCCTCACCCCCGAGACTCTACCCTGACAACACACCTCATAGGGTCAGCAAAATCATTGATCTCCTTATTCTGGCTCCAGAAGACGCCCCCTTCGCTACAACTATGGATGGAAAAAGTACATCAAATAGCAAGATTTGAAGAACTGATCAGCTGGAAGAAAAGGAGACACGACTGGTATCAGAGAGTGTGGTCCCCCTGGTGGGATTTTACCAAATAAGCCCCGATCCCCCCTCCACCGCCTTTTTCCCAAACACTATCCCTAAACTTAATACCTTGACTACACCAACAAGAATCCGCAACACAATACAATACAGAACGCTAACTCCCCCTTTTTACCTGATATCTAAGAATACTTCATTCACCACCACATTAGTCTACGCTCGGAGCTTCTATTAGACTAGGATTGAGCATAATAAACACCGAGACCGTGAGAACCTCTCACATTATTTCCAAATTACATACTCGATGTATTTATCTATAAGAACTTATGTATGTATTTTTCCTTCTCTTTGAAGAACAGTTATGTATCTGTCTGTACATGGATGTGTAAAATTGTAAAATTTCAATAAAAAAGAGAATTATAAAAAAAAATAAAAAATAATGGACACTTGCTGTTCATCATAAGTCCGTTATTTTGAATGAACACAAGTCCTGCACCCGGATTTTTATGTCAGCGAAAAAAACAGACATGTGACGGATTTGGTCTAAACGGACAATAACAGACAGCAGATGAAATCCCATTTTGTAATGGATGCTAGCAACGGATACTAGTAACGGTAGTGTGAACACCTTCTAAGCTATATATAGATATATCTATATATAGATATATATACAGTAATTATTTTATATATATGCATATAAAACAGGTTCCCAAGATAATTGATATGCTATTTGTGTGTATGTGTGACCACTGTGCATGGAAAGAAGTAAATTGCAGCTTTTCAGGGCTGTTGTTACCCTGTCATGATATTGTGGTGAATTGGTTTAATGAGATAATGCATTATACACACAAAATATATATATATATATATATATATATATATATATATATACACTGTATATATATATATATATATATATATATATATATATATATATATATATATAGCAAGGTGTCAAGACTCCAGAATGATGAAAAAGTGAACTTGATTTACTTACCCAACAATGTTACAGCTCATTACCTTGAGATATTTATTTATATTGATTTTCTATATGTATAGAAAATTCACTTTTCCATTGCTTTTGAGTACTGGCACCTGTTTGTGTTACAGGCAATGTGTGCAATGTGCAGACACTCTATAAACTATCTAGCATTTTCTTGGCAAAGTATAAAGCAAGGTAATTTTATTTTGTATGGGATAACTACCTAATACACTGAATATATATTTTTCTTAAAGGGAGTCTGTCAGCAGTAAATTGGTTATAAACATAATCCCAGTACCTTGTAGAGGTGATTCTACAAATTCCAAACATATCTCTGATATTCAATTTTGGAGCCCCAATTTCATGTAAATTGCTATTTTATTCACATGTAAATGAGGCGAAAAGTGTGTTGGGGGCGTGTCTTTGTTTGGGCTTTAGCCTCAGCTCTAGATACGTGGGCAAAGCATTTTTCCTCATCTGCATGTGAACAAAACAGCAATTTACATGAAAATGGGGCTACAAAGCTGAATAACAGGAACATATTTGGAAATTGTAGAATCACCTCTACAAGGTACTGGGACTAGGTTTATAACCAATTTACTGCTGACAGACTCCCTTTAACACCAAAACCTTTCTTAGTTTCTTTATCTTATACATGTATCTGAACTGGTATTTGAAACCTAAGGCTGGGTTCACATCAGCGTTTGGTTCTCCGCGTGTTATCAGTTTTTGAAATGGTCTCAAAATCCTCAAAAACTGATTTCAATTGGTTGTAAAAACCATCCGCAGATGTCCGTTTGTATCATTTCTGTCTGGTATCCGCTCTTTTGGATGGAGAAAAAAGTTGGACTTGCAGAACTTTTCTCTGTCCAAAAAAGTATATACAAACAGCAACGAATCAGTTTTTTTTTAAATATTGAGGTCTATGGAAGGCAGACACAAGCGGATTACAAGTAATCTGTGTCCATTTTGCAATCTGTTTTTTAAGGGGCCATTATACTTTGTATGGGGCTATAAGGAGGCAATTATACTTAGGGTGGGGGCATAAGGGGATCATTACACTATATGTGGGTTCAAAGGGGGTCCATTACACTGTGTGAGGACATGAGGGCATATTATTACAGTGTCCATATTAGGACATCCTCAGATATCAGAGTCAAACATCAGATTAATAGCAGTTTACAGCAGTGATACCTGACTTTGATACCTGACTTTGATTCCGACACCTGACTTTGATACCTGACTTTGATTCTGATACCTGACTTTGATTCTGACACTTGACTCTGATACCTGACTTTGATTCCGACACCTGACTTTGATTCCGACACCTGACTTTGATTCCGACACCTGACTTTGATTCCGACACCTGACTTTGATTCCGACACCTGACTTTGATACCGACACCTGACTTTGATACCGACACCTAACTTTGATACCGACACCTGACTTTGATACCGACACCTGACTTTGATTCCGACACCTGACTTTGATTCTGACACCTGACTCTATGCAGTTTCTGGGCTGGTTGTAAAACTTAGATGACTTCTGACTTTCATATCTGATTGAGTCACAAGTCAGCAGTCAGCTATGAAGCACATACAATGTTACACTGTGATTGGCCAAGATGATTGACCTCTGAGTGACATCACTGCTCATACTCAGGAGTAGAAGATACTTGTATAAGGCTGCAGGCTGAGAGCTCCATGAGTCTGATAAAAAGTTGTCTGACACAAAGTTGTCTGATACCTGACTGAGTCAGAGATCAGACTCACACATCATCTGAGTTTTTCATATACACACAAGCCAGCCAGCACATACAATGGTGGAGATTTATCAAGTAAAATGCTCCATAATTCTGGTATCATTTTCACCAAATAACCTCTCTAACATGTGTGCCACATTCATCAAGTGTTTTAAATACTTTTATTACTTGTACAAAAAGGGGTGTCCTAATATGGACACTGTATATCATATTGTAAGTGGGCATAAGAGGGCTAATATACTGTGTGATTGGCATAAGGGGAAATATTAAACTGTGTTGGGGGCCATTATATTTTGTGGGGAGCATAAAGGGGCCATTATACTGTAATATTGCAAACTGGCCGTCAGCTAACTCAGTAAAGGCGCTGTGGATGAGATTTCTACAAATGTCAACCACTTGTCGCAATTAAAAACTCACAACATCTTATACAATCTAAATTCTAACAAATATCTTAGACAATTTCACATTCATAAAGATGTATCTAAAACACCTTTTCTTCGGAGAAGACCATAACCATCAGTTCCTGATCAGCGAGAAGAACATCATACAAGAGAAGCCTAATATACAGCATACATCTGCACAGGTATTATTTCTGCACGTAAACAAGTTCTGCCTCTAATTGTGTAAAATCTGTGACAGGGTCTCTCACCTATCGCGTGACATTTCTATTATTGGTCTCCTCATATAGGGCAGAGGGATCTTTTGAGCCTGAGGGATGTGACCATAACCTCTGCATGTCCTACAGTTAAGCCCCAGTGAGTACAGATATCATACAGCGCCACTAATATATATTCTAAAGCAAGTGTTTGGTAGGAAACATTTCCCTGTGTCTACAAAGGGTTCAGCGCCTTAATTTGCAATGATCTAAGCAGCAGAAATCTTTTGCTTGTATCAATTGCAGGCAAGTCTTATAATACAGATTAATTATTGATTAGGTCCTTGTATTGTCTGAAACATTTATTTTTGAGCGAGGAGTTTTCCTTGCAGAGTGTTTTCATCCAACTAGAAAGCGTGTTAATTGTTACAGACAAGTTATTATGTAAGTTATACTTAAGTCCACACAGCTATCAAATAACATGTTATCCTCTTACTCATGTCATTATGGCTTCACTTAGACAAGGCTCAATGTCTAATGACACTTCCAACATGAAATCAATTCTCTTGAAAGAAAACTCAATGATTGCCTCTTCTGGTTCAGAACATGTCTGTAAAGTAAAAATGCAAAATTATGCAAGAAAATATTCTTCAAAAAGATGACTTAATAGATGAAAACAATCTGCAGAATAAATAAAATGAAAGTATATGCTATATGTAAATGTATTATCAAAAGAAGAATTAAGTTATATGGTTCAGATCACACTAGAAATCTATGGCAGATTTTGCAGCAAATTTGCGTAAAAATCTTGTGTTTCTGTTTATGCAACAGATTTTAACCTTTGGCTTGTATATTGCTCATATATATATATATATATATATATATATATATATATATGTATATATATATGAAATATAATTGAAAGGCAATTTTTTTAACTTCTTTAGGACACAAATTTTAGCTTTTAGGATGTAGAAAGTTTGTTAAATTTTTGTTTCCTTGCTTTCTGAGTGTCAAAAACTTTTACAATTTTATGAAGCTCATCTACCCTCTTACTGCAGCTTTTTAAAATTTTTACTTTAGCTTACAATACAACAATACTATAGACCAGAGTTTCTCAGCCTGTGGTGCACGTATACCATGGGGTACACCCTGCAGTACCAAGTGGTACATGCCGTGGATAAGAACATCACAGGAGACTCCAGAGCAGAGAAGAAGTGAATGCAGGTCATGGCTCATTCCTTGGACATCACTGTCTGTGGGAGCAATGAGGGGACCATTATACGGTGTGTGAAGGCACTGAGGGGAATTATACTTTATACTTTGTGAGACAATAGGATGGCATTATACTGTGTGTGGGCACTAAGAGGGCATTATTCATACTTCAAGTAACTATCCCAGAACATTCGGGTGGGTCCCAGAAAAGTATGTGACCTCCTAGATTTTCAAAAGCCTCAGCGATCTCCCAGTTAACATTATGACGGAGGTTAGTAGAGGCCCAAAGAGGATGGAAAGTCACACAAAACACCACAATGGAGCCAAGGAGAAGTGAGTATGACTGTTTGCTATTTTTATGCATCTCCCTTGGACCTTTGCTGCTTATACTCTGGGGTCTGAAGAATAGCAGTTTGTGTCTGGTGGACTTCAAAAATTTAGGGATTGGCCCAAACTATGAATGGACGGGATCATGGATATTTGATAAGATATCACAAAGCCACTTAACTTGAACATAACACTTAGGTATGAGAATATTTTTGGATAATGCTATCCTTTCAAAGACCACACATACATAGTCTCGGTTGTCCACCATCATGCTACACCATTTTTTTGCATACCACTCTTTCCATTTTCATAGTTATGGCAGCAGAGTGTTAGTATACACAGAAAATAAAAAAATAAAACATTTCCAGAGAAATATCTCCACAAAAAACCACAGTTTGATGAACTTCCTCAGAGGTAAATGGTAATCAAGGCTGAAAACTTTTGCATTTCACAGCAATTCTAGTGGCCTTTTAGCAAATTATTAAAATGTGCTTTAAGTAGGCTTGTAAGTGGACATAAGGTATGGTAAGTCATACATAATATGACAGGTGATACATTTTAGAGCATTGATAAGAGCAATTAATGGACTATGAGTTGTCAGGACCACATTAGCCGAGGATGAGGTTGTTGATGACATTAAAGCATCCATGTTCTCTTACAAATATGTGTAAGCTAAGTGAGTGCTAATAGAAACTGACAGGATAATGGGAATCCATAATTTATAAATGGAAATTGTGAATATTTACATCATAGCCACTTTAAAAGGTGATGAAAAAAATCTTTTAAAATATTGTGGGACTGGTAAGATAAGAAGGAAGCCGCACGTAAGTGCTACATCAGAAAGTAATGTATGAATGTGTGATAGCTTGTTTCCTTGTAAGAACTGACTGTAGAGAGGAGAAATGAAGGAAGGACGACTTCTGGTTTCATTGGTTAGAAAAGGATGTATTAATCATATTATAGAATATACAAAGCCAAGGCAAGTTTTTACGAGACGTCTTGTGATGACTTACAGACCGGATGCCCAGATATACCCATCTGTAGTTTTCCTTTTTGAGGAGAGTTATGTGTTGGCACAATGTTGTAGGATTTTGCCTTGGTATAACTAAAGGTCCCTATATACATAAAAGAAAGGTTGTGCAAACTACCAATTGTGGCTGGACCAGCTGACTCTACCAGGACAGATGAGGTTGGGGCAAAGAAGGATCAGACATATTGAATTTCAATGCCCAGATCATTTTCTCTCAAGAAAGATAAGCCAAAGCAAGTTGTCTGCCAATGGTTTACTTCACTCTCCCCAACACCTGCACATTTGGATGAACCAAGCATGCATGTGTATGGAGAAGTTGGGAAGAAATAGCTGTCGATTGAGCAAGTGTTCTCTGATAAGTTTTGAAGCTGTGTGGGCATCTTATTTTCTTGTCTATGAGAACCTATATTGGTAAACTGTTCATACCCAGGTTCTGCCATAACCTCTTCCTTGAAGATGTGCCTGACTAGCACATGTGAGTATAGTAGTTATATGGGGATGGGCCATACAGGTCATGACCGGAGCAGTGGATCCAAAGACAGGTGTTGAGGAGCTGAGGCTGGGACTGTGGTGTAAAGGTGAGACTATTGACTGGTTTCAGAAACTAGAAACTCTAAACATTTAGAGACAGAGCCTTCTGTCATGGAGGAGTCACTCTCTGGAACTTATTACTAGGACCAATCAGATATATTGTATCGTCCTTGGACAAATAACACACTTGCTCGCTACACAAGATGTTATTAAAAAAAAAAAATTATCAGTTTACTCCAAGCCTGCTCTTCAAGTATTATCTGTTGTTCTGTTACAGGTTTCTATTACTTGTTATTCAATTTAAAGCGAATCTAAACTTTCAAACAATTTTTGATTTTCCGGCAATATTTGTGAGAGTAACACATTTTTTAATATACTTTAATGACAAATTGTGGCTCCTTTCGGTTAAATCCTACATTTCTTTATTCTTTCCCTTGCTTGTCAATTGAGAGCTGTCCCATGTTTTTCACTGTGTATGGTGTACGGGCTTATGTGAGTAAGGAATAGAAAATGAGGTTGGGGACGGGTCACTTCAAACAGTTATATCTCAGGGATTATACAATTTATGGTGAAGTAGAGATTCTCATCTTTCATATGACACTATGGGAGTTCTTTCTGTGTTATTTACAGAGATATCATCAGTTGACAATGCAGTGTGTTTTGCAGGTAGAACTTAAACCTAGTGTCATATAATAGATGAGAATCTCCTCTTTTATACAGCACCAGAACCAAGTTTCTAGGTTTTATAATGCACATTGCTAAGAGGAAATCAAAAGATGCTCAAAGGTTTAGTTATGTTTTAAGTCAGTTTTCTGGTGTCAAAAAGTTGCAAATTTGTTGCATGACATTTTATGCAAAAATTAGCAAATTTTTGTTGATGTTACATGTTACACCACTTTCTTTTAAAAAAAATGATCAGGTCTTAGCAGGTTGAGGTATTAACTCCCACAATTTATCAGATTTACTGTTATAAATCTGTTTCAGCAATGAACATTTTTTTTGTTATTACAGGAGTGAAGCTGTGAAATAGTCTTCATTAGGAATCTTATTTCAGCCGCCACAGCTCATCATTTTTGGGAGGCTAAGATGCTTTTGTGACCAAAATAACACACATGCTTATGTAAATGTATACAGCTCCTTAGAGTCGGAAAGGACCACATGCCACAAAATATTAATATTTTCTACCTTCCTCTGGGTCAAGAGTAAACTAAATTTTTTATTCTCCTTTCTTCACACAATGCTCCTCTGGACTTAAATTAGTGGACGCATGTTGTTTCCAGCCATAATAAGTAAGAATATGGCACATAATGGTTGGGGTTTGTTTCGGATATGGCATAATGGACTTCACATTTACACCTTTGGTCATGTTAAGGACCCATCAGTGATATAAATTATACATTCCATATAGCAGTTTTTGACAATTTAGCAGCCACCTTTGAGGTCAATTTGCTTACTTTTGGGTATGCACAGTGATAGAAACACAAGCAGCCTAAAGTGCAAGTCTTAAACGGGCATCATTATGGAAATATATTCTCCATTAAGTGTTTCCTTTCTCTGTCTCTCTCTTCACATTTCATTCAGTAGTCAAGGTAAATTAATTCTAAAAAAACTAGTAATTTCACAGTTAAAATAACAATGCTATGTATGGAAATATATTCTGTCATATTACGTCAGTTAATGCATTAGAAGAGCATATTTAGCCATGCATTAGACGACAATCATATCTAGACATGTTATACATTTAATTATAATCAATGAACGGATTAAGGTCTTCAAAAGTAGGAAATAATTAAAATTTTAAGTAAAAGCAGATTAAATTTTTCAGGCATGCAAAAAAAAATTTAAAATTAAAATCACGTAGCTGACAAAGTTGTATGTCATTACCTAGTATAAATATTCTAAGAATTTTTTTTGCTAATTATTTTTTAGAATTTAAATTGAATTATTTCACAGGTCTCCATATCTTAATATAGTGCTGTAAAAACTATACCGAATCAACTTTTTGAATTTCTCAAATTTTTCCAAGTTTTTCATATAGAACACTGGATATTATCTGAATATTGTAAACTTTCTTTAGTAATACAATAAATCAACTCTCTGACTATTGCACAAAAATTATGTTTATACCAGGTCAATGATGATGATTTGGCAATTATAGTACACACAGCATCTACTGAGTGATATATTAGGAGTATAGCAATGTTGAAAACTGTTGAATGTGAGGCTTTTAGTATTTTTGACTATTCCATTAGTGCCTTGGCATGTCTAATCAAGTTTATTATTTGGATAAGAGACTTAGGGCCCCTCCTTCTTAGTCATGAATAGTGACTTCTTCCTTTTTGAGAGAATGTCAATCAAATATCACATGTCCTTCTGCCCACTGAAAACTCAGTTTTATTATAAAAAAAAATTATTTACACATGAGTCCACCTTTACCTTAGCTCAAATTTACTGCTAAATTCACTGCAGACTGCAATTCACAACATAATCAATGGATAACCACAAATAGACAAATATAGGATACATATTGTTTTAACAGCGTATCGAAATATCGTAAATGAAGTCCAGTCAAGAAGAAAGGAAGAAAGTTATTTGTTGCAGTGAAATTGTGGTTTTATTTACCAACAAGTATATAATTGGTAGAGTGAGTAACGTTTCGGCCAACAAATGGCCTTCGTCAGACTCTGTAGATGAAGTGTAGGTCATTCAGCTGGAGAAGCCAGGAAGGTTTAGCTATATAATAGTACGGCTGGATGAGCCAGGAATGTATAGCTATATAATAGTACGGCTGGATGAGTCAGGAAGGTAGCGTGAGATAGAGCTTCCAACTGTATTGCTATTCAGGCGTCCGGGTATAGCAGTGAGAGCACTCAGGAAGGAAGTGCTCCTTCCTGGCTTCTCCAGCTGAACTACCTACACTTCATCTACAGAGTCTGACATTGGCCATTTATCAGCCGAAACGTTATTCACTCTAGCAATTGTATACTTGTTGGTGAATAAAACCACAATTTCACTGCAGCAAATTTACGTCTACAGAGTTTTTATATTAATTGATGTTAAGGGTTGGGACCCTATTCCACAAAGACTAGTGAGTGCCTTCTTCACTTCTACAGAATTTGTATATCTGTTACTATACAATGTCTTATTAGTATGGTAGTCTATCAGATAGAAGAATTAATCAATATAATAAAATATAGGCCAAGATGCACTTTCTAGCTAGGGAATACAACTAGGGATGAGCGAGCAGACTTTTCCAAAAATTTTGGATGGCTGAAGATTTTTGGGGTTTGCCATGCATGATTGGTTATTATATTCTGGGATCTTTTCAGACCCCACAGTATAAGTGAAGGCCCAGAGGAAGTGCAGTAAAATAAAAAAAAAAACAGCTCATACTCAATTGTCCTCACCTCTGCAGTGTCTGATCTTACTCATGACCCAGAAGCCAAGAAGAAACAGGGCGATGGCCAGGAGAAGAATGGCCATGCTTGCATCAGGTGAAATGGCAAACCCTGACACATCTCATAATGTATGCAACTAAAAAGACCATTATGTTTAATTATTTATGTTTTTTAAAATCTAGAGATTTTAGTTTAACCACAAATCCGGTTCTGCTTTAAAATTCTATTGTTAAAAATATTATGATTCTGCACTTTCACTTCAAATGCATTAAGACAGTACATTATCCATTAAAGTAGACAGACTTTGCCGGCATCCTCTTCAGTGCAGTCTTTGATTTGCATCTATACATGTAATACAACGCATTGGGCCATGCAGGGGTCTTTCTCAAGTGGCGTATGCGTAGGTCGATAATTGGCGTTTATGTATATGCACAAATAAGACTTCAGTGAAGAGGATGCTGGGGAACTCTCTATTCTTTATGTGATAGAGACTGGATAAGAGACTGGGCTATTCAACGACTGCATCTGAAAGTTTTCTCCACATTGTCTTTCTTGTGCAGTAAAATATCATGACTTACATAATCTAAATGTATCACAGGCCTGTTTTTTTGTCTTTGCTTTATTTTGTACACTTTTGGCATCCAAATGTGAAATGTAAAGTGTTTCAATCCCATGATGCCTCAGAACAGCATCACATGGACAGCTATACTTTACTGAGGTCATTAAGGTCGATACACCATTGTAATAACTTTTGATTTGAGAACTCACTCACTGTTATAGTGCATATATGAAAAGTGAAGAAACTTTTTAAAAAATCTTATAGATCCTCTACACCAAAATTGGTTTAGTACTGGCTAGACTGTGGCTCAAAGAAGTAGATTTTCCCCATTGGATTACCAGGTAATTTCCTCAGCCAAATGCAGCAGGTGTACAAAGAGAACTGTATTGTATTGAGCAAACTGAGCTAATGGTCATCACAAGGACGCTGCGAAAAGATGAAGGATGAGACTAGGTTTAGTCGGAGAACTGGTCAGGAGTCAGAACGAGGAGTAAAACAGTAGGCATCAGGCGATAAACCCAAGGAGCAAATAGGACACAATCTAGATCAGAGTCAGGAATAACAATCAGGATCAACAGTCACATATAGGATGAACCTTAATAGGCGGGTGAGGGATCTACGGCAGCTTCTTGTCTAAATAGGCTACCAAGCCTGACATCTCCAGCAGCCTTTGATCATCATGGCAATGGTAGCGAAGAGTCATGGCTGCAGGGGCAGGAAGAGGTGAGTCTTTCTGAAAAGGTTTAGGAACAAGAATCACAAATAGCAAATTCTAAAGGTAAGTATACTGAAATGTTTCTTATTGTGGTATCCAATTTTTGTTGTTTTTTTTGGCATGTCACTTCTACATTCTTTCATATGCCTTTTTTGCACAAATATCTATTATAATTTTTACAAAGAAAGTACATAAAATGTCAAAATGGTATGTCTGAACTCAAACTTATAGAGATATTATTAAATGACATAGCTTCGAGATCTAATTCACCAAGTTAACATGCCATGTCTAGCTTATAGCTCCTCGACTTCAATTATAAGAGCTGAGATGTAATTAACAGAATGTAAAAAGAGAATGTCCACCTTTAGGAATCACCTTTAGTTCCTGGAAATGGAAGACATATTTTATACAATGCACACTTGATTAATAGCACCTCAGAGAATGTCTTGGAGAACTCAGACCTCAATTAAAAATGTATAATTCTTTTTTCTATGTATCCACGAGGCTTTGACCTGCACCTAATTGAAGACCTGCCTCTGGCTTATTGGAGCCAGTTCTACTGTTTGTCTTACCCTCCGTCTGCTTTTATTGCATATTGGTCTCCTTGACTAAAAACAGGTATTTGGAATTATCTGTCACCCATGTACTATACAGCGCAATTTTGGACTTCTTAAGCTCACAATGCTATTTCCTCGACCTTTCCGATGTGTCTTGCCTTGAGAGCGCTTTCTGTTAAGTTTACTTTGAGCATCATTGTCTCATTAGTTCATTGTCTGGATCTGTCGAGTTTCTTTGCTCTTAATATAGCAAAATGTGTGCCATGCAGTCAAGACTTGTGCCAAGTAAGTGCTAATATAGAAAGTGAAGATTGAGGTAGAAGGATAATGATTTGGATGAAATCTTCTTACCCGTAACAAGATCTTTTTGTGTGTTCTGCAAAGCCCCTGCCAAATTTTGAGCTAATCCATCTTTGGTTGGTACTCCTAGTGTCATAGGTGCTTTTCATATTTTCATATCGGTGCCTCCAAAGCAATTTTTGACAATAAGCAAATGAGCTTTTCGGAACAATGAGGGCATTGCTGCTTACTTCTTTGGAGTAATGTAAACACCCTCATTGCTCTGAAGTGCTCAATTGCATGTTGACACAAACAGCAATATCTTGGTCATGGGGGCACCACTCCACAAGGTGAAAACACTATCTTTCTGCAGGGATGGGTTGTTATATTCTGGGTAATGGTGGAAGACACCCTTTAAGAAGACCACCTCCTTTCAGACCAGATATCCTGTGGCAAATTTTCATCCTCATCGTATCTATCTACATTGAGAAGACAAGCCAACTAAAAGGCTCACAAATACAAAATAGACACCGAGGGGCAAAATAATGTAAATCTGTCAAGAATCTAGAGAAGACAGAATATAGAGAATATTAACCAAGATGGCCCCTCACCTTAGCGTGTTGTGAATAAGCCACAACAACATAAATGCTTTGGAATGGTGTCCAATGTCAGTGGATAACCGAACGTGAGTAGATACACTTGGAAGCGTACGGTTTGAAAACCCAAAATAGGACTGTCTGCGCTCCTTGGAGGAAAAATCCTGGACCGCTCTGTATGTATAATAAGTCTCTTTATTGAAAGGCACAACGTGTTTCGGGGACGTACTCCCCTTTATCAAGTGCAATAATTAAAACTCTTAAGATAAAATATACAATACATATATCACATTTCAATTACATACACTCTAAAAAAAATAAAAAAAAATAAAAAGCACATAAAAACATTTTGCTTTTATTTTTTTTAGTGATATATGTATTGTATATTTTATCTTAAGGGTTTTAATTGTTGCACTTGATAAAGGGAAGTCCATCCCCGAAACGCGTTGTGCCTTCTGTGTCTTTCAATAAAGAGAATTATTATACATACAAAGTTGTTGGCTTCCATAAGCCAACTAAAAGATCATTTTTAAATGAAATTTTGGCTGATTATCTCAAACAACTTTCATTGTATTTACAGTAGATCAATTGCAAATTTTCCTTTGTAGCCATGTCATTATATATATATATATTTAAAAATTAGAGATGAGCGTAGTATTCAAAAATTCAATTCAGCAACTTCGACGAATTTTCTGATACGATTCTATTTGATCCAAATTAAATTGCAGTGAATCGCGTTAAAAAATCAGCTATTTATTGGCTGCAGAGAGCCAGGGTGGGCGGCAAAATGGCGGAACCCCTTGGATGCTGCATCCAAGGTGTTAAAACCCCCCGACTGGTTATGGAGCAGGGTGTTAGCTGTAACGGACACCTAACACCCTGCTCCATAATCGATCAGGGGTTTTAACACCTTGGATGCAGCGGTCAAACATGCCATGGGCACTCGCGAAAGGGTTAAAGGGCTGTGACATCACAGGGCTGGCTGCTGATTGGCTGCACACATGGCATTGTGCGTGATCCCACGGTCCCAGAGTTCCTTGCCCCATATCCCAACATGTGCAGCAGCCTTTTTGAACAAAATGCAATTCGTTACCACGAAGTGTGAGGAAATTCTGATTCGATGCAAATCGACTATTTCCTGAAATTCGGATCAAATTCCACTTCCTCAGATTCGATTTGCTCATCTCTAATTAAAATGTCTTATTAAAACTTGTAATTATTCCGTTTATATCAGTTGACATAAGCTGCCATTAGTTATGCCAAGTAGTTCCTATACCTTTTTAGGTTTAAAGCATAAAAAACTTTTGAGCATCTTTTGATTTTCTTGCAACATTTGTGACATTAATAAATGTTCTAATATATTGTATGAATGGATTTTCTTTGTTTTCTGTGAAATCTTGCACTGCAATCCACATTCTATCCCTTGTTTATTCTTCCCCATGTTTCCCTTTTGCCAGTACAAATCCTCTCAGTACTTTTCACTTGGAGTACAGAGGGGTGTGCTCTTGCTTCTGGTGTAATATAAAAGGTGAAATCCTCAGCTTTCACATGTCACCAAGATTGCAGTTTCAACTGTATTACAGATGTCTAAGTTTAACATGACTTTTAGCACATTTAGTAAACAGTTCCTAATCACTTGACTTGACTTTTTTCCACTGTTTTCAATAGCAAATCAAAAGTTGCTCGAAAGTTTAGGTAAGGTATATTTTACTTTTTTTTTTATCTTTTAAATGACTTAGATGAGCATCAGCTTTCACTATAACATAGAAAGGAGTAAATGGCAAGTATGCTTTCTGATTAATAATGGGGTTAATATGATGAACAAAAGTGATGATACCCCATCCCCAGGGGTCATCTGAAGTGACAAGAACAGGAAAATAAAAAAATCAGTCTCCTCTCCCTGCACACTGTCAGCTGCACTGTAACGATGTCATCAGATCTGGAGTCCAATTGATGAGGCAAACAGTACAGTACTTAAATAGTAAGAGATGCAGGAATAGTACCTCAGAAGTAGAAGAAACAATGGTCAGAAGTTTGCAGAGTTCAGAACACAGGAGCAGAAAATCAGCAGTAGTCAGATGTTTGTAGTTCGGTACACAGGAGCAGTAAATCAGCCGTAGTCAGATGTTTGCAGAATTCAGTACACAGGAGCAGAGATCAGCTGTAGTCAGGAGCAGTAGAGTAATGGTGAGGATCAGAACAAACAGGAAGCAGACAGCCATAGTAATCAGGCACAGGATGGAGTAAGCTGTGGGTTTATATAGGGATAGCTACCCTGTGATTGGCCACAGAGAAGGTGAGATCCATAAGCTAATCACCCCAATAGAAAGGATCAGGCTCAGCAAAGCAAAGAACAAACAGGCTTCTACAATGGCATAATGGTCGAGGCTGCAGAACATGGCCGGGAAGTCAAGGGTTCAAGACCCAGTGAGCTCAGTTCCTGACATGCATGCGTTCTCCTGCACACTGGTTGAAGTCAAAGCTGGGAGTATATGTAGCTCTGCTTTAGTAAGTGATATCTCAAAATCTAGGCAAGCTACAAACCTGACCTTGGTCTTATTTTAACATTAGAGCTGTTTAAAGTGACCGCTCCATCTGCAGTATAACTGGCATCCTGCTCAGGGTAAACTGTATTGCACTTTGTTAAACCCCTGTAGCTTACACATGATGTGTGCACTTCATAACAGCTATAAAGAATGGATGGAAATAGTGAAAAAGCGTGAAAAGACCAATTCACTCTACAAGAAGAGATGAAGTGCAACTACTCCCCAGAACCCTAGAATTTATGGTGGACCTTAAAGATTCTTATTTGTTTGAATAGTGTATTTGGGCTTATGTAGAAT
Organism: Leptodactylus fallax; assembly: GCA_947044405.1. Classification (NCBI taxonomy): domain Eukaryota; kingdom Metazoa; phylum Chordata; class Amphibia; order Anura; family Leptodactylidae; genus Leptodactylus; species Leptodactylus fallax. The sequence goes on from CAMRHE010000151.1 coordinate 543,217, forward strand.
CCTTTAATAATAATGAGATGACTCTGCTGACCTTGCATCAGTCTACAAAGCAAAGCTGAAAAGTGTAGAACAGGAAATGTCAGCCTACTGTGTTTTCTTGAGTGGCCAGAAGTAACATCATATTGTTGTGGAAAAAGTAGTGTTATACACTTTTGATAAAACATATATTTTGGGGTACATACTGGATAAAAGTTTGTAGTAAGATGAATGAGCAAGCAAATTGTCTGGGAAGCAATAAAGCAAACAAGGGTTTCTCTGGATTGAATCTACCATTTTAGATGAGAACAGGAGAATTAAAACTTAATGATGTTTGTTCTATAACAATAATTTCACTTGGCTATCCAATGCATTACGCATCACAGCTAATTTATGATACTCCATGAATCTCAATTTTAACAATTTTCAAATTGTAAAGTTGTTCTCCAATAACATTCTAGCTTGAACCATTATCTCAGCCTAATGGTATTTAGAGATATCCTTATCCAGACATGAATTATTGATAGACAGTAAAATACAATTTATTATTCTAAAGGTTATAATATGTAGCTAGAAAAGTCAGATTGACATACATGCTGCGCTGGAGTTACCTAATTTGAGATTGGATGAATTAATTTAGCAGTATGACTATGTTGACTCCATAGGACTGGATGCTGATAAGCTGCTGCTGGAAAGAAAACTGGAATGCGAAATATTTTATAACAATAAAAATATATATAGCCATGCTCTAAAGTGGATCTATAGTCAAAAAATTAACCCCGCTTTTATGTAAAGCTTTTATTTTTAATTTTTTGTAGTATTTTTTCTTTAATGTTTCATGTTACTAGTAGAGATCGGAGAACTTATTTATTCTGAGCCAGGTTTGATGCCAAAGATGCCATATTGTTTGTTTTTTAATGATACTGAATAAATGGCGATTCGTCTCAGACTGAAATTGTCACCGTGGCATGCATTGGACAGGGAGAATACCAAAGACACACGTTTTGACGACACATGACATCACTTATTCATCACTGCATGATCCAAAGCAATTACTACATTTTCTTTGGCAATACACAGCGCTGAGTGCAGAAAAGCTTGCAATAAAGAGAATCTTAGGAGCAGGAGAAGTAGAACAAAGTTTAGTCAGATATTAATCAATTACAGGGAGATAGTGGTAAAAATCATAGCTATGAGTGAGGGAGAATATCGGTGCTGTGTGAGCCAGACAGCTGCAGTAATATAATACAGATAAAGGACAGTTAACTCTTTCATTGCCAATAATCTAATTTTGTCTAAGTCTATTTTGCAATAGAATGGTTTGATCTGTAAATATCCACAAAGTATTTAACATAATTTTTAGTGCCAAAGTCAGTAGTGTAAGTGAAAAATATTTCTTTAAGTCTGTTTTGCAAAGCAGCAGTTAAATTTGTGACTGTTCACAGAGTGTTTTACATTTTTACTAAGAAAGTAAATCCTGTAAGTGAAAAATCTTTTTTTAAGGATTTTTTGGATAAGTATACAAACAAACTGCTGTTTCAACAGTAAAACATTGATTTTGACTGCACTAATCTAAAAAAATCTCAGTTTCTTAAGGGTTTTTTTTTCTGCTTGCCCAATAAACAGCCACTAGTCTGAAAAATCTCTGTTTGTGAATGGTTTTTCTTTTTGGTTAAACAATATACATACAAACGGTTGCCATTTTAACAGCAACAAAAACAAGCTGACTCGTGCAGTACTAGTCTAATACTCACTGACCAGGTCACCCTTTTAGTGCTTTGCAATTTTTCTTGAAATAAAAATACAAAACAAAAAGACATATACAATTACACCCAGTGTCCTGCTACTCCTAAGCAGTCAGTCATCATCTCTTGCAGCCCAATCCATCATGTTATTCAATGCTGTACTGCCAGTCATGTTGCCACAGCCACCACCGCTCAGCCAGACATGTCCTGCAGCCTGGCCCATCACATTCCACTATACCACACTGTTGGTGTCAAAGTGTTGGTATAAAAAAACAAACAAAATTATTTTGATTTCACATCTGCTCCCATGAAGGGATAATTTTTGATGGCCTTTTGATTTTGAAAGCCAATTCTTCTTCATCACTTTTCAACTGGACACACAGCCACACATTTGTCTCCCAAATAACAAGACTGTAGCACTAACAAGTTATCAAAACTAATTTTTCTATAAAACCATTACTTTTTGCAATATAAACTCCATATCTGTTTAAAAAAACCCACAGGCAAGCACCTTTTCGGAGTGTTTTTGTATGTTAAAATGCGTAAAAGTGTCAGTGCAGTGTATGATTGAAGTTGGAGTTTGTATCTTCTGCCTAACATCCATTTTTCCATAGACATGCATGTCCCGTTCATGTGTTTGCTCTCTAAGGCCTTATAGAGCTAGAATTTGGATAAAGAGAGTCTTAGGAGCCCTGACAGTGTTTTACACTACGTTTTATAGATAGGCTCCTAGGAGCCCTGACAGTTTTCTACACTATGTTTTATAGATAGGTTCCTACGAGCCCTGACAGTGTCATACACTATGTTTTATAGATAGGTTCCTAGGAGCCCTGACAGTGTCATACACTATGTTTTATAGATAGGCTCCTAGGAGCCCTGACAGTGTTCTACACTATGTTTTATAGATAGGTTCCTAGAAGTCCTGACAGTGTTCTACACTATGTTTTATATATAGATTCCTAGTTGCCCTAAGAGTGTTCTACACTATGTTTTATAGATAGATTCCTAGGAGCCCTGACAGTATTCTACACTATGTTTTATAGCTAGGTTCCTAGGAGCCCTGACAGTGTTCTACACTATGTTTTATAGATAGGTTCCTAGGAGCCCTGACAGTGTCATGCACTATGTTTTATAGATAGGCTCCTAGGAACCCCAGCAGTGTTCTACACTATGTTTTATAGATAGGTTCCTAGGAGCCCTGACAGTGTTCTGCACTATGTTTCATAGCTAGGTTCCTAGGAGCCCTGACAGTGTTCTACACTATGTTTTATATATAGGTTCCTAAGAGCCCTGACAGTGTTCTACATTACGTTTTATAGATAGGTTCCTAGGAGCCCTGACAGTGTTCTACACTATGTTTTATAGATAGGTTCCTAGGAGCCCTGACAGTGTTCTACACTATGTTTTATAGATAGGTTCCTAGGAGCCCTGACAGTGTTCTACACTATGTTTTATAGATAGGTTGCTAGGAGCCCTGACAGTGTTCTACACTGTTTTATAAATAGGTTCCTAGGAGCCCTGACAGTGTTCTACACTATGTTTTATATATAGGTTCCTAAGAGCCCTGACAGTGTTCTACATTACGTTTTATAGATAGGTTCCTAGGAGCCCTGACAGTGTTCTACACTATGTTTTATAGATAGGTTCCTAGGAGCCCTGACAGTGTTCTACACTATGTTTTATAGATAGGTTCCTAGGAGCCCTGACAGTGTTCTACACTATGTTTTATAGATAGGTTCCTAGGAGCACTGACAGTGTTCTACACTGTTTTATAAATAGGTTCCTAGGAGCCCTGACAGTGTTCTACACTATGTTTTATAGATAGGTTCCTAGGAGCCCTGACAGTGTTCTACACTATGTTTTATAGATAGGTTCCTAGGAGCCCTGACAGTGTTCTACACTATGTTTTATAGATAGGTTCCTAGGAGCTCTGACAGTGTTCTACACTGTTTTATAAATAGGTTCCTAGGAGCCCTGACAGTGTTCTACACTACGTTTTATAGATAGGTTCCTAGGAGCCCTGACAGTGTTCTACACTATGTTTTATAGATAGGTTCCTAGGAGCCCTGACAGTGTTCTACACTATGTTTTAAGGCCAATTTAATGTGTGGTTCATACCAAACTTGTTTGGCCCAAAACAAATCTTGGTCCCAAACCACCTGAAATGAATCTTGAGAAATTTGGCCATCTCTAGTTTCTAGCTATTGAAAATAAAAAATTTGAAATTTAATCCTGGTAACTCTTCTATTGTTAAGAAAGAGACAACTAATAACATTGACAAAAATGGGGTTCAGTGATTTCTCCCTCCTCAACGTCCCTGAAAATCGATCTCTGCGTACAGTGCAGGGTTATCAATACAGACAGTCAGCTTTGCAGCAGTATATACACTCACAATCTTAGATAACATGAAAGGTTCTCTTTAATTAGACATAAGTGAATTTCCAAAAATTTGTCTTGATTCAATTGGTTGTCAGATTCGATTTAGTTCAAATAAATTTAGTCCGAATTGAAAGAGCCCCGACTGCCCTGAACAGTCATGCGTGACACACCGAGGTCTCCTAGGACTGTGTCCAGCTTAAGCTCTTTAACACCAACATAGTATTAGTAATGTCAAAGTAGTAGTGTAGCAACAGATATGGCCATGAGCAAGTGAATGGAAACCGGTAGCACCAAACAGTCTGTTTAAAAACACTCAAATTGCATTTTTTAAGCTTTTTTTTTAATTACCTACCTTTTTCTCTGTCTCTTCTGATCTGTAAAATGGCAGTGACTATTTTGAGCTATTCATGCAATAGCAATCCTAAGTGTTTCAGATTCATCAAAATCTAAAACTTTGGGGAAAATAACAAAGAATTCAATTTGTGCTGAATTGATTCGCTCATCTCTTACTCTTTGCAATACATACTGGGGACGATTTGATAATACTGACCGAGACCTTATTCACATATTGATATTTCTCGTACATATGCCATCCGCATTATACAGGGACAGCATGTATCCAACCTTTTCAATGTATAAATTTAAACATCCATATGTTTATTTAATAGTCCATAGGTCCATTAAAAAGAAAGCAAGTAGGTTCATTGTTGCCATGATTTTTATTCTGGCTCCATTAACAATAGGTCTATGCGCTGTCTGTTTTTGGACAGCACTCAGACAGAAAAAATGTTTGACGCTAGGTTCACACTAGAGTTTGGGTTTCCGTTCTTCGGGTTTGCTTGGAGACCCATAAAACAGAAACCCAATGCACTTAAAGTGGTTATCCGCGGAAACCTGCGGACCCCACAGACTGTAATGGGGTCCGCCAGGTTTCCGCCTGAAAAATGCGGAGAGAAAAGTCCTGTTTGCGGGGCTTTTCTCTTCGCATTTTCCAAGCGGAATGGGGACGGAATCCCTGAACAGAAACCAAGTGCTAGTGTGAACCTAGCCTGAAAGAGCCCAAAGTTTTAGACTTAAACTTAGACTAGACAGCTTTTATAAGCCAGATTTATCACAGTTGCTGATGCTGGATGATAAATCTGGAGCATTGTTAGCTTGACTAATCTTTGGTTACACTACCTATAAACTGGCTTAGTTTCCGACAAAAAAAAAAGTAGCAGATTGCCACTTCTCAAGCCACAACCCCTTTCCCGACAGCCAGTAATGCAATTTCCAATTTAAGTAATCCCCAACCACCGGCCATACAAAGCACAGAAACTACAAGAACTAAATGTTCTAACAAAAAGTACAGACCATGTGGCAGAGGGTTAAAGGACCAGAAAAGTCCCCTTTAGACTGAAGCCCCATGTGGTGTAAACTAGCAAATCTCAGCCACACATTAGAGAAAAATACCCGCAGTGAAAATGCTGCAATTTCCAAAACCGATTCATTTTTGGAAATCGCAACGTGTCAATTATACTTACGGAAACGCCAGGTCTGGGTATAATTGAAGCAGACAGTCTGCAGTGGGAAACTGCGGACTTACTGTGAAAAGCACTGCGGGAAAAACCACAATGTATTTCTGCTGCGGTTTTCGCTGCAGCCCACTACAGTCATGTCCAAAAGTTTTGAGAATGATACAAATATTAATTTTTACAAAGTCTACTGCTTCAGTTTTTCTAATGGCAATTTGCATATACTCCAGAATGTTATAAAGAGTGATCAGCTTAACAGCAAATTCTTGCAAAGTCAATATTTGCCTAGAAAATGAACTTTATCCCCCAAAACACATTTCAACATCATTGCAGCCCTGTCTTAAAAGGACCACCTAACATCGTTTCAGTGATTGCTCCATTAACACAGGTGTGGGTGTTGATGAGGACAGGGCTGGAGATCAATCTGTCATGATTAAGTAAGAATGACACCACTGGACACTTTAAAAGGAGGCTGGTGCTTGCCATCATTGTTTCTCTTCTGTTAACCATGGTTATCTCTAAAGAAACACGTGCAGTCATCATTGCACTGCACAAAAATGGCCTAACTGGGAAGAGTATTGCAGCTAGAAAGATTGCACCTCAGTCAACAATCTATCGCATCATCAAGAACTTCAAGGAGAGAGGTTCCATTGGTGCCAAAAAGGCTCCAGGGCGCCCAAGAAAGACCAGCAAGCGGCAGGACCGTCTCTTAAAAGTGTTTCAGCTGCGGGATCGGGCTACCAGCAGTGCAGAGCTTGCTGAGGAATGGCAGCAGGCAGGTGTGAGTGCATCTGCACGCACTGTGATGCGGAGACACTTGGAGCAAGGCCTGGTCTCAAGGGGGGGGGCAAAAAAGCCACTCCCCCCAAAAAAAAAAACAGGGACAGACAAAAAAAAAAAGAAAAAAAAAAGGGGGGGTGGTGTGTTGAGTTATTAAAAAAAATTTTTTTTTCTGATGAATCCCCTTTTTCGATTGTTTGGAACATCTGGAAAACAGCTTATTAGGAGAAGAAGAGGTGAGCGCTACCACCAGTCTTGTCTCATGCCAACTGTAAAGCATCCTGAAACCATTCATGTGTGGGATTGCTTCTCAGCCAAGGGAATCGGCTCTCTCACAGTCTTGCCTAAAAACACAGCCATGAATAAAGAATGGTACCAGAATGTCCTCCAAGAGCAACTTCTCCCAACCGTCCAAGAGCAGTTTGGCGCTCAACAATGCCTTTTCCAGCATGATGGAGCACCTTGCCATAAAGCAAAGGTGATAACTAAATGGCTCAGGGAACAAAACATAGAGATTTTGGGTCCATGGCCTGGAAACTTCCCAGATCTTAATCCCATTGAGAACTTGTGGTCAATCATCAAGAGACGGGTGGACAAACAAAAACCAACAAATTCAGACAAAATTAAAGCATTGATTCTGCAAGAATGGACTGCTATCAGTCAGGATTTGGTCCAGAAGTTGATTGAGAGCATGCCAGGGAGAATTGCAGAGGTCCTGAAGAAGAAGGGTCAACACTGCAAATATTGACTTGCTGCATTAACTCATTCTGTCAATATAAGCTTCTGTTACTCATAATATGAATGCAATTCTATTTCTGTATGTGATAAAAAAATCTGAAAAAAACAAAAAAAAACGGGGGGGGGGGGGAAGGAGAAAAAAAAAAATGGGTGTGGCCAAAAAAAAATTTGTGGGGGTGGATGGAATGGGGGGCTTGGGGGGGGGGGGGGGGGGGGGGGGGGGGCGCATTTAAAAAAATAAATTATTTTTTTACTACATTCTTTTTGTGGGGGGTATAAAAAAAAAAAAAAAAAAAAAAAAAAAAAAATTTGTATCAGGCATTAGTTGGACTGGATTATGAGATATTGTATCATAGCGTATTGGATGGTCACATAAAAGTATATATCATTTTCTGTGTCTGGGTGAAAAAACCTTCAGATAGAAAGCCCTGAATAAAATGTTAACATAAAATATGCCAATATGACTTTGTATTGTCATGACACAATGTTCCCTCCTGAACACATCTACTCGGAATTCTGCTTCTGGATTTCAGATATTCCCTATCACCATATATTATTCAGTGTGAAAGCAAGTTCACTTGGTTTATATCATTGTATATTATTTAGTGCAAAAGCCTTCTCTCATTGTGTTTCCCTATTTTTTTCCAAATCCAAATAATATTCAACAAATTCATGATAGATTTACATCCTAACTTTGGAACCTTCGCCAATTGGGAAATTCGGGACCACAGCTGCGCAGATATCTGACAGATTAGGATTAATTCACATGAGTCAGCTGAAAAAACAATCCCATTCTTCTGCAATACGTACACAGCCTTATGTTAGTCCTTTTAGATGAATAGGACAGTCTCTGAAATTCTGTCATAACTCTGCGGCATGTGAATTTACCCTTATTATTTGGTATTTCAGCCTTTCAACCAGAGCTGAATGTGAGTTTGTTAAATCCTCAAAATGAATCCCTTTATTTAGAGGACCATATTTCAGCCTCTACCCCGGTTATACTGAGAATATACTGTATAACTATTTGTGCTGTTGTTTTAATGATGTACAGTTGTGTACTGTGTGTCTGAATCCTTCAGTATTTTATGCTCTGGAAAATGTAGACTGATTATAGAAACAATAGAAGTATTGTAATAAAATAAGAATGTACAAAAGAATAAACAAAATATACAAATTATTGTGTTAATATATTATTATTATTATTATTATTATTATTATTATTAATACCCTAAATTACAATGTCCAATATCATGTACAATCTCTGTGTTTATGGTCTGTTTGTTTGCTTATGTAAATGTTGCCAGATCTTGATACATTCTATTTGTTCTTTGTTTTTTGTATCAATCTTTCACTACATAGTCCTGTAATATTCTGAATGTCTTCTTTTTCTCTGCTGCGTCTGTATCTGTGGTGCAGTATCCATCTGTCTTTTCCCATTTGAAAGAATACAGACATGTTAGACTGAGTTATCCGGGAAGCGTTATCCTGAAATTGTCTTGGATGTGTTAGATCTTCTAATATTATTTATGTAAGCACTGAGCTCCACCATGGCTGTAACTCTCTTGGCTGTCAGGGCTAGTTTTGGAATCTACCCAAGCCAACTGAGTCTTGGAATTGCCTTAGGTTCACAGCTAGTAGTGATATGTGGAAACAGAGGAAAAGTGACATTAATATTTATCACAATTGATTGCAGACAAACACAGTTGGACAGTGTTCCCTGTGCTGCAGCTGTGTAAATGCTTGGGTTCATGTCAGAGGAGGTTAAAGTGTACCTGGCTGATGGTGGTATGTATGCTGGGCAGCACTTGGTGAGAGCATTTCTGCAGAGATACATGTGCAGCAGCTGTTAGCAGGAGGTGGCAGTTTGGTCTGGTTGGCACTATGAATGCTGTAGCCCCCTACAGTTTTTTGCAGCTTGCAGTGGAAACCTCTCTCCCATTAAAATGAGAATTCACAATAGAGCTGAGGTTGCTTAAGTGAATGGGAGATGATGAGATCCTGATATTTTCCTGTGCAGGATACAGGATTACAGACTGGGCTGTTCTCAGAGGGATTACAGTCTGCACTGTATTAGAAGAAGCACTGGAAGCTTTGGAGAGAACTCACGAATTGACTCCATTCACAGCCAGGATCAAGGGGCAGGAGTAATGAATGGATGAATGTCTCACTCACTTTCTGGATGTCTGCAGAACAGGTAAGAAATGCTTTCCTGGAAATACTAAGCTTTTCATCCGTAGGAAGAGTGCAGCTATCCAGCTAACTGCAGCTGCTCTAAAGGGTGCATTACTCATAGGAATTGTGTGGGGGGCATTATACAGGACATCCCATTATAACAGCTATTGAATTGGCACCAGTCTTACCTGTAGCATAGCACATCATGCCAACAGACTGCTTATGCTGTATATCTTATATCTGATACACTGTCTACAATCACATTATTCTATGAAGTTAGTATTTCAATGTGATATGTATGCATCTATTTATTCTGACACTATATCGTTATATAGATGCAGCAGTGCTGAAAGTGTTGAGTTGGTCAGATGTAGCAGATTCAGTTTGATATTTGGCACATCTTATGCTGATGTAATGTAATGTGTTTGCAGGTAAATCAATCTCTCTATATCTATCTATCTATTTATCAAATTAAGCTGGCAACTCATTTTTGATCTCTCATGTATATATGTATATCTTAAGTGATAACTCTTGCACAGGGGTATACACTTCAGTTCATTCATGTTGCCACTTAGGTACATTTGTGAACTGGTCTGGGTAGCTGAGTTTACACCTAAGGTTATTGCTCTAGTTTACAGATGTTAGATAGTATTGAATGTATATATGTAGCAGAGTTGAATTTGATATTTATTTCTTTGTGGTTTCAGTTACTCATCAACTGTTGACTTATAGATAAGGTTTACCTGCAGTCTTGTGACTGATAACACATGCTTAAGTCATGATGAGCCGTGCCAAATGACAGACTCAGCATGCTACACCTGACAAGCTGAGCTCTGCTACATTAGTTGTTGCACTCATATAGAGTTGGAAGCTGTTCCTGCTGCATTTTATCAGCAGCACAGGTAATTTAAGCATGCCTGTAATGTAGTCTGCAGTTACTACTGCTCCTGTTTGCTTTCTGAAGGAGGAGGGTAGGATCCTGCTCACTGATGGAATTGTTAAAGCTGTGGCGCAATGTGTAATTACGGTAACAGTCAATATACAAGGTGCATGGTATAAGGAGGGGACCCTGTCTGCAACTGATGATAAGAGAACAGACTTGTCATAAAACACTCTGGAAATGACTAGTACATAGCACATCACAGTGTGATTATCTGTGTAGCTGTAAATGTCTCACTTCCATCTCCTATGGAGTATCTTAAGAAAGATAAGATGTAAAGTTCTCTGTGTGTTAAATAAGGATCTGGATACTGTACCCTACCAATTAAAATCCCCTTACATGTATGGACTATACCTGTGTGCCAGCCCGAGCAGCACACAGCAGTGTCAGTAGAGGGAGTCAGATGCATCTCTGCTGCTCATGCTGTAGGTAATAGAAGTGATTCTGCGGATGTTGGCTTCTTGGATTGCAGCACACAGAAAAGATAATTGTTTTACAGAGACGCCTATTTCCGAACCGTAAAAATGTGCAGATAAAGAAAAAAAAAATCATAAACCATATATGTAGCTTTGCAGAAATTCTGCTGCTAGATAATATATATATATATATATATATATATATATATATATATATAGTCAAAAAAATAAATAAATAAATAAATATATAGTATATGCATGTCCAACATCACTTGATTTTTAAAAAGAAAAGAGTACACACACACATATACTGTATATAAATATATAATCTATTAATATCTATCTCTCTCTCTATGCCCGCCAACACCTCAAAATAAAAATCAGTATTCACTTCCACTCCATGAAATACACATACATATCTGTCTGCTGCAGGTTTCATTTGTATGGACCTGTTTGGTGACAGTCACAATACCCTCATTGTAAAGGCAGCTACATTTTCTGCCATAAGACAGTTCGTCCTCCTATTGTGCCATTTGTAAACTGGCCATTCACATTAGCTAAAAGTAGACTGAATCTGCCAATTTCAATGGGATTGGAATAATCTCCTCCAATGCCAGATGCTGGGAGAAAGAAGGGTCAGACATGTAGGAGATAAGCGAATCCTCCTCCACCAGAGTGTTTGGCTGACAGATATCTAAAGTATATGACTAGCTTTAGTTCTTAATGGGAACCTGTCACCTAGTGCATGGAGTCCTATTTGTGGGTTAAAGAGTAGAAGGAACTGAGCAGATTGATATGTAGGCTTGTGGAGAATATATCCAATATAACTTAGGAATCTCTTTTCTTTTCATGCTTAGGAGTTCAGTGGGTGGTCCTATTCAGTGACTAACAGCCTTCTCTGTATGACTGTGCAAACAGAGATAGCTGTCATTCACTACATAGGATCGGGCATGGACTAGGCAGAGCTATAAATGAATAAAACACTAGTTATAAACACTAAACACTAGAATAAAACACTAGTTATACTGAACATTTCCTACAAAACTATATATCATTCTGCTCTGCTCCTCCTGCTCTATAACCTGCTGCCTGCACATAGGGCTGTATGTACAATGTGACAGCTGTGTAATCCTCATTAATACCCATTAATACTATCTATAGTTCGCTCACAGTACCAGCCACAGTCATCTCAGACATGTCATCCGCCGCGTTCTTGTAATTGCCAAGTACCCCATCCCCATAAGTTACAGCACCAGTGTCCCCATAACAGATCTGGACCTCGCTCTTCACCCTTCTACAGAGTGTGACATAGAAATGGTATATGTTCTGATAATAGACTGACTTGAAGAAAATTTTAAAATAGATACCTATGCAACTAATAAGATACACTTAGAAGGTCTGTATATAAAGAAGTAATTGTAATTGAGACTTGTCAGAAGAAGGTATATCGGGGGTTTGTGAGACTCCAATGATTCCTAGAACAAAGCAGCTACAGAATCTTGTCCCTTAAGTTTCATTTGGCTATTTTCACGAGTAAAGTGGAGGAAACAATATATTCTCAAAGATGTCATGAAAATGATCAAGTAAAGCTGGTAGAAGCTGAAGGAGCAACGTGTCTGTAGCTGCTTCATTGTAGCAACTAGTAGGGTCTCAATGACACCCCATTAATAGCTCCCTCACATGACTGTGTCTCAGTCGTCACCACCAGTGAGACATCCTTTTATCATGGACTCATTGACTGAATTTCCGATCAGTCAAAAAGTAGAGCATGCTCTACTTTTTCACCGATCACGGACAGAACATTGGTGGTGTGAATAGTGCCAAACTCAGTGTCTCTTAACAATTATACACCTACACACAGTGTGTTTATTCCCTTGTTTTTAATGGCCTGGCCCTTGGCTGCTGGAGGGCCATTTACATACATTTGGTGATAAGGTTCTGTGGATGTAAGATAAGTACATGACAATAATGTAGGTTCACTAAGCCAAAAAACAATATAGGTTTTACATTGACTTCTCCTATATATGAAACCTTAAATGGGTTTTCCAGGGCTTACATATTCATGACCTATTGTTAGGAAAGGCTATCAATATGTGATTGGTGATGCTTTGACACCAAGGACTCCCACAGATCAGCTTGTTGAAGAGGTTGTATTGTTCGGTGAATGCTGTGGCCTCTTCATTAAAACCAAGAAAACTGCATAGGGACTGTGCTTGGTAATGCAGCTATTTCCCTTTCATTTTATTGAGACTAAACTACTGCTATACTATGTGACTGATGAGCATGTCATCAGTACAGGTAAGTGACCATATCTTTCTTGAGTGCCATGGCCTCTCCAAACAGCTGATCTGCAGGGGTCCAGGAGCACTGGGGAGAGCATTACATATACTGTGGTAGAGGCACTGTGAAGACCATTAAATATGCTGTTGGGGGGACACTGGAATGAACATTATACTGTGTATGCTGACGAGGGTAGTGGGGAGCACTATACTGTGGGGGTGCCACTGAGACCATTATACTGGGGAGAACATCATACTGTGTGTTAGGGCAACTGGGGAGAGTCTTATAGTGGATGGGGCACTGGGGAGAGCATTATACTGTGTGTGGGGTCATTGGGGAGCGTATTATACTGTGTGGGGTCATTTGGGGAGAGCATTATACAGTGTGTGGGGCTACTTGGTAGAGCATTATACTGTGCATGGGGCCACTTTGTAGAGCATTATACTGTTTGTGGGGAGCCACTGGGGAGAACATTATACTGTGTGGGGGGACCAATGGAGAGCATTATACAGTTTGAGAATTAAAAATTTGTTTTGGCTCCTAAATTTTTCAGTTAAGAAGCCAGAGTTGTGTATGAATTATTTATTACATACATTATATAGACTGCTGCTACAATTTGAACTTTATTACTAAAAACTGGGAGGATTATTGTGTTTGCAATTGATATATCTATTGTAGTATATTTTATTCTGTAAGTTTTGGTATTCCAGTGTATAATTCTTTTTACATAATTTATATATTCTTTTTTATATTTCATTGGAATGTAAATATTTTGAATAAAATAGGATGTCTAGAGAGCTTTTATTCTTTCTAATTTCTAGTTTTTATCTCTGTGGATTCCAGAGGCACACTTAGCCGGTACACTTGGCGCTCATATATCTAGATCAGTTAACAGGGAGGGCTCCTCATACAATATACATAGTATCATTATATAAAATCCCTATAGCAGTATTATCACATAACTCATCTCTTCATCTCACAAACTAATCGACTCACTCTTGAGAGTAGGACACAGGTAATTGGAGTCTGACAGCAGGAAAATGCCTCCTAAAAGTGCATCGGGGGCGTGTTTTACAGACCCTGCCAACCAGAATGACATTAACTTTCTTGTCCTGACTTTTCCCAAGTGTCAGAGTCTCCAAAGTGCAAGGTACTCTGTACTGCGCATGCGCGCTTCACATTACAGCTTTATCTGGCTTACACTGGAAACAAGTGCGCATGCGCAGTACAGCACACCTCATGTTGCGGAGACTCCAACACTTGGGAGCAAAAGGAGGAAGCTCCGCTATTGTCATTCTAAGAGGGAAAATGAGTGAGGGGATGATCTGATGTCTACGCTCAACCGTTGTAAAACAAGCCCCCTATGCACTCTTAGGTCATTTGCATAATAATAAAAAATGAAAATGAAGCAGCAATTCTGCAAACAAAGTAGAGCAATGTGTTCAGAACTCTATATGGTACAATGGCAGGTATAATTACGTTTATCCTACTCACAGACTCGTTTTAAAGGATTGTTTAGGTGTAGAAAAACATTTCTACTTTCTTTAAGAAAAGCACAGCACCTGTCATTTTTGGTTGGGTATCAGAGTGTATCTCTATTGCTGTTTTTGGAAGAAAGCATCCATGTGTTTCTAATTGTAAACAATCCCTTTAAGATAGCTTAAAGGCATTCAAAAACATCCTTTTCTTTATCAAATTCTATGGAGAATCCTTTTAAGACTAAGGCCATATGTTGCAGAACTGGAGGTTTCTTGGCAAAAATGTTGTATTTTACTATCCCAGCAGTGAATGAGATTTCATTTAATGTCATCCAAACATTGGGGGAAAAAAACACAGCGTGAAAGCCGTGTTTTCAAAAACGTGCGTCATCGAAAAACGCAACTTTTTTTTATTAAATCTGTGGGGATGCTGCGTTTTCCCATAGACTGATATGGCCTTATCCTCAAATAGCTTAACGGTATTCAAAAACATCTTTTTCTCTATCAAATTCTGTGGAAAACCTTTTTAGTTTGAGGCTACACATTTCAGAAAAGCTGCGTCTTTTTGTTGCAGATTTTGCTGCAATTCTTTGAGCCAAATCCAAGCGTGGATTTATGAGAACCGTATTAGGAATTTGCCGTGGATTTGGTGACGGATTCTGTCCTAAATCTGTGGCAGATTCCACCCCGAATCTGCCTCCCATTGTTTTAAACAAATCAATGTTCTGCTCGATCTTGCAATGGATTCCGTGGCCCAAGAATTCCTGCTGATCAGGCCGATTCATCTGGGCCTAATCAGCAGCCAAAAGCCGCAACTGAATGCCGATGCCCTATGTGAATGTACTGTATGAGATTCCTTTATATTTCCCATTCCTTCTGAAACCAGTCTTGGCTTTGGCTCATAAAAATGCAGCAAATCTGCAACAAAAAACATAGCTTTTGTGTTGCGTCAAAACAGCATTTTTGGCTGCTGTGTAAATGCAGAGCAAAGTAACACAGTAGAGATTTTGTTTACACTCATCCACACATTGCGGTGCAAAAAGCTACAGAAAAGCTGAGCTTTCAAAAAATTCAACTTACACTAGGTCGCAATAGCGTTCGTGTCTCCGTTGTTCAGGTCCGCATGGGGACCCAAAAGACTGAGGCCCTGTCCGCTTAAAAAGTGGTTATCTGCGCTCTATAATGGGGTCCATTGGATTTCCGCAGGTTTCAGGACTTTTCTCTCTGACGATTTTAGTGCTACATCTATATGTCAAATTTTTTAGATTTTTTTTTCAATTTAGGAACAAGTAAAATGTATTTTTAAGCCTCTTTGCTGTAGATATAAGAATTTTGGAACGAATTGACTGAATATACAAATGAAATGTTTACCTGTCCATCATTTTACCGACATTTATACACTGCACATTATGAAAAGTACATCAAGGTCTGAACAGCAGGAGATACTGTATAACATACATATCTACTGCAGGGAAATAAAAAGCAGTGTAATGACGCAGCTGGTTTTATATTGACGGTGTGTCATCTATCCTTGAGACAGCGATGCCAAAACTGGCAGCATCAAGAAATAGTTTTTAATTTGCCTGCAGTGGAAATGCGAGTTTCATACAACTCCCTGGAAAAATGTTCCTTGCATTTTAATAGTCAGAGCAGTGATCTGGTCACCTCCCACTAGCAGCTCTCTGACCATAAGAAATATATCCTCTCCTGTCGCTTCAGTGGAAATGGAAGGAGTTATTAGAAAAGAGCAAGATATAACATCTCTTAAATGTATCAAAATATGTATCTGCTAAATTTGCAAGGGATGTTAGATTAAAAAAAAAAAAAATTCTTAAAAGTCTATGTACAATCTGTATTGCCCTAATGCAAAAAAGCAACTTTCAGACCATTTTGTGTCTAGACCTATTTCAGACCTATTCATTTCCATGGTAACAGACTACAAACAAACCCAGTGACTTGTATACTGTATTCCCTTCCTTCTGTCCAATATTGTTTAGACACAGGCTGAGTCTGATACTGCTGCACAACTTTATTCAGTTTTGTAAAGCTAAGCTGCAATAGAAGACATAGTGGACAGTGGACCAAAGTGCTATTCATTCTAACAAAATAATTGTTTGCTTGGAGCCTTCATCAACATTTATGTAATGGACCCCTCAGTGCCCTCATATGGAGTGTAATGGTCCCCTCAGCACTCCCACATGTAGTATAATGGCCCTTTTAGTGCCCCCACACATAGTATAATAGTTCTTACAGTCAGTAGAATGGCCCCCACAATGAACAACATGTAAAATTATGGCCCCACAGTGCCTCAACGTGTAATATAATGGCCCCCACATGTAGTATAATGGCCCTGTTAGTGCCACCACACATAGTATAATAGTTCTTACACTCAGTAGAATGGCCCCCACAATAACATGTAAAATTATGGCCCCACAGTGCCTCAATGTGTAATATAATGGCCCCCACATGTAATATAATGGTCTCCACTCTTCCCCCATGAAATATAGGAACTCCACAGTGCTCCATATGTAATATAATGGCCCCTCAGTGCCCCCACATATAATATAATATATAATATAATAACCAATGTAAATAAAACATGATGTCATGTTAGTCTCAGGTGTTATTTATGCTGTACTGTATATGTCTTCTGAAGATCATACCAAATTTGCATCATGAAATTAATGTCTATTATGAAATTCATGGAAAGGTACTGTAAGGCCTCCTGCACACAGGTAAATGTGGTCCGGAATAGAGATGGGTATCGTGAGATTAATTTCACAAATATTTGTGAGGTTCTCCTGCCAGTTTAATTTCAGCCTGAACTTGTTTGGCCCAAAACCAGAAGTAATATCCTCAATAGTCTAATAAGTGGAAGCCCAGGGGAGGTGCAGAAAAATAATAAACAGTCATATTCTCTTTCCCTTACCATTTTCCTTGAGGCATCCGGTTTTCATCCCTGGTTGTCTTCCAGCATCTTCTGGCCTTCTGTGTAATGTCAGTGGCCCTGGAGGACCACTGAGCATTTTGAGTGAGCCTCATCTGTTGACATCATAACGTTTGTTTCGGCCAGAAGCTTCTGGAAATCACCCAGAGATGAACATCAGATAGCATGAGGGAGCCCGGGATAGGTGAGGGAAGGTGAGCATGACGGTTATTATTTTTCTGCACCTCTCCTGCACCTTTGCTTATTATACTGCAGAGATCCCAGAGTATAATAATCATTAATGGGTGTTGAATCCCAAAAATTTCAAGTTCAGCCAAACCAAACCAAATTTTTGGAAAATTTATAAGAAAACCCCTGCCTGTTACGAACTGTTTGCTCATCTCTAGTCCAGAAGATCAGGGCCATAAATTGCTTGCTTTTTCTGGACCAAATCTGGTCTAGTGACCAGAATTCCTTTCGACACAGAGATCTATGATGCTAGGAGTCCCTGCCTGTTCGCATCTCCACTGTCCCACTGTATATAGTACGAGACAGTGGAGCTCCAAGAAAGCAAGAACTGCTAGCATCATAGATCACTATGATGCAAGGAGTCCTGACTCCTGACTGGGTTTAGGCTGGGAAATCAGAGTTTCCGACCCGTATTCATCCATATACAGGAGGCCTAACAATGGGCGCACCTCTTATGCTCTCATTCAACTTTCATATCATGCTAGTGATAAAGACCTTCATAAAATATACGTATGCCCTTCAAACATTTTTAGCACCAAAATTTGAAATATTCCTTGATCCTTTTTCTACTATGCAAATGTGATTCCTTTTTTATTTTGTATGGATTTTAATTAATATAATTTTTGACTCCTGATCAATTTCACCCATCAACCTGTATGCAGATGCCACCGGCTGTATAATTAGAGATCATAAACTGTAGAGGAACCCAACACCAGGCATGATAAATGTGATGGCAGCTCTCCAGATATCATGTGTCTATTGTTCAGGAGATACAGATTCTAATTAATGAGCGCACTTTTCTTACATTGCCATGAATTGTAATGAAGGTCTGTTTATCTGTGGGATTCCACACTGGCCCATTCATCAATACAGGGCTTACATATAGCACAACCATTAAGGTGAATAAGAAGCCTGGCTTATTTTATGAATATTTTAACATTTGTAAATTCTCACCGATGTTTCTGTGTTTGCAGTGCGGGGGCTCGCCTTGCTGACAATGAACAATAAACCATGTTGTTACTTTAGCACTGAAATTGATGGGAATCCACCTTACCGACATTTGAGTGTTATTGCCTAAAGCTTTATAAGCAGATAGAAAACCATTTTAGGGGAATATAACAGGAATATTATTTGATATTTAAAGTGTTTATCCGTATTTTCTTTTCCCATTATGTTTATCTCTTTTGACACTTTGTTTCTGCAGTATTACTTTATAATGAGATTACAGGAGAATTACCTACAGAGCTGTATTAAAGCGGTCTAGGAGTGTTTTTAAAATGTGAAAAAAAATTAGGTACCTATTCACATTAGATGAATGTCAGGCGATTGTGTATGTAGCTTGACAGTTCCTGGACAGTAGATATTGGGGGGAGGGACTTCAGGCAGTTGGTTTCCAATGTACTTACTTACCAAGGTATGTAAGTTTAGGATAAGGATAAGGGTAAAGATAAGTTAAAGCATATCATGAAGCTCCTGGGTCCCATTGCAAAATCTTTATTTAGAAAAGTTCTGGTGTCATATGAAAGCTGAGATTCTATGCTTTTATGTGCTACCAAGATCACAGTAACACAACAGGAAACATTTATATAATATCCTACCTAATGTTAAAAAAAAAAAAATATATATATATATATATATATATATATATATATACAGTACTTGTTTAACTTTTAAAATATGTGTCTTTTTTGCTATTGTGTCTGGAGTTGTTTGGTGAACATTTTTGTAATATACGTAACCTATCTAACTTCCTTTTAATGGTAAACAGGCTGTAAAGTTCCCATTAGCAATGCTCTAAGCATTGTCAATTAGAGTCTGTCCCATACACCTGTAATCAATGCAGTATTTAGAGCTGTAGCATTTACCAAAGGGCAATGCTCGCTTCAAATATCTGTCCAGTTTATATCACCTATAAAAAAGCTTTCATATGCTACCAAGACTGCAGCTCTAGCTATCAGACTAACATACTTGAATGTCTTTTTAACTAGTGATATCTCTAAACAAAAAAGAAAACCTAGCTGTACTATCATATAGAAAAGGGTGCACGTCCATAAATCCAAGCAATGGACATATCCACATTAAAATCCCCCCCCCCCAAAAAAAATGACAGAACTCCATTAGTTGAAAAAAAAATAGACTTTATTTACCCATTTGTGCAACATTTCAGGTTTGCCATAAGGGCTTAAAAAAGTGGAATGAACTTGTGGAGTGTTGCCATATTTTTGGATTTTACTAGAGATATCTCAAGCCATAAAATTATATAATACGAAAGCCAAATTTCTCCGTTTTCTACCAAACCTGCAGCTCTAGTTGTTAAAAACCAAATATATCAATAGTTCAAAACATAATCGGAAATTTGAACTTTATATGCAGCCGTTCATGTTGCATATAAAAATCACATTCACGATTTTAACTAGTGATAACTTCAGTTTTTAATAAATAGAGCTGTGATCTTGGTAGCATATGAAAGCTGAGAATTTTGGCTTTCATATTTTACCAAAACTACTTCTCCATGTGGTCTAAAACCAGAGATACAGCCATTAGAATTGACCACCCTCTTTGGCATGCTACAATCTAAATACTACATCTATACATGGTGCAATGATTACAGATGTAAGGAACAGACTTTACAGCTTGTTTTCTAGTAAAAGGAAGTTAGATAGGTTAATTAAGTATATTGCAAAAATATACCCCCCACCCCGACGCAAAAAAGGTAATCTACTTACACTTTAAAAGTAAAATGCTGCCTAAGTATACTCAAGTACTTATGTATTTTACATGCATTTGAGACATTAAATGAAGTAGAATTTTCCTGTTGCATTGGTGCCACAAAAACACGTTCTTTAGATCAGTAAAACTATGGAGAATAGGGTTGTAGTTGTATCATCCATCATAATCATTATGTTCTACCTGTGCTTGACTTTTGAGGTAATCGCTGCTACAGAGTTTAAAAGGACATGACTAAAATGCACAAAACCTCATTTTTCAAGGACAAACAAACCTAATATATGGAAATTGAGCGATAGTACTCTACTTGAAGGGCCAATTAAGATACTTGACAAAGGAATCTTATTTATTCATTTTCTTAAAGTAATTTTACAATAAATACATAATGCATAGCTAAAATACTCAGTTCTCTCCTATCTTCATGGTACTGTTCTTCTGATTCACATAGGATCAGATTACTGAAGCATTGCATGCACAGAGTAGTCTGAGACACTCTATGACCTTGGATGGACAAGACACGAGCAGAAGGAATGCCTTCGACTACCAAAGTACAACTCACATTACATAGTTGAAGAATCTGGTGGATATTTTACAGTAATGAAGAGGGGCTGGAACTTAGAGAAACCTCACCAGAAAGATAAAACAGGAGGACATCAAGTATTTTTACTAATAAACAATATTTTTCATTATGTATCTATTGTTTAATCTATATTGTGAACTGAGGGGATCAATGTAAAGGGAGTCTGTCACTAGAACTCAGCATATCAACCCAGCCTCACAGTTAGATAGGTTAGGGTCACCTGAATCAAACAATCAAACAGTATTTTCCCCTCGTGAATCGGTGCCTCCGTTGCCGAAATATTGCTATTTTAGTCAATATGCAAACGAGTTCTTTGGAGCAATAAGGCCATTGCTGATTATCTCCCTGGAGGAATGGCAAAGCCCCAATGCTCCAAAAAAGCTCCTTTGCATAATGACAAAAATGATGAGATCTCGGCAACATGTATTATCAAAGGGAAAAACACTTTTTGATTCAGGTGACCCTAAATGGGGCCAGGTTTATATGCTGTGGTCTAGTGATAGACTCTTTTTTTATACCATTACACTGTCTTTCAAGGCTAAAAGCTTCTTTATATTGGTCAACTCCACATCAGGAGTGGATGTTCCTCAGGATGTTTGTTCCTGATCTTTGTCAGAACCAGGGAGAAAAAAAAACCCTGACCTGGTTCTATAGCTTCTCGATTTAGTAGGGTGTAGGCAAGCAACCTACAAGCTCAGGGAAGCTTGAGTGTAGGTACTTACCTGTCCATTCCCCGGTACCTCCTGCTCTCTTCCCCTGCGGTGAGATAAGTACTGGCTGGGGGCCACTGGTGGGGACATTAGGCTATGTGAGGCCACACCTGGTGGGGACATTAAGCTATGTGAGGCCACACCTGGTGGGGACATTAAGCTATGTGGGGCCACTGCTGGTGGGACATTAGACTGTATGGGGCCACTAGTGGGTTTATTTAACAATAAGCTCGTATTGTATAGAATAGATAGGAATGCAGCCCATAAACTTCAATTTTTTTTCTATCACTTGTCGAGTTTGAGACCTCTGTCTTTCCTTACCTTCACTCTTTGCTTAAAAATCCCCAAAAGAAAGGTAAGAGATGATCAGTCTGGACAAAACAACTTTCACATTTTCAAAGTTGGTCACATCATTCATCTTGGGATATCTTGAGCCAAGACAAAAGGTCACATTTGATATATTCAGTATCCCAATCATTAAAAATACCAGAGTCCTCTCTCAATATATTACACTATGTGGACAAGCTGACAGTCAGTATAACAAAGTCCAAGCTCCTCAGTATAAAATGCAAATAGGTGTGCCTGCCGCGCTTCTGCTATATCATACAATAAAACAAACAAAAAATATAGTCAAATCCTTCCTAAGAAGTCATTATCTGTATGACCAAATAGTAAAATGAAGTCATGGTTTAGTATTTTCACCTATACTCATGGGTTAGTCCAGGCCCAAGGGTCGTAGCATTGTTGCTTTGTTTAGAGTACTAATACTCCATCTGTCTACAATACTGAATAAATTGTCAATATGAAAGTATTACTTGCAAGACGTCTCCACCAAATTTACTCTGGTCCTGTGGTCAAGTACAATAGTTATGTTTCAGTTTGCGTTCTTATTGTTTAGTAATTGTTAAGTGGGTACATGGAGGATGTTCGGGGTATTCCTAACTTTGCTATGGAGTTATATGAATTATAGAAATACCCTGGGTATCTAATAAACTAGATTTTGTACTCAATAGCTACAGAAACATTATTAGGGTGGACCCCCCACATTGCAATAATGCCACAATTTGGCCACGGTGGAAACAGCACAGCAAAAAACGTAGTGTTTTACAGTACCTGTAAAGTGGATGAGATTCTGGATAATCCCATCCACACATTGCAGAAAAATATCCGCAGCAGAAATCCTGCAATTTCAAAAAACGTTGCATTTTTGTAAATCGCAGCATGTCAATTATACCTACGGAAATGCAATAATTTCCGCAGAGCTTTTTGGCCGTGGCTCGCTACGTAGGGTCTTAGCTTTAAAGTGGGTAGAATACTGACATGAAGTCTTAAGCTAGGTAAATGTTTGTGTAGGTTTTAGGTGCCAGGGACTAAATATACACATTTTAAGGTAATTTGGTTTTATCGAGTAGGTAAATGTTTCTCTTGTGATTAAATATATCTTTTAATTAGCTTCTATCTAACTCGCCACAGACTGGAACATTTTTCTTTCATTGTTCATGTGGGTATAGAAATGCCTAAAGGGGCAATCCAAAAGCATTCAGAGAACCCACTGACTGTAAAAAAAACATATAGAGATCAAAAGCAAGCAAAAGTCTACTTGTCTAGTCATAAATATAGGATTATGAAAGTATGGATTTTCTAGTTACCTTGTGAAGTATTGTCCAGAATGCTTAACAAACCTTGAAATATAGTGTGAATCTACCTACCATACAGTACTATCACCTACCATACAGTGCCAATACCTACATATAGTACCGCCAAATACCATATAGTGCCACCACCTAACATACAATGCCGCAACCTACCATACAGTACCGCCACCTACCATACAGTGCCACTACCTACCATACAGTACCGCCACCTACCATACAGTGCCACTACCTACCATACAGTGCCGCCGCCTATCATACAGTGCCAATATCTACAGATAGTACCGCCAAATACCATACAGTGCCACCACCTAACATACAATGCCGCAACCTACCATACAATGCCGCAACCTACCATACAATGCCGCCACCTACCATACAGGGCCGCCACCTATCATACAGTACCGCCACCTACCATACAGTGCCACTACCTACCATACAGTGCTGCCACCTACCACACAGTGCCAACACCTACCATACAGTGCCAATAGCTACATATAGTACCGCTACCTACCATACAATGCCGCCACCTACCACACAGTGCCAATACCTACATATAGTACTGCTACCTACCATACAGTGCCACCACCTACCATACAGTGCCAATACCTACATATAGTACCGCCACCTACCATACAGTACCAACACCTACCATACAGTGCCACCACCTACTATACCATGCCGCAACCTACCATACAGTGCCACCACAACCATATAGTGCCGCCACCTACATACAGTGCCAGTACCTACCATACAGTGCTGCCACCTACCATACAGTGCCGCCACCTACCCCACAGTGCCAACACCTACCATGCAGTGCCAATACCTACATATACTACCGCCACCTACCATACAGTGCCACCACCTAATATACAATGCCGCAACCTACCATACAGTGCCATCACCTAAAATACAGTGCTAACACCTACCATGCAGTGCTACCACCTACCATACAGTGCCAACACTTATATACAGTACCACAACCGACCATACAGTGCCACTGCCTACCATACAGTGCTGACATTTACCATACAGTGCCGCTGTCTACCATACAGTGCCACCATAGGCCCTTTACATGTACAATGGGGCAGGTTCCCTATAAGATTTGCATATGCTCAGTAGATAAGTATGGGTTTTTGTGCTTTCTTTTCCTTGCATAACCTAGTAATAAACAGATGCTTGGTAAGGAGCCACAACTTTAATATTATTCCAAATACTTGTCTTCCTGGTAAGTCATATAAAGATTATATTGTTTTCATTTCATCTCCTACTGTAAGTGAGAGACATAATCTTGCAAAGATGCATAGCTGTGCACCTTGGAAAAAAAAAAGATATATCTTACTATTCACCTTGTATAATTATAACTATTTTACTTTATAAGTAATAGGATATAATGTGATTTCTTAAAGGGGTTTTCTGGGACAAAAAAATTGATAATCTATCGTTAGGATAGGTCATCAATATTGGATCAGTGAGAGTCTGATATCCCCGGTAGATTAGCTGATTGAAACAACCAGGTTATGTGATGTCATGTTCATCAGTCACATGGCCTTTTTGCATCACTTAAATGGGACTAAGCTGCAATACCAAGCACTGCTGCTATGCAATGTACAGCGTGAGAAGGCTGCCCCACTCTTCCAATGCAGTCTCTTAAAACAGCTGGTTCATGGTGGTGTCCACTGCCAGATCCTCACCAATCTGATTTAGGTGATCTATCCTAAGGATAGGCCATCATTAGCTTAGTCTTTTGTTCAGGATACATTGAACTTGAGCAGGTCATCCTCTATAGACAGGCACTGGACATAACCCTGGACCTAGAACCTGATGAGAAGTCAGAGAACAATCCCAAGAGTGACATCATTGAACAGCCTACTGAGATGTATAGACGTATCCATTCATGCTACATTCTGACTAACCATGGCATCCTCCAGATGTTGGAGAAATATCAGTGGGGAAACTTCGGTCACTCCCACCATGTTTAATGTGACAACCAGCTCATTCTGTCTATCAATCTTTCTAATATCCTTGGAGAAGAGATGGTAAAGTTGCATAAGCCCATGTGTATGGGTGTTTACACCCTCAAATCCTGCCATTACCATCACAAATATGGAGCATATTTTGTCTCAAACTTTGGCTTTCGATACTTTGTCTGATTTACTAACATATTGTCAATTTTATGTTTAGGGTGGAAATTCCCTTTAATATTATAATTTAAGTATCTCTACAACTGAAGTTTGTAAGCTAATAAAACTGAATCTGGATGGGAAATTAGATTTCATGGAAATCTCTTTTTATTAGAAGGATAACCTAGCTCAGATATGACCATAGGGTCCCAGTGTGGAGGAAGCAATATGGCTGCAAGTACTCAACAGTGCCACCTCTGGGGAAATTAAGCATTGCACAATTTCCATTGAAATCTCTATGATGGTCATAATCTGGAAAATACTGTATAATGAGTGTATAATGTGTAATGTGCTATGTCCTTCAGAGGTATACATTTTTTATAATAGAGTATAAAAAAAATATATAATAATAATAATAATAATAATAATACTGCTGCTAATTTCTGTAATCCATTATTTCTAATAATATATTTATGCAGAAAATTAACTTTCTACCCACCATTTATGATACTTCCCTTCATGGACTAAACTTTCTACCTTCTGCTACCTAACACCTCCTTGTCCTATCATTCAGATAACCCTTATGCTGCTTGTCTAGGAACTGACCACTGTTATTTTACAGGAAGAAATTCTGTACCTCTGAAAATAGAACAGATGTTACAAAACCATAAAAAAGTATTTGTCTGCATTATTCTGTGTCCTGAATGATAAAATATGATACTTGCCATTATGCCATAAAATCTTATTTTGATGCTATGCCAGGGATGAAATCATTTGGATGTATTCTGCAAATGTTTACTGTAATTTAGTACAAAGAGCAGATACAATATCTTAAATGATGACTATCGTAATTTATTGAGGAAGAGCTTCAAAAACAGCCCCGAGTGGATGATAGATAATACACACATATAATACACATTTACTCATCATACATACACATATTTGTGCTCATATATAATATTGGTGAATTAAATACGTTTGAATATCCCATGTCATGAGATATGTGAAGGACGGAGGAGATATATTAGACAGCAAGTGAACACGTAGTTCCTGAAGTTGATGCATTGGAAGCAGGAAAAATGGGCAAGCATAAGTATCTGAGCAATTTTGATAAGGGATAAATTGTGATTAGATGATCTGACTAAATGATTGGCTCAGAGGGATTAACATCTACCCAGGGGCAGATTAAGGGTACCATGGGTTCAGAAAGCCCCCCCCCCCCCCCGAATTCATGACAAAGATCCCTGTGACAGAATAATGTTCCATAATGGCCCTCTACACAGTATAATGTCCCATAGTGACTCCTCTACACAGTATAATGTCCCATAGTGACTCCTCCACACAGTATAATGTCCCATAGTGACTCCTCTACACAGTATAATGTCCCATAGTGACTCCTCCACACAGTATAATGTCCCATAGTGACTCCTCTACACAGTATAATGTCCCATAGTGACTCCTCCACACAGTTTAATGTCCCATAGTGGCCCCAACACTAATAAAATGAAAAAAAGAGCGCATGACCAAGCCAGTTCTCATTATGAATTTTGCAAAAAATTTCGGGTATGGCTGAACCCAAAATTTTTGGGGTTCATCACTTACGAGCTACTACTATACTCTAGAGGCTCTTCAGGTCTAGGGGAGTTGAGTAAACATAACAAACAGGGTTACTCACTTCCCCTAGTCTCCAGTGTGGCTCCCCATCCTTTTTGGGCCTCTTCCAGCTTCCTGAATGATGCCAGTGATGAGGGCTGTGATTGGGACTCAGCTGTCATGGCATCAAAGTATAATAATAGCAGTTCCATTATAGATGTGTTTGGTCGAACATCGCAAATATTTTTAACTGATGACACTCTCTATTTAAACTATATTGTGTCTACTTACTTGCTGAGTAGTGTAGGGCAAACTGGTTTGTAACAAGCTGGGTTCAGTATGAATTTTCCAAAAATTTCAGATTATACCGAATTGGACAAACACCATGAATCAAAGTATGATGACTTTGTCTCCCCACTTGATTAATGAGATCCAATCATAGGCTTCAGTGGTGACCTAGGGGCTGGAGAAGATAGCAGAAGAAGACTGGAATGCTGGAAGATGGTGGAGCCTAGCAAAAGTGAGGAAATTTTTTTTTTTTTTTTTTTTTTTTTTACACACCTTTCCCATCCTCTGGTTATTATACTTTGGGGCCTGAAAAGACTGAAATAACTGTCCCACAAAAAGATTATGGGTATATTGACAGATACATCAATTGCCATTGCCTTGTTTATGTAGATTGTGGATGGAGTACGGTCCATGGCAACTATGAACTCAGAATTCGAAGAAACGGATTGTGCAGAATTACATGGATAAGTAATTAACTAGTAAAAGGATCAGGGGGAGGCTTAGTCAGTAACAGGCAGAATTGTGTATAGAGATGAGCAATCAATATGGACAGGAAGCACCAACAAGTGAGATTATAGGCAGCAGCATGAAAATCTGGCAGACAGAAAAGAAGTCGGAAAGAAAGAGTGAAAAAAATCTGCAGAGCAGCAGAGAATAGTGGGCTAAGGGAAGTATGCGTCGCAGAGCTGTCCAGCTGCTGAAATAGCCAGCCAGTAGAGCTGCAAATTCTCAGTCTGCAACCTGTGGTTCTCCACAGAGGTGTAACATGAAGCTTCTGGGCCCCAATGCAAAATCTATATGGGGCTCCCCATCTGTAATGTCTTGTTTATAGTACTGGTCTTCTCATATTCGAAAGGGAGATTGTATGGGCCCCATAAGGCTTCTGCACCCCTCAAGTTATGTCCCTGGTTCTCTAGCAGTCGAAATAGTGGACATTGGAAGGGCATTCTTAGAGCTGTATGTCTGCAACATTCTTTGGACCACCATCTTTCAAGCCTCGGGTTGGGGGCCAGTTTCCTAGAGCACAAATTGTAGTTTTATATCTTTCATCAGTTTTTGTTTTTAGGCTACATGGATCCAGCATAGTATAGTATGTCAGTTACATTAGGAACTACTTTGTCTGTTTACGTTTCAATACCTTGGGTCAAGTGATTAGTAATTGCAAGAAGTAAGAAAAGGTACAAAATAAGGAAATAAACTAAACTTCATTTACAGCTAAATTCCAATAGTGGACGACTTACCAATATAAGCTATGCTGACAGTTACAGTGTATACAGTTATAACCAAGACTGAATAGTTGTTACCTATTTCCTAGGCATCAACTTGGAGGTCAGAGTCTGACTTATGGTAGGTAAGAAAGCCTAATAGACAAATAGGAATACCACAGTCTTCTAACTGGATGCAGTGGAAAGGGGCACATGTCACCTTCAGATATTAAAATATAGTTGTTACTCCAACCATGGTGAACATGGTGAATCAAATCTGAAATCTAACATCTTGGAAATGTTTTTTTCATTAGTCTTTCTGTCGTTTTTCTTCCATTTTTTGTTTTTACAATAGTTACATTGTGTGCTTTACACTCTACTGTTACAATACAGGAAACATCAATTGGCTGCTGTTAATGGATTTGTTATTATGTGCCTATGAGTCTATTACTTTCAGTACATACAGTATTGCTGTCCTCCTGTGACTGGTCTATGAAGAACTGGGATATCTTGGACCAGTGGAATTGTTCCTAAGTAGAAAACATTGTTCTTCATAAACCTGATATTTTCTACATTACTCAGAGGTGTCAGAGTCTGTATTCTTTGCAGCATCTGAGGGGTTAAATAGCTGAGATTGTTGTCTCAGCCATTAGAGCAGGCACTGTCACGGGAACATAATGGTACAGTAGTTGTCAAGAATAAAACTACAACTCTCAGCAGGTCCTGAAGATCCGTGGCTGCTGGGCTTTATAGCTCTCAGAGGGTCAGGGAAGATATTAAGCCCCCTTTACTGGCCCCCAGTCAGTACACCACACCTTTTCCTTGCCCCACACAGTATAACACACGATTTTCTGGTCCCCACATAGTATAATGCCCCCTTTCCTGACCACCCTTCTGGCACAAAGCCTCCTTTAATGGCGCCAACATGGTATAAACCCCCTTTACTGGAGTCCACACTGTATAATGCCCCCCTTTAGTGGCTCCCACTTCGTATAAAGCCACCACATGGTATAATGCCCCCCTTTCCTGGTCACCACACAGTATACTGCCACTTTATTGGCCCCCATGCAGTAAGGGCTACCTTTAGTGGCCACCATACAGTAACTGTCTCCTTTACAGGCCCCTATACATTACATTTCCCAAAAACAATGACTCCAAAAGGTAAAATGTGCTATCAACTTGTCGAACTCCACTCCTGCCTGCAGCAGCACCCTCCACTTCCTCTTCAGGCTCCAGTGGCCCTTTGTGTTACACACCACGTTCCAATGCTGAACAGTTTCATCAACGTACAGGTGGTGCCCTGTATTGTGACATGATATGAGGTTCATGGGCCTCCTGGAGGCTGAAGAGGAAGTGGAGGAGGTTACTATGAGCAGGAGCGGATCAGGAAGTAAATAGCAGCAGGTACTGGCTGGAGTAATCCAGCAGGTAATGGCCTATTAAAAAGTGGAAGGGGCACCTGGGCCCCCTAAAGGTGTAGACTGTCTAGGGATCTGGATTGCTCAGTTTGTCTATAATATGCCCTATTGTGTTTGTCATTGCTATGTAAATGTCCAATGTTGTTATTATTAGTAATTTATATACACTTTAATCAGATTATTCAGCCATTCACATGATAAGATGCCAGTACACCTTCAATCGCTGGCAATAGCTGCTGACTAAAATAGGGAGGAATGAATAAGTTGCTTCCAGCCTCCTCTGGTGATAACTTATCTCCCGTGAATACAAAGGATTGGTCATATTGAAATCCAATATACCCCCATATACATAGGACAGTGGGCAGCTCTCCCCAAACTGGTGGGTTTGCTCAGCTTTGGTCATACTTTATGTGCATGGTTATCTTTATGAACTATTATTAAAAAATAGGCTATAATAAAATTGTGGATGAGATTTATATATCTTCCTAAAAACACTAAATCATATATACATAGATGCTGGCTTTTGCATGTGCTGATTGTATAACTAAATTCAGCAGCGCTGCTATCCAGAACAAAGTTTTGCTACCCAGAACAGAAAGGTCCAGGGTTTATTTCCCCCTCCACATGATGTCCATGACCTTTGCACTAGTAGTCTAGAGTTCTAGACCCTTTTTTTTTATTATACTGTGGTTGCCATGTCAAGTCCTGCACAGGCTCTTGCTGTCCAGTTGAATAGGATTTAGAACCAACCAGGGCTTTGTCCCCTGTCTGCAAATAGACCAAAGACAGCACATGGTCTACTATATGTTATTTGACGTAGCCAATGATATTCCAAGCTGCAGCTTGACACCAATACCTATGTATTCCAATGCATAGACATATCTAAGAGCTTATGTTCCTTTGCCCCCAAGGCCATCTTATGGGTGCATTCACATGAATTGAGTTTTAACTGTGAAGCTCTGTCCATGTGTTGGCTAGATTTAATGGTCTGCATCTTATTCGGGGAGAGGGATTCCTCTGCCTTCCAGTGACCTACTGTCCCATACCGATTACAGGGACTCCTAGCAGCATAGATAACTATACTGCAAGGAGTCCTTCTCCTGGCATAAAGTGCAGGCTGGTAAATCCAGTCAACAACATGGACCGAATTTCACGACCAAAACTTGGCTGTTTGAATATAGCTTAGGGCACATTCACACACCCGAGGTGCAAAACGGCCTTGAAAGACGCCCATTTTTCACAGACGTCTTGCTCCTAAGGGGCGCTGTTTTCACGGATCTTCCATAAATTTGAGTGTATGGAGGCTTCTCTGTAAATGGACAAAAAAAGGACATGACCTATAGTTAGACGGTCAGTTACGACGAATCATCAAAATAACGGTCATGTGAATAGCCCTCATTCACTTGAAGTGAATTCAATGCTGCCATGTGACACCCATTAAAAAAAAACAGACGTCACACCGCCATTATTCGCTGTGGTGTGAATATAGCTTGAGACTTCTGCAATGCTGGGGCTTCAATTGCCAAGTGCCATTCATTAGTCTAGGGGCTAAATCACCCACCCATGGGTGATCTTATGAGCATGACTGCTGTGTCCCTGTGATCCCAGCAGCATAAACGCACAGGGCTCATGCATTAAGTAAACACTATAATAGTGATCATTTTATAATAACAACAACAGAATGTATTCTACAACTTTAAAGTTTTGCTTATTTGCCTTCTGTACATTTTTTGGATTATTTTCTCATCTCCATTTCTGATTTGTTTCAGGCCAGATTAATTCCCTTTATTTTTGGCCCAGTGGCTATATATTCAGTATTTAGAATGCAGAATGCGTGCATCCTACCATACATCAAAGGGTTACATAGTAACCGGTCTAATGAGTAGCTCCAAACATAATTTATCTCCAAGCTATTTTATACTTGAAAAACAAATGTGTATTATGCTCTCTCTTCATGAGAAATTTGGCATTCCCTTAATGCACGAGGGATACAATAACAAATTAAATGTTTGTTTATTTCATCATTTATCTGGAATAACTTGTAAGTATTTCCTAGGAGGTAACAATTCAGCATGCATCAATACAAGCTTTAGATTTACATCAGTTCTGGCCAAATCCCATGGCTGCCATGCTTATGTTTGTTGCTATATAGTTTAGATCACATAGATTCTTGTTTACTCCTGAACAATTTTTAATCAATATGTAAATTTGTTTCTACCGATTCAGACATCTAACATGTGATTATAATTATTATCTAGCACCAAAATAATAATAATAATAATTATTATTTTTATTATTATTATTACAGGGCTATATATTAAGCTCACGTTGCCCTAGCTACCTATTTATTCGATGGATATATATGCAGATATAGCAGAGTTAACCCAAACTTCTACAATTGGTTAAATTGCTACAGCGTGATCACAGAAGACCACAAAAACCTATAAAAAAATCATTGCAAACACATTTTTTTTGTTGTCTTCAGTGATAACATGTCACGCTGCAGCAGTTTAACCAATTGCAGAAGTTCGGGTTAACTCTGCCACAGCTGAATATGTTTTGTCTTCCCAACAAACTGAAAATTGTAAGAGTAGCAGCTTCCATATCTGTATGTCGCATGCTCCATGCACTCTGCAGCAAATAACACTCTCAATCTCTTGCTGCCACCAATTGAAAACTGAATTGTAAGAGAGGTTGGACTGGAGTGAGTAGAGCTGGTGGTCTGCAAGTGTGATCGTCCTTATGCAGGAATGGGATGTGGAGAGGAGGGGGGCACAAGAGTTAGGCTGGAAAGGAGTCTGTAGAGTGGACCATTGGTGCATCTTATGTTCTCCCCCTCTAAAGGTTGCCAAATTTGAGCAGGAGTCACACCAGAATGTTAAAAAAAAAAATTTTCAAGGTACCTACAGGTGCTGCCCAACTGTAAGGCACCACCCTAGGCACTGGGCCTCAGATGAACTATCATCCTTATGTGCCGGTATCTGTAAAAATGTGTTTTCCAATTTTTCTTACTTGAAGTTTGTATTGTATACTACTAATATATGAGTTTGCATGGCTGACATGAGTAGGAGATGCAGTGTAGGGTGCTATGGTGGGCGAAAATGGTGCAATTTAAGGATTATAGACACATCACTCTGCTAAATCTCTTTTCACAAAAAATTAGAGTGCATCAGGATTTAGACTGAGATGAGGACAATGGGCATTTACTATAAGAAGAAAGGTGAAAAGGGGGAACAGGGTACAATTCCAGTGTGATTGTCCATCTAACAGTCAGTACTGTAATGTGGAGACAGGGCGAGGGGGCATATTCTGAAACTTCTGCCTTCTGTAGGTCTTTGTAGTGTGAGAGGGAACCAGAGGACCCCATGGAAAATATACAAGCAAATGCTGCCCTTGTTTGGATTTAAACCCAGATTCCCAATGCACCACCTTACTGCCCCTTATTACCACAGCTAGGCAGCATGTCCATGGATTTGGAACATGAATCTTATATCTATGCAAATATAACATGCCCATGAGTGAGACGTATACTAAGAAGCCACACTATCTTAATCCTTAAAGGGCATTTACCACGAACGTAACCATTCTTAATTTTGCTAAAAATTTCAAGTTAAACATGTTTGCAAATATAAATGATACAATTTTGCAGCGTTTTAAAGATTTTCTTTAACCATATTAGTAGTGAAAGTCTATTGTCATGATCCATTTCCAACTTTCTATGGTCTGGGACTTGTCAGAACTCTTGCCATGATTTCCTTATTGTGGTTGGATTGTCTTCTTGTGCATGTAGTGTCCCTGCCAATAAGTAAACCATAGCTGGCTTTGCGATAGGTGCCAGATTATAGAAAGTTCCTGCGTTGATGGTCATATAATATCCATTGGCAACCTATTAAGACAAAAGACTGTGAATTCTATTTGCAAAATTATGTAGGTTTTAAATGTCCACAAACTTTTCATATGGTTTCGTTCATGGGAAAAAACCCTTTAAGAACATATTTTATCAGTATATTGAGTTCAAGCAAGTCTGAATAATATTTATAACTTATTTGGCTTATGGATTTCTCATGGTTTTTAAGGTTTACATTTGTTGTACATCATTGGTAGCCTGCAATGGTTGTATTCGGAGGTTGAAAATCTGTCCTAGTTTTGTGATGATCATAGAGATACATGACCTGTTGTAAAGGAGAATTCTAATAATTGTACTGTAACAAACCATGCACCTGTGCATCCAGCATCTGATCAGTACACATTCACATGAAGGCTTCTATTAAATTAGAGTAAGTAGAGACACTAAAATTCTTGAAGTATTCATACAGTACATCAAGTAGTCGGAAATGTTTCTTTTAACATTGAATAAACCTTATAAGAAGAATATCTTTTTCATTCATCGTACAGAAGATGATCCGTGTCATTGGCTGGGATAGATTATTTCTTGGTCAGTATATCAGTAGAATTATTCAGAGACTTTATGTGGAATTTGCCCTGCACCAGATGGTTTATGAGGTTGTCTCCATTTTTCCTGCTAGTAATAAACACCTGCTGCTGTATATAGAAAGCCGCAAAAATAGTAAAGAATGTGTATACATGTATCTGCCTCTACAAGAATAATGGCTTCTGTCTCTTACAAATGCAGAGACATTGTTTATAGGATAGACTCTAGAAGGTGGGAATATCAAATATTATTTTTTTTTGCATATATATTTAGAAACAATTCACTATTTTAAAGGTAAGATATTGATCACATGTCATTAGGATAGGTTACCTTTTAACTATATACCAAGCACAATGCCATTGTATAACACAACATATGGACATAGCGCTGTGCTTTGCTATCCAAGTCATCAAGACATGTGACTAGAGAACGTGATCTCATTAGCCTGAGAAGAAGATACTGCATTCCACTGAGTACATGTATTCTTCACACAGCTGATTGGCTGTTCAATTTAGGGGCGGGAATTATGCAGCTTATAATGGTCAATAATACTTTATTTGGCTTCTGTCATTTCAAATTTTGCATAAATAAATACTGCAGGTTATTACAAGAAACTTTGTAATATATCTAATCAGAGAAAAATGCTTCTTTCTCCTCCTATTGAAATATTTTCTTGCTCTTTTTCCCTCTCTCCTAAACCGACATTCAATCTTGAAGTTTCTGTCTTGAGATCTGGTACATGTATCACATTACACAAGTGCAGCTATAGGCGTCACAGCTGTGGCAGTCGGGCCACAGGTCACTCTCATCACACTGGGGAAGTAACTTCTTTCATCTTCTTCCTGTCTGTGCACAGTAAATGTATTACCCCTGACTCTGAGTGTCTGTGAGTGTGACAGGGGAAAGATGTATGATACACAGCCTTCCACTGTCAGAAAGGAGAAATTTACCCCTTAAATGGCAAGAGTAACAGTTTGTCAGCAGCATACAGTATAGTCAGAAAGGGATTCTGGGGGAGGAGACTGTGGCAAAAAAAGGGGCATGATTACTATATGGGAGAACCTGACAGTGGACCCTCAGCGTGCCCATGTCGCCATTGGGGTCCAGTAACAAGTAATATGGGGGGCATAGACAGTGGACACTCAGCGTGCCCATGTCACCATTGGGGTCCAGTAACAAGTAATATGGGGGTATAGACAGTGGACCCTCAGTGTGCCCATGTCGCCTCTGTGGTCCAGTAACAGGTCTCAGTGGTGACCTGGATGCATGACGTCATCAAGGATACTAAGAGAGAGCTTCAGACATTGTGAGGAAACCCAAAAGAGATGAGGGAAGGTGATCGACTGGGAATCGACCTATTACACTAATAACCAATAATTTCACTTTCAGTTCTATCCAAACTTGTTTTACCCAAAATGAATCAGGGACCCAAGCCACGCAAACCCAAAACAAAACGAATCTTAGGAGGTTCACCCAAAATGCTTACCCCAAAAAATGTTATTGAAAAACATATATCAACAAAACAACATAAAAATTTAAAAAAAATATATATATAAAAATATAGCTAAAAAAAATTAAAAACGGGGGTTAAAATACACATAATTTTGGGTGCGGTCTTCATAAAGATCTAGGAAATTTCCCATAAATCATGATCTACAAAAAAAAGACACAATAAGTAAAGGATTTATTAATACAAACATATATCTGTGCACCAACCTATAGCTTGGCGAAGTATTACAAGGTAAAGAGTATCATCCAGGGCAAACTACATTCTATATAGCCCCATATGGATGATGGAAACAGCCAAACAACTCAACAACTCATATTCACGTATTTCCCTCTGACTATTGCTTGGCTTATACACATATTGAAGACAAACGTGAGGTTGCTAAGGTGTTTTTCAGTAAATGCTTCTGTAATTGTTCCTGTCTCTTTGAAAGGTAAAATAATGTTACTGACATGTGGTAACACCCTTCATTGAGAGAACACGGATAGATAAAAGCGTTAAAGTAGCAGACGGGTGCACAAAAGTAAATCAAGAAGAAATGAAGTACTAAGTGGGATATTATCAATGTGATTTCTGCTTTCTGTCCTTAAAGATTTATTAGTTTGTACCTTATGACCCACATTACATAGGAGCAAGTAATATGGCATAAAGGGAGTAATTAAAGGGGCTCTCCAGGGAGTCTGCTTACACTTGCTTCAGGGTTTTTGGGTGCAATACCAAGTGATTCTGGGCTGGTTCCGACCCCAATGTACGGTGACTAAAAACCTTAGAGGAAGTAAGTGTAAGCAGACTCAATGGAGAAAGGAATACAGTTCATCAACACATGTCAATGACCTTAGCTAATGTAATGGAAAAAAAATCTAACTCTATCAAAGAATTTATCTGTTTATCTATCAATGATATATAGGTAGTATGTGTATCTATCTAGTGACTATCTATATATCTAATTATCTTTCTGTCTATTGCTTTATGTATCTGTTTGGCAATCTATCTATCTATCTATCTATCTTATCTGTATGCCTATATATCATCTATATTTCTATCTTTCTAACTATCTATCTATCCATCCATCTAAAAATCATAATACTTTAGAGCAGCACCGTAGCTATTAACCCTTTCAGGGCAGGGGTGCAAGTCTATAAGGGTCCGGCATGAAACCCAAAAAGCCACAAGTTACAAAAAAAGACAGCACTCCAAAATTTAGAAAAAAATTATAATTACTGTGGGTTTATTCCATATGCGACGTTTCGGTCCCAAAATACCTGGACCTTTCTCAAGCAATGCCATAGTGCTATGTGCAAACTTTTATATCAAAATACAACTCCATTGCATATCTTTCAATTTTTACAGCAATAAATGTCAATCAATAAACAATGTGCAAAATCGATGATCAAAATAAAGTGCTTATAAATGCAAGTGCATATAAGTGACAATTACATCACATAGTACATGGTCATGTTAAAAGTACAAAACAAAATTCATTATTACAGCTTACAAATTTAAAGTTTATATAAAGTTTATATCAATCTTGTTGTTCTCATACATGTGCAGACTGTGTATGTGTATATATATATATATATATATATATATAGTTGTTGTTCTCATACATGTGCAGACTGTGTGTGTGTGTATATACTGTATATATATAGTTGTTGTTCTCACACATGTGCAGACAATGTAGCAGCGATTAAACTAACATTGTGATAGTTAAAACGTCATCAGTAGAGGATTAAAAACTCACCCCATAAAATCGCCATTAGAGTTGCTGTATTGTGTATACTGACACATGTGACCCATGACACACCGCAATCACAATCCAAGATGTCTTACCACTGGCATGCCCCTGCCAGTTTATTAATCACATTGCGCACTGCGCAGTTCACGTATGCGCAGTAGATATAATAGGGCCAGTACTCGCAGGATCCTGCCAGATCATCAATGCCCTCGTGGAATGGGTTAGACACGCAAGTTCTTTAGACATATTCACCTCTGCTAATGAAAAAGGAACCTCCAGTTGCTAATACTATGTGTGAACAGATTCCAAGAAAAAAAATATATGATGCATACCACACAGCCATATAATTCAACTAGAATCTAAAAGGGTCTGCATATATAGTCTACTTATTACAAGGATAATATATGGGGAGGCCAACTAGTGAAAAATAAATAAAAAATAAATAAAAAAATTATTTTTTTTTGCGTCATATCCACATTGGTATGTCAAACTTGTACCACCAGTGTGTGATTCCAAAGAAAATTAAAAAAAATGGTCAATTATACATCAGTGTGTCAACCATTATCCTTGTAATAAGTAGACTATATATGCAGACCCTTTTAGATTCTAATTAAATTATATGACTGTGTGGTATGCATCATATATTTTTTTTCTTGGGATCTGTTCACACATAGTATTAGCAACTGGAAGTTCCTTTTTCTTTAGTGGAGTTGAATATGTCTAAAGAGCTTGTGTGTCTAATGCATTGCACGAGGGTATTGATGATCTGCCAGTACTGATCCTATTATATCTACAGCACATACGTGCATTGCGCAGTGCGCAATGTGATTAATAAACTGGCATGGGCATGTCAGTAGTAAGACATCTAGAGCTACTGAGCATGCTTGGATCGTGATTGGGGTGTGTCATGGTGCACATGTGTCAGTATACACAATACAGCAACTCTAATGGCGATTTTATGGGGTGAATTTTTAATCCTCTACTGATGACGTTTTAACTATCACAATGTTAGTTTAATAGCTGCTACATTGTCTGCACATGTATAAGAACAACAACAAATATATATATATATATATATATATATATATATATATACACACACACAGTCTGTACAGTACATGTATGAGAACAACAACTATATATATATATATATATATATATATATACACTGTCTGCACATGTATGAGAACAATATATATGTATATAAGATTGATATCAACTTTATATAAACTTTAAATTTGTAAGCCGTAATAATGAATTTTGTTTTGTACTTTTAACATGACCATGTACTATGTGATGTAATTGTCACTTATATGCACTTGCATTTATAAGTACTTTATTTTGATCATCGATTTTGCACATTGTTTATTGATTGACATATTTATTGCTGTAATAATTGAAAAATTTGTAATGGAGTTGTATTTTGCTACAAAACTTTGCACATAGCACTATGGCATTGCTAGAGAAAGGTCCGGGTATTTTGAGACCGAAACGTCACATATGGAATAAACCCACAGGAATGATCTATCTATCTATCTATCTATCTATCTATCTATCTATCTATCTATCTAATCTATCTATTCTATCCATGCTGTTTGAATGCTGTGATTATACTATTGATAAAAACAGGCCTGCCAGAGGGGTTATAATGAAAGACTACAGACCTAACAATACATCCTCACACACTGAGGCCACAATCTGGCATGTTTTTATCTTTATGTATCTTTATGTATTTGTCAGCTTGCTTTGCTGTGAATGATTCCACCAGATGAATTTTATACTTACCAATAAAAGTTATATTTTTGTCCAGTGATAGTTGTCTATTGAGACCTTATAAATCTAAGTGAATATTTTGAGTCTGCTTAGAACAATCTTAGTCTGTAAGTATCTGGATAATATCAATGGAGAACTTTCACTTGCTTCTAATTATGGTAACAGTACGGCTTGCCTTATATAACTTTATGGTGACCTTAGCTGGAAACATCTTGTGTACATTCTATTTCCTAACTACTGTTTATACCTATTATGTCTGGAGAGAATCATTAAAGGGAACCTACTAAGATGAGAATTTAGTATAATATATAGGTAGCATGTTATAGAGCAGATTGTTTAATAGATTTGTGGGGAAACTTTCAGTATAACCTGCCATTTATTTATATCTTTGCTTTTTCTTGCTTAGAAACAGTCATTGAGTCCAGGAGGCAGTCCTATTGGTGACTGACAGCTATCTCGGCATGCCCAGACATAGAGGGGAGGCTGTCAGTCACTGATAGGACCGCCCACTGGACTTATCAACATAGAATGGATAAATAACAAGTTATACTGAATATTTACCAAAAACCTATATATCAGTCTCCTCAGCTCCTCCTGCTCTGTAATATGCTGCCTGCAGATTATACTGCATTCTCATGGCAACAGGTTCGTAATATTCACCCAGGACAAAGCGGTTCTTCTTGTTGTTAGTAGTCCATAAGATGGCATATACCTATTCATTGCACTTAAAGGGAGTCTGTCGCCAGAACCCAGCATAGCACCCCAGCCCAGCAGATAAATAGGTTAGAGCCACCTGAATCAAACAATGTTTTACACTTGTGCTTCAGCAGCCAAGATGTCACGTTTTTGTCAATATGCAAATTAGTTCTATTGAACAACGAGAGCATTGCCATTGCTCCAAAAAGGTAAGCTGCAACTCCCCTGCTGCTCCAAAGAGCTAATTTGCATGTTGACAAATAAGGTGATATCTCGGCAACAATTCGTATGGATGAAAACGCCATTTGGTTCAGGTGACCTATCTGTGGGACTGGGTTGATCTGCTGGTTTATGGTTACAGATTCCTTTTAAAGGTGGCAATACACATTAGACTAATGTTAGCCAAACCCAGTGTTTGGTTTACTGTAATTTGCACATGTCAGGGAAAGACTAAGCATGCATGTTTAATGGCAGGTTGATAGGAATAGAATTTGGCATAGAGCTATTGAAAGTGTATGGCCTCCTTAAAGGCTGTGGACAAGTTTGTGGACATATTTTGTGCAAAAAAAAAAAAAAAAATACAAATGGATTTTTTTCAAACAATTCTATGATTTTTACTCTGTATGTTTTCTAATACATTGCAGGCTGCTAGTTCAGAACTTGCACCGAATCAACATCAACTCTTTCAAAGGCTTTTGCTTTGTCTCCTGTGATCTCACACTGCAAAGATGGTTGAAACTTTTTAATAAAATGCATATACATATAGCAGTAATAAAAAGGGGCAGAAGATGTTTCTAGACTTTATTTTCTGTAGCCAGCAAGATCTAAACCAAGGTTGTGGCAAAAAGAGGCTTATCAGTGAAATATACAATGGGGTATATATATATCTATAGAAGACTGAAACTTTTGAGAATAGACAAATACAACAGACAGTTGTGAACCAAAAATGTGCACCAGAATGGGCGTGGTTTATAATGGGTGGGATTTACAATGGGCGTGGTTTAGAAGTGCTAACTTTACGACACATTTATGAAACAGAAAAGAACAACTATGGCGCAGATTTTCTTGTGCAAACTAGAAGTTTTATTTGGACGGTATTTGAGTCAGAATTTTGGATCTTGTACAAACACTCCATATTTACGAAGGTCTGCACAACAGATTCATAAATATGTCTAAAACTACGACCGGGATCTGTAGTTTAAGACAGTATTGCTAAATGTGCCCCAATGTTCTCAGAAACAGGCACTTAACGGTGTCATTTTTTTTTCCTTTTATAGCACAAATAACATTGTGTTCATTTTCTAAAATTACCGTATATATTAGCAATTTGGGAGAAAACCTAAGGCAGCCGTCTAGATGTCTTGGGTACATTTATAGCTCTACACATAAATGACACGTCTTTGATGCCTGCTTATTACTCCCATTTAGCCCATGTCATATGTAGAAATGGATTGTTAAATTGTGTCCTTGGGCCTTGGATTGAAGGAAAATGTCTTAACTGTAGCATCTGGTACAAGAAAACCACAGATGTCCCAAATAATGTCCAATAAATTTTTGATAAGGGTTTCTTACTTTGATCAGCAAGCAAAGGCAATGTATAAAAAAAAAGATTGTGCCCTTATCTAGGATAATCTGATGGCTTTTTTTTTCAATCAAGACATTAATAATAATTCTACTTGATTGTAAAATACGGTAACAAATGGTACATGCAGGTAAAGTCATCATATGGAAATAATATATATTTATATTTGCATACATGTGTATATATGTCTATGTATATACAGTACAGACCAAAAGTTTGGACACACCTTCTGATTCCAAGAGTTTTCTGTATTTTCATGACTATAAAAATTGTAGGTTCACACTGAAGGCATCAAAACTATGAATTAACACATGTGGAATTATATACTTAACAAAAAAGTGTGAAAAAACTGAAAATATGTCTTATATTCTAGGTTCTTCAAAGTAGCCACCTTTTGCTTTGATTACTGCTTTGCACACTCTTGGCATTCTCTTGATGAGCTTCAAGAGGTAGTCACCTGAAATGGTTTTCACTTCACAGGTGTGCCCTGTCAGGTTTAATAAGTGGGATTTCTTGCCTTATAAATGGGGTTGGGACCATCAGTTGTGTTGTTCAGAAGTCAGGTGGATACACAGCTGATAGTCCTACTGAATGGAGTGTTAGAATTTGTGGCAAGAAAAAAGCAGCTAAGTAAAGAAAAACGAGTGGCCATCATTACTTTAAGAAATGATGGTCAGTCAGTCCGAAAAATTGGGAAAACTTTGAAAGTGTCCCCAAGTGCAGTGGC
The DNA here is from genome assembly GCA_947044405.1 of Leptodactylus fallax. Taxonomy (NCBI): domain Eukaryota; kingdom Metazoa; phylum Chordata; class Amphibia; order Anura; family Leptodactylidae; genus Leptodactylus; species Leptodactylus fallax. Next base: position 585,558 of record CAMRHE010000151.1, read on the forward strand.
CAAAACCATCAAGCGCTACAAAGAAACTGGCTCACATGAGGACCGCCCCAGGAAAGGAAGACCAAGAGTCACCTCTGCTGCGGAGGATAAGTTCATCCGAGTCACCAGCCTCAGAAATCGCAGGTTGACAGCAGCTCAGATTAGAGACCAGGTCAATGCCTCACAGAGTTCTAGCAGCAGACACATGTCTACAACAACTGTTAAGAGGAGACTGTGTGCAGCAGGCCTTCATGGTAAAATAGCTGCTAGGAAACCACTGCTAAGGACAGGCAACAAGCAGAAGAGACTTGTTTGGGCTAAAGAATACAAGGAATGGACATTAGACCTGTGGAAATCTGTGCTTTGGTCTGATGAGTCCAAATTTGAGATCTTTGGTTCCAACCACCGTGTCTTTGTGCGACGCAGAAAAGGTGAACGAATGGACTCTACATGCCTGGTTCCCACCGTGAAGCATGGAGGAGGAGGTGTGATGGTGTGGGGGGTGCTTTGCTGGTGACACTGTTGGGGATTTATTCAAAATTGAAGGAATACTGAACCAGCATGGTTACCACAGCATCTTGCAGCGGCATGCTATTCCATCCGGTTTGCGTTTAGTTGGACCATCATTTATTTTTCAACAGGACAATGACTCCAAACACACCTCCAGACTGTGTAAGGGCTATTTGACCAAGAAGGAGAGTGATGGGGTGCTACGCCAGATGACCTGGCCTCCACTGTCACCAGACCTGAACCCAATCGAGATGGTTTGGGGTGAGCTGGACCGTAGAATGAAGGCAAAAGGGCCAACAAGTGCTAAGCATCTCTGGGAACTCCTTCAAGACTGTTGGAAGACCATTTCAGGTGACTACCTCTTGAAGCTCATCAAGAGAATGCCAAGAGAGTGCAAAGCAGTAATCAAAGCAAAAGGTGGCTACTTTGAAGAACCTAGAATATAAGACATATTTTCAGTTGTTTCACACTTTTTTGTTAAGTATATAATTCCACATGTGTTCATTCATAGTTTTGATGCCTTCAGTGTGAATCTACAATTTTTATAGTCATGAAAATACAGAAAACTCTTGGAATGAGAAGGTGTGTCCAAACTTTTGGTCTGTACTATATGTACATTTATAAATATATATATTTATAAAATTTATCTAACTAGTATAAAACCAAGAGGACACAATTGATGCACCTAATAAATGCCTTAAACAGAGGATCAGAGCTGTAGTGAAAGGTTGTAGCTCAAATTAACAAGTAGATGTCGTCAGGCAGTAGAAAGAGATTAAATATTGATCATCTACCTTCTAGTAAAGATACTCCGAGGAAGCGAGAACCAACGGGATGCTGTAAATTGTTCAGAATTTTGCACAGACTAAGCATGCAGAAACAGCAACATAGGTCACACAGGCAGTTACAGATGTGGTGCTCTTTTTTGTAAAAATTTAGGTCTATGGGTGGAAAAACAGAGTTACCGCACTCAGGAGTCAGGAGGAAAGGGAAGGTATATTACTGAACTTCTTCCCTCTTAGCAATTGTTATGTTATGGCAGCCAAATTATACTTACAGTGCAATTGATTTATCACACCCATTGGAGAACCACTAGTACCGGGACCTAAATTCGTGAAATCACGACACACTTAAAGGGCTTAACCAGCCTAGAAATATTGATGACCTATCCTATGGGTCACATGGGATACTATGAAGATGACACTTTGTATTGTACAGGGACTTATTAAACATCCAGAGCAAGTCCTCCTTTTTCCCCAAGGAGGACTTACTTGCATATGACCTATCCTAAGAATAGGCCATCAATATTAGATAGGTAGGAGTCTGACACCTAGGACCACTACCAATAAACTATTTTCAGCAAGTGATACACAGAGAATGGACCAGGAAGCAGAGAGCTATGTTCTCTGTGTACTGGCGGAACTAAGTCACTGAAAGTAAAGTGAATGAGAGCTGATCTGCAGTGACCTGGTCTAACCACTACTCAGAGAACAGCGCTGTCTGCTTCCTGCTCCATTCTCTGTGCATGAACTGCTGAGAACAGTTGATCAGCAGACCTTGACCAATCTGATATCAATGATGTATTATTAGGATGTCATCAATATTTCTAGTCCAGAAAATCCCTAAGGTGATGCCACTTAAAGGCGTTTTCCAGGTTTAATAATGTTTGACCTCTTCTTAGGAGAGGTCATCAATTGAAGATAAGTGGGTTTGATATGGGGGTCCCCCATTGATCAGCTCTTTGAAGAGGCTGCGGGGTTTGAGTAAGCACTATAGACTCTTCACTACTACAATGTACAATTGCATAGTGGCTGTACTTGGTATTACAACTCAGTTCATCAGTTCATTAATTTGAATAGAGCCGAGCTGCGAACAGGCCATTTCAAACAGCTCTATCCACGAGGGTTCTGCGTGTTGAACCCATATTGATCCTCAATTGATGACCTAAGGATAGTCATTAATTGATATTTCCAGGAATACCCCTTTAAAGGAGTTGTCCAGAATTTTGGAAAAATATTTAAGGAAGGGAACGCGGTACAATTATCTATTCCTGGTAAATCCTCTGCCACTCCAGCACTGCTACTCAAATGGTCCCCATTGATCTTGTTGAGTTGTCCTGCAGTAATGATGTGTCCTTTATGTGCATGTGACTGGTGTAGCCAATCACTGATATCCGTCTTATGTTGTACATGAAGGCATCTCCGCTGGGGCCAAATATTGGCTTAGTGGTCATGTTTACATGTATGGCATGTTATTATTGTAGAACAAGTCGACAAGACTATCAGAAACCCCTGGAGTGGTGGTGCTAAGCGGAGGGGTTACCAATCGAGTTTAAGGTTTTGGTTTTTTACCACATTCCCTGCCTTTAGTCATGTACAATCCCTTTAATATGAAATCCCCAAATACTCTCAAACCCATATATAGGTGCCGATAGGGATCCATCATTGGCATCTATGGTCTCTGTTGGCATGATGGAAGGCCTTTGGCTCCTGTCCCCTGTAGCATTACCCGATTGCCCTTCACATCCTTAATTTGACCAGAGAATCTGCCCTTAGTCAATGTAATAGCTGATCTTATTGACCTCTCATGATGAGATTACTTTTAACATGGTGAATAGCTACGTTCAGTCACAAGGCAGCCTGCTAACTCGTCTTCCCATGGTGGTATTATATCACTGCAATAAACACCAACACCTCTCCAGATCCAGGTCAGCTTTTAAGGTTACAATTTGTAGTCTAATTACAAGAACGTGAAAAGAGACTGTTCTTTTCACAAGTTCCCTAGAAGAAGTGACCTCATTGCAGTCGGAGCTTAGGAATGACTCATTGAAGAAGTAATCTTTATTTGTGTTTTCCTCTAGAAACCAGGATTTTCTTTTACTCTCTGCCATTTAAGTACCAGTTATCTAAAGTGCCAGGGTTTAACTAATCCTCTTCCTACCTTTATATTTACAGGGCTGGCAAGATTAATTGTGACAGGTGGGCGCTATGCCAGGGCTGTTTAACTTGTAAATTCCCCAAAATCCTTACAGTTCTTCCTGTTCCATAACATGTTATATGAAAATTGGGGCATAGCTAAGGCTGGATTCACACCAGGGCTCGCTCTACGTTCAGGGATTCTGCCCTTGAATCTACTTGAAAAATGCTGAGAGAAAAGTCTTGCAAGCAGGACTTTTCTATCCGCGTTTTTGGGCGGAAACCCGGTGGACCCCATTATAGTACAGGTAGCTGCTTTTTAAGCGGATTGGGTTTCCATTTTTGGAATGGAAATGGAAACCCAAGCACTACTGTGAACCTAGAGTAAGGAATGGGACAGGCAGGACATATGCCCTGGATGCTGGATTATAACGCAAGATGTTCTCACACTCCTCACACTCTTGCCTTACCAGATGTACTTGATCTGTTCTCCCTCATCTGCTCCATGTAGCAGTTGCTTCTTCTACACAGATCTAGTACTAGTCCTGCATTTAGGTTATGTTACATTTTATGGGAAAGAGGGCTAACTGAGTTGAAAGGGTTAAATCAAATTTTAAGCTTGATCAGTGAGGTTCAAAATGAGAAAAGGGTCTCATGACCCTAATATGAATGGGGTGGTAATTGAGCATACACACTATCCCTTCATTCATGGAGGTCAGACTCGAATCAATGAAACACAAGGAGAAAGGTGTGGGGTGTCACATTAATTTTTTCCCCAGGTGAAAGAAAGGCCTTAAGCAGCCCTACTACAGATAGGTTCTGGATACCTTTCTTGAAAAGAAAAGTTGCACGTACTAGATTTCTGGAGAATGGGATGTTGATTCAGGGATTTATTCTAAATATATTGGTAGTCAGCTAGGAATTATTCCCCTGATATGGAGCAGTTGACTTCTTCTTTACCTCAAAGTGGTTGTGCCTTCGTCTGGATTAACATGGAAGAACTAAAGGTGGGACTTGATGGACCTGTCTTTTTCCAGCCTTATCATCTACTGTATGTGACATAGCTAGCTTACTTTAAATAACATCATTTTGGGTTTTATAGAGTTTATTTTTATTTTCATGTTACAATGGTCAGTTCACAACCACCCACAAAGCAATAGACCCTGATGCAGATTGATGATGACTTTTCTCTGAATACATTGCCAGTGAAATTGAACTGTAACTAAAGGTTCAACTATGGGGCAGAAGGAAAATCATTATGGAAAATCTCAAACTCAAAGTTCACCATAGGAAAAAGCAATGATACCATTTACAGTATTGACAGACTTGATCCATTGTACCGTAACAATCTGCTAGCTAGCCATCTAGAACCTGTATATCTCAGGGCAAGGATAGAATTTCAGAATTGATCATCAGCGAGCAGAGACATAAAGGCTACTTACAATCCTCAGCTGTGAAGCTATGTCAATTCACATAATACCAGGGGATTACATTTCTCTATGAAGGAAATGCAGAAAATAAACTTTTTCTTAAGGAATTGAATTGGAACGTCATTTCAGTAAATGCCTTCTGTCTTGATATATAGCCAAGGTAATCGTAAGAGGGGGCAATCCTCATACCCACCCCTTATGTAATATATATGTCTCAATTTTTAAAGTTTATTGTTCTATACCCTATTTGTATGCACCACATTTGTTGTGCACCATATTGGTCCTTATATATAAGTGGAAGATGGGCTTTTGTATGCTTGTTAGAGTAATCCCTCCACCTCAGTAAATGTAAAGGTACAAGCAATGTACTGTATGCTGCAAGTTGACCGTCAAGGAATCTGCGAAAGATGAAGATAAGGACCCATAAAGGTGCAGGTCTAATAGATGCTAAATGATTGGTGAACCCTTCATTAAACACCTAGGCAAGAGAGGCTACATCAGGGAGTAGCCCAGAAATTCATAGCAACACAGTTGGATGAGCAGGACCCAAAAAACACTTTTGACACAACCCAACTTTGCCTGACCTGTTGAAGTACCTGTCCAAACCTTCAGTGGATAACCCTCTTTAAATTGTTGGCCACCTGTACTGAATGACAACTGAGGGTTGTCATGAAGATGTGTTATATTGGAACTCATCATGTGTATGAGTAGTTATTTGTAGATACTATTTAGCTGGATCTGGCAATATCAAATATTGGAACGAGCTATAAGTAATTGTCCCAGCTTCCACTGTCGCTAGTCTGTAGACACTCTTTAAGGAGGACTTCTCACCGCTTCCACCAACTCCAGTTCTTACAAACTATTTATAGGCGCCACTCCATTGATTCCAACACAGTTGGAATTTTTTCTCTAGCCCCCATTGTTCCTGTTGCTGTAATTTTTGGAGTCTGATATGCTATTTAGGCTCTATACGGTCAGGAGGGCGGTATCAGGCAAGGGGGGTGTGATTCAGAGCTCCAATCAGAGGCAGCCAGTGTCAGAGCTCAGAATCACACCCCTTGTCTGCTCCTGCCTGACATCGCCCTCCTGACAGTACAGAGCCTAAATATCAGACACCAAAACTAACAGCACTGATTGCTCGGGGACGGTGGTGGCTATCATTGAATCGGCAGCTATTAAATCATGTAGAGAAGTGGACTTGTTTGAAGTGGTGAAATGTCCTCTTTAAGTTTTATGTGTCATCCATGCAATCTTGGTTGTGTCAAGTCCACCATGATAACCCTTGCTCTTTGTATTGACTTTGTGTTGTTACTTGTATAGTGAAGATCTTCTTTGTGATATCTATATGGCCTTTGTCATATAAATCAAGAATAAAAGGAGTCTGTCACCAGAACCCAGCAGTGTTTTCCCTTGTGAATTGATGCCTTTATTGCCAAGATATCGCCATTTATCTCAATATGCAAGTGAGCTCTTTGGAGCAATGAGGGCGTTGCGATTGCTTCAAAGAGGTAAGCCACAACACCCTCATTGCCCCAAAGAACTCATTTGTGTATTTACAAGTGGGAGGCATTGATTCACTAGTGGAAAACATAGGTTGATTCAGGTGACTCCAACCTATCTATCAGTGGGATGGGCTTGATATGCTGGGTTCTAATGATAGACTCCCTTTAAACATAAAGAAGATGGTAGGGCTCTGTGTGTTGTGCAGTATGTTTTTGAGTTATCAGATAGCAGGCGCAGAGAAAAAGGCAAGGCAAGTAGTACTGTAGGCATCTACCCGAACCTGGACAATTACAACACCTTTCTAAACATGAGAGGTGTCATATATATACATGTATATAAACATCATATATATACTCTTACATGTTTTGAGAATGACAAATGAGACAAAACCCTATTATAATTTGGCAGAAGTAAGCCTTGAAATCAAGTCTATGTAAGGTCACTGCAGCAATGGTATATATTTCATTTGCTGTATACTGGACTCTCACACTTCATATTCTCTGTAACCCCAAAAGCAGAAATATAATCAACCTGTGCCAGGAAATGGTAATAGAAAGTGCATGTTTGTTTTCTGAGAAAGGGAATGTCAGCCGTATTTATGTGTTTAGAGCAATATGTCATCTTGTACTAATCTCGCTAGAAAGAGCTGATGATGATGTTACAATCGCAGACGCTTCAGTGACAAGGTCCTGATTTAGGCTTTCATGGCGCTGCTCAGTTCAATCTGCTGTAAGACATAACCATGGCATGTAACACGTCAGGCTAGATGCACTTTGTCTATTGAAAACTAGATTGAATTCTAAAGAGAAAACACTGTCATGTAAAGTATATGATAGATCACCCGTGTTCTGTGTATGATATCCACTCATCTGTAACGTTACATATTATATTTGTTGTATTACTTTATGGTTTTCCGGGGGAGAGTCAATTCCAAGAGGTCCCATAAAGGCCAGTCTAAGACTCACGTTTTAGATTCTTTATGTAGCACATGTACAGATGATAGATTAGATTTCCTGGCTTGAAATCTGATTTGCAGACAGTAAAATTAATTCCCGCTCTGCCTCTCCATGGTGGTGTTTATTAACATGAGGATAACAATTGTGTACATGTAAAGATCACTATAAAAGGGGGTATTGCTATGTTAGGCATATATACTCTTGCGACCTCTGTAAAGTGGATCTGTGGCTGTGCATGGAGTGAATACCTCTAGTTACACTTACAATTTCCATTATAGCACCCATAAGGATTGCCGTTGTTATATAGGGAGCATGTCACATGAAAAATTCAGTGTAATCTGCAGGCAGCATGTCATGGAGCAGGAGGAGCTGAGCAGACTGATGTATAGGATTGTGAGAAAAGATTCAGTAGAACTTGTCATTTATCCATTGATATCTCTGCTCTTTCTATGTTGAGAAGTCCAGGAGGCGGAGCTATCAGTGAGTGACAGCTATCGGTGTATATACAGTATATATGGAGGGGAGGCTGTCAGTCACTGATATATCTGCTCAGCTCCCCTTACTCTATAACATGCTGTCTGCAGATAACACTGCATTTTTCTTGTGATGGGTTCCTCTTAACTACATAACAGTGCCATTTAGTGGTTGGCGTTTTGGTGTTTTGCTTATACAAATCTGTTCAGCCATTCTAAAGATATAAGCCCTTTTAGCATTGATGCAGATTAGGGTATGCTAACCAAGAGCATGACACACAGCACACAGAATCCAGATGCAGGTAGAAAAGAGGAGGCAGATGAGCGCTGGTTCAGAATAAATGTAGTCTTTAATCCAATTGAATAAAACACACGACGCATTACGGGACAAGCCCTTTTCCAAGTGTTGAGACCTTGAGACCTCGTCCCAAGAAAAAAAAAAAACAGTGTTACTACCTACTTGGTCAGTAGACCTTAATTTGGATCAAAATTAAAAGGGATTATATCGTTGGAATAGCTGAATTTATTTGGATTAATTAAACTCTAAAATCCTCAGGGTGCCAGCTCATATCAGATGAGATGTGTCATTGGGCATCTTAGACCAGTTTCTCTTTAAATAGGAAAGTTCTTTTGAAAGATTGACGGGAGTCAATAAGCAGTTTTTCCTCCTCAAAACTTCTAACATTGCTAAGTACATGAGACTGAACCCTTCATGCTACAACTGCAAGTGTCCCAGGGACAATCTGTTTATGCGTAGTATTCCCAGCTCTCTACTCTTAAAATCCCCAATCCCTCCCCTCTCCTATTGAGTGATGACTCTACGCAGGAGAAGCCTAAATCGAGAGAGTGGAAGGGTTGAAGAACGTTCAGTGCAGAGAGCCCTGGACATTGCACTCAAAGAAAACACAACATTGCTGACAGACTCCCTTTAAAGCTACCCTCCACCCTGCTAAAAAGACTATTCATTGAACATATATACTGTAGCATACTTACCTGACACCCTCTGTGCTGCTGCTGTATCCATTGCTCTATTCAGTTCCCCTTCTGTCCTATGTGAAATGACTTCCTCTGAAACGCTGGACATGCCCCGCACCAGTGCCCAGGGATACACATTGCTGAAGGCCTAGGGGCATGTACGTTACTAACAGTGCCCCAGAGGAAGTCAATGACTACTTTATCATGGAACAGACGGAGAGCCGTATGGAGCAACAGAAGCAGCAGCAGAAAGAGCACCAGGTAAGTACACTAGACATGCTTAATGTATAGGCATATTGAGCAGGGTGGAGGGTCGCTTTAAGCCCTGTAGGAAAGCCATAATAGAAATATATTGTACGCTGTTGTTCAGCACAGTTAGCTGTCACTATGGGAAGCTCCAGGTTCTAGATCACAGAACAGGCCGCGCATCTTATACATGGAGCATAAACAAGTAACAATAAGGTTATTAATCTATTGGAAGTCATGCCGTCATTTTACCAGCATGCAATATTGTGCTGCAATTTATTTAACACACACAGACATTCGCTTGGCAGAATAGTGCCGAATCCTCCCACTGCTACAGATTTAGGAAGAGATAGAAAATGTAATATGACTGGCTTACCATGAGCGGCATATGGCTTCCATTAATCCTTCAAATTCATGATTTGATGGAGACGCAAGCAATTGTTTTATCTAAAATATTAATTTCCAGGAGTGTTGCTGAGGGTTACATATTGTTGTGACCATATATAAATTTAGGATAGTGGTAGCACACTGTAGATGATTTGTACTCATTTGCATACTGTATATTTTGCCCGTAAAAGCTATCTTATTCCATAAGACAAAAATGGAAAATTGGACCCTTGATACCTTTTCAGTTTTGGATAAAGGGGTCTCTGGGCTTTATATACTAAGCAAATATCCTTAGGATACTCACAAGGGATGCCAATGATGTGCCAATAATGTCACGTTCATCAGTCACATGGTACAGACGCAATTCTGTCCCATTCAAGTGAGTAGGGCATGATATGTATGGCACAACCAGCTGATCTGTGGGGTCCTGAGTGCCGAACCCCCACTAATCACATATTAAAGACCCATCCTAAGGACAGGTCATCGGTATATAAGTTCTGGACAACACTTTTAATTCTTTTTTTATATATATAAATCATTTCTAATTTAAGATTAAGAAGAAAATACAATATAAACATATAATGATATTTGGAATCCTTCTTTCACCCCCTATATAGACCCCTCTGAACCCTCCATCAAAACGAGCCCCCCTTTTGTGTGACTGGACCTCAGAATGGCTTTACTTACACAAGTGAGCATATGCCAATAATAAACTTGTAGAGCTCTGCAAATCTGTCATCAGAATACAAACAATTATCAATACAATTATCAAAAAACATATGTGTACCCTAACACCAACAGAGATGCAGAGAGCATGAACAGAGATAACAGTGCACTACCCACCAGAGTTACATGCAGTGTTGGACTGAAGGGCCTTAGGCCCACCAGTGGAACTTGTTCTGAGGGCCCACCCAACAGCTTCCTGTTAATAGTCTACACCAGGGCTCCTTTACACCTTACACATGTGCTGACTATCCGACATTATATTCCCAGTATAGTCATCTTCTATATCGACCCAATAGCTCCATGACTGGCTCATGCACAGTACTGTATGGGGAAATGACACAGCTATGGAGCACTACATGTATGTGCAAAATTATAGTGATGCAGACATATCACACAGGGCTGCTAGAAAGAATTTTGAGCCCCCTCCCCAGTATAATGCTCCACATGCTATTTAATGCTCCACAGTAATCTCCACAGTATAAAATGCTACCCTGAGCACCCCCCCCCCCACAGTGGCCCCACATGGTATATAACAATATAATACACAAGGCCTGTGATTGGGCTTCAGCAGTCACGTAGGGCATGCTGAAGTTATGACATCAGCACTCCCCACTTTACCACTGAGGCCCAATGACAGGCCTCAGCGGTGATGTCCGAAACGCGTGACTTCAGCCACAGGCCAGAAGATGACGTCGGATCATCGGACCCCCAGGAGAAGTGAGTAAAAAATGTTTATTTTTAAAGACCTCCCCTGGGCAGGCTTCTATTGAAAAGGGTCCCTGCCGCAAATGACGCATGGACACATGTCCTTTTTTGATGTGGCCGGGCCTTACTCTTTGGGGACGTGGGCCCTGGGCAATTGCCAAGTCTGCCCCCCACCTTAATGCTGGCCCTGCCTAAAGGCACGGGGTACACCAGGAGATTCACGGGTACCCCAGTGGGCCAGTCCGAGCCTGGTTACATGTACCCTAGTCCAGCAAGCTTAGATTCTGACAAAATAGGGGTACCTAATGTAACAGTACCTACAAGGTGTAGAAGGCAACCCCATTGAGAGCTGACTTAATAACCAACCTGAAGCCTATGTCTTATGCACTAATACAAAAAAACATTTTAAGCCTTATGTTGCCCATACACATTAGATTTACAGGATGCGGAGTGCCACTGCCTTAAAAAGACAAACTAACGTGATGATTCTAGAGCTACACTACAGTGATAAGAAATGCTACGACTGCTATAAACAGAACTATGAGGCTACACAATGCAAATGATGTTATTTTAGAGTCTGCATCTAATGACTCATATTACTGCCCTCAGATGTCCAATGAATGATGAAAACACTATGCACAATCTATTTCCTCCAGATGCGGTCTGTGGGACCGTGGGCACCACTGCCAGCTATGTGAAACATTTTATATGACTGCGTTTCCCCATCTGAAATCTCCATAGTAACATTTAAGTAAAAACTGGCTCACATTTGAATACGGGAAAATATGCAGAATAGTGCTTAACAATCTTTGTTTCACATATTCATTGGCAAAATATGACCACGTGCTTGGCCTGAAGAGATTACTAGTAGAGATGGGCGAACCTTGCAAAATTTGTTTTGCAAATATTCGCAGGTTTACCTGCAAGTTGCTAGGCCTAGTCAGATAAAGTGGGGAAAACAAGTATTTAGTCAGCCACCAATTGTGCAAGTTCTCCCACTTAAAAAGATGTGATTTTCTGGATTTGTTTTCTCATTTTGTCTCTCATAGTTGAGGTCTACCTATGATGACAATTACAGGCCGGCCTCATCTTTTTAAGTAGGAGAACTTGCACAATTGGTGGCTGACTAAATACTTTTTTCCCCACTGTACATCCAGTGAGCGCTGCAGTTCATAAATAACATCATATCTGCCCTTTATGAGCGGATAAAGAAAGTTTTGGTCTTTTTAATATTGAGATGAATTTTGGTGGAAGCAAATTGAAGACGCAGCGTCCGTCATTCTGTCAGATCAGCAAACTGAAAAGTGTGAACCTAGCCTTACTCATACAGTACTGTAAGCACTGGTTGGATGTATACATCAATACCATTATCATACATATACAACATTAATTGTCATCTCAATACACATTACTGAATTAATAAACATTAATTAGATTAATAAACATTAGCAAATTAACAGGATTAAAACTTCAACTGCTCATCTATCACTTATCTGTAGTCACTGACATACCAGCTGTTACTGAAGTACTATACATCACTTGGAGAAGACAGCCACTACAGAGGGGTCAGAGATCAGAGGACACAGGGGGTTGCTTAAGGATGACAGCAAGTTTAGCAAGGGTTTTGTTAATAAAATAGATGTTTTCAGTTCTCAGATGAGTAGTGGGCCCCCCTAGGCTTGCTGGGCGCTGAATGGGACAATGGGACAATCCAACTTTGGACAGTATCTTTATATGAGGAGGGTTCCATTAAGAAAAGATAGACAGGTTGGTAGGACCACTAGCAATCCGCTTTCATCTGTAGACTCCTGTTTGCCATTCCCCTACGTGCCACCACATGGAAAATGAAGCATCACAATGTTCACATGGAAATGAATAGGCTCTTCAAGTGCTGGATGGGTGTGTTCGGCTCTCCAAAGCTACTTTTTGCAGCTGTTCTCCACTCTGGCTAGTAGCTAAAGGTCCTCAATGCCCTTACACCATGAAATAGAAATGCTCTAAGAGGGAAATTAGTTTTCTGAATCTCACAACCTTTGAAATTCCAAAGCAATTGTCTTCTTTTTAGCATTAATGGCAACCAAATATTTTCTATATTGTGGTAGAAAAAAATGTACATAGGTATACTTCCTTGGTTCATCATATCCTGAGATTACCAACTTCACTAAAAAACAAACAAACAAAAAAAAAACATAATTTAATGACACTCTATCACAAGATATCTATGCTATATGAGTCTATGTGTAGCTCCACCCAGTGGCTGTATTTTAGTTGCATCCTGGTTTTGGCTAGTATGTCATAATAATAATAATAGTCCTTTAATAGTCCCACAATGGGGAAATTCAGTGTGTTACAGCAGCAAAGATAAGATAAGATAAGCAGATACAAATACAACATGTACAGGAATGTTCCAAGGTGAGAGGCATTACATTAATAGCAGACAGACAGATAGGACGTAGCAGAGGCAGAGAGATATTTCAGTTCTCTGTATGGAATGATCTCCGCTTAGGTCGGTGTTGGTTGTACAGCCTAACCGCGGTGGGGAGGAAAGACTTCCGATAGCGCTCCTTCTCACACCTAGGGTGGAGCAGTCGGTCACTGACAGTACTGCCCAGCGCAATCACAGTCTCATGCATGGGATGGGAGTTATTCTCCCGCATGGAGCTCACCACGGACAGTATCCTTCTGTCACCCACCACCTGCACTGGGTCCAATGGGCTCCCCAGGACAGAGCTGGCCCTTCTAATCAGCTTGTCAAGTTTATTTCTGTCCCTGGTTGATATACTGCTCCCCCAGCAGGCCACTCCAAAGAAGATGGCTGATGCCACTACAGAGTTGAAGAAAGTCAGAATGCATGGAACTGATTTCACAAGAAATTGGGAGTCCTTACCTAAATTGGAGAAAAGATAAGGGTAGACACATCTGTCTCTTACATCTACTATGCGATATATCTTTGTAGTCACCAAGCAATTTTTCAATACCCGATTTTCTAAACATAGAAAGCATTGAGAAAAAAAAATGTATCAGTTTAGGAGGGTTGCAAGGTCACTTTGTAGTCTCAAAATAACATCTTGAAATGAAATTTACCATGCATATATGACTTTTTCCCCATCTGAAGACCACAATCTTTCATTTCATTATTTATTTTAATTTACTTTGCGATTCAGCGAGAATCCATCACTTATCAGCTGCTTATTTCATGGTCGGTTTAAGTTGCTTATTACCATAATAATAACATTAATAATCTGTAATTTGTAGGGCATTCACTCAGTGTATTGTTTTAGACTGAACTTCTTTTGAAGATGCTCTTAGCATATTTAATTAACTTTAAATAACTCCTTTCCATCATCTGATACACTCATGTTACTGGGCTACATGACTGGGATAGAAAATGAAGTATTTCATGTATCCTTACTAATCCTGGAGCTCAAAGTAATACGCCAAAGACTATTTAGATTTTTACTTAAGAAAATGTGAACTATGCCGATGGAATAACAATATGTCTTTCTTTATCAGCTGTGAAAGCAAATGCATTCTTCTCTTTCAGCCATCCATTTAGGATTCAAGACCAGGGCTATACTAGAAAGAAGATATTGGCCAGTAATTCAGTGATGGCCGCTCCATCTGGATATCTTCAGTAGATTTTACCTTTTGGCTTTAGAGCTCAAACCACTCAACATCTTCAAATCAAAGATGGACTTATGATACATGTTTAGAAACGTAGGGTATCCTACTAAACCTAGACCCCACTCAACAGTTAACAGATTGCTAATAGGAGATGCACTTACAGTAAAATCCCTTTTTAATCTATTGGGTGACACAGTACCATGGTATACTGCACCATGGACATAGGCTCTGCCACCAGGAGGCTGAGACTAGGTGTTAAATGGATTGTACCACAGTAGACATTTGTGGCATATTACCTCTGGGACCTGAACCTATTTCTAGACGTCACTCTCTAAACCCCAACTCATCTTGCAGTGAGCTACACTGTTTCCACATCTCACGGGTTACGGAAACAGTGTAGCTCACCGGGTTGTGCTGTTTCGATAACTTCTGTTCACTTATATGGGAGTTATGGAAACATTGTAGCCAAGTGAGCTAGGCTGATTCTGTAAACCAAACCATTGCTGGCAGCCTGCAGTTGGCTGTCAATGGGTTTGGGGTGAGTCGGGATTTGGGATTGGGTATGGATGGCCGGTTTTAGAGGTAGGTGTATGGAATATCCTGTGTATATACCATATACTCTGGTTGGCCGGTCTAACCCTGTTTAAGAGGATTCCCAGGTGGCACTAGTCTCTTAAATACTGGGCCTCAAAGATCCAACAAAACTCATTTGGGGGCTGTTTGTTACTGGGTCTCAAAGATCCAACAGAAGATTCATGTGGGGGCTGTTTGATTACAAATAGTATCAATTATTAGATTTTATTGATTATATGTACTACATGGACATGCACAGGTCCTGTATAGATTGATGGCGGGTCCTCAGAATCATTTCCCCTAGTAGGCCCAAGCAACTTCAGTCCGACAATGACCAAAAATGTCTACTATTCCACAAGCCCTTTAAAAGGTGATGCACAAAAGTCCTATGTTCTTAATGTCACTGGGGACACAGCACCATGGGATATCTCAAAGCAATCCCAAAATGTAGGAAAAAATCTGCCGTGCAACCTGCCTAACATGCAGCAGCTTGCAGAACTTTGACTCATCAGCAGAAGCCAAGGTATGGATCTGGTAAAGCAACAACTTTGCAGACAAAAAGTCTTGGCTTGCACATCCACATGTTTTACATTAATTGACTGTATTAGCGACTTCATGGTGACCTCTTTTTAGTGGGTCCATACTTTATTGAGTGTGGTGCTGTATGGTGACTACTGATGCAGCACAGCATCTGCAAGGTGAACAACAAAGAAACTGCTTCCAAGCTAGGCTCCTGTGGCTTTGGGCCACCCCACCTCACATGTACAGCACCACAGCAACAATGGCCATCAATGTGCCACACAGCACTGAGCCTTCACAAAGCTCAACTTTCCATCTTGTCTCAGACAATAGACTACTCAAATGGGGAAGATTGCTAGGCATCTCAGACCAGATGCAATTCTCAGGGCTCCTCAGAATGATGATAAGGGGCACAGAAAAGATCCAACCAGGATCTTTCCATACGTTGTCCTATGTGGGCACCATCTGCTATGCCAAGGAAGTCAATCCATATGGTTTTCTGCATTTTCACACTGAAATATAATCTGAGCTTAACAACCCAATGTTGACAACCATTGCAATTTATTGAAATTAAGGATGTTACTCCAAAAATGGTTTTAGGAAATCATGGCACACTAGTTATCTCTGACCACATATCAGTTGTGTGTGGACAGTTGTCTTATGCCCAAGTTGGATACCATTGGTGACAAAGTTATGCACTCTGGCTGCTTGGCACTCTCTCCAGTCCTCGATAACCTCAAATTGAAGCCAAGCAGCAAGGTACGGCCATGTCACTAGACCTGTTAGCAAGCAAGATCAAAAAACACAGCAGGCACCATTGTTTGGATCTACTTCTAAGTCTGGTCTATAAAATCCTAGAATTAAGCAGTTGGTTTTTACCCTCCTCTGGAGAAACACTGTAGCAAAAAAAAAACTTGAATTTCATGGATTTGGGGCATTTTACTGTTTAAACTATTTATTTACCTATTCTATCTCTAATATGAAATAATCCCAATTTCCCTACCATAGACTTCTCAGCATCTACTTACAGATAACTGCAATCTACTGCAGAAGGAAAATTTAGGATTTCAGAAACAATTTTCTTATAAAAGGTAATATAGAATAAAAGTGATAGAATTAAACTGATAGTTTTGCAATTATATTCCAAAAAGAGGGACAAATCTACTTTCTAGCCCAAATATTTAGCCTTTATATCTGTTTTAGCTTTTATACTTGGTAAGATTTATCTAGATATAAAATAGATTTCCTCCAAAATAAAAAAAAAATACATGTCAATATACAGTAAATGATATGCTTTGTGTTGTGTGAGCATGTACTTAAAATTCTATTCAGCTTTGTCATTCTATTTCTGCGAAAAATCAGAGGTTGCTGAAAAATGGGTTGGTATACAAAAGAATAAGTAAAAAAAATGATAAAGTTGAAAGGTTCTAGTATGTAATATATAAAGTAAAGGGTTAAATTTTTTAACTTGACCAGTGGTGAATGTCAAGGTCATATAAAAGTAATGAAATCGCCATTTTTCGGCTACAGATTTAAGGCAGCCTTTTTACAAGTTTGACCTTTAACCCCAGTAAGCAACAATGTTGTTAGTGTTTCGGTTTAGAAATTGTTGTTGTGTCTTCTCTACAAGATGTGATGTTAAATGTTGGGTAAGCGACAGACTATAAAAATATCTGTAAGGAAGAATTCACAGGTTGTAAAATGGACAGATTGTAATTTTTTTTTTTTTTGTATGTGAAGCTTTAATACAGTTTATGCTTAGCATTAAAATACACAGGAGAGCTAATTTCCATATATATATATATATATATATATATATATATATATTCTATAAGAACATATGAACATTTGGACATCATAGACAGTAGAAAATTGATTGAAAATTTTCTGTCTGCATCTCTTATACAAACCCATGTGTCTCGATTTTAGGGCAGATTCATCCTAAAATGGGGCAGATCAACCCATTGAAGTGAATGTAAGTAGGAAATCATTCGGCCAACGACAGGAAGATTTCCGCAGCAGATTTTGTATGATGGATCTTGCTGCAAAATCCATCCACCATTAGGTTAAAGCCCTACATTGCAGAAAAAATGAAAATGCTTTTTTTTTTGCAGCGTTTTTTTTGAGCCAATGCTAGCAGTGGATTTAGTAGAAGGGTAAAGTATAAGAACTTCCTCTTTATGGCCCATTCCTTTCAAGCCACTCTTGACTTTGGCTCAAAAAAAACTCAACAAAGTCTTAGCCTTAGGGAGTAAATCTCCTTTTTCTTAATGTGCTGCCTATGATAGCCATAATATCAGCTAATCCCCCCACTAGCTCAGGGAAAACTGAGAATTAAGATTAGAGAGGGGAAAACAGATTAAAAAATGCAGACTGTGACTCAGAATCTGTACATTATTGGGGCTGTAGTATATTTCCAGTTACTTTCCTAAACAGTAAAATTATGTTAACATGTTGAAAATACCCTTTTTTTGTACTAAAACTTAAATATTTTTGACCAATTTAATTTGTATTTATTTTTTATTTTTAATGTATGTTAAAATGAAAAGAATAAAAAAAAAACTTGGGGGAATGGGGAATTTTTCAAGACTAGTGTATTTTACTCTTATCTTAATGTCCCTTGCGCTAGTAGAGGTCACGCTTAATTCATGATGAGGCACATGATGCACCTAGATGCAAATATTTAGTGGTGTAAATGAGGATGAATACAGTTCATATAGTGTCCCCCCCAAAACTTGTCACCACCATGCTTATTTTTGGAAAAGTGGTGAGGACAGTGCAAAACACCACTTGAGGCTATTGTAGTCACAGTTGACATTACACAGTCATAAACTGACAATTTGCAACAATTTTACACCACAAAAGTGGCATAAACTCAATGATGAATTCCCCCCATTGTGTCTTAGATCTGAATGTTTCAAGAGATAAGCATGCAATTGGATTACATTAATAAAGACGTATGAGTTGCAAAAAAATATTATTTTTTGCAAGGGGATGAACTTCAAAGTGGTCCTGTCCAAGCTTGGAGATCTCTTCCACCATGTCCTACTGCTCATCGGTGCTCAGGATAGCATTACCCGTGATTGCTTGCCCCACTACTGCTCTGGGGCTTAGTGGGTGTCTGGTTCTTACCTGGCTACCTCACAATATGCCAGAGGTAGAGGATGGAAATTCTCATTTTTTCGAACAAGTAAAGCTTTAGCAGATATCCAATGACTATGAATGCCCATGGATAGAGCGAACATACTGTACTGGGGTTTACTTTACTTTATCTGCCAAGACATTCTGTTTTGCTGGTGCTACTCTGTGCAGAGTATACCCCGTGCTGCTGTGTTGGGAGATCTTCTTATACACTTATTGTACTGTGCATAGTCATCTTCATTGAAAATATAATTTTCACAGACATACATGCATATAGATAGGTATATGTGGATTTGGAAAATACTACTCTACACTGCTGATGGCTGTTTTCAGTGATCTCCGAACATAACTCTAGCATAAGAAAACTTTTAATTTCAGAGCAGAACTATGAGTCATATATCACTCTCTCTTACTTTGAGATGCTCAGCAGTATAAACATTGGGGGCAACATTTTTACTTCAAATGCACAGAAATCCTTTTATTGCAATATACCTCAATAAAACATTTTTTGTAATATATGTTGAAGTCCTGTAGTTTATTGTTGAATCATCAGTCATGAATATTGGGCATTGTTAGGCTTTTAGGCAATGTTCTGGTTTCTGAAACAAGACATTTTTATGTATGAACTGAAGAATCCTTGAACTATAAACAATGACAAAAGATAAAAAAGAACAGATATAATGACATAACTTTCAGAGAGTCGCTCCTGCTTAGGATATTTTGCATGTCAAGTATTTGGATGACGAACAGTCTGCATTAAAAAGTTAACAAGTCTATTAAAGGGACTGGCTTGCGAAAAACATTTACCATCTATATGCTAAATAAGTGGTAAATTTGTGATCTCTGGGGGTCTGACCGTACGGATCACAAAAATGGGGTCTTGTGTTCCCTGTTTGAGTGGAACGGTGATCACATATCCATACTACCTAGATAGCCTAGTACAGGGCTTTGCTCTCTCTGTCAAGCCCAAAGACTTTGGTTTGAGCAGGAGCGCCCATGCATGACCACCACTTCATTCAAAAGTGGGAAATGGAATCCCAGTTCCACTTTTGATCTGTGGAGGGTGCCAGAAATCAGATCCCATGAAGAGGCATGACAGGAAGCTGACACATGTTGGGTAGTGTTGCAGAGGTGCCATGCTCTCAGGTTTTGTAGTGCTCAGTGCAAGGATTCTCCAACCCAAAGTACAATACAATAGGAAATCATGGCATACACATCTTGATGTTTTGAATATTAAGGCAAAATTTTACATGTACTAAGGCAAAGATCATATATAAATCCATCTACCTGTAGATAAATTGCAAAATAGAACATTTCAGATCAGTAGCATTATTCTGCATGGGGGGCACTCGGGAGCATTGTACTAGGTGGGAGCACTAAGGAACATGATATTGTGTGAGAGACACTTGGGAGCATTATGTTGTGTGGGGACACTAATGTGAAATTAAACCACATGGGGGCACTAACGTGGCATTATACTGTGTGGAGGGCCCTCAGGAGCATTATACTGTGTGTGGGACACTAATGTGACATTATACTATGAGGGGGCACTAACGAGGCATTATATCATGTGGGGGCGCTATGGGACATTATATTATGTGGGGGACACTAATTTGACATTATACTGTGCGGAGGGCACTCAGGAGCATTATACCATGTGGGGGCACTAAGCAACATTATACTGTGTGGAGTACACTAAAGTGATATTGTACTGTGTAGGAGACACTAATGTGACATTATACTGAGTAAGGGCACTCAGGAGCATTATACTGTGTGGGAGCATTAAGGAGCATTATACTGTGTGGGGGACACTAATGTGACATTATACTGTGTGAGGGACACTAATGTGACATTATACTGTGTGGGTGCACTAACATGGCATTATACTGTGAGGGGGCACTAAGGAACTTTATACTGTGTTGGGAGCATTATGTACATTATATTGTGTGTGTAAGACACTAATAAGACTTTAGTGCCCCTCACACAGTATAATGCCCCATTAGTGCTCCATGACAGCATTCTCCTTACTACTCTCCATGCAGTGCCCTCAACAATATAATATTCTTGAGTGTCTCACACAAAGAATGGACACAAACAGCGGTCCAAAGAAATATTCATTTCCTGACTGCTGTGCCCTGATACATTACAATAGTGGCAGGAGGGATTAGCAGTCATCGCTGCTGCCTGCACAGGGGCATTACTCCTGTGCAAGGACCTGGAGACAGGGGTCCGGACAGCTGGTGGCCGCAATCTGGATTCATCTCCCTGGTATAGGCTATTCTATTATTTTATGTAGTTTCCTACCTTTGGATAATTTTTTTTTTTAAATCTCAGAAAACCCCTGCCAGACTATGACTGATGATACACAAGCCTGTTCTGTCTTCTCAGTGGAAATAATATATTAAGGAGTTGCCCTCCATAGTTTCTGGAGTGAAATAAGTTATTGATCTCACAGGAAAGTCTATATACTAAGAGCACTTGTCAGCCTCCTAGATGAAACTTTATTGTATCAGTCCAAATTTATTGCTGATGATATATTGTAGGAAGATACAGCACAGAACCAGGAGAACTGTAAGAAAAGGACAATACTTATATGAGCTCATTGTTGTATCTGTTTACAGTGTCCTCAGCCATTTGCAGAATCCTTCCTTCCATTACTGCTATGTATTCTCTGTATAGGAATATACATCATTCCTAAGATTTACATGTCTACCTTTACAGCATACCACTGCTCTATAATATTAAAGAGGACCTCTCACCTCTCCTGACATGTCTTTTTTTTAGAAAACAATTTTATTCTTCATGAAATAAGAATTCAGAAACATATTTTCAGAAGTCTAGCCTGTGCCATTCCTCTGGTATTCCTCTTGTACTTCCTATTCCACTTGGTATATAGTTATATATACAGTATATAGCAAATGTTTTAGGCAGATGTGCAAAAAATGCTGCAAAGTAAGGCTGGATTCATACCTGCGTTGGAGTCTCCACAGAATCCACTTAAAATCGTCAGAGAGAAAAGTCCTGCAAGGAGGACTTACTTGACCTTTGCCCTCTGGAGGAGGAGTCCTGGAAGTGATGATATGGCCCTTACAGAGCTTTGATCCCAAAATCATCCAGTCTGTCTGGGATTACACGATGAGACAGAAGCAGTGGCATAACTAAAGTCTTGTGGGCCCGGGTGCAAAATTTTGTCTGGTGGGGCCCCCTACCCCCTTCCTAGAGCGAATTTTTAATAGTGGCGGTTACGGGCGCTGAAGCGATATCTTGATACTTGAAAGGGATACAGCTTTAGTACCCACAACTGCAGTTATCAAGAATACGGTGAGCCCACAGTGGCCCCCTAACAGTATTACGTGCTCCACTGTGGCCCCCACACAGTATTATATGCTCCACAGTGGCCCCCACACAGAATGATATGCTTACAGTGACCCCCACACAGTATTATGTGCTCACCAGTGGCCCCCAAACAGTATTATGTGCTTACAGTGCCCACCCCCCATGAACCCCCCCCCATTCCCCCCCTCTTGCTCACACACACAGCCTACACCCTCATATACCCCTCTTGCCCACACGCTGCCTGCACCCCCATGTCACCCTCTTACTCACACACAGCCTGCACCCCCATGTCCCCCTCTTGCTCACACACAGCCTGAACCCCCATATCCCCCCTCTTGCTCACACGCTGCCTGCACCCCCATGTCCCCCTTTTGCTCACACACAGCCTGCACCCCATGTCCCCCCTCTTGCTCACATGCAGCCTGCACCCCAATGTCCCCCTCTTGCTCACACGCAGCCTGCACCCCCATGTCCCCCCTCTTGCTCACACGCAGCCTTCACTCCCATGTCCCCCTCTTGCTCACACACAGCCTGCACCCCCCATGTCCCCCCTCTTGCTCACACGCAGCCTGCACCCCCATGTCCCCCTCTTGCTCACACAGCCTGAACCCCCATATCCCCCCTCTTGCTCACACGCTGCCTGCACCCCCATGTACCCCTCTTGCTCACACACAGCCTGCACCCCATGTCCCCCCTCTTGCTCACACGCAGCCTGCACCCCCATGTCCCCCTCTTGCTCACACGCAGCCTGCACCCCATGTCCCCCCTCTTGCTCACACACAGTCTGCACCCCCATTCCCCCTCTTGCTCACACACAGCCTGCACCCCATGTCTCCCTCTTGCTCACACATGTTCTCTTCTCTCCTCCTTCCATCAGTCTCCGCCCCCAGCAGCTTCCTGTGTAACACCACACTGTCCCGTACAATCGAGAATAGCTCCGCCCACACAAGTCTGATCACATGGTCATGACGTCATCAAAGGTCCTTTAGCCCACTAGGATTTAGCATCTACCACAGGAAGATGCTCAGCCCAGGACAGGTAAGTATTTTTTTTATTTTTATACACCTCCCCTGGGCTGGCATTTAATGGAAAGGGACCCGGTCAGGCCCCTTTTCATTAACAATATGTATAGCGGTCAGGGAACAAGGCTTTCCCCGACCACTATCATGGTGGTCCGAGACCCAGATCATCTCCAGCTGGCTGTGGGCCCCGTACCCCTCCGGGCCTGGTTGCGGTCGCACTCCCTGCGACCAGGATCGTTACACCACTGGACAGAAGGATTGGAGGAAGCCTACATCCACAGAAGATCTGTGCTTAGTTCTCCAAGATGTCTGGAACAACCTCTCTACCGAGTTCCTTCAAAAACTGTCTGCAAGTGTACCTAGTATAATTGATGGAAGACAATAGACAGTCACTCCAAATCTTAATAGGAGCCAAAGCTTCATGTTTCTGATGCAGAGGGGACCAAATACGTCTTTATCACCCCTAGAGAGGACGTAAGAGCTTACTATACTGTACATGTTACATGCAAAAATAAACCAGTATGCAGTAAACTCCTAAGCTCCCTCTAGTGGAGTCGGACAAGTTTATGTTTTAACTGTACTGTATGTCCGTGCAGGAGATTTGGAGCTCTGTGTCAGAGTTTGCATGCTATGAATGTATTAATAAGCATTCATTTTGGACTTATAATGCATGTACTCAGAATTGATATATGCAGATGGTAGTCGAGTTGCTATGGGTCCACATAACAGAACAAATACGCAGTCTGCAATAGTTGATGAATTCTTACAGGACTTAGTTTATTCACTGAATTACTAGAGGTTTATGCCTTACAGTATTTACTGTGTCTTTCAAATGCGCTCTGTCTTCTTCTGGGAACACATTGTATTGTGTTATTTATATGACATAAAAGTATTTATGTTGCTTTAGCTTCCTTGCAGTATATATTAAATGTATCTTCTATAAATTAAGATGTTCCTTCATGTTACGAAATGCACTTCTATTTCCAGCATGTCCTCAGCAGACTTCTCTCAGTTCCGGAGTCTGTTCACTTCTTTTCTCTATTGCCTTCTTTTCTCCCACTTATTACATTATTTTTTTGTACTTTGTGATGTCAGTATAAGAAATATGTTCACAGCAGTAGCAACAATATGGATGTATCCTGCCAGATACAGTGTGACTTTATAAGATTCACATGCTATCTTACCTCTTTTAAAATTTTAAAAAGACAAAAGCCCATCTTGTTCAACCTGTTAACCTGAACTTGAATAGGTATGATTCTGCAATACCAGACATAGCCTGTAGGCAGGTGTGGCGCTGTTTAAAATAAAACAAAAACGAACAGATACTTTAAATAATGTTGAACAGATCCTTTAAATCTTTGGATCAACAACTAATCTCAAGTGATCTAGCCTAGATAGTGTGTACTGTTATGATCAGTACTGTGTAAATGTTTTAGGCAGGTGTGACAATTCTGCAAAGTAAGAATACTTTCAGAAATAGAAATAATTGTTTATTTTTTGTCAATTAACAAAATTAAGTCAATGAAGAAAAGAGAAATGTAAATCCCATCAATATTTGGTGTGACCTTTTCCCTTTACCATCAATTCTTCTCGGTACTTGCAGACAGTTTTGAAGGAACTCGGCAGGGAGGTTGTTCCCGCCATCTTGGAGTACTAAGCACAGATCTTCTGTAGATGTAGGCTTGCTCCAATCCTTCTGTCTCTTCATGTAATCCCAGACAGACTGGATGATGATGAGATCAGGGCTATATCTGTGGGGGCCGGATCATCACTTCCAGGACTCCTCCTCCAAAGGGCAAAAGTCACACCAAATGTGATGGGATTTACATTTCTCTTAATCAACAATTAGCCCTTCTGTTTCTGAAAGTATTCTTACCTTGCAGCATTTTTTCCACACCTGGTTCCTTTGGAGGAATTCATGCACAGCGTAACTCAAAATCTATATCATTCATCTGAATGGGTTGGTTCTGATTCAGATAATTGATGCAGCCTCAGTAATCTGAATGCTGAATGTATAGCAGAATTACCCTCAGACTCAGTCTATCACATAGGTCACAGCTACAGTCATGTATGGCTGGAAAGTTTCCACTAAAAATAAAGCTTCTGCTTGTTCCTCCCTGGGTGTCTTCTTCTAACCTCCACAGCACTATGAGTGTATACTGCAATTAAAAGGGGTTCTCCATCTCCTCCTTCCCATGTGTCACGGTGACCCATTGGTCTCTGTTTTTCCTGCTCCAGTAATGACCCATCAAAACAGGCACATGACTTTTGCCACCCATCACTGACTTCAGTAGGGGTAATATGTCTCCTTGTAGGGAGTCAATCACCAGGATGAACCATATTAAACCAGCAACAGTTAGATATGTCAGGCTCACCTGAATGTAATGACTTTTTTCTCCAATGGAAACTCATGCCTTCATGGCTGAGATATTAATTTATTTGACAATATGCAAAAAAGTACTCTGTCGCACTGAGAAGCAAATATAACAGCAAATAGCGCAGTTCACCGTGACACAAAACTCATATATAGTAGCATGCATTCTGTACAGATGGTGCTTGAAACATCTGTATGTCAAGGATATACGCATCTGTATTAAAGGTGTTGTCTTACTGGAAAAAAAAAAAACCTGAAATGAACACTAAACCTGGAAAAGAATGATAAATGTATACAAGAAATCTGTAGCCCACACTACAAGGGTTTATCTCCTGCTGATCTGCTCCATCTTTAGCTGGTAACTGACTAGAGGGATGAGCTTAGGGAAGGGGTCATGGGGGGCGTGGCTTGACAGCTTTTTATACTACTGCAAATAGAGCAGAGGGGAAATACTGCTATTCCAGCCAGTTGTCTTGCAGCCTATCATAAAACATTGAGAAGAAGGAAGGAGGACCTGGCTGAGCTCCTGGCACAGGCAGAAAAGATTTCTTCATATATTTTTTATATTGTAGTACTGTGCATATTTTATAGGCAGGTTTTTAAAAAAGTGTTAATAGATTATATTTGTCAAAAAAGTGAAATGTAAATCCCATCAATATTTGGTGTGACCTTTGCCCTTTGGAGGAGGAGTCCTGGAGGTGATGATATGGCCTCCACAGATATAGCCCTGATCTCATCATCATCCAGTCTGTCTGGGATTACATGAAGAGACAGAAGGATTGGAGCAAGCCTACATCCACAGAAGATCTGTGCTTAGTTCTCCAAGATGGAGGGAACAACCTCCCTGCCGAGTTCCTTCCAAATCTGCTTGCAAGTCTACCTAGAAAAATTGATGGAAGGCCAAGGGCAAATGTCACACCAAATATCAATGAGATCTAGATTTCTCTTATCTTTATTTACTTTATTTTGTTAATTGACAAACACCATTAACACTTCTCTTTCTGAAAGCTTTCTTACTTTGCAGCAGCTTTTCCACACCTACCTAAAAGTCTTACACTGGGCTCTATCTACTGTATATAGGGAATTTTCTGCTTTTAATGTTCCTTTAGTCTTTGCCAATCTATTTCATTATCAATAAATCATTCTATAGATATAGAGGACGCTAGTAGAGCTAGGTCCTTACACATTTGTCATTTTTGAATCCTCAGAATAAAATCACTTGAACATGCCATAAAGCCGTGGACTGTACCGAGATAATGGAATTGTTAAGGTCTGTGGCAGGTTAATAATTTAGCTGAGATTAGTATAGATTACAGAACCATCATACAAGTATAGATGTAAATGACGGTAATGTTCTTCACAATGGTTATGTAATGTGTTACACAGTGATGAATTCCATTCATCAAAATAGACTATGACATATAGCAATTGCTGATAGTGCGGCAAAGCTTTATAGCACTGCTGAATATCTGTACAGATGTAGCAGAGGGGTGAATATGAAATAAATAAATATATATATATATATATATATATATATATATATATATACAGGTACATCTCAATAAATTAGAATATCTTTGAAACGTTCATTCATTTCAGTAATTCAGTAATACAATCCATAATCAGCGTCATGATTGTGTGTCCTACTGAACCAGACGGAGGGACTATTTAAAGGCTTAGGAAACCTTGGCAGGTGACACTGAATTTACAATACTGAACTTTATTACAATATTCTAATTTTCTTAGATTTGGGTTTTCATTACCTGTAATCCATAATCAACATTTACAGAAATAAAACACTTGAAATAGAAGACTCTGTGTGTAAAGAATCTAGAAAATATAGGAGGTCACTTTATTAATTAAATTACTGAAAGAAATAAACGTTTCAAAGATATTCTAATTTATTGAGATGCACCTGTATGCTATATATATATATATATATATATATATATATATATATATATATATATATACACACATTATTTTTGCAGAAGCATTCCCACAGTGGTGCTTGAAAGTTTGTGAACCCTTCAGAATTTTCCATATTTCTGCCTAAAGTTTTTGTATAAGCTTGACCTAAAAGTAGATCAGATTTTCATGCAAGTCCCCAAATAGAAGAAAATGATCCAATATCACATATCTGTGGGAGGCAAAAGTGAATGTCACACGTGACACATTGTAATATAAAGATGGGTTGGATGAAATTATTCACTCATTTCTGCTCTGTTTGGCCATCACACGTCTGCTAAATCTGTGATTAGAACCACAGCAATCTCCCATACGCATAGAATTTCCTATAAAATGCTTATTTACAAATTACAATAGAGCTGCAATTGTAATAGAAAACTGTTAGAGCCTAAAGTGGTTGATAATGTGCTCCCATAATAGCTAAAACATCTTATGAACAATTAGGGAAATGTAGGAAGTCTATGTAAAGAGACTAATGACTGTGACAAATGACTTTTTCTTTGTTGTATAAGTCTAAATGGCTTATAGGGGTTGTCCAAGTTACGAAAAAAAAAAAAATCTAAAGAAACTATAAATAGCATGAAAAAAAAAAAAAAAATCAATACTCACCTGTCTGTTCCCTTGGCAATCCAGCACTGCCTCTCCAATGGTCCCCTGGTGTCTGTTTACATGCAGATGGAATGCAATTGTAGCTGCAGCGGTCATGTGCCCTATTAATGGCATTGTAGCGTGGGAGTCATGATGCCAGTAATAGGGCAGGTGATCCATCTGCATGTAAAAAGAGACTGGGGGACGGCCAGAGAGGCAGTGCTGGATCCTCAGGGGAGTGGACAGGTGAGTAATGGTTCTTTCTATTATTATATGCTATTTGTTGCTTTTTATATTTTTTTCATAACCTGGACAATCCGTATAAGGGGGGGGGGGGCTGAGTTAAATATAGAAAAATAAGGTATACTAACCTGCCCCAGCCAACCCAGTCCCTAATTCCATTCTGTGCCAATCACTATGTACCAGGAGCTCAACCATACCCTCCTTCTCAATGTTTTGTGATAGGCTACAAGATAACTGGCTGGAATAGTAGTTTTCCCCCTCTGCAGTAATAGGGCACATTACTGCTGCGATTCATTTTTCATGGATTCCTTAATTGACTCAAATCTGTGAGGGATCCTTGAAAACAGATTACCTTCAGATGTGCATTGGCTGTGAAAAACACACTATATATAGAGTCCAGTGGGTGGTCCAACTTAGCAATAGCCCCATCTGTGTGCATATATACTCAGAGAAATATCAGTCACCGAGTAGCACCGCCGCCCACTGGACTCCTAAGCATAGAAAGATCAGGGATTTCAATGAGTAAAATAAAATTTATATGGAATGTTCTCTGGAAAAACCTTATCACAGTCTGCTCAGCTCCTCTGCTTTATAACATGATGCTGCTAGATCAAGTGCTATGTCCAACATGACAGCCAGCTGAACCTCTAGATGTCATAATCGGTATATTATATATCATGTGCAGTTGATACTTCATCATATCACATACTATGTCCTCCTAATCTCCTCATTATCTGTCCACTGTTCTGTATTATATCCGGCTTGTTCCTAGATTGACGCTTTAAGCGGTAGATTACTGAAGGTCACTTATGATCTGACCTTGTGTCTGATATCCTACATGAGTACTTCACTATCTATTGATGATGGGGGATTTTGTTCAGCGTTGCACAATCTGCCATTTAGAGTCCAGATCTTCTATCATTATGCTCTAGCTGTACATATCCCATTAGAATGAATTAATATAGCGGCCGGAGCTCAGATACATAATTTGCCTTTTATTGCCGCTCATGTACAGGCATTGTCTGTGGCTGTTGGAATATTTTCTGCAATTTAATGACATTTCTTAGCTAAATTAGATTCTACTGAACTTCATATATTCTTATATCCTTCTAGTAATTTTTTGCCCATTCATCGTAGTGCATTGTGATTGTCACGTAAAAACCCAAGCCATGTATGAAAAAGAATACACACTAGGGCGTGAATACTTTCTCCACAATATCAGAATATGTTGCAAATATATATACAGTGGGGAAAAAAAAGTATTTAGTCAGCCACCAATTGTGCAAGTTCTCCCACTTAAAAAGATGAGGCCGGCCTGTAATTGTCATCATAGGTAGACCTCAACTATGAGAGACAAAATGAGAAAACAAATCCAGAAAATCACATTGTCTGATTTTTTTTTTAAGAATTTATTTGCTAATTATGGTGAAAAATAAGTATTTGGTCAATAACAAAAGTTCATCTCAATACTTTGTTATATATCCTTTGTTGGCAATGACAGAGGTCAAACGTTTTCTGTAAGTCTTCACAAGATTGGTACACACTGTTACTGGTATGTTGGCCCATTCCTCCATGCAGATCTCCTCTAGAGCAGTGATGTTTTGGGGCTGTCGCTGGGCAACACGGACTTTCAACTCCCTCCAAAGGTTTTCTATGGGGTTGAGATCTGGAGACAGGCTAGGCCACTCCAGGACCTTGAAATGCTTCTTATGAAGCCGCTCCTTCGTTGCCCTGGCAGTGTGCTTGGGATCATTGTCATGCTGAAAGACCCAGCCACGTTTCATCTTCAACGCCCTTGCTGATGGAAGGAGGTTTGCACTCAAAATCTCACGATACATAGCCCCATTCATTCTTTCATGTACATGGATCGGTCGTCCTGGTCTCTTTGCAGAGAAACAGCCCCAAAGCATGATGTTGCCACCCCCCATGCTTCGCAGTAGGTATGGTGTTCTTTGGATGCAACTCAGCATTCACTCTCCTCCAAACACCACGAGTTGTGTTTCTACCAAACAGTTCTACTTTGGTTTCATCTGACCATATGACATTCTCCCAATACTCTTCTGGAACATCCAAATGCTCTCTAGCAAACTTCAGACGGGCCCAGATATGTACTGGCTTAAGCAGGGGGACACGTCTGGCACTGCAGGATCTGAGTCCCTGGCGGCGTAGTGTGTTACTGACGGTAGCCTTTGTTACGTTAGTCCCAGCTTTCTGCAGGTCAGTCACTAGGTCCCCCCGTGTGGTTCTGGGATTTTTGCTCACCGTTCTTGTGATCATTTTGACCCCACGGGGTGAGATCTTGCGTGGAGCCCCTGATGGAGGGAGATTATCAGTGGTCTTGTATGTCTTCCATTTTCTAATTATTGCTCCCACAGTTGATTTCTTCACACCAAGCTGCTTGCCTATTGCAGATTCAGTCTTCCCAGCCTGGTGCAGGTCTACAATTTTGTTTCTGGTGTCCTTCCACAGCTCTTTGATCTTCACCATAGTGGAGTTTGGAGTGTGACTGTTTGAGGTTGTGGACTGGTGTCTTTTATACTGATAACAATGTCAAACAGGAGCCATTACTACAGGTAATGAGTGGAGGACAGAGGAGCCTCTTAAAGAAGAAGTTACAGGTCTGTGAGAGCCAGAAATCTTGCTTGTTTTTAGGTGACCAAATACTTATTTTCCACCATAATTTGCAAATAAATTCTTCAAAAATCAGACAATGTGATTTTCTGGATTTGTTTTCTCATTTTGTCTCTCATAGTTGAGGTCTACCTATGATGACAATTACAGGCCGGCCTCATCTTTGTAAGTGGGAGAACTTGCACAATTGGTGGCTGACTAAATACTTTTTTTTCCCCACTGTATACAGGTAAATGTCATTTATTCCTTCTTTCTATATAGGTAAAATGCCTTTATGTTATTTGTGATACATTAATCTTTCATTAATCTTACAGCACCATGCAAAAGTTTTAGGCAGGTGTGGAAAAATTCTGTAAAGTAAAAATGCTTCAGAAATAGAATGAATTAATGAATGAAAAAATGGACAAAGAATAATCTAATTCTCAATATTTGATGTGACCTTTACCCTTTGCCTTCCATCAATTCCTCTCGGTACTTGCAGACAATTTTGAAGGAACTCGGCAGGGAGGTTGTTCCTGCCATCTTGGAGAACTAAGCACAGATATTCTGTGGATGTAGGCTTGCTCCAATCCTTCTGTTTCTTCATGTAATCCCAGACAGACTGGATGATGTTGATATCAGGGCTCTGTGGGGGGCCGTATCATCACTTCCAGGACTCCTCCACAGGGAAAAGATCACACCAAATATTGATGGGATTTAGATTTCTCTTTTTGCATTCCCTATTAGCACTTCTAAGGATAGGTCATCAATATGCTTGGGGAAACACATTTAATTTCTATAGATGGCTACAGAATCCAGAGTTCTTCAACAGGTTTGGGATAAAATGTATATATTTCCTCTATATGTCTCACAGTGCTGTGAATCATATTTAGAAAACCAGATTCCTACTTCATTTACGCCATGTTGTTTATCTAAACCAGACACTTACCAGACCATAAAGAGCTTATGAAATGGAAAGCAAACACGACCTTCTGGAACAGCTGCAGTGTCATTTCCAGAAATGTATTAACTCCAAAAACATTGGATCATCTGTCACTGAGCACATGCCTTAAGTCACTAAATACGATTAGACTGAGCAGTATATCTTGTTTTCTCATTATGCTAAAAATCACATACAGTATAAAGGACAAAGGGTCATTTAATGTAGCCAAGTAATGCCATGTGTAAGAGAAGAAAACATAGATGGGATTTTGACATTTATGGCTACCTAGTTTATTATATATAGTTGCATAGGAAGACTGAGATAACGTCTAACAGGTTGACCACTATCCTCACTCCTGGGTCCTGTTTCTTTACTGTCACTGTGGGACCCCCCATCATCAATCATTTAGCTCACACATATAAGGGGTCCTAATCTTAGACAATGGCTAATACTGGCTAATAGTCTAATACTGAAAAAATTGGAGGCAGGTAATATTTGTATTAATCTGTATAATGGTTCCCCAGAAGGAATTCCACTAGTACTGTTTTTGAGGGACATTTACTCAACTAAATGACACTCGATTTGACTCTATTCTCACCCAAAAATGATCATACATGCATCATGTAAGACATTATTATTTTAGGCATTTTTATCACATCACCAGACACTTATGAGAAGTGTCTTGAGAAGAGAAACCGACTTAGAGGAGTCTTAAAATACAGCAAATTGCACCAAAATTGTGCCAAAATTTTTGGTTCAGAATGTTGGTCTTAAAATAAGCCAGAGAAGGCATTGTAATAAATTAAGAGCATCTTCTGCCTACTTGATCTAGTTAAGCTGCCTAAATCTGAAACAATAAAACAAGAAGTAATAAATATTCACACAATATGTACATGCAATAAAAATGAGATGATATAAATTTATAGGATTTTGTGTTATGGAATTATATATTACAAGTTGAAGGCAAATGATTTTGAAATTAACTTTGGGCAATAACTTTTAGGAAAAAAGGAAAGAAGCCTCAAACCTCTAGATTAATCCAATCCCTACAGACAAGTGTGCCAATTAATAGGGCTCTAAATTTCTTTTCAATGGTTTAACTCTTTAATTTACGGAGCACACATCTTAAAGAGAACACTTATGTTAACTCTTTTATTATATAAATATATAATATATATTATATTATAATAGATATAGATATAGCAGGTTTCCTCCCCCCAATTTTTTTAATGTTTTTTTTATTTCCTCTGATTCCTCTGAGTATAACTATTTATTTATGTATTTATTCCTGCTATTTGAAGGATGTGTTGTTTTTGTCTATTCTCCTCATTGGGGTATACATACAGGAAAACACTGTCATATCCTCATTTTTAATATATCCGTTGACCAATTACTACATAATCTAAACCAGCCAATGAGAACTATAAAATGATTAGCGCTGTCACTGACTAGTCTAGATTAGGTCATTCTCAGTCATTGAAAGTAGGTCAATGAATGAGAGTTATCATTACAATTTTTGGACACATGGTATTATGCTACAGTACTGTGCAAAAGTTGTAGGCAGGTGTGCAAAAATGCTGCAAAGTAAGAATGATTTCAAAAATAGAAGTGATAATGGTGTATTTTGGCAATTAACAAAATGAAGTGAATGAAGAAAAGAGAAACCTAAATCCCATCAATAGTTGGTGTGACCTTTACCCTTTGCCTTCCATCAATTCTTCTTGCTACTTGCAGACAGTATTTGAAGGAACTCGGCAGGAAGGATGTTCCCGCCATCTTGGAGAACTAAGCACAGATATTCTGTGGATGTAGGCTTGCTCCAATCCTTCTGTCTCTTCATGTAATCCCAGACAGACTGGATGATGTTGAGATCAGGGCTCTGTGGGGGCCATATCATCACTTCCAGGACTTAATTCACTTAATTTTGTTAATTAACAATAAACTATTAACACTATTTTTGAAAGCATTCTTAATTCACATAGTTTTTTAACATATCTGTCTAAAACTTTTGCACAGTACTGTATGTGTCCAAAAAAGTCCAATTGTTGACTTTTGAGACAGAATTTACTTAGACTGAATAGAATTGGATGGCAGTTTTGAGCAAATCTATCCTGATACGAATTTTAGGAAATGGGCTCATCTCTACATGCCAGGTTTCTTGACATGTTGTTTTCTTGCATTACCTATAAGATAAGTTTGGAGCATCTTATTACTTTATTGTACTGTTCCTCCTGGAAAGGTATGAATAAATTGACAGGTAGGTGTTACCAGTCGGGGGCTTGTCGCTGCACCCTCACTTTGTCCAATAAGTGCTGCAAGTGTCACAACCATTCTACAAGGAGTTACAGTATCACCCACTTCACAATTTATTCATGAATACTTTTTGCAAGGAAAAATGTTCCAGAATTGTTATTAGAATGTGAAGAATTCACATATTTATTAAAATAGAAATGTCCGGAGGAGACAGGCCCACTTAACTCTCTGGTTATTGCTTAGGTTATAGTCGTAATGAGAATACCAAATATCTTCATATTATTTGCTGTCATATGTAAATGTGCAGCCAATTATATTGTAAAATAATATTTATTGTATTTTTTATGTTATGTTTTTGCTATTTATATTTATTTTTACATTTTTGAAAGAAGTTATAAATATCTATGTCTATCAAATCTCTATATGCTCTTAGAGCTCTGTCTCATTAGTAGCACAAAGTAGTCACTTCAGTCATACCGCTATATACTTTTCTTGGTATTCATAGGAGGTATCAAAGGGAACCGGGTGATGATCATAAGATTCTCTGATCTCTGACATTAAAGTACAGCTGTTTGTTACAGTTATACTCCCATGCAGCAGGGGGTTAAAGGAAATTTACAGTCATCACACAAGTTTTAATGAACTTTTGCCAGTTAATATCAGTAATTATAAAGCCAATTGACACAGTTTATGTTCCCTTTAGTACTCTTAATGCTGGTACTCTAATGTTATTATTGAAGGTTCTCTAAGAAAGAATTCACACTACCGTTGTTAATGTCCGT
Source organism: Leptodactylus fallax (assembly GCA_947044405.1). Classification (NCBI taxonomy): domain Eukaryota; kingdom Metazoa; phylum Chordata; class Amphibia; order Anura; family Leptodactylidae; genus Leptodactylus; species Leptodactylus fallax. Next base: position 620,339 of record CAMRHE010000151.1, read on the forward strand.
TGCTGTCTTCCGTCACAGGATGACAGCAACAGACATTAAACTGTCGCAGAGAATGGTCACATAACCATTACTGTGTAAAATAATAGTTTTTTGCTTGTGGTATTGTGCTTTAAAGCATAACTAAACATTTGAACAACTTTTGATTTTTTAGCAGCATTTGTGACATAATGAATATTATAATATAGTTTATTAACACATTTTGGCTCTGTTCTCTGAATGTCTGCATTGAAATCCACTTTGCTTCTCTGTTTATTGCTAGGTGAATTCTGTGCATTGCTTGTAACTGTAGTATAGGTGGGTGGGTCATGTATAGTGCAGGAGATCTTTCATGTAACACTAAACTTGTAGTATACATATTATTTCCAGAGATATGACCAGTTGAAAGCATAGTTGGTATTGGCATATTTATATGCAGCTGCTCTCAATCTTAACTGTTTTCAGCTGGTTATATCACTGGAAATAAATACAGGTAGAACTATGGTCTTAGTGACATATGAAAGCAAAGAATATCCTCTTAAGACACCAGAATCACTGTTCTATGTTATAAATTGCTGAGCTATATATACAGCTATAGCTGTTTGAAGTTAAGCTCCCCAGCGCAGCTTCTCTGCATTATACATGAGCCCATCCGCCTGTACTCCAATTACAAGAAGTGTACAAAATTCAGCTAGCAATAGAGAGGGAAAAGAGTTAATAAAATATACCACAATTTTATGTATGTCACAAATTCTTCCAGAAAATAAAAAGTTGTTCAAAAATTTAGTTACGCTTTAATGGTAGGGGATGGTAGAAACCATTATGCAACAGAAGCATACCTGGTAGTATATGATAGCTCATGCATAGTATTGGAGAAAATACTCTTGGTATGAGTCCACTGGTCTCTGACCTGTGGCACGCCACCAGTTGCTAGACGACAACTCAAAGCATTCCCTCACAGGATGGAAGTTTAGAGATCACTGGCTTAAATGAGTTTTCCCATTATGGATACTTATCCTGCTGTAATCTCCAGAAGTGTTCGCAGCCCCAAAGAAGTGAATGGAGGTTAGGTCAGGCAATCGCGCTCTTGCTCCATTCACAAGGATGCCTTCTAGCTTTGGACTTGCTAGACATATAAGTCTTGATTCTCAGAAAAAGATGCAAGGCTTACATGCACCACAATGGGCCAAATATGCAGCAACATTGTAAAAATCATGTCTCAGAGTAAGCCAACTAAAAGCTGGTATAAATTTAAAGATACACCAGATTTATCATCCAGCATCAGGCACTGTGATAAAACAGGTGTAGTTTCAGACTGCCTGTCTAACTGTTATAAATCTGTGCCATTGTCCTCTCTCACTGTTCTTAGTAGGGCTCACCATCCTGAATGTATAGGCAGGAATAGCTGTTGGCCAAAGATTGCGCCCAAAATTTGAGCCTAATTTTCCCTGTAACATGTCCATTATTTTGCTCAGCTATAAATGTGTGTGGTGTATTTTTTCTTTTATCATATAAATGGCATCCTATATTTTAGATTTAGCAGTTTATTAACTTTTCATGTGAGTTCAGTCCAAGGTCTCATTCATTCACTTGGTCATGCTTTTTACCTCTGCCTGACTCATAATTTATAAATGATTGGAATCTTCGGCATACCCTTGAAAAATGGAATTTACAATACGCCATTATTATCTGAGCTTTATCACTTTAATCTTTTTTTTTTTGTCCTTTTCTAGCAATCAGATTGAGAGTGTCCCTTAATCTCTTTGGCCATAAAACAATGACAGAAGGTTAACCAAGGTAATTGCTAAGTTTCTTTTTATTTGTGAACCTGTAAAGCTTTCGAGTGAAATGTGTTGGCGATTTTATGATATACAGCGAAGCACTTTTTCTAATAGGATTTGACGGACAGACATGTTTCTTTAATTACAATTAGAAATTTCCCATCATTCATCTTTTTTGGTTCTAGACATGGCAGCCATGAAGTCTACCAGTCTTGCTTCCATTCTCAGAGATGACGGCACTAATTTAGGCCTTATTCACATGACCCTTATATCTTTCACGTGCCATAACTCCATATAGTGTGGACGCATTGGTCTGTTTGTAATGGCAGACGAAACAAATTGTCATTTGAGCGATGTTTATTAAAACCGGATCTATTTAGTTCCTGAGGCCATCAAAATAGACAAATACAGGACAGATCAGTTAAAAATATGGACAAGTGAATGCACCCGTAGATTTTATGGCTTTCACTGACATAAGGCCTTAAAGGGAATTTTTTCCAATTTTTTTTATTGATTAAAACCAAGATATATAACTGCAGTCTATCACTTTTTCTAGTCTGTTTTTATTTTTTATTGTAGATTTTTCTATTTTCTGTGCATGATTATGGGTAGAGATGAGCGATTCGAAGCTGATGAAGTGGAATTCGATCCGAATTTTTAGGAAATATTCGATTCGCATCGAATCTGGATTTCCTCACGCTTCATGGTAATGAATCGCATTTTTTCATAAAATGGCTGCTCCATGTTAGTACATGGGGCAAGGAACTCTGGGAACACGGGATCACCCACAATGCCATGCGTGCAGCCAATCAGCAGCCAGACAGCCCTGTGATGTCACAGCCCTTTAGCTGTAACACCCTGCTCCATAACCCCCAGTCAGAGCACAGCTCCGACCGCAGGTTTTAACCCCTTGGATTCCGCGGTCAAACATGACCACGGCATCCAAGGGGTTCCACCATGCTACTTGTCCCCCTCGGCACCCCCCGTGGCGAGATCAGGGGGATCTTCTGCAGCCCGGGGTCTGGCCAGTGACCCCAGGCTGCTAGTTGCCCCCAGTACCTGGTTGATCCTGCCCAGAAGTGAGGAAGTCAGCCTATGCGTCTGCTCATCTCTAAAATTCGCTCATCTCTAATTATGGGGGCGGCCATCTTTCCTAATAACAGCCTTTAGTGACATGCTTTACAACATAGCCATGACCATAGACACCAATAGACTGGAGTCAACTCATTGATATCTATGGAAAACTCTTCTAGATATGCTCAGAGCCAGGAGGGGGAGCAAATAAGCTGTGACATCTATTGTTAGCATTGGATGCAATGATAGTCAGTGGTGTTATCTATAAAGCGGCTATCTTCTATTGCAATCCTGTTTATATAAAGGAAGTGACTGCTGCTAAGAGAATATAGAATTAACACCTGTTTATTATTAGGCTTAGTGATCAGAGTGTAAATTGCAGGATTTGGTATTTTATAGAAATACATTTTTTAAAATATAGATAGTGACATGGAAAATGAATAATAACATTATCCAATTTTCTAAAAAAAAAAAATCTAACATAAAATTATGGTTTACAAAACAGGTATACCTTTTTTACAATGAAGCAGTCAGATGATCTCTACAGATTTGACCTCAAAACCCCTGGCCATCAAATATTATCAGCAGGGGAAATATACTGGACATATATTTATCCTCCAGAGGCTATACAACCATGTAATAGTGGCTAGGTCAAGTTTACCAGTACAAGAGCTGATTATCTCTGCATCGCTTCATCAGTTTATGGCCACAATGGTATGTCTCTGCTACTATTAAAGGCAACTACATGACACTATTATTTGGTTTGGGAGGCATTTTGGATCTGATACACTTCCTTTAAGGCAAACTTTAGCACAGGTTACTTTGCACTCCACCACTGACGCTTTATAAATTTGTCTCATACAACATTGTATAGTGACCTCATTAATCTTTTCCAGGATGTCCATAGGGCCACCTAGGCAAATCTGTCCATTCTCCATATACACTAACTAAGGAAGGAATTTATCAGAAATGTTGTCGCTGTCCATGTAACTATAGTAAATGCCGCATCTGCTAAGTGTAGGGTAGGTTTTGATATAACTTAGAGGTTCTTGTATACTATATACTCCAGTGCTATACTTTGCTATATTACATAGTACTGTGCTTGGCTACACTATACTGCAGTTCCTGTATACTATATACTCCAGTGCTATACTTTGCTATATTACATAGTATTGTGCTTGGCTACACTATACTGCAGTTCCTGTATACTATATACTCCAGTGCTATACTTTGCTATATTACATAGTACTGTGCTTGGCTACACTATGCTGTAGTTGCTTTATACTATATACTCCAGTGCTATACTTTGCTATATTACATATTACTGTGCTTGGCTACACTATATACTGCAGCTCCTATATACTATATACTCCAGTGCTATACTTTGCTATATTACATAGTACTGTGCTTGGCTACACTATACTGCAGTTCCTGTATACTATATACTCCAGTGCTATACTTTGCTATATTACATAGTACTGTGCTTGGCTACACTATATACTGCAGTTCCTGTATACTATATACTCCAGTGCTATACTTTGCTATATTACATAGTACTCTGCTTGGCTACACTATGCTGTAGTTGCTGTATACTATATACTCCAGTGCTATACTTTGCTATATTACATAGTACTGTGCTTGGCTACACTATACTGCAGTTCCTGTATACTATATACTCCAGTGCTATACTTTGCTATATTACATATTACTGTGCTTGGCTACACTATGCTGTAGTTGCTGTATACTATATACTCCAGTGCTATACTTTGCTATATTACATAGCACAGTACTATGTAATATAGCAAAGTATAGCACTGGAGTATACACTATACTGCAGTTCCTGTATACTATATACTCCAGTGCTATACTTTGCTATATTACATAGTACTGTGCTTGGCTACACTATGCTGTAGTTGCTGTATACTATATACTCCAGTGCTATACTTTGCTATATTACATATTACTGTGCTTGGCTACACTATATACTGCAGATCCTATATACTATATACTCCAGTGCTATACTTTGCTATATTACATAGTACTGTGCTTGGCTACACTATGCTGTAGTTGCTGTATACTATATACTCCAGTGCTATACTTTGCTATATTACATATTACTGTGCTTGGCTACACTATATACTGCAGCTCCTATATACTATATACTCCAGTGCTATACTTTGCTATATTACATAGTACTGTGCTTGGCTACACTATGCTGTAGTTGCTGTATACTATATACTCCAGTGCTATACTTTGCTATATTACATATTACTGTGCTTGGCTACACTATACTGCAGCTCCTATATACTATATACTCCAGTGCTATACTTTGCTATATTACATAGTACTGTGCTTGGCTACACTATACTGCAGTTCCTGTATACTATATACTCCAGTGCTATACTTGGCTATATTACATAGTACTCTGCTTTTCTACACCATGCTGCAGTTTGTCACATTAGCGATGACTCAACAATACATTTCTGCAGTACAGCTAAATGCACAAATCTGAATCACAAATCTCGGTGTCTACTATTTGCCAAGATGCATACCTTCTTCCTGGAATCAGTTATTATAGGGAGATTTACGGTGATCTAGGGTTCTGCGGCTTTATCCCTGACTATTCATCATCCCAGAATTACTGTTTTTATCCAAGTAAATAATTTGCATTCCACATAAAGAACTAGTTTATGAATCCCTGGAAAAAATATTCCAGCAAAACACTGAAACGAGAAAGAAGAGAACATTTTGTGCTTTTTTTTTTTTAAATTTTTTTTTAATAGTGTTTATGCAGTTTACTTAAAGTTTGTCCAGGAATAATTTTTTATGGCCTTTCCTTAGAATAAGCCAGTAATATATGATAGGTCAGGCAGATTGTTACCTGGGCTATGGGGATAGGCAGACTATAGTCCTGGGTTCAGAACCAGCCTGGAAACCTTAGGTACAGCACCTAAAAACATTGGTGAAATAAATATAAAAAGTCTCCATGGACAACCCCTTTTAGATTTGCCATTTTTAAGACCATTTTAAGACTGTCTAGTTAAGTTGCACTGTATAAAATTTAGACAGTATTAGTATTACGAATCCCATTAGGTTCCCGGCTGCTATGAATGTCCCAGAAGAACAAAAGGAAGACAAGGACAGTGAGCCCTAATAATGGACCCACCCCGAAGTCCCTATCTGCTTGCCACAGCTACCCTAAGCAGTAGAGGACAACTGGGCGACAGTCCCTTCCTATGTCACAAGTGCAAAACACAAATGAGACAAGACAAACAAAAAAGAACATGTCGGGAAAAAGCCAAGGATCATAAGCAGTCGGGCAGCAAGAACAAAATAAGATCTGGAAGAATAAACAGGTCTGCAAACAACAGAGGTACGGGAGAAAAACGCTAGCATGCTCAACAGAAACTAATAGCAAGTACTCAGGTGTGGTTTAGAAAACCATTTATAGGATGTCAAGAATCCGCCCCAGTCTTGATTGGACCCTGATCTGCCAGAGCAGTGAGTGAGGAAAGGAAGGATGTCAATCACATAAGCAAGGCTGAAGTTAACTGTTTGAGGCACAGAGGGAGGAGGATAGAGCTGTGTTCAGACAGAGTACGACAAGAAACATAAACTCATAGCCGGACACACCTCCTGCGCTGTACCATACGGCCGGAGGACAGAGCAGAAGCCTGAACAGATGCGGACGTTACAATTAGTTTATCTTCCCCAGTGTTATTTTACCCATCCTGGCCACATGATAGATACTTTCCAGAGCTTCTTGTATAATATTCCATCTATGATCACATGAACTACTTCATGAGCTCATTGTATCCAACTATATCCCACACTTTCCCAACCTGTTTATTCCTAGAGCAATGTGGCCAGATATAATGATCCTGCTCTTGAAGAATCTGCTATCCAGTTCATTCTGCCTGAAGGGACAGGGCTACCAAGACAATAGCCCATGTAATCTACAGATGAGACATCAGACTGTAGCAAGAAGCACCAGATAGTACATGTCACATGACCAGGAGACAGAGATTGCATTGTATGCAAAATCTGAAATTGACTCCTATAGGTGAGTTGCTGCAATCCTACTTATGGAAACAATGCATTTTCTTTTTTTTTTTCTGTTGAGCAGACAACTCCTTTAATATATGCATTCTTGGCAAAGCAGCTATTCATTAGTGTTATTAGCAACATGCAAAGTTGGTTTCCTATGAGGTTGCCTCCTCTCCACATGTTCTATTAGATTATACGGATGTAACAGAAGCAGTGCCTGCTACATTGATTCCAGATTTGGCTGTATGATACTCCAGGGACTCAGCCCCTGAACGGTAACATCAGGGATGACACTGATTCTTGCAGCTTTACCCTTTATATGCAGTGATCATAAAGACATCTATGTGGTGAGAGGTGGGAACCTCTTCTCTTATCCCTTCAGCTTACCATAGCAGGGATTGCCTTGGCAGCCAGGAGGCCAAAATAATGGTCTCTGGGCTTTTATGTCCTGCCAGAAGAAGAACCTAATATCAATTAAGTAAAATGTGCTGCAATAAATAAGTAATGTAAGTGATCCCATATTCAAGCCCTTGTAGGACAGGTAAAAAAAATAAAATTGTTTTAAAAATTTCTAAAAAATAAAAAAGTTCAATCTCTTCCTTTCCCACATCCAATAAAAATAAATTAGTATTGACATGTGTATAACAGTCAAGTTAATAAAATATAATGTGACTTATCCCCTACAGAGAACACCAATATATCAGAATCAGGTCACCTCACCTCCTCTAGAAAAAGAAATAAAAAGTGTTTGATTAAAAAGTCACATGTATCAGAAAATGGTGTCAATAAAAACTTCTGTTTGCCCTGCAAAAAATTAGTACTAACATAGTTTGTCAATAAAAAAATAAGGGGTTAAGGTTGTCAAAATATGATGTCCGTAAGCAACCTTTATTTTTTTTAACATATATTGTGTTTTTATTCAGTAAAAAACATAAAATATAATAATACCTATATATATAGATGATATTTGCTGAGATACCTTGTAGCTCTAAAAGATTTAGAGATATCAGTAGTTAAAATACAGTCAGGAATGTGATTTTTATATGCAGCAGTTCAAATTCCTGACTGTGTTTTTAACTAGTGATTTCTGAGATTCTGTTTTAGGTAGTACTGCAATCTCAGCTTTCTTGTGATACCAGAACCATTCTTCTAGGTGCTATAAAACCAGAGATACAGCCATTTCAAGTGACCCCCTCCCCTTTGGTAAATGAATATTCACAATATAAATGTGTACAGAATTTCCCTAGTAACAGCTCAGTTAGAGGGTTGCTAGGGAAAATGTTACAGCCTGTTTTCTATTAACATGGAAGTTAGATAGGTTAATAAAGTATATTACAAAAATGGTCACCAAACACCCCCCGACACAATAGCAAAACAAATAAAAATAATAATAATAATGGGAGATACACTTTAACGGGTTAAAAAAGTACATAAAGCTGAGAAAGAATGTGATAGTAACACATAGGTGTAGTGAGTGGTATATGGTTTATCTGTTTGTTTAGTATGAAACTGGTCTTTTCTAAGTGTTTGTGATTGTCTTCCAGCTTGGCATTTAGAGTATTCCAAATTTCCCATAGAGACTCATAGCGATAAATAGGAAGCACGTTCCTCTTACTCATTTAAATAGAAGTGCTTAGGTTGTCAAAGACGGGTTCATTAACTTTTAAGATCAGGGAAGCACTGGAATCTACAAAGTAGTATCAGGCGCTGGTGTGAAATATTGCACACATTTGAAATCCAATCTAGTATATATGCCATGTTAACTATAGATATACTTCATTTTCTAAGAATGATAGTTCTCAATTCATTATAGAAATGATCTTGTGCATGGTATCCGAATATACATTCCTCCGCATTGAAATTGTAACACCAAGAAGAACCAGCTGTAAGGTTATGCAAATGGAGGAAGTAACAGGTGTCGCTAAGATCCGCAAATGATCAAATTTCCAAGCACTGAGCTCCAATCTGTGGCATGTGGGAGGGCAAAATCAGATTGAAAGTATTGTTTTATAGCCACAGGAAACCTCAAAAATCGAATCAAGTGGTGTGGGATGATTGTGTAATGAATCCTGTTCATGTTCATAGTTATCGCTACTTGTCGCAACCTGAGAGGGACATAATCCTTGAACTGAGAGACTTTGGTTTATCGCTCTGACAGATCGCTATGTGCCTAGGCTAAGATGGCAGCACTGTTCATGATTACACGTCCTAGTAATTCGGAGAACAATGATGAACTGGAATGACAGCAAGAGGTGAGCAAAGGCGAACCTCTACTTGGATGGATCATGTGATTGGAAGAATAATGTATACTGAATTGTTCGGTACTATGTACTGCAAGTAAAATTGGACATTGATTTGGTACCGCCATTTCTCCATAGTGTCCACAAAACTGTTTTGTAACAGAATGAAGTCAGGTCACATGTTCCTTGTGCTACTGTGATCAGCCTGCATGATCTGTAGCATCTCCAGACGTCTCCCATCACACACATCCACAGTGTTGGTTATTGAATAAACATTGGACATTGAATACTGAATAACGAGATGTTTTGAATATTTTGTTTCGTTTTTTTTTATAATTTGCATATCCTTAACATGTCTATTAATCCTGAGATTTCTATAATTCCAAGAATCATCCTTCTTTCAGTGTTGAGGAGTGTATATTTACTATGTCCAACTTTCAGCCCCATGGACAGAATGAAGAGGTACAGATTTTGGAGGAAGATTCCTGCGTTAAAGAAAGGATCTGTTTTTCTTTCTAGAAACAGTGGTGCCAGGCTTGTCCATGGCTTTTATGTGGTATTGCACCTCATCCTATTTGTATGATCATCACAGTTTTTATGGCAGGACTTCTTGCTGGCTCTACTTTTGGCTTTGGACTTAAAAAAAAAAAAACTGCTGTAGAGTTTTTCCCAAAAGTTGTATATCAGCCTTAGGTTGGGGACACACAGGGAAGGATCACAGTGGGTTAGTCAGCATAAACCCTACAACTGGCTGGCCAGCAAGTGATTTTTAGTATGTAGCTATAAAGGTTTCACACTTCTACAGTTTCTAGTGGATTTTGATCCTTTTTTTTTTTTTAGCCAAAACCAATTCAGAAGAATAGGAAATATAAATGAAGGGCTTATACCTCTCCCCACCCTGCTGGTTCCACTTCTGACTTGACTTTGGTGTAAAAGCTGCAGTGGTGTTCTTCAAAAACATATTGGACCTCTTATGCTGTATATAACTAGTGTCAGACAGAGGTTCCTTGCGCCCACCAAATAAAATTATCCTTCTGGAAATAAACCATACTCTTCAAATTTGAGTGTCTTCTGCTGGACCATTGTTGTGTTAGAGCCTGGAACCACCGAAGCATCTTCTGGTACTCTAGAGGGCCAGTCCAAGTTGCATAGATTCTCTCATATAACCTGTTGATCTTTTCAAGGGTCCATAATATGTAATGGGTTGTGTTGGACCAGCCATGTGACCTTCTAAAAATAGCAAAGCAAAGCCGTCAGGGGCTTACGTGGCATCACTATCACCACAAGTCAGCTCTTTCTTTATTCTATTGTTTCTGCATTGGTCTACCTTTGTTCCTATAAATGGTTAATGTGCTGTATACTGTACAACTGAAACACCATCATAAACTTGCATTGATGCGAAACCCTTCTTATCAGTATCTGATTGAAATCATACCCAATGCCCTTGAATTTTACCTTGTTCCAATTACATAAATGTCAGGATTTAATTAACAGAAAGCCTATCACCTAATGCAGCACTCAAACCCACTAACCGGTCCATGGTAATGAAAGTTTCCCCTATGATTTAATATGATAGATTATTCTAGTTACCCATTTAAATGGGATGCTTTAAAATAATATTATGTGCCCATTTAATTTACCTTGCCACTTTGTATCTCAGCTCTTGTTGACTTTTCCTTCAGTGGTTATGTAGCAAACCTGCACACGTGACCACTGCAGCCAATAACTGAGGCCAGGGTTTGGTTGTAGCACTTAGGAGTGCATGTAAGATACATCATCACTGCAAGCCAAGTCAACAAGACTGGTGGGGCCAACAATGCAGCAGTGCTAGGGTGACAGAGGAGTAAATGGGTGAGTAAAGTTTTTTTTCTCTTTTTATTTTAGTGCATTCCCTACTTTTAGGATTATGTATCAAGAACAACCCCTTTAATCTGATCCAAGTCATATAAAGGGGACAGTTCTGCCCCAAACATAGACCCCATTCTTCTATGAAGGTGAACTTGCCGTTTTCTTCAATTAGGTATGTACTAATCGGTTGATTGGGGATTATATGAAAAGGTTAAGGGTTAAGATATTGATACTGATCAATGTGTAAGGTTCTTGGCAGATCCTGTATGATTTTTTTTGACTCATGAATCCATGATAAAACAGGGCACCCATAAAAGTCTATAAAAATTCTATATCTGCATGTTGTAACAACAGGCTACTGGACCCATTGGCCTGGAGATAAACCAGGGAACCAAGTCTAAGGCAATGTGAGTTATTTACCCATAAAGGGGTATTCCCATGAACATAACCATATTTAAATTTCAAGATCATAAAAAGTTAAACATTTTTGCAAATACAAGTAATTGAAAATTTTCCAGTTTTAAAGATTTTCTCTAACCATCTTAGCGATGATAGTCTTTTGTCTTTATTGGTTGCCAATGGATACGACCATGAATAGAGCAATTTTTAGTGCCTCTAGTGTCTCTCCTTGATAACTTGGCCACAATAAGGAAATCATAGTTGGGTTTCAGTTAAGTACCAGGCCACAGAAAGTTTCTGTACTCGTGGTCGTATCCATTGGCAACCAATCAAGACAACAGACTGTCACCACTAAAATTATTAGAGAAAATCTTTAAAACTCTGCAAATGTTTCATTTATTATATTTACAAAAATGTTTAACTTTTCATTGTCTATGAAATTATGTATTCCCCTTACGTCCGACAGCAGCACAATATGGGGTATCTCTGCCCCTGTGTGTTGTTTAGGACAGGTGGAACCTTTAATTAGCACCAAAAAGGTGCCTCCTACTAGCCCTATAAGAGGGCACAAGAGACCTCCCTCCACTGTGTTTTTTTCTGTCCTGTGTGGAACAGGTGGACGGAGGTCTCTTGTGACCTCCCGTTGCTAGGGGTTTTAGTTACTCCTGGCTTATCTTCTTGGGGTACCTCGGTCCCAAAGAAAAAACATCCGGTCCTTCGGGCCTTCACACCGCAGCGCAGCGTTATCCGGCATCCATCTGCAGGCAGCGCGATCCCGGAAGTAAGCGGGGAACCTCCTCGGCCGGAACTTTTCTCCGGTTCCGTGTTCCCAGGGGAAGGAAGCCTTTGCGCACCACCGCGCCCTACTTCCGGTTTTCTCGGAAAAAGTGCGGTAAGTTTGGAAATTTAAAATTTAAAGGCAAAATATAGAATTGATTTTTGCTGATTGTATTTTGAGCCTCTGGCTTAGGCTTATGCTCCTCTATGTTCCAGTATGGCGTTTGACTTGTTTTGGTGCTGTATAAATGTTTCTATGTTGGCTTCCTCCCCTCGCTGCTGGATTACATTTAAAAGGTCTGAATGCAGTCCTTTATTTGTTGAGTGAGTGGTTTCTAGCTCCTCTGCTGCGGGTTGCGGTGGCTGGTTTTTTTCTGACGGTTTTTTTTCTCTCTTCAAGTGACCGATTCAAAAAAAAAAAAAAAAAGAGGTACCCCTTGGGTTTTTATGCGATGCTTGGCGATCTTCCCTGTTTCAGTGTCACGTGGCTGTTTGATGTTTCAGATGTCATCTTCTGCAGCACGTAATGGCGATGCGCTTAGGAGGAAAAATTCCTCTAAACTTGAAACACCTAATGTGTTTGGATTGCAATACCCCTTTACCTGACGGCTATGATTTTACCCGCTGTCACCAGTGTCGCGGACCCTGCCGGAAGTACCTTCTATAAGAGGTTGTTACTTGGGTAAAGGACTTTATGAGGAGTCTCTTAAAGGAGATTCGTTCTTCCATCGTCCAGATTGCCAAGAGACCGCAGATTGAGACACAATCTTCCTTACGGATCTCTGATGAAGATTATCAGATAGTGGACGAGACACTCTCATCTGACGATTCCACTGAAGATCCCAGCAGGCTGTGCTTCCACTAGAAAAATTAAGCCGGCTGCTGAAGTCCATCCGGTCTAAGGATCGTGATGTTGACGGGGAAGCCTCCGCGTCCACCTATAGAGGGCCTAGGGTCTTCCAAGTGGACCAGACATTACAAAAATTAATGTCCTCAGAGTGGAGAAGTCCTGAAAAACCTCTTGTGGTTCCTAGGAGGTTCAGCGCTTTATTCCCAGTTGCTCAATGGGATCAATGGGGTCCTCCTCCCAAGGTGGATATGGCGGTGGCTAAACTGTCCTGCCGCACTAAGGTACCATCAGATGATGGAGCAAATCTGCACGACGCCATGGCAGGCGCTTCGACAATACCTTCAAGAAGGCTTATTCAGCTGCCTCGCCCAAGACCGCTGTGCGGTTGCGTCCTGTGAAGTGTCAGCCAAATTATGTACTGACCTGGTCCACCTCAAAAGTGACCGACTCTGGAGTCTCCAGAGATGAGCTGCTAGGGTTTCTAGGCTCAGTTTCCCTGGCAGCTGAATATTTAACGGAAGCCTCCCACCATCAATTAAGGCTGGCGGCCAAATTCCTGGCACTTACCAAGAACACTGCAGCAGGAAGACCTCTATGGTTAAAACCTTGGAGAGCTGTGTTCCCCTCAAAGTATAATTTGTGCGCATTACCCTTTGAGCCGGGTAGAGTCTTTGGCTGTGCCCTAGACAAGATCCTAGAGGGCTTGGCTGACAAGAAGGGTAAACCTTTACCCCAGGCCTTCAGAGGTAGGTCTGGCTCTGGCGTGGTAGAGGCTATCCGCCTCGTCGTGGAAGGCAGTCCAGAGAGGCTCTAGTTATTCCTCTAGAGGCGCCGGCCGGAGATTCCGAAGTCTGATGATAAAAAAGTCAAGCCTAGCTTTTGACATCAGAAGCAGTTTTCCTGTGGCCGAGATTCCTGTCGGAGGTCGTGTCTCCCACTTTCTCAACTGCGGGCAGGAAAAAATTCGAGACCCATGGGTCCGGTAGGTAATCCAAAGAGGTTATGCAATGAAGTTCCTCCGTCCTCCTCAGGATCGGTTTGTGTTAACTCGCAGCCTCCCTGGAATGCTTCATCCAAGAGTACATTCACAAGGGAGCCCTGGTGGAAGTCCCTTCTCTAGAAGAAGGATCCAGTGTCTATTCTCCCGTCTTCCTGATGCCAAAACCGGCAGACAAGTGGAGAATGATCATAGGCTTAAGGTACCTCAACCGCTTCATCAAAAAGAAGCGCTTCCATAGGAAAACCATAAAGTCTGTCACCACCTTTTTCCTCTAAGGCGATGTTTTTTGTGACTTTGGATATAAAAGACGCCTATTTGCATATTTCTATTTACCTCCACACAGAAGGTTTTTTTTCTAAGGATTGCCGTAGTAGTTTCCGGCCACAGGAAGCACTTTCAATTCACAGCACTACCCTTCGGGATCTCCTCTGCTTCCCACACCTTTACAAAGGTAGTGGCCCCCATAACGGCCGCCCTCAGGCTTCAGGGGATATTCTTGGTGCCTTATCTAGACGACTGGTTGATAAAGGCCCAGTCAGAGTCTGTTCTGCTCCAGTACCTACAGACAGCCTTCAGAGTCTGTGATGGCATATAAATTGGGAGAACTCAAAAACGATCCCTTCAACTCGAAGGAAGTTCCGGCACCTCTTCAAAAAGCCGATAGCCTCCATCAGAACATTGATGAAGATCCTGGGCTTGATGTCTTCCGCAGTGGAGGCAGTCCCATGGTCCTTGTGGCACTTACGTCCCCTCCAGAAGGAGTTACTAGAGGCTTGGGATCGCTCCCTTCTTACATTCAGCAAGAAGATTCGACTCTCCCCCAGGACCCGTCTTTTTCCCTCAAGTGGTGGTTGCACCTGAAAGACGGAAGGTCCACGGTCCAACCTTCTTGGACCCTGTTGACTACAGATGTATCCCTCTCGGGATGGGGAGCCCATTGGCCGAAAACTCCATAGAGGGAGTCTGGAGCGCTCCTGAAAAAAGGACCTCGTCCAACTGGAAGGAGCTCAGAGCCGTATATCGTGCCTTACTCTATTGCTTGCCTCTTCCCGGGGAAGAGCAGTCAAAATCCGGTCAGACAACATGACCACAGTGCTGTACGTGAACAGACAGGGAGGCACCAGATCACCAACCCTCCTTAGGGAGGCAGATCTGATATTTACATGGGCAGAGAAAAATCTAACCCATTTATCCGCAGTTCACATCAAGGGCTCCCTGAACATAGTAGCGGATCGGTTGAGTCGGGGTTATGCCGTATCAGGAGAATGGTCACTCAATCCAGAAGTCTTTCATCAGATTACCCTGAACAGGGGTCTTCCAGAAATAGACCTCATGGCAACCCGACTCAACGCCAAGGTGGAGAAGTTCTGTTCCCTTTACCAGGAGGACAATCCCTTGGCAGTGGATGCCCTGTCCATCCCTTGGAGGTCCAGGCTGGCATACATCTTCCCTCCAATTCCAATAATACCAAAGGTATTAATGAAAATCAGACAGGACCAAGTCTCTGTGATAGCCATCATTCCATTCTGGCCAAAAAGAGCTTGGTTTTTCCCAACTCATGGAGATGAGTCGAGGGATATATTGGAGGCTTTCCCCCCATCCAGAACCTGGTTTCCCAAGGATCTCTGAAGTGCCAGGATCTCTGGAGATTCAACCTGACAGCCTGGAGGTTGAGCAGTCCCTACAGCAGGATAGAGGACTGTCAGAGGCCGTCCTGAAGACCCTTTATTCTGCAAGAGCAGAATCTACCAATAAGAACTACCAGAGGACAGCCAAGATTTTCATGGAGTGGTGCTCCAAGAAGGATATTAATAATCTAGAACCTTCAATGGCTGATATTTTCTTCAGGACGGTTTGGATAAGGGCCTTGCCCCTGCCACTTTGAAAGTGCAGATTGCGGCCCTCTCCGCTCATTTGAACAGACGTCTGTCTCAGGATCCTCTGGTTGCAAGGTTCCTTAAAGGGGCAATGAGGCTAAAGCCCTCAGTATCATCCCCAGTGGGACCTTGCGGTAGTCATTACAGGCCTGTGCGGTCCTCCATTTGGACCCTTGGAGACTACGGGGATAAAATATTTAGCCTACAAACCACTTTTTTGTTGGCTATTATATCTGCCAAAGAGTAGGGGTACTCAAGGCCCTCTCTTCTAGAGAACCGTACATTTTGTTTTTGCAGATAGGGTGCACCTTAGGTTTGCCTGGGTTTATCCCTAAGGTCCCCTCATACTATAATAGCAATCAGCTAATTTCGTTACCTGTGTTTTTCCCCTCTCCAACCTCTGAGGAGGAAGAAAAGCTCAACACCTTAGATGTGGTAAGGTGTCTGTGGATTTACCTATTCCACACTCAACCGCTTAAGAAGGCCAAAAGCCTACTAATTGATATGCAGTGTAAAAACAGAGGCCTCAAGGCTTCCAAGCCTACTCTATCCACATGGATCAAGGAGACAATTAAGTCTTCCTTTCTTATTCAGGAGTTATTCCCTCCAGTCTTTCTACGGCCACTCGACCTGGGTTGTCGACTTCTTTGGCTGAGTATCGGTCCTTACCATTGGACCAGATTTGTGCGGCTGCATCATAGTCATCTCAGTTGACCTTTTGTTAAACATTATCATTGGACATCCGCAGTTTCCAGACAACTGCCTTTGGTCAGTCAGTCCTTGATGTTGTAAGGCGAGGAAACCCTCCCTAGGGGAATTACTTGCTATCTCCCCATATTGTGCTGCTGTCGGACGTAAGGGGAATCGTTGATTGTAATGTCAATCTGTATTCCCTTAGTCCAGACAGCAGCACAAGGCTTCCCTCCCTAGAAGCTTGTTTCCTGTTACTTTATAATTTACACAGTGGAGGGAGGTCTCTTGTGCCCTCTTATAGGGCTAGTAGGAGGCACCTTTTTGGTGCTAATTAAAGGTTCCACCTGTCCTAAACAACACACAGAGATACCCCATATTGTGCTGCTGTCTGGACTAAGGGAATACAGATTGACATTACAATCAACAATAGTCATGTTCATTGGAATACCCCTTTAACCTTAAAGGGGTATTCCCACGAACATAATCTTTTTTAAATTTGTAGTTAATTAAAAGTTAAACATGTTTGTAAATGTAAGTAATTAAACATTTTGCAGAGTTTTAAAGATTTTCTCTAAATATCTTGTGGTCACAAGTTGTTGTCTTGATCGGTTGCCAGTGGATACGACTATGAATGCAGGACCTTTCTAAGGTCAGAAAAACAGCCTTATTTCCTTATTGTGGCCGGGTTATCTTCTGATACATGTAGTGTCCTTGCCTGATAACCCAGCTACAATAAGAAAATCATGGCTGGGTTTCTGACAAATACCAGACCATAGAAAGTTTCTGCATTCATGGTCGCATCCATTGGCAACCAATCGGGAAAACAAACTATCACCAGTAACATAGTTAGAGAAAATCTTTAAAACTCTGCGGAATTTGTAACTACTTATATTTGCAAAAATGTTTAACTTTTAATTATTCATAAATATAGATATGATTATGTTCATGGGAATACCCCTTTAACCCTTACAAAGGACTATGGACTTCTTAATAGGGAATCCTCAGGCTGCTAGCCCCGGAATAGTCTCAGTTACTGCTGGTGCCTAGAGGTGGGATGTGGCAGACAGTAATTAAAGTCAGACAATGGACAGAACGAGGTAGACAAAGCTTGGTTCACCAGTGTTAGTCAAGTGAGGCAGCAGACAGACAGTGTTAAATAAGCAAGCTGGATCAGTAACATGAGTCTCGGGAACAAGACTTTTTATCAGACTGCAGGAACAAAATGGGCCACAATGTTACAGAGGGTCTTTTATAGAACACCCGAGCATTGGCTAATGGCAATGGCAATTGGAGTTTCATATGTTGATGTAATTCAGGAGGGCAGTTGTTACTGGAGGGATAAGATGGCATGGCATGAAATATGTGTCCTTCATTTCTGTACCCAACTTTATTATGGAACCGGGGGGGGGGGGGGGCAGATTTACTAATCCCCTATGCTCCAAACTTCAGGTTTGCAAAGTTTTAAATGGAATTTGCAAAATATTTGTTGGAAATGCATTTTTTATACTGCCCTCACCACTTACAAGAAAGGTCAAGAGTATGCTTTGCCATCGGCCATGCCAGACTAATCATCATTTATATCAGTTTTTTGACATAGGGATCATCAAGATTGGAATACGATATGTTGGTCTTGATGAATTCACCCTCACTATATCCTAAAAGTTTATACTCCCTATATACATAGCTATTTATCCACATGTGGTCAACAATATTTAATGCTTGTGTTATTGCCTTGATGTGCTAATATCTCATTGACTGATATTGCTATTCAGTACAAGAGGCTCTGTAATTTATTTTGCTCAAGGGAACCATGGATTTACCAAGCCAAAATATCAGCACGTCAATGTGGTATATGTTGAAGCTAATGTCAAAATGTGTCAGATAAGAAAATAAATATGTGCATACTGGGATTTCATTACACAGTGATTGGAGTTTTTCCCCGTAACTAGCTATTACAGAGGACCTTTCATGTCATCCTAGATGTGCGGTATTATATACTGCTAGAAAGCTGACAGTGCGCTGAATTCAAAAAGCTTTGATGGTACACGTCCGGGTGCCGGAGATATCAGTGCCGTATCAGCACCGATATCCCTTCACTGTCAGAAGGGCAGGCCTTACAGCTCAGCGTCATTGCTGGGCAGTAAGGTACGCCCCCTCTGACAGTACAAGGCATTTAATTAGTACTTTTGGGGTAGGGGGAGCGTTCCTTACTGCCCAGTGATGACGCTAGGCTGTAAGGCCCGCCCTTCTGACAGTGGAGAGATATTGGTGCCAAAACTAACGGCACCGATATCCCCGGCATCGGGACACATACTGGGAAAGTCGACAGTGCGCTGAATTCAGCCCACTGTCAGCTTTTTAGCATTATATAATACCAAAGGTGCCAGAGGTATTGCATAAAAGGTGTTGCATAAAAATTTATCACAATACAATATTTGAGTGCACTGTTAGCAAATGCTACAAATGTGATTAATAAGTCCTCTTTATTGTCAATGGAACTCCAATTATTTAACCCATTAACGACATATGACACATATGTACGTCACAATACTGTATAGTACAGGGGATATGAAGAGGACTTGCTGCAAGTACATGGTGTGTGCTGCCTATATGTAGTATAATTCAGCCAACACCCACCACAAACAGCTACAAACAGTGCCTGTGCCAATACATTTTAGAGGTCATAGTCAATTTTGACCATGACATCTATACATCTATACTCACTAAGGTTCAACCCCTAGGGGGTCTAAAATTAAAAGTGCATGGTCATGTGATTTATGGTCCATGATCATGTGATGAACACACAGGTGCACAGCTCGTTACCAGGCAGATGTCTGATTACTGAGCTGTTACTATAATGAGTTGTGCACCTGAGTGTACCTCACATGACCATGGGCTGTATATCACATGACCATGGACTGTATATCACATGACCATAGACTGTATATCACATGACCATGGACTGTATATCACATGACCATGGACCGTATATCACATGACCATGGACTGTATATCACATGACCATGGACTGTATATCACATGACCATAGACTGTATATCACATGACCATAGACTGTATATCACATGACCATGGACCGTATATCACATGACCATGAATTGATCTTTATCAACTGGAAAAGCAAAATGAATGACAGTAAGCAGAGATCTAGAAAACAATGAAGAATTGATGCAGAAAATATATTGGAAAATTGTACAACTTTACAATATACAAACAATAACATTTGTCCCTCGATATTGGTCTGAAACTGGACAAGTCCTTTAATTTCAGAATTAGTTTCTACATGATATTAATTGCTTTACATTAGACATGCCCTGTGTTGCTTGAATATTGTCAATAGCTAATATTTTACAATGTAGGCTTAATTGATATTGATGACTTAACACTTGAACAGATAAATATAATTTTCATCTTCGTGTCCGGACAGGAAATCTATCCATCAAACATATGGAAATGATGATTTTCCAGAATTACTGAATAATTATCGTCCAGCAATCTATCCTATAATCAATTATTAAAGGTTACCATCTGCTCTGCTCTAACAGAAAACTCATCCTTAAGCATTTTACGCCATATCCTGTGCTTGTATTAATTATAGCTGCTATTAGGAGCTTGTTTTCAGATGATAAAGGCCATTATCTATACACTATCTTGCTCTTTATTTGTTAATTATTGGGAAGATCACAGCACAACTTCAGTTCATAACTAACAGTAAGAATCTACTTCAATGAATTATCATATCTACAGGGGTAGGAAGATAAAGCTGTAGGAAAAATTTATCACCAATTTAATTTCTAATCTGGAACCCAACACATCTAGCAACCTTAAATAATAAGTACAATCATTTTTTAATAGAGTGGGGGAGAAAGGAGATAAATGAAAGGGGGAGAGTCCAGTTTGATGGGTAATATGGGTGGCTGTGCCACCAATGTAATCGAATGGTGTCACATTGGGATGCTGAGGGTGTTCTGATTGTAACTTCTAGTCACAAGGAGAATGAGCTCTGCTCTGTAAAGTTCACAGTTGAAGTATGCTTAGGGTCACTATATGACTACATTCACTTATATTAGTGAAGGAGTCGTGGGGCGACATGGTGATCTTTGGTCACACACCGAGAGTTATGGGCAAAGTATCTGGGTAGCTCTAGCCCTGAAAGTACTATACAAATAAGAGCAAAGTCATCAGAAGCCACCAATTTCGTCAGGACTAGTATGCTATTCTGTGTTTCTGTGTTAGTTGGGTAGAGCTAAGGGATGTGCGAACCGGGCTCATAGCAAACCAGGTTTGTTGTAAGTTTTCCAAAAATGTCAGGTTTGGCCAAACCCAAGTTTTTTGGGATTTGTTACCCAGGAATCATTATTATACTCTAAATCTGAGAGTATAATAATCAGAAACCCCAGGGAAGGGAGTAAAAATAATAAACTGCTTATACTCACCTTTCCCCACCCTTCAAGACTCTGCCTCTGGTCTTCTTTACCAGCCTCTTTTTGCCTCCTGGATTACGTGGGGAAATACCAACGTTGTGATGTTTTGACTAAAACATCATGAAGTTGATGGAACCCACATGACATCAGTCAGCGGGCTGAAAGAGTCTGCAAGACACCCCTTCTGAACATAAACTTGCTGCCGAACCTCATCAATATTCACAATCTCACAAGGTTCACCCATCTCTAGTGCTGAATAGTGAATTTTACCTTGCTAGATCCTTATTTGTCATGGCTGTGGGTTATTCCACTTTTCCATTGAGAACACATGCACCCTGGGAGTTCGGAAGAATAGTTATTGGCTGAACAAGCATCCTGTTGACAGTGTGTGGACACTTTGGTCTAATTTTACATTAGGTTGACACCAAATCTGTACCGACATTTCAGGATTTTTTGGCAGTGAAGCAGAAAAATGATATAGACAGAGTGCTGGATCCATCACTTGACCGGAACTCATGGTGCCCGATGCACCCCATTGACTTTTAATGGGGTTTTTCAGGTCTTACCATGATCTCTGTCATGTTACAAAAAAAAAATAGTGCCATGTGCTGTGGTATTTTTTTCTGGCAAATGTGATGAAATCTGCAATAAAGGTCCAAAAATTGGATTCAACCTATTTTTCTATGTGGATTTTAACGGAATGGAAGGATAAAGGTAAAATTTTAATTCCATGAGTTGATTCCGGCTTCTGGGTTCACAAATGCTTTATTCTTTGTTCTGGCTTCTCTCAAGCCCTTCCTGCAAATTTCATCGTTTCATCTGTTTTAACATTGCCTGGGTGAGGTGCCACATTCAGATTATTTTATCAGTGTCTATATCATCGTCTGATCTCAGCTTCTATATTGTCAGCATAACATTCAGATCTTCTTCCCATATGGAGACAAATGGCCTCCTACCTATTAGATCATAAGCCCAATCACATTGATATAGAGATCTGTATGGCAGACACTGCCGTGAAGGCTCTGTTGTACTCCAATGAGCTTTGTTCTGTGAAAAAAAGTGGCCCCCGGGGTTATTCGCAAATTGTTGGACTAACCTGATCTGCTTCCCACTCAGTTTCCTGCAAATCTTACAAAGGTTTTCTGGGTCCGAGAAAACCCTTTAAGACTGTGTGTATGTCTTAAATTACAAATATCTACGTGCTTTTTTATTACTTTTTATTTTATTATCTGATGCTTAAATAATGTTAATTTAAAAGCTAACATTGACGGCAATGACATAAAAGTAATTTTTATCACGTCTATTTTCATGCAGTTTCTTAAGCTAAAATGTTATCATTATGCATGGAAATACGTCTTGGTTATACTGCTGTAGATTTTCCCTGACAGCTGTAAATGGTACAAAGCTATGTCTATTTGCAGCCATTTAAACACCGTCACTTTGTCGATTCTAAAAAGGGGTAAAAAATTATAATCACAAGACTCAACTCTGCCAACAAAAGCAAGAATGTTTTTGTCTTTCCCAGAAAATTGAATATTTATGTTGGTCAGGGAGTCTTTCATGTGAACTGAAGTGTCAAAACTGGATTTTGTGCATTATAATAGAAGATGTGTATTTATCTCTAAATGCCGAATATTATAATTTACCTTTCATTGTCATTGAGCTGAATAAAAGCCTTAAAGCTATGTACAGTCGCCCTAGGCAAGCCCTCCGTGATTTCACTTCGCTGCACGGGAACCAATTATTTCACATTTCTTTCTATTCCTTTCTTCAATTTGGCAATCAACATTTGTTTTATACCATAATTGTTTATGGATGGGCTGGAGATATTGTCCATAGACCCCAATGGCAAAAACTGTAGGAATTAAAAAGATCAGACTGTACTAAGGTAAAATAGAGCAAAAACTCTCTGGCAATATAGATGAATAATATACCTGAGTAACTGTCAAGCTGAAATTATGCATACATTTCTGATGACAGGCTGAAGAAAAATAGCAGAATGTTGTGTACTGCTCACCTTGGAAGGAGCATGCTATGTTAGCAATTTTTTGGAAGAATTGTCATTATATAAAAGGATGACATTACGGAAAAGTACAATGTAAAGTTGAGTCTCTCACTCTCAATTTGAAGCAAACAGTACTATATTTAGCCTAGATTTCGGTTCCTAGCAGGGTGGTACTCTGAGACATTAATTCAAAGGTGCATTGGCATCTCCAGTTCTTGACGTTCTTTGGTTCCCCATTTTTTGATTCACCTTAATGTAGACAGCTTGTTCTTTGGGTTGGTGACCTATCTTTAGGTGACCTTACCTAAGATATCTTCTACTTCTGGTTCCCTATACAAATGCTAACTTGGCTCTGATGAACATACTTTTTTCTCAACAGGAAGATAAAAGTAAGCCACCGCCAAAGACCTGCTGGTGACTTATCTCTTTTGAGAACAAAAGGACCCAGAATGTTGATATCCAACATGAGTAAACCTCACCATATACATTAGGGAAAGGCTGGCCTGAACCTCCTGAGTTTGGTAGGACTGACCAACTATATAATGTACATTGTGACCTTCAGATTTTCTCCCAACAGATTATTGTATAGGGAAGATTAGGAGAGCACACCTGGTCACAACAACCGTATAAAGCTGGTGCACGACAATAATTGCTTGATAAAGGCCATGTTTAGGACAAAATGTTGCATACTGCAATAAAACCACTAGTCTTTCAAAGAGGTTATATTGGGGGAAAGGATTTATCATGTTGAATTAATTCTTTCTGGAGATAAAATGCAATCAGAGGTGTCCGGCAGTGGCTTACATCACTCTCTGCACTCAAAACACATATACAAGTTTCCCCCCTTTCTTTTCCATGACATCTGCTCTCAAGGTAGAGTCAGCACATTATGGTTTTGGTTCATAATGGAAGCCAGGAAGCTCAACAGGATCTATTATATGACAAATGCCAACTGGCCTGATAGACCTTTCTGACAAACACTGGGGGCTTTCAGGGTTCCATAATTTCATGGAAAGAATGACACTGCAAGTACAGATGCGACAAAGTGTAACTTGACTGTAGATGTGAACATAGCCTTAGTTGTAGCATTTAGTCAGTTCTTGCAGTAGCCGTATAGAATGGGAAAAACTTACTGTATTGGATGTATTGTACGCCAGTCTTAGTAAACAGTCCGACTGGTTCAAGGACCAAGAGATTTAGGAAGAGACTGCAGCCTCTACAGAAATCTGTTGGAGGTCCCGGCTCCAGAATGGAAATCTACACCAGGTAGGAACTGGCGTAGATTTCCATTCTAACTCATGCCAGGAAACTGGTGTGAGACTTAGTAAATCAGCCTACCACAATCCCCACCCCACAAAGCCCTCATTCACAGAATGTGGCAGGCAGGGCATGGATTGAGGCTTGAGGTGCAGATTTGACACCAGAAAGAGCCTTGTGCCAAACGTGCGCCTCAATGTCAATGCCAGTTTTCTGGTATAGGGGAAAAGATAAATTCCCCCAATATGTTTTGTTCACACTTCAGGGGTCTCTCATATTTTAACTTTTAACAACATGCAATGGTTTCTCCAAACCATAAAAAAAGTGAAAAACTATAAAGTGTGAACACAGCCTAAGTGACTCAATAATGTATAGTAAGCATAATATAGGAATAGAATAGTGTATCATCTCTCAGTGCCTAAAATTTGTCAAATGCTAAACCATTCTAAATTGTTTGCCTAATATCTAATCAGGAGCAACCGGGAACCACCAACTGTCTCATTGTCAGAAACATTTAAGCACCATCTTGTCTTCCAGCATAGTATTGGCATAACAAAGTTACAGCATATTAATATTATGTAAAATCAGAGATTTTTGCCTTCCCTGTAAACAAACAACTCTGTTTTTGTGGCATGGCGACGATAACACAGATAATATTAATCAGGAGTAAATGCATTATATTTCCAAATGATAACAGATGTATAAAAGAATTTAATTAATTAAGGGAAACAGCTAGGGAAATTGCTCTACTATTCTGGCAAAAACAGAGCCGTCTAGAGGCATAATTATTATTGAGGTGTTCCATTTATACATTCAATTAACAGCAACAAAGATGGCTCAGTCAACAGATGAAAATACTCTTTGATGGAAAACGCGCTGAAAAGATACAAAAAGAAAATTACGATTGTTTTATAAAATGTGTAATTTTTTACATTTGTAAATCATTTTATAACAATAATTGACTTACTAGAATACAAGAAATAACAACATCTAAGGATTGCTAAGGAGAGCGTCTCATGTATTTCGTTGTATTTCATTAATTGGATCCAGAAGAGAAATAATACACATTTGATTTATTCCATTTTGTAACTATTAGCTTCTTTTTACTTTGTAAAAGTTTCGAAGAGGCAGCCATCTTTGAGGTGCACAATTCCTTCCTATGTTGTGTTGTAGACAATGGGCCAGGTTTACTAATTGAGAAGTGCCAAGAGAATGGCCAAAAATGGACCTCAACTTGGTGCATTTTTGGAGCATCATGGTATATCTCAGCTCCTGTGTTCTGCTCACCACCTTTTAGACAATTGGAGGAGTTGAGTGGGAATCTAGGGCTCCTAGTTCCTCACTGGTGTAGATTTGAGATCAGGTGCACTTACATCTGCAAGGGTTACTAAGAGGCTGGAGCCTTTTAGTAAATCTGGTGAGTTCTGAGTTTACACTCCTACTTTTCATGATTTGTCTTTATTGATGCTGCTAAAATGCCACTTCTCCTTCACCTAAGTTTCAGAACCTCTGGGGCATTTCTCCCTCATGGGGCACACCTCTCAACGTGCGCCATGAACATGATGGTCAGACAAAGTTAGAGAGCATCAGACATCAACCATCTGACCTCCCTTTTTAGTATACAGTAGAAGGTCGCCCGACTTATCACTATTTCTCATGGCAACGTTGATCATTGTTGCATGTACACCCTACTTTCACTTTGGGCCCTCTTCCGGGCATGATAGGAGAAGTGTACAATACCTCAGAGAAGCATCAGCGGTTCTCCTCTATGGTACGGGTGTACTGTTAATTTTGGCACAGGAGAGGAATCTCAGGACTCCCCCCTTCCCTACCCAATGGCAGTCGGCACATACACCATCCTGCAGCAAGAGAGGTCCGGGACTCCATTGTCATATTGACCTTTCTTGTTACTTTTCGGACTCAAAAGTTATTGTACAGGATTAGATAAACAATATCTTGCTTTTTCTTAGGTTCCTTAGGGTTAAAAGAGTTTTTCAACAAATCTAACCATATTTAATACATGTAGAAAGGACCAACATCAAGATTAACTCCCAGCGTGGCCATGGCCACATGGAGTGCTAGTCCAAAGTCCACCACAGAGGACTCCATCAGGTGAAAAATAGGTTTTTCTTTATTAGAGAAGTTACATCACAAAGTGCATATCATACAACGTTTATCCAGCAATATTAACCATGCAGTAGTTAACATTTTTGCAAATATAATTAATTAAAAATTTGGGGAAGTTTTAAAGATTTTCTCTAACCATCTTAGTGGCGATAGTCTGTTGTTTTCATTAGTCCTCAATGGATATGACCATGAATGCAGGAACTTTCTATGGTCTGGCACTTTTCAGAAACCCACCCATGATATACTTATTGTGGTCAGGTTATCTTCTCATACATGTAGTGTCCCTCCTGATAGCCAGCCATGATGTCCTTATTGTGGTCAGGTTATCTTCTCATACATGTAGTGTCCCTCCTGATAACCAGCCATGATGTCCTTATTGTGGTTGGGTTATCTTCTCATACATGTAGTGTCCTCCTGATAACCAGCCATGATGTCCTTATTGTGGTCAGGTTATCTTCTCATACATGTAGTGTCCCTCCTGATAACCAGCCATGATGTCCTTATTGTGGTCAGGTTATCTTCTCATACATGTAGTGTCCTCCTGATAACCAGCCATGATTTCCTCATTGTGGTCGGGTTATCTTCTCATACATGTAGTGTCCTCCTGATAACCAGCCATGATGTCCTTATTGTGTCCAGGTTATCTTCTCATACATGTAGTGTCCCTCCTGATAAACAGCCATGATGTCCTTATTGTGGTCAGGTTATCTTCTCATACTGTAGTGTCCTCCTGATAACCAGCCATGATGTCCTTATTATGGTCAGGTTATCTTCTCATACATGTAGTGTCCCTCCTGATAACCCAGCCATGATGTCCTTATTGTGGTTGGGTTATCTTCTCATACATGTAGTGTCCCCTCCTGATAACCCAGCCATGATGTCCTTATTATGGTCAGGTTATCTTCTCATACATGTAGTGTCCCTCCTGATAACCAGCCATGATGTCCTTATTGTGGTCAGGTTATCTTCTGTATGTAGTGTCCCTGCCTGACAACCTGGCCACAATAAGGAAATCATGGCTGGGTTTCTCACAAGCGCCAACACATTCATGGCCATATCCATTGGCAATGGATCAAGACAATAGACTGTCACCACTAAGATGATTAGAGAAAATCTTTAAAATTCAGCAAAATTTTATGTATATTTGCAAAAAATGTTTTATTCTTCATAGTGTACAAATTTAAATTTGGTTATGTTCCTGAGTAATTTCTATAGCTGTAAACATTTCTCAAACATATAAAAGCAGACATTACAGTATAAAGCTTAATTTTAGTAAAATGACTATAACTTTAACTATAACAGCTATACTTTTTTATTATCCCGAATCTTTTATAATTTTGTCTAAAATATGTATTGTGTCCATAAAGCTATTGTAAAGCCGTGTACGGTAATTAAAGGTGAACGTATGACGTGCTGTAAAATCACCTGCTCTATCCTGGTAGCCGCTGTCTTGTTCTCGCTATGCTCCCGTAACTTCTTGAAATATAACGTTTAAATGAAACTGGCAACTTGTCTTATAACTGAACAGTTTAACCTTGAACGTTCTGAAAAGGTGAAATCACATAATCTGTGAAATGGAAAGGTACTGCAAGTGTGATATTGTCTTCATGGTGAACTGGCGGTGATACAAAACCAAAAAGTATCGGATCAAAAAGACATAAAAAAGACCATTAATGAAATAAACCAGATAAATATCATCAAGGTAATATTTATGCTGTGATCATTTCATATCTTTTAATACAGAAAATTCTTTACCTCCAGTTTGTACTTTATCTGGGATATGCATGCTGAGGAACGTGTTTTTCCATACCAGTGCATATAGTAGATATAGCGAGCTTTCATGACATATTGGATTTTGTGTGGTTTATGCAATTCATGTGTGAAGGCTTAAAATTCTGGGCAAAGTTCGACATTCTTGGATTACTGCAGGTGTCAAAATACATTGATTTGCCAGTAGTTAGACATAATTCAGTAATCTTTGTGTTGAAGATGGAACATCTGGATATGTAGATACTGTTTTGTGTGTTTTTTTTTCATAACTTTGTAACACATCACAATAAATTAAACTTAGTAATTTTTCTGTAGGTGAAAGTAGCATTTTCCTCACCTTACAACAGCCTGCGATTCTCATATTCCTAACTTAAAGGATTTAGTCGTTATAGACACTTATCCCGTATCCACAGGGCAGGGGATATGTGTCAGATCACTGGAGTCCCAGTCATCAGGAAGAAGGGGGACCATTGACAAGGAGACTTTAGGGGGGACTTTTGGTACCCATCCTCCTGATCACTGGGGGTCCCAGCAGTCAGGCCTCCAGCGATTGGACACTTATCCCCTGTCCTGTGGATAGGGGATAAATGTCCGAAATGACACAACCCCTTTAATGTCCCTTAAAATATGTCTAAAGTAATACACAGGCTGGAGAGGGGGAAGAGGAGAATGCAGCTGCAGTTTTTATCTCTTCCCCGTATGTGAGACTGTACTGTATGCTGTTGTGGGGTATAACAAATAGTGGGTTGTGAACCCATTGGGGTACATTTATCAAAACTCTTGAACTTTGCAGTGTTTTAAATTACAAATCCAATTTGTAGTTTTAGACATATTTATGAATCTGTTGTATGGACCTTCATAAATATGGAGAGTTTCTAGACGCTCCAAAATTCTGACTCAAATACCATCCGGCTAAAAGTGTCGAGCTTCACCAAGAGAAAAATATTTGGCGCAAAACATGTAGACAAAATCTGTAGACTGTAAGGAACAAATATTTGGTGCACACATCAAAAACGCTACAATATTTGGCACAAAATAAGCAGACACGTCAACGTTCGCTTTTTGAGGAGACAAATATGTGGTGCACAACGGGAATTTATGGCGCACAAAGTAAATTATCATAACTTCATAAGTTTACACCATTTTAAACTTTGCACTACTTGGTCTACTTTGCACAAGCATATTCGTTCCCATCTGTTTCATAAATGTGTCGTACAGTTAGAAACTTTTAAGCCACATCCATTGTGGGGCACATTTTTCAAAAGTATCGAGTCTGTTGTATTTTCTGTTGTCTTTGGCACACGCTGTTCCTAAGTATGTCGTAAATACCGTGCACCATAAATTTTGGCACAAATGTAGACAGAATAGTGTCGGCCTTCTATTGATAAATATGCCCCATTGTGTCACCAAACAGATTTGGCTTAGAAACTCCTAAGGACATCGTTCAAGTGGCCCTCCTGGTATTTAACCTTTAATTCCCTACCAGGATCTGGGCGTCTCTGCAGGGAGACTAACAGGGCATTACCTCTTGAAGTGGAAACTAAAATGAGAGCAGACATCATAAATGTACAGAACAGAACAAGACATACAGATAGAAGAGCCTGGGCAAATAGAAGAGCCTGAGATACATACACAGCAGAAGCTCAAAAGGCCACAGGACAAATAGCTGCGGTACATTCATAGCAGAAAGCCTGAAGGCCCAAACAGACAGACAGCAGAGATGCATATGGAAGGCACAAAGACCAAACATACATAACAAAAATCCCTAAGAACATGATAGGTAGCAGAGATGTATACAGAAAGTTCAGAGGCCAAACATATATAACAGAAGGCCCGAAAGGGCAACACAAGTAGAAGAAATGCACGCAAAGGCCAAACATAAATAGCAGAAGACCCAAAAGTCAAGACAGAAAGCATTGATACCTACATTGTGGTAGGCCTGGAGGCCAAACATACATAGTAGAAGGCCCAAAGGTACTGTACATAAAGGCCTAAAGGTAGCAAAGGTACATATGTTCACGCAAGAAAACATGGCAGAAGGACATATGTGTTTACATAGGAATACATGGCAGGCAGAAGGGTATGCATCCAAACAGAAAGCAGAAACTAGAGCATTTCACAAACATACATGCTGTAGAGCAACATCGCTCAGACCATACAGAAAAGTTAGAAGTCTAAGCATGAAGTTTGGCCATACAAAAGTCCAAACATAAAGTCATGATCTACAAGAATACAGACAAGCTAGACCATTGCTTAGTCATACAGACAGAAGGATCACATGTTATGATATACAGAAAGAAACTGAAGCTCAGAATATAGACAAACAGACATGAGTCCAGACATAGGAGGCTCAGGCAGGGTGTGGCTAGAGAAGCAGTCTATTATACACACAGACAGAGATTGGCAGAAGGAAACTTGCAGATGACCACAATAAAGCTTACAGAAATAAGAGAACACTTCGAGGTAACCTGCCAGCTAGGTGCACTGGAAAAGGTAAGGGTGTAACAGAGAGATTAGATATGTGGGATTTATTCATCAAAAAGTTCCAGAATTCGACTCAATTTGTGGAAAAATTGGTGCACTTACCTTGCACATTTCTAAAGTGTTTTAATCCTTTTTTTTGTGACTTAGAGGGAAAGGGGCATGGCTTTCACATTACGAGTTTATTCACATAACCATGCTGTGTACTAGGTCATGAAAAACTGATGAAATAATCTGTATTTAATTGCCGATGTACATTCAAGTGTAATCCATTTTCATCGACCCTTCATAGACTTTAGTCTATTGAGGGATCTATGAAAACGGGCTGAGATAGGACAAGTTTAATTTTTTAATCCATTTTCTAATCAGACACACACAAACAAACGAGTGAATAGATCCATTCATTTCAATGGGGATGTGTGTTATCCTTAAAAAACAGATATGAAACCAAGAAACCCTGTTGTGTGAATTAGGTCTAAAAAATTTTCTGTCCAAATGTGTCGGTGAAAAAAATAGACAGCACATGGAAACCACATGGCCATTATAGTAAAAGGGGACATTCACACATCCATTTTTTTTCATGGACCGAGAGCCGGTTAGAGAAAAAATATGGCATGCAATATTTTTTCTCTTTCTCTAGCCATCTCAACATCTCAACCATTTCAAGTCTATGGGTCAGTGAAAAAAAAAAAAAATTAAGGGCACAGGGTCATTGAGACTGGATTGACCTATGGAATAAATAGGTTACAGGAGCCCCATAAGATCTCATACCCTGGGCAATTTTTTTAAGGAAGTTTTCCTTTAAGATATTGCAAATATATTTTATAGAAAAATGTTATCTCAACTTTTCCAACCACACACCTTTCAGCTATGCATAAATTTTCTCTTTTCCATGATCACTCACCGAGAAGTAAAGTTTATATGATCTGACTTCAATGATTTGACCTTCTATTGCAAGTTCAGTGTCTGCGTGCCGCAGTGCACTGCCTAAATATTGTATTCCAGCTTGTGTCTTCTCTGCAGTACATTGACCTTTGCAATATGTTCCGCATCATGCCCTTCGGTATGCTGCTCCAACCAATCTACGTTCCATCAAGTAGCCCGAAAATTCAGAACCTAATGCTTTGTTACTGTCAGCTAATGTATCTGAGGTGGTTACTAATGATGGTAATTAAAAGTCTAAGAATCTAATTAGACATTTATATCACACCTGGAATAACAGGATATTGTTACAAGATAGAGACAATAAGCCGCTTCGAAATTTGTAATAAAAACATTTATTTTAATTTATGACTCATTTGTTAGATTATGATATGGCTCATGGAAAATGAATACATGTCTGCATCATCTTATTAGTATTATCAAGTAACCATAAATCATCTGAGATTATTTTATCTTTAATGTACTGAATTAGAGAAGGTTCATATGTTTAAGGGAACTTGTCTTAAACATGGTGTCTGAGCTGCAGGCAGCATGCTATAGAGCAGGGGGAGTAGAGCAGATTGATAGTTTTGTAGCAAAAGATTCAGTATAATATGTATTCTATTCATGTAAATTTCTGCTCTTTCTATGCTTAGGAGTCCAGTGGGTGGCCCTAGTTAGTGATTGATAGTTCCTCTATGTATGTGAAATAGTTCTCAATCACTAAGTAGGATCACCAGCCAGACCCCTATGCATAGACAAAGGTTGGAAATACATGAATAAAGGGAATTTTTCCGTTGTGTGGGCAGAGAAATAATTTCTATTTTTTCCATGTGCCTGTCCCATTCTAACATTTACGCATACACAGAAAGCACCGGCGCATGCACAGCACAATAATGAGTCCTTTGCCCACATGAGGGAAAACACAGCAATCATAATGTGCCAGGTTTGTTCCGAATATTCTAAACATTTCGCCACCCACAATCCACTATTATCCACTTACTATAATAAGCGGAGGCCCAGGGGAGGTGCCAGAAAATAAACACTGATACTCACCATCTTCTCACCTCACCTGGAATTCCTTGCAGCATGAAGCCCTCCATTGCAGTCCTCTTCTGTCATCTTTTAGCCTTATTTGGCCTCCTGGATGATGTCATGGGCCCCAGGGGACTGTTCCCCCATGGCCTGTGATGTCACTCAGGAAGAGACGATGGAAGAGGACTACAATGGATAGCTGGACACCATAATGGAGGCCAGGAGAGGTGAGAGGAAGATGAGTGTCAGTGTGTGCTATTTTACCACACCTCTCCTGGGCCTCCACTTATACTCTGTGGACTATCAGGTGAACCTTGTGAATATTCAGAAAATGATTCTGACGAGGTTCAACCATCTCTAAATATGAGTGTGCCATTTCTCTTCTGCACTAGGGAATGTCAACCTTGTTAATCAATGCATTGGGGGCTAACTTTACAGGACATTTGGATGGTCAATGGACACTTAGGACCTAACTTACATATAATGAGGATGTTTTTATGGCTTTTTTCAAAAGGTTTGTAGTGATAATATTGAGGAGTAATATGAATTTAGAAATGTATTTACTAACATACAATGTGGTGAGAAGGATTTTTGGTAGGAATGGGGCAAATCCTGGTGACAGGTTTCCTTTAAACTTAAATGCATTTACTCAGGGACTGGGGACCTCTTCTGTGCACCCTTTTATTCCAAATAGTTCACTCCTGTTTATTAGAGATTTGAAGGGGAACCCCAGTGAAAACACATTTTTCATCATTGAACCTATCACTTGATTGTTTTTCACATTCTGCACTTCCTTGTGTATTGCACTCCTATCCCTACAGTGCCTCAGAACAACATCACTTGAGGTATAGAGACAGTACCATCTTTGCCTGCTGGGAAACAGTGTTATGATCCTTCTCTCTATATTTTCCTAAATAATCTAAGAGATCATAAGTATATGTAGCAGTTAGGTAGGCTGAGATGTGAGTTACTTTGTTATAACTACAGTTTGTGACAGGTCATGTCTAATTGAGAGCAGTAGGTGCCCCACCCGTGAAATTCTTATGTGAAACAGCCTATGCAGTTTAATAATACCAGAGGTATTGGTGTGACTTTTGAAGAGTCACAATGAGATCTTACTTAAAGGGGTTGTCCAGGCAAAAAAAAAAATCATTTTTCAAAAAAGTTTGGTTAGTGCTATTTATTAATAGGTTAATAAGTTCAACCTAATACCTTTAGCAGTGTTTTGAGTGATTTCTGGGTTTCTCTGGGAGCTCCTGACATTGTCTGCATTTGTTTACATGGGTAGCTTCCTGTTCTGTTTTCCTACAACTACCATGATGCCTTGCACTTCACTCAGAGCTGACTCACACTACCTCCCTCTCTCAATCCCTCCCCCTCCCTTTCTCACTCACAGCCCCTCCCTGTTTCCCTAGCCAGCCCACTAGTAGCCCTTCCTAAGTAACTAAAAGGCTAGGAGCCCACAGAATGAGGCAATAAATCAATTAACTAGCTGCAGCAGAATTCTACTCCACCCCTCCCTGCTCCATAGAGCTATATGTATGATGCTGAACATGGAGATGAATATAATCTAAACAAGTATTGAGATGGAAGATAAAGAGCGGGAGAACAGCTTAAGTGGAAAAGGAAGCAGGTTTCCTTAAACTTTGTAATATACATTATTATTTGCATGTGTACTATTCATTTATAAAAAGTTGTATAACTGGAGGTATGTTTTATGCCAACTGAGGAGGAAGATCTCACAAATTGTCATATAGAAATGAATAACTATGTAAATAAGATAATACTAGCAAATTTATATCATTTGGGGAATAAGCACATAGTAAAAGAAAAAGATCACTTTTATCATGGAGACTTTGTTGCAGTTGTAAATTTCTTCAACCCCTATCGCCATTCCAGAGGATTGTTAGACAGCATGATCAAACAAGTAATAAAATACCATGCTAGATATCTGCATCAGTTTTCAATAGTGTGTAACTAGACTGAATATATTCCAACGTTCTGTCTGGTAAATAGTCAGAGAAAAATCCTCAGCAGAAAGCTGTAATTAAGTGTATGAAATGATAGTAAGACGCGTACCAGTAATGTGCTCTCAAGAAACAGGATTAACTTATCTGTGCTGTGGAACGCCGGAATCAATACAGATGGTTTAGAATACTGTATTAAAAGCAAATCCATAGATAGTCAGCAGAGCTGTAGTGTTCTGTTATATCTCTGTATAATCTTGTTCTTACATCTGCGGCTCTACAGCATTCTGCATATCTCAAAGTCATGATTTTCCCTTTTTTGGTGATTTACATCTTATTCAAATTGTGGTAAAGCTTCAGCTCCTTTGAAAAATAATGTAAAGTACAAAATAGTGAAAGCTCAAAACTGACTCACTGTGAGTTTTAAGTCATTGAGTATAAGTGTGTTTTACAAAAATATAGAGATTTTATATTATCATGTAACTATAGCATAAATAATGTGAGCAAAGGTATAGATTGAATTATTGGAGTTCTAGTGCAGCAATTGAAATAGAGCCCCCACCTACCATGTGGGATTCATAATACTTGTATACTTGTATTAAGCTGCCCGTGTAGAACCTATATCTACCACTATATAGTCACTTTATAGTGGTAATATTGGACTTTTTATGGTACATTTCATTTAGTAACAGCATGAGCATTGAAATAAATAGAAATAATTTAACTATGGTTGTAATGAAATTATTTTTCTGCCAGTGCTCTAGTTACAAGGACATGTTTTCATTCTCCTGTCTACGAGATTACAGTAAATTGCTGCTTATCTGCAGGCTCCTACCCAAAGATCTTACACTTGCAGCCTCATCATTTTATTTTACTGTGTAATAAAACATTGTAATATCTTCTTGGAATCTATAAAATGATAAAAAGAAGAATCCAGCAGACAAGCGCTGCCTTCCTGTCACAGACGTAATTAGAATATACTCTGAATTACATTTGCTGGTCCTATCAGACTGGCACAACAACAGTCCTATTGGCTACTATAGTGGTTTAACAGATGGCCCTAATGTGTCTAGACAGCAGAACTGCTATCAATATGAAGATATAACATGCAGGGCTCTACTCCAGGTTCACTCATGAGTATGGTTAACTGACAGTGAAATATCTTGTTAAATGCAAGGATGGATTTTGTAGCCCAATGATTCCTATCAGCATCCATGCCAAGATGGAAAAATATATCCTTCTTGTAAGTGAGGTTTTAATAACTTTATTTCCATAAAGACTCCATAATTATTAAAATGTAACGATTATACATTTTGGATAAAAGTCCAAAAAATAATTTCGTCTATGGCTCCTAAGCCACAAAAAAAAAAAAAAAAAAAATGAATAAACTTTACAAATATGGAACTAAAGATTGAAGAATTCCTAACATAATGAGCCAACAGCTTCTATGCAGAGCTATGCGTCTCCGTGGTTACAGACTCCAAGCACACCTTCTGTAGTCATGTGTTCCTTGTTTCACCCCTTCCCTCATCTTACAATCCCACACAACATAAGAGTAGAACAAATGGAAGGGAGTAACCCATGACTACAGAATTAAATTTTTGTTAATATTTGTGGACACAGCTAGCTCTGCATGGGAGCTGTATACGCAAAATGGAAAGATAGTTTTAGTTAAGACTCCCTGCAAAGACCTACCTTCATTTTAGTATTTTCATACATTTTTACAAAAAAAAGGGGGTTTGAAAGTTGTATACACCGTCTAGGTTTTATTCTTTGGTGAAAGAGATCTGGTTGAAAAATTCAAATATTCAGGCCATGTGTCCTTGGCCACCCGTCTGTCTTGGAGAATTTAGCTGATTTCTCTGTATTCTATTTGTTTATCTCCTAGGGCAGGGAAATTCAAGTCACGGACTACAGCCGCCAGCTGTCCAGAGTCCTAGGCCCTCATTATGACAGTGGTCTGGAGAAACATTCATCTCCCAACCGATGGCCATAACCTTACAACACTGGAAGTGTGGATTGGCAATCGTCCCTGCTCCCTGTTGTAGGTATCAGGGCGCAGCTAAGGGACAGCAGTCAGAAGATGAATGTTTCTTCTGATTATTTTTTTTGTTTCTGGTTAGTGCCCCCCATGCAGTATAATGCCATGTTTGTGCCCCCACATGGTATAATGCCACATTAGTGCCCCTACACAATGTAATGCCACGGTAGGGTTCACACAAAGTATAATGCACCATAGTGCTCCCACACAGTATAATGCCAAGTTAGCTCCCCCACAAAGTATAATGCATCTTAGTGCCCTCACACAGTATAATGCCATATTAGTGCACCTCCCACAGTATAATGCTACATTTGGTCCCCTCCAATTACATAATGACATATTGATGCCCTCACAAAATATAATGCATCTTAATATCCCCACACAGTATGATGCATTGTTTGTGCTATTCTCCATGGTATACTGCCACGTTAGTACCCCGACAAAATATAATACCACGTTAGTCCTCCTGTATTATGCAGGCTTCACTCCTCTTCTCCTGCACTGATCACTGTTTCTGAAAGCCCTAATGAAATCCATACTCCAGCAGCCCGTATACAGAGAGCAGATAGATAAAGAGAGGTGGTATAACAGAGTTATAGACTATCTCCTTGAGTTGAATTATTAAGGGAAATATTATCCAGATCTGTAAGGAGTTTAGTCATTAGAAGCTTTAGCCACTTCTATCTGTGTATGGACTGCTGGAATATGGATCTGATAAGGGAATACAAAGCATTGATCAGTGCAGAAGAGGTGGGGAAGAAAATTACAGCAAAACAAGGATGTTTCCTTAATAAAATATATTACAATATTTACTATTATAACATGCACCTCTGATTTATGACAAAAAAAGGTTTTAAAAGTTTAGGTACGATATAAGAGCATCCTATAGAAATATGCCAACCCTTAAAGAGGAACTGTCACCTGGTCTGAAAAGCCTAATAACATACTTCATTTCACATTGTCATCCGGTGAATATTGTTTTTTTTTTATCCAAATCTGTTCAGCTATTCCAAAGTTATAGGGCTTTTTTTTTAATGCATATGCAAATTAGGGTATACTAGCTAAGTGGCAGTAACACTGCATGACATACAGCACACAGAGACCTCACCCCAAAGAAACCGCAATGTTACTGCCCACTTGGCTAGTAGACCCTATTTGCATCAACACTAAAAGGGCTTATATCTTTGGAATGGCTGAATGGATTTGGATAAACAAAGCACCAAAATTCTTAGGGTGGCAGGGTTTATCAGATGATTTATGTCATTGGGCTTTTGGGATTCAAATATTAGTAAGCATGACTATTGAGGCGCACCTCAGTCAAACCTGATTTCCAAGATTTTGAGTGGACCTGGATTATAATGTGTACTATATCTTGAGTTAATAGACTTTATGTAAATGCTAGTTTCCCTTGTTGTGAAGGATTTCAGAAGGATAACTTGCAAAATACACTCTATTTTGATTGCAGACAAAAGACATGTCAAGTAATAATATGTATGCCCATCCTCATCATTAGATCTTTAATACTTGCATTTTCCCTTCTATTCAGAGATTTCATCTCTTGTCATATCTAGTGACTGTTATTTCCAGCTAAAAGGGAAGAAACAGTGTTTAGATCATTCAGAAAGAGAATATGGTATGAAAAGCGAGCAGGAAAAACATCCCACAATTATCATTATGTGCCGCCAGTACTGGTTTACAATGCTGTTTGTAAAGAGTCGTGTCAGGCCATCATCTTCCATGTTGATTAAAAAAACACTAGGCAAAGTAAAAATGTCATCACATTATAATAGGTACAGATGTAGCCATCTGCAACTTCAATATGATATCTCGCTGCGCCATGATAACTCACTACAAAAACCAATAAACATAAAAGTCAAGTTAAAGTGATGAATAACTGTTTATGTATTAAAAGTCACGTTAAGCTTGAGTATGTGCACCAATGGCATATCCGAGGTTCACACTATCATTGGGTTTCCATTCTACAAATCCGCATGGTGACTTGAAAGAACACAACCTTGTCTGCATTAAAAAGCAGTGACCCACGGAAATCCACAGACCTCATAGACTATAATGGGGTCCGCCAGGTTTTTGCCCGGTTTCCAACGATTTTATACTGAAATCGGCAGAGAGAAAAGTCCGGCTTGCAGGACTTTTCTCTCTACCGATTTAAGCAGAATCCTGGACCGAGACGCTAGTATGAACCTGGAGTAACTTGCAAGTCCCCTTGTGGTTTTAGCACATTTTTCTTTTGAGGTGCATAGCAATATTCACATTTTGCTGGCAAATTCTCATCGTCTTTATTTTCTTTATTAGCTATAAGCATGAATAAGGTATTGTATTTACAAGAAGAGATAAAGTCTGTAAGACGTCATACGTGATGTCACCCCTCTCCTCACAGACAGTGTACATGCAGGTTCAGTGATGCAGCAGGGTCATTTTTAAGGTAGAGTTTTTAATTTCGGTAAAAGGATGGCAGACCTATTCTTCAATCCTCTTACAGTCCTGACCCTGAATTACTTTGTGACACTGTCATGATGACCTATAGCCACCACTATTAGAGCTCACTGCATATAGATTTTTACAGTATTATTTATGTTTGATTCTAGCTGAACTAATCAGCCCATTCATTTCTGCACAGTCGTGTGCATGTCGCCGTATGTGTAGCACTTTCTGGAATTAGGGAAGTAGGACAGCATGATGACAGCAGGAAAGTTATCCTATGAAAGGAAGGTTTTTCCGAGCCTTAAAGGGGTATTCCCATGAACATGACTATACATAAATTCATAGACAATGAAAGGTTAAACATTTTTGCAAATATAATAAATTAAACATTTTGCAGAGTTTTAAAGATTTTCTGTTGTCTTCATTGGTTGCCAATGGATACGACCATGAATGCAGGAACTTTCTGTGGTCTGGTACTTATCAGAAACCCAGCTATGATTTCCTTATTGTGGCCAAGTTATCAAGGAGAAACACTAGATGCACAAGAAGATACTTTAGCTACAATAAAGAAATCGTGGCTGGATTTCAGACAATTGAAAGTTCCTCTATTCATGGTCGTATCCATTGGCAACCAATAAAGACAAAAGACAGTCATCACTAAGATGGTTAGAGAAAATCTTTAAAACTCTGCAAAATTTTTAATTACTTGTATTTGCAAAAAGTTTAACGTTTTATGATCTTCAAATTTAAATATGATTATGTTAATGGAAATACCCCTTTAAGGTCTTCCATCCAGTGTTCTGTTGAAACCATTGAGACTACCTATCTGTGCAGTGTAATTCCTGTACTGTTTCTGAAGACAAGCGTAGTGAGCCTAGCATGTGTCTGTAAAGTGATACCTATAGGAGCAGAGTACAAACCCATGTGAGAACTGGGAGATTTCTGTGTGTTGCCTCAGGACTTCTAAGAAGTTACTGAATGCTCGGAGTGATTATTGTCAAGTGAACTTCTATGGGTTGATCCTTGCTATAACTGAGCAACTGCTGTTAGCTACATTTTGGCTGGACAACCTCTACTTGAGTAAAGCACTGGTGACAATGATCCTTTTCAGATGAATGTTTCTTTGGCCATGACATCACAGACACACCATTAGCAGGGATCCATCTGCCCTGTCCTTGGATAGGTTGAGGTAACAGCATAAGGACACCAAATGTAGTGGGTTGCCTGCCTGTTACAACTGTACACAGCCAGGATTATGTAATGTATCAGATCAGAAAAACAGATTCAGATGCCACCTTCCTTACCCTTTCTCTCGACTAATGTATCCCAAGGCGAGAAGCATGAGATTAGAGATGAGCGAATCGATTCTGCAGAAGTGGAATTCAATCCGAATTTCAGGAAATCTTCGATTCACCACGATTCCAGATTTCCTGATGCTTCGCGGTAACGAATATTTAGTAAGGACCTTTGTGACATCAGACGGTCACAAGATATTCTCTAGTGATGTGATTGGGTAGGCGTGTCTTTGCTTCTTAGCAGATCCTTCCACATGAATAAAAGTTGTCTGTGCTGGGAGAGAGAGAGAGAGAGACATGACCGGGGCATCCAAGGGCTTCCGCCATTTTGCCGCCCACCTTGGCTCTCTGAAGACAGGAAATAGCTGTTTTATTCGCCGCGAAGTAATTTGGATCAAAGCAAATTTTTTTGGAACTTCAAATCGAACTGCTGAATCGAACTTTTGAGAAATTCGCTCATCTTTACATGAGATGACCGTCTTTGAAAAAATATGATTTTGTGATACTCTGCCAGGAGTTTTATGTTTATGTTGTATGCATGCATCTGTGACCAGCGAGGCTGAATTGTTTTACTAGTATGCCACAATAATTTATTGAACCTGTATGCTGAGAAATTGGTTATCTTTAATGTACTTTGCCGAGAGGCACAGGCGCACACATCTGTACAGTATATCATGAAAGCTCAGGATTCTAAACCTAAAAGCACAATAGTGAGCATTAACTTTAATAAAGAGTCTCAGCGGGGTGTAAGGATTACTCTGAGTTTTGCTGTGGGGCCCTATTATTTTTATGTTTGCTACAGCTCTTCCTTCTTTTTTTCTATCTTATGCATAATTGTCTTTTATTTTGTGTAAAACTATATTGTTAATGTAATGGAACTTTAGGTTTCATTCTATTAAAATTCTACCACTTATCCCCTTTGAAGTGAATTCCCCAAAGTTTCCAGCAACACCAAGTTCAAAGGCATCACTGCTTCCCCTGTCATGTTACTTTATTGTCTAACTTTGACACTTAGAAAATACAATGCAGCAGTCTCTACTTATTATTTTAACAACTTTTCTAGCTTTCCTACCATTGCCAGTCTTTGCAGTTGTCATTTTTGTGTTCTTTACATTGTATACAACTGAAGTCCAATCTTTTCCATGTTAGTCGTTATTTGTAGAGTATTAGAGACATATTGGCAATTACTGGGTAATCTGCAAATCTTGATCCTATTTATCCAGTCTATACTTTTGGAACCTTGAGATCCCTTTGTTCCTGTCCATAAGTCTCCTAAAAGGCAACAGCATCAATAGCTTTGTCCATACACCTTTAATACCTGTTGGATGAATGCTTCTTCTGCTTACAGCTATTTCTCCTGACTTCTCCATTCACATGCATGCTCAGCTGATTGTGCATATGTTCAGAATGTTAGAGGTGAGTAAGGCACGGACATATACTGCTTGTGGAAACTTATATTTTAAGGAACAGAGGATTGGAGATGATAAAATGTATTATGCCAGGTGAGAGTCAGAAAGTTGCCACAAACATAAGATATTCAGCCAATCCCGATGGAAGTCACTGAATGTAAAGGACCACCCCCTGGACTACTAAGCATATATAGAGCAGCTTCATTCAATACGTTTCTAGTTATTGAATATTTTTCCACAAAATTATTTGGCCAATTTATTAAGCCCTGTTCTATGTTTGCTGGTTTTAATCTATTGGTGTGTTGGCACACTGGTCTCTTAGTAATTGTGGTGCAC
Organism: Leptodactylus fallax; assembly: GCA_947044405.1. Taxonomy (NCBI): domain Eukaryota; kingdom Metazoa; phylum Chordata; class Amphibia; order Anura; family Leptodactylidae; genus Leptodactylus; species Leptodactylus fallax. Next base: position 662,429 of record CAMRHE010000151.1, read on the forward strand.
CATGGTGAGTTCCCATGTGTCAGAAATAAAATCTACATGTAACGTCCGCACCCATTCGGACTTCGACGCCATCCTGCGGCCGAATGATATGGCACAGGAGGTGTGTCTGGCTATGATTCCTTGCCTTTGGTTCTTGTTGTACCCTGTCTGAACATTCTGCTCCTCTAATAGTTAATCTCAGTCTTGCCTTGTGATTGACAGCCAATCTGCCAATCAGGCCTGGGGCAGGTTCTGGACTTCCTATTTACAGTCCATCAGCCCACACTTATTTTCTGGCTATTGCGTCTCTGACCTTGCTAGTGTTCTTTTTGCTATTGTATATTATTACTGACTTCTGACCTTTGGCTTTTCTTGTGACTTCTCTTTTGGATTGCGATTTGGTACTTCTATGTCTCTCTGGCTTTAACCCTTGGCTTGCTGACTCCTCTGCTGTGGTTCGTCTTGTCCGCATTTTATGTTGTCACTTATCTAAGAAGGGACTGGCGCCCAGTTGTTCGCAGTCACTTAGGACAGTTGAGAAAAGTAAGCAGGGACAGTGGGGGGGGTTCAGCTTAGGGCTCACTGTCTTGTTGTTCCCCTCCTCCCAGGGTTCACCAGCAGCACTGGGGAACTGCTCAGCTGGCAATTCCCTTACACTACACCAGCCAGAGACTAGCATAGATTTCTGGTGTAAATCATGCCAAGTAAAGGAAATCTGGGGGGCCGATGCATCTCCACCTCATGTCCCCCATTTCGACCACTTTTTTGAAAAGTGGTGAATGGAGTACAAAATGGAAAAGTCACAATTTTTCTGCAAAAATCCATGCACTCGTGGCAAAAATGATTACTTTTCATGCCTTGTGTGTCATAAAACTGAAGGCATGATAAATGGGTCCCAATATATCAATCTGCTCTATAAAATGCCACCCGTAGATTGCACTGAATTCTCATGGTAATTTTTTTGATTTTTTAAGAAAATCATCACTGTAGCATTAAGTGCAAGAAGAGGGGAAGGAAATTATTGTAGTTATTATGTTTGTTCTCGTGGCCGGAAGGTGGGAGAACCACTCAGTATTTTCTTTACCATGCCGAGTCGAACTACAGAGGTCATCTGTTTAGCTGCAAGACAAACAATTGCAAGCAATTTCCCTTTTCATTGTGCTATACATATGCTTGACTCCAGTTTTTATATGAAAATATGGTGATTAGAATATATGATGAAAATCCATTTTTTAACAGAAGGTTTAAAAGTAATCTTCGAAACAACGGGAGATTTAATTTATCACATTCTCTGAGCAGCTTAAAAACTCAGCATTTAAATACAAATGAAATGTTCTTCCATAAATCTCCTCTTCACAGTCCTGCTTTGCCATTTCGGATGAATCTTAACAGAAATATTACTACATCGTTCTTTGTACTTAATACTAAACTGTGTACACTGCCGAAAAATAAAGATGAAATTAATGACAAGGTTCTCCAGCAGCAAATAAACCCTTCATCAAGTGCTAAACACCAATGATTAATGTGGCTGCGTATAATTCTGGAGACATACTTTACAGTCCTTAAATCCGGCATCTCATGCATTGCATTTCAGTTTCATTAAATTAAGTTTATAGAAGATAAAAAAAAAAATAGGGAGATTTATTTAGAAAAATTATTCCAAATTTGTACCATTGTAGTAAACATACATGCCAAATTTTATCACTTTTTACATCTCACTAGACAGTTAAAAAAATAGTCTAGAAAAGAGGAATCACTAAGTGGAATCATAATATATGTAGATTAATTAATGGTGTGGTTATTGTTTTGATATTGTTTTGCAATTATCAGTGTAAGACCTCATTCACACATCTGCAATACAGTATGTGGACATGTGAGGTCTGTGATGGGTCGGATAGTGTGCTGTCCATAGTTGATCCTTTATTCATTGTGCCTCTCCCCCACCCTATAAGGTCATATTAAACTTTTTGGAGGGTCATTTAACTTTCTTAATTTTTTTTCTTTTGCTGATTTCTCCTGTAACTAGGGCTGATATGATAGCCCCAGTTACAGGAGGAATGCAGCCTCCTATCGCATTGCAGAGCTAATCTTGGTCCTTTAGGACCAGTGGTGAACCTAGCGTCTTTGCTGCCTGAAGCGGACTATAGAAAGACGCCCCCCCCCACCAAAAAAAAAAATAATAAAAAATACAATTGAGTTTACATGCTACTAGCTTCACACTCTGTTATCGTCCGACAATAAACATACACAAACTTATGAAACAGTTTTTAAGAATTCTTCCTCCTGTATTACTTCACTATCAGAGATCGTCAACATGGCATAAACAATCACAATAACTTCACACATCTTCTGCTTGGTGGATGGACGAGCCCACGTGGCCTCCATTCTCTATAATAGGAGCGCCGCAGATAGCTGAGTACTGGACTTCTGGTATCTTTGGCACTCCCATCAAAGTGAGTGAGAACCACGTGGGTTCGTCCATCCACCAAGCTACACACCTATATATGGCTGTGGCCAGGCTAAACCCAGTGGCGGGAAAAAAAAACCCAATTCTCAGGCTCAGTGGGGGTCTCAGCAGACAGACCCCCATCACTCAGGTATTTATCCTCTATCATTTAGGTGAATACAGGGCAGTAACATTTTGTGACTTACAGGTGACGTCTCTGACTAATCCTTCACATTTCCCTTCTCTTCCCTTTGGAACGCCATGACCACTTCTTCCAGCTGTGACTTGTCTCTGTAAAGTTTGCAACACAGACATCTTTGCCTCCTCACTGTTCCAGGCACCGACCCACATTGTCCTCACCTGCACCCCCATCCTGCTGCTACCCCAATTATAAAATATATGATTTAACCCCCCATAATGAATAATACCCCCAACTGCATCTTTATATTAAGAGGAGGGGTTCACTGATCTCTTATTGATAATCTGTCCTAAGGATAGAACATCAATAAAAATGAGCTGGAAAGCCCTTTTAATAAAGCCCGAGTGCCACCTTAAAGGGAATGTGCTCCGGTGTCTCCCAGCGCGTTCCAGTCCTGTTGCTCCGGTGTTTTCTTCTCACAGCACTGTGACGTCCCGAGTCAGCAATCTCAGCGGTCATGTGCAGCAGGGACTTCCGCCAGCAGAACCAGACTGCGGTGGGAGACATCGGAGCACAAGGGACAGGTGAATAGGTGTTTTTTAGTTTTTTTTTTTAATCACTTTCCCCAGTCTCATATTAAGAAAGTGGCTATCCTGGACAACCCCTTTAATTAATTGCTCCCTTATATTATACCCCTGATTCCCCCTGACAAATACTGCTATATATAATGCTCCCTAATTGCCCCTTATATAAATAAACTCCTTTGTATTAATAATGCCCTTATATAAATAACACCTCTTAAGTTCATAAAGATCCCTTATATAAAATGCCCCTTCCTAACGACCCCTTATCAGGGGAGTAACTAGCAAAGACTGGGCCCCCCAGCAAACTTTTGACTTGGTCCCCCACACAGCATAGCATACCCTTTTCTGTCCCCCAAACAGTATAACGCCCCATTTACACACACTATAAAGTTCCACAGTAGTCCCTGCAAACAGTATTACATGGTATTATGATCCACAACAGCCCTTGCACATGGTATTATGGCCCACAGCGGCCCCTGCACATGGTGTTATGCCCCGCAGCGGCCCCTGCACAAGGTATTATGCCTCATAGTGGCCCCTGCAAATGGTATTATACTCTATAGTGGCTCCTGCATGCGGTATTATGCCCCATAGTGGCCCACCCATGAACTATTATTATAATCTGGAGTCTAAAAAGATCCCAGAGTATAATGATCAGAGACCCATGGTGGTGACAAACATAAAAACCACTGTTACTTACCTATCCTGGGCTCCGGTGCACTACCTGCTTTTGGCCCTCTTCAATGTCACACAGATGTCACGTGGGCCAAGGCCGGTATCACAACATAATGATGTTGGCCTGGCTCAGGACGTCACCAAAGAAGGCCGAAACCTGCTGGGAGTAACACCGGATTACAGGAGAGGTGAGTAACATTGGTTTTTATGCTTATCACCTCCCCTGGACCTCCGATTATTATACTCCAGGGTCTGAAAAGATAATAGTAGTATATGTTGGGGTCCGCGGCCTCACTTACTGATCCCGCTCCTGCTCACAGCCGCTTCTGCTTACCCCTTCTGCATCCCATAGCAAAAAGGGAAGCAGAGGCGGCCTCGAGCAGGAGCGGGGATAGGTAAGTAAATAGACCTGTTACCTGCTGGGGTTACTCCAGCAGGTAATGGCCTATTTATATATATATATAAAAAAAAAGTTATCCTCACCTACCTGCGATCCCTTAATGGAGCCACCACCTCCTCTTCTTGTCTGTGCATAGGACGTCTGTGTCTCAGCGCAGGAGGCGTGATGACGTCATTGTATCCCCATCTGCACTGAGATGCGGACGTCTCCTAAGCCAACCCAGGACAGGTCCAACTCAGCTTTGTTTTTGGTTTTTTTAAAGAGGTCTGTCCTGGGCTGGTTTAGGTTAAATAGATCGTAAAAATGCTGCCCCTCCAAACAGTGATGGATAGTGCCGCCTCACGTTGCCTCATTAGAGGTGCGCCACTGTCTAGGACCCAGCAGGTCATGCTGTTCCCAGCCTCTGGCGGTCATGTAACCATAGGGCTGGAAGTGGGGCCGCATCATTGAGGCTTTCATAGCAGAGTACAGTACACAGCACTCATTGCACTCATTGAATACTGTGCACACAGCAATTGGGAAGGCAGGGACAGTAATAAACCATCCCTGACTTCCCTATATATAGGAGCTCCAGATGTAGTAACAGCTGGCCCCCTGCGCAAAATCATACAGCTACTTCACACTGCAAGGACGTATATATACATCCCTGCACGGTTAAGAGTGGACCAACTGGAAGTATAAAGTCAACAGGCACTCTGTAAGTAGTTAAATAGGACCTTTCATCACCTCTAACAAGTCTAGCTCTTTACATAAATTAATATCTGCTGCCCCACTGATTCTGGAACAGTTGGAATTTTTTTATAGCCTCCACCATCCCTGAGCAATCGATGCTGTTAGTTTTAGTGCCTGATATGCTATTTAGGCTCTGTACTGTGAGGAGGGCGGTATCAGGCAGAAGAAGGCAAGGGGTTGATTCTGAGCTCTGACACTGGCTGCCTCTGATTGGAGCTCTGAATCACGCCCCCTGCCTGACACCTCCCACCTGACATTACAGAACCTAAATAGCACATCAGGCACCAAAACTAACTGTGTTTGTTTCCCAGGAATGGTGGAGGCTGGAGAGAAAATTCCAACTGTGCTGGAATCAGTGAAGTGGCACTTACTGCATCAACAAATGCTAAGAACTTGAATTGGTGGAGGTGGTGAAAGGTCCTCTTTAAGAAAAAGTGTCTAACATATTTAGCAAGATGTTCCAAATTTTCACACGCATGCACTACTGTGTCAACTCAGACAGATTCTGTTCCCAGTTTTATGCTGTCTAAACTGATTAATACTATTAATAAATTTGCCCCAATGTGTTAGGTATGTTTAAATGTTATTACTATATGATTTTTTTTTTTTTTTTAAACATCTCTGGGGTGACCATATTATAGACACACACATATTTTCGGCACTGTCTGTAGAATACTGTATATGAATACAGCTGAAATAAATGAGAGTTAATAGACTAATACAGCCTACAGGAAGTGATGGAGTACACCCACCAGAGACCAATAACAGAGGAGATGCATATACTTTACAACTCTGGGTCAGTGTATAGTATTACCATCTAATGACACATTCTCATACTTACATACTGTATATATTTGTTAAGTCTGGTTAGTCTCATGTTTTGCATATTCTAGAAACAATTAGACGTCCAGAATTTCTTGAATGTTGGATAATTTGCGATACTATTTTGAGTGGTATTCTTCTCCCAGTACTCTGTCTAGTAATGAGAATTATCTACTGCTATAGGATTACAGAATGGTAATAATAAATGTATACTGATTTCCAAACAACAAACAAGGAACATACGAGGAAAGATCCCAAACCACTAAGGGCTTGTCTGACAAAATGCTTACAAAATATTTGTTTTTCACAATTTGAGTTCTGTTCATTTATTTTTTTTTTTTGCAGGCGAATGTGGTTTTCTGGTAAGAGTCCAGTTTTTACATCGATACTGAATGAATCCCCCCTCAAAGAATTTTTGTGTTGTTCTGTAAATCCTATATTTGTGAATTCTGCAAGTAATGTATGGCAGTCCTTTCTCCGTTCAAGAGCCTGTCAACCGTAAGTAAGCAAACAAAAATGTTTACTTTGTCTCGAGTTAAATGCTTTTCTATTTTTCCATTACTTATTTAATTACATATTTTTTCTGCTTTTATAAATAATATAAAAATATATTATATACATGATGAAAGTAAATATGTTCATTGTGAATAATTGAATACATTAGAGCACTAAGTGATAATCCAACCAGTACTAATCTCACTTTGTTGCAAGAAAACAAACAATAAGAGTCTGTACAGACTTAGCTAAGCGCTGTATTATACGTACCGAGCTATTCTTCTCTCCTAGAGATGTTCTCCTCTCTTAAAACAATATCTCCATGTCTATTGAGTCTAATGGAAAATGCCATAAAAACTCTGTATGACAAAGTATGAAATAACAGTCATTATGAGTCTGTATAAAATGGATCTATAATACAGTCATATGCATAAGCCATAAGGTTAAATGATCCATTGTGTGGTCTCAAGGGTCCTTTTATTTTTGATATCTGATGTCTAGGATGTATTCACACATTGCAGACAAATACCATTCATTGCTGTGACTACCTATTCATTGCAAGGTTTTGCAAAATTTATCAAAACAGTAATAACCATGGCAATAAATGTGACTTGACTGCAAAATGTTAAAGTGACTTGAAGGGGTGTCCCAGTTAATTTTTCTAACCCTCAGGAGGCTTAAAATCCTAAACAATACTTACCTGTCCATTCAGCTGGGGATCTTCTTTTCAGGTGTTTTAATAACACACTCATGGCTTGATATATTGGCACAGATGGATACATCTATTTACTAAGAATAACAAAGTCTGCTGTAGATACAATTTAACGAACCCAGTCAAAATCTAAGATTCACTAAAAATGAAAAATATTAATTTGATAAAAAATATTAAACAGTTTGTAAGATTTTTTTTAAATATGAATTTTTAAGAAGGCATTTTAAAAACTATAGGATGCTAAAATCTTTACTCGTACAGTGCTATGATCATGCAAACACACCAGTTTGGGAAGGGGAGGGAGGTTGTCACCCTGTGGCAAGGAATGGTGAATGAAAATTTTGCAATCAATTGTGATCACCATTGATGATATTTTGTTAGTGACCACCCAGGACCTACCAAAGGCCCATAGAACTGTCCTGGGACAATGTTGGCTAGAGCGTATCTTATAAGTACCCTAACAGATACATGTTTTTATGTACACAATAGTTAGAATTTACAGAAATTCCAATGCAAATTAATAAAAAGTAATTATTAGTAATTATCAGAATTAGAAAAAATAATAAGATATGAATGGATGTAGGAAAGTTTAAAATCCCACTTAACATGTTAACAATGCTGTGGCACAGAATTTTATTGCATTTTTTAAAGATTTTCTTTTGACTTTTGTTGTCTTCTATGAAAAAATATAACACTACAGCAAGTTTTTATGCTGCAGAAAGTCTACTTAAAGGGGTATTCCCATATACATAAACATTTTTAAATTTGTAGATAATTAAAAGTTAAACATTTTTGTAAATATAAATAATTAAATATTTTGCAGAGTTTTAAAGATTTTCGCTAAATATCTTGTAGTCACAGTCTTGTTGTTGTGATTGGTTGCCAGTGGATACGACCATGAATGCAGGACCTTTCTAAGGTCAGAAAATTAGCAAAGATTTCCTTATTGTGGTCGGGATATCTTCTCCTACATGTAGTGTCTCTGCCTGATAACCCAGTTACAATAAGAAAATGATGGCTGGGTTTTTCACAAGTCCCAGACCATAGAAAGTGTCTGCATTCGTGGTCGTATCCATTGGCAACCTATCAAGACTACAGGCTGTCTCCATTTAGATAGTTAGGGAAAATCTTTAAAAAATCTGCAGAATTTTTAACTACTTATATTTGCAAACATTTTTAACTTTTAATTATCTACAAATATAGATATGATTATGTTCATGGGAATACCCCTTTAACTCTCCTACATCAGTATATCATGTGGCCATGCATAAAGCTAATACATATTTAGTATTTCCATAACCACAGCACTCTATACCATTGAGGCAATTTGTTGCCTATAAAGGACATTGAAATAAAAACATGGAATTTTTTTGCTACCTTCCTGTCCAAGCAGTGGCATAACTAAAGGCTCATAGGACTTGGAGCAAAAGCTCATCTTGGGCTGCCCTGTGCAACTTCTCTTTTTGACCCTTGTCTGTGTCCCATCCATATATTTTAGCAACTTTTCCTTCTGTATCTGAGCTGAATACTTGTTCAGTGTGTCTATGCACATAAGCTTCCTATCATTCCTGTCCCCTGTCAGTGTCCCCCACACACTAACTGAGACCCATCTGGTGCTACAGCCTTCCTCCATAGAATCTCTCCTTGACTGCATGCTGACCATCTACTACTTTTTGGCATTAAAAGGTTAATTTTCTTCTTTCTGGAAGTGGAAGACTAAATCTTTTTCACCTGTCTCATCCAGTGCATCAGAAGGCAGGGGTAATAAATTAAAGAAGTAGTCCAGGCTAAAATGTTACTTATTAATTAGCCCAGGGGTGATGAAAAAAAAATAAATAAATACTCACCTGTCCCCGATGTGACAGTGCCTCCCCACATTGTCTGGTCCTGCAGCTCTGTTGTTGTCTTCCGGCAGAAGTACCCGGCGCACATGATCACTGAGGCCAATCAGTGGCCTCAACAGCCTCAGGAAGGGACGTCCCCAGTTCATATCCTGAGGCCGCAGATTGGCCTCAGCGATCACTTGTGGCGGGGAACTGAGCATCACAGTCAGCGAGGAATTACACAGCAAGAAGACAGCCAAGCAGGAGGACCGGACTGCCCTTGGAGAACAGAACCGGGGACAGGTGAGTATTTTTTTTTTTTTTTTTACTCTTTTCACCTCCCTGGCCTGATTAGAAAATTATGTTTAAGCCTAGACAACCTCTTTAATGATGCGCAGACTGCCAGCCAACAAAAGAAAACAAAGGAGATTCAAGAAGTTGAATCATCCTTAGTTTGGTAAGGGTGATCTGTGGGCCCCCTTGGCTTATGGGCCCAGTCGCAGCTGCAACCACTGCAACCTCTACAGTTACGCCAGTGTCTCCAAGAAATATAATATTACTAAACTACATTATATGTATCCGAATATAATGTGATGAAAATACAACTTCAATACAAAAAAGACCTTACAATTCTATATTGATAAAAAGTTATCTTTTCACGTGCAATAAATCGTAATAGCAATGCAGTATACACAAAACTAACAGTAATATGGGGCTTATTTCCATTCATCTCTATTGTATATTTGTTTGTAAAGTCAAAAATCGAAAAGCTCCATGAAATCTAACAAGCAACCAGGCAAGGGGGCTGTAAATCCAGATCTGAGTAGCTTAAAAGTAGCATCAAAATGCAACCCTGATGGTTGATTCTCTGCTGGATGTGTAGTAAGAGGTTCACGCATAGTAGGACCCCTGCTTGACTACTATGAAAGCCTCAGAGCAAGAATCCAAGTTAAAAGTGATTGCATTGCACATAGACACTTCCTGCATGAGTTCTTACACAGGCACTGCCAGGGGCAGTCAACCCTGTATGTGGAAGATAGTTTACAATGAGGACATAGTAAGTGTGAATGAAGCATACTGACAATGATACAATCTTTATTGGAAATATCTGCATGAAACTCTTTCTACTTATCATGTCGGGATGACAGCCTGCCAAACTCTTGGCACGTAAACTTTACTTTACTTCCTAAGGCAATGTTTTGTTCTCACAGCAGTAAATTGTGCTTATAGTCTTCTCTACAAAAACATCACAGCACAAACCATTTTTGAAAGATCGGTCCAAAAAAATCAATATGAGTAAACTTGTAAAACAGTCTTAAAGAAGCACTTTGGGATTTTTTTTCTTACTCACCCCGAATATTCTAAGATTTGTTGCATTAGAATTCAGTTGCGTCCATACATTTTGGACTCTTATTATGGGCAGCTGTGTTTTGTGATCTCACTGCTAGTCTGGACGTTGTGTAGACAGGAGGGCAGTCCCCCTGTGTTACTGACTTATTGTAAATTACAGTATTACATCAGCATCTATAAAATCCCTCCTGCATGCTTTCAGGAACTTCCCCCAACACCAAGCTCCACCCAACCTGTCCATCTGTATGTCTCTCTAGTCCTGCTGAAGATATTATTTCTGTCCTATCTAAGGAAGCAGAAGTACATTGACATGAGTCCATACTGTGATCAACTGTAGAGTTATAAAACTGCCCTGACATATACTTCCTGGCTAAAGTATCTGTGAGTTTTGTGTGCAGAATCTCCAGTGTATTCTATGAGATGCAGCTTCCTTCTGCTCCTGGCCTTCCTGAGAGGGCAAAACCTACATTACTACAAGCAGGAGGCAGCAGAGAGCAGGGCGAAGTTGCATTACATAGGATACACTCAAAATACACAGTGTGAGTTAGGGGATATTTACGGCCATGGGATAAGATCTGACCTCTAGTTCATTAGCATGCCAGAAGAATCATGGGAACTGTAGATGATTCATATCACAGGGGGGAAATTCAAGATGGCAGACAATACATTAATGGCACATTAAATAAAACAGATACAGTACTATGCAAAATTTTTAGGCCTGTTTTGGAATAATTCTGCAAAACAAGAATGCTTTAGAAAATAGAAGTTTTAATTGTTTATTTCTCAATAATCAAAATGAAGTGAATGAAGCAAAGAGAAATGTAAATTCCATCAATATTTGGGGTGACTTTTGCCCTTTGCCTTCCATCAGTTCTTCTCTGTACACTTGCAGACAGTTTTTAAAGGAATTCAGCAGGGAGGTTGTTGGAAAACTAAGCACAGATCTTCTGTGGATGTAGGCTTGCTCCAATCCTTCTGTCTCTTCATGTAATCCCAGACAGACTGGATGATGCTGAGATCAGGGCTATATCTGTGGGGGCCGTATCATCACTTCCAGGACTCCTCCTCCAAAGGACAAAGGTCACACCAAATATTGATGGGATTAGATTTCTCTTTTGTTTATTACCCTCAATTTGTTAATTGACAGAAATAAACTATTAACACTTCTTACTTTGCAGCATTGTGCATATTATTTACAGACATGTCAATGACCCATACCTTTTATCTGTATCTTGATGTAACTCATCCATGGGGTTTACTAGATCTATTTCTTTATCCTGAAAATTTGACACATTTTTAATAGCAAACCCTCCTTGCATGTGACCATGGTTACTACTCTAGCCGACAAGCTACGATGAAAAGGTCATGCCTGCTGACAGAGCAAGCAAACCCCCATTCCCAAACTGCCACCAACAGACACACCTGCTCATACTGTCTCTTTTATGAAGTAGATGTGCAATTATTAAATGCAGACTCTGTTGACCAATAGTAAAATGAAAAGTTCACAATGCTATTGTCACATAGAATATCAGTACTTAGGTTTGTGTTTTGCTGTTTAAAGGTCACCAAGACAGTAAGCAGAAGATTTGACTTAAATTAAAGAAAAAAAAAATCAAGAAATACTCTGACATCTGTTCTACTAGCCATAAAAAAGAAAGAAAAATTGTTGTCAATTTTGTCATTTTTCATCAATTAGCATAATTGATGTCATGCATGTAGATAGAAGAGAGACGTATCTGCCTGAATTACACTCACCATTAGCATTAGATGTTACTGGATACAGCATACATAGACATGTATTCTCTGGTATAATAGTACAGCAGAATTTGGGTCTTTAAATATGGCGCCTGCTCCGAAGCAGAGCCGGTACCATAACCTGGTGTCGTAACGTTCATGACCAGACTCTCCTCTGATTGTAAGCATTAACTTTTTTTTACATGCATTTTTGCTGTCCGGCACCATTTTGTCACTGCACTTTCACTTCCTGTTTCTAGGACAGCTCCTACGCATTGAGATCGTAATGGAGACGCCATCCAAGAAAGAGAAAGTTAATTTTCAGTGCCTAGCATCCCTCGTCAAGCCTCAATCGATATATAGAGATTTTGCATTAGACTGCAATACACTTGAATTTGGTATCACCATAATCATAAAAACCCTTAGATTATAGGCAACATTTAATTTTAGATGAACAGTGAATGCCGTAAAAAAGAAGCCCATAAGAATATGGTGTAAATGATTTTTTTTATAAATCTACCTCATTCTAATTTTTTTTTTTGCAATTTCCCAGTACATTGTAAGGAATATTAAATAGTACCAATGTGAAGTACAACCAGTCCCACAAAAAATAAGCCCACATACAGCTCCATGAACGAAAAAAATACAAAAGTTATGGTTTCTGAAAGGTAGGGATTAAAACGCAAAAGTTAAAAAAAAAACAATGGCTGTGGCGGAAAGGGTTAAAATACAGCCACCTTGCGAAAACATGGAGAAAGCAAAAAAGGATCACATGACCTTAGACATCAGATGGGCTTATTCATAATGCTTTACAAAAAGCTCTCATGACTATCATGAAGGATCGTAGTTCTGAGTTCATTGGTTTCTCATAAGTAGTATAAAATTCCCAGGCAGAAAGAGAAGGTCTCCATTTTTTGTGGGAAAGATTAGAGAGATAGGGTCTCAGACAGAGTGAAATAGATAGGAAATAATGCACAGACAATACATGTGCGGAGAGGTATACTGTGCTAGGAAGGACTGGAGAAGAAGACTTAAATGGGTTTTCTGGGCAAAAAAACATTTTTCAGAAAAGGTCAGTTAGTGCTATTAATAGGTTAATAAGTGCAACCAAATACCTTTAGCAGTGTTTTGAGTGATTTCTGGGTTTCTCTGGGAGCTCCTGGCATCTTCTGCCTTTGTTTACATGGGTAGTTTTCTGTTCTATTTTCCTACAACTATCATGATGCATTGCGCTTCACTCAGAGCTGACTCACACTACCTCCCTCTCTCACTACCTCCCTTCACCCTCTCTCTCTCTCACACCCTCTCCCTGTCTCCCTAGCCAGCCCGCCCACTACTAGCCCTTCCCAACTAACTAACTCAAGTCACCCCCTGACACCCCTACATACTTACTTGGCTTCCTGTTTGGATCTTTGGGACACAGGAGATCACTTCCTTCTATGGGGCTGATTCCTCCTCTTCTTGACATCTGCAAGTGCCTGGATAGAGCCGGAGTGCTGGCATGCATTGTAGCCGGCACTGCAGCTCTATTGTGCAGGAGTGGGCACCAGCAGAAATCAACAACAGGAGGAGCCGGCCCCCCTGAAGGAAGTGATGTCTCCTGAACATAAGATCCAGACAGGAAGACAGATAAGTATGATAGGGAGGGAAGGTTAGTGTTGGTGACATTCAGTTTCTGGAAATGGGGAAACAGAATGTCACCATAAAATCTGAAAATGTGCCTGGAGTGGTCACATGACTGCCCCGGTGATCTTGGTAAATATACATTTCTTGTAAACTAAGGATGTTAGAAGGCAGGCGGGGGGAGGGTGTTTAGCTTAGTGTAGAAATAGCATTTTATCCTGGACAACCCCTTTAAATTTTCTAATCTATAGAGCAAGATAGGAAAGGTGACTGATAGGTGTCTGCCTGTCATACTGTTAGTTCAGCCTGCACTGTAGCGCTTATCCATAGCCATATCTGTTGCTGTCACTGTTTAAAAAAAAAAAAAATCCTACAGTGGAGAGTGTTATTATATAGGCTGTCTGTTACTACTGGCTCCCATCCATTTATCCATAGCTACATCTGTTGCTGTCACTTTGATATTAAAATTACTACAGTTCAGTGCTTTAGTAAACCGGCAGTTTGAAAGGTTCGGCCCAAATATTTGTTACGGGTCGAACAAATTTTAATAGAATGAGAAGTGAAATTATTATACTCTGGGGTCTCTTAAGACCTCAGAGTATAATAGGTGGAGGCCCAGTGAGGTGTAAAAACAAACATTTATACTCACCTGCGCTCACCTCTTCTAGGCCTCATGGCACTCTCTGGGTTCTCTTCCAGGCTTCTGGGTGATCTCATGACGCTCGATGTACCCCATGTGACCCTTAAGGCACAATCACATGCCTCAGTGGTGACCCTGGGCACATGATGTTACCCAGCAGCCCAGAAGAGGATTTGGAGAGCAGCAGACACCATGAGGAGGCCCAGAAGAGGGGAGGGAAGGTGAGTATAATTGTTTGTTATTTTTTTTTCAACTCCCCTGGGCCTCAACCTATTATACGCTTGAGTCTAAAGAGACCCCAGAGTAAGATAATTTAATTTCCATTTAGCCAGTGATGAACCCCCAACGTTTCAGGTTCAGAACGAACCCAAAAATTTTGGAATATTCAGGTCGCATCTGGTTTGTTACAAATCGGTTTGCCCATCTCTAATAGCCATATTGTAAATTGTTTTATTTCTTTAAAAAAAATCTCAATATAAGTGGAAAGGTAAGGAAGGGCACATCTACAGGAACCCTATGCCTTTTTTCTTGGTAAACATCAGACTGGTGAAGATAATGGAGTTTTATAATACATGGCTGCAGGGTCAGTAAACCCATAGGGTGTGTTTGTAGTCTGCAGTCATGAAGACACATAGGTCAGCATAGTACTGTAACCACAGGGCGTACCTTATTTTTATCTCCTCTTTTTCATTCTTTGCTCTTTATTCATTTCCCCCACTGTTCTAAGATTTACCTTTTGCCTGCTGGAAAGAATCTTTTGTATTATTAGGGGCTTATAAAACCTATAGATTATAATACTGTCTTAGCAGAAGATGGCTAGTTGGATGCCTGATAAAGTATGGCAGCTACAAACCCTTAGGATGACTTCCATGGATGTAAGAAGCTGCACCAGGTACAGATCATGCCCCTAGTGATACAATTGATTCTTGGAATTTTAGAGCTCAGTATTTAGCCTATGGCACTTCAGGCTTTAGTTGTAAAATATAAAAAAAAAAATTGAAAGTTAACAAAAAGTTTTATGTATTGTCTTTCATAATATACTCTTGTTGAAATAAAAATGTACATAAGGGTGAAAGAGATCTCCAAGACTTTCATCTCATTTAATGCTTTCATATGTTTTGTCTTCATCGCACCAGACTGTGTACTTTATAAAATGGTATCAATGTCACTTATAAATATCATGGCAAAAGTCTGCTGAAATGCAATTATATTGAGCTATTAAAGAGATCAGGGGATAAAATCAATGGAAGCAATGGAAACCTTACTGAGACAATATTCATAAAGTGTCACAGAATATAAGTTGGACACAATGAAGCTATACTTGTATGAATGCAAGATAAATTTCCAATACAGAAAAGTAAAACCAGGACCTCACGCGTAAAAAAAGAAGTTTCTATATTTAACGAATCTTCAGCTTGGATAACGCCTTCAATGTTTCATGTAACCAATCCAACACAATATCACAGCATGCTAACAAAAGCCACTGAAAGTCACAAAGCCTTTCTGGGTGGCCACTCAAAGATACAAATAGGATCATCATAACTTATGAAATAATGTTGTTTGTAGAAAAGCTATTAAACTTGAGACACATATATCTGGACATGTCCAACCAAGAGGACAGGTAAGGCTACATCCACATTTGTGCTGGAGTCCTCATTGGAGACTCCATCACCATGTTTGCCTAAAGTCAGAGAAAGAAATAGTCCTTTTTTTGTCTGCTGGTTTTAGTTTTAAAACGATGGACACCCCATGGACCCCATTATAATCAACGGGGTCCATCTGTCTCTGTAATCTCTGTATGTAACTGCAATTGTAGCAATCCATTTGCCCATTGTTTTGGTCCTCCGACAGACCAGAACAACGGATAGCTCAGCTCGAGTGTGAACTTTGTCAACGCTTTACCGATAACCATCTTTAGTGCTGATCCTACTGTAGGATGCTCTACATTAATTTAAGGGATTTTAATAAAAGTACAATGAAAGCAAAGATAATAAGCTGGAAGCAGTCAGTTCAGGTCAGATCTTTCCACTTAGAGGAGCTCATTTCATCATGCACGCTAACGCTCCAAGATATACAGGCAATTCAAAGGTAGTAGCAATAGCAAATCCCATAGACATCTAAAATCAGATGAGCTTCCTATTATGACATGCGCATACCCCATAGGCTCCCCATATCTATAAGATATGCACAGAGTTAAGAGATGTGTCTAGGTTGTGAACATGTCTTATGGTCACTGGTTTGGTGACCTTACACCTTCTACAAAACAAGACTTGAAGTGGAAGAAGCTTGTGAGACTAACAAAACCCTTAATACAACCATCCTCTTGTTTTTTCGCCGATTAGATAATGATGCCATGAGACTGACAGTAGCTTGTAGATGAAGTTGTTCAACAACATTTTATTATAATTGTATAAATTTAAGTTTTTAGTTTCTATTTTTTTATTGCCGAGCAATCACTTCCAATTAGCCAAATTCCAATCTTCTCATAATTGTTTGGTACAGTATCTCATTAGCTTATACACAATTTATTTCCATTGCATATTGTAGGACTGTTTATTGTGTTGTGTCTTTTATCATGCTTGGCTAGAATCACCTGTAGATCCATGCTCGGATTGGAATTACTTTGCTAAATTAGTAGGAGATTGCTTAAATTGCTTAAATATCAGTTTGCTAATTTGTTATTATCGAAATGGTTCTTGCAGTTAGTTAAGTGAGTTATAAACTTACCTGATTTATTGTGCCTGTAGCCTACAAGCAGGAGCAGCCTTAGGGACATGCAATTCACCCTCCATGAAGAAAGAGGGTACCACTTGGCTGAATTCTCGTGAAGTGAA
This sequence comes from Leptodactylus fallax, assembly GCA_947044405.1. Taxonomy (NCBI): domain Eukaryota; kingdom Metazoa; phylum Chordata; class Amphibia; order Anura; family Leptodactylidae; genus Leptodactylus; species Leptodactylus fallax. The sequence continues at coordinate 679,417 of CAMRHE010000151.1, forward strand.
ACAGTTTTTGTTTTTTTATTTTCATTCGCTGCTGCTGTACAGTAACAGTAAGTGAAATAGTACGGCTGAGGCCTCACGTTGCGGAAACGCAGCTTTTTTTGTTGCAGATTTTGCTGCGATTTTTGAGCCAAAGCCAAGAGTGGACTGAGCAGAAGGTAGAAGTATAAGTAGTTCCTAGATATTTCCTATTACTTTTCCTGGCTTTGGCTCAAAAAACGCAACAAAATCTGCAACAAAAAAAGCTGCCTTTCTGCAACGTGGGGAGTTAGCCTAAATGATAATTGTGTTTAGACATTATGGGGAGATTTATAAACCTGTCTACTCCAGGTTTCTACCATGGATGAGTATTAATGTGGCGCATCTTTGGCATACAATCCTTTTTGCACCTAAGACGCACCTTTTTGAGAAAGTGGGTGAAGTGGGGCAGAGAGAAGGGTGGGTCGGGGTGGTGAGGCATCCATCCAAAATATTTATCATAACTTATGCCAGAAAACTGGCATGAGTTACATAGGAAATCTAAGCAAGTTCCTGATTGGTGTAGACTTCCATGGCCCAGATATATTAAGTGGCCGAAGCCTGTTAATAATTCAGTCTTGCCTCGTATCAATCGAGGACTTTATAAAGAATATTATAGGGACTGTTAGTCCTAATAAATTCCCTCCTCTATGTGGGTGATAACTGCGCATGTCTAACCTTTGCTGTTTGTAAGAGTAAGTCAAGAGTATGCCATAAGTGAGGAGGCATACTGTTCAGGGGGGCCCATGTCAAATGTTTGCCTTGGAGCCCAGCCATTCCTAGTAACACCATTGCTGTGACAGCTATCTGAATGGTATGGCAGCTTTAGACAAGTACTGCAGACGATTTTCTGACATGCATAGTAAAATGGAACTAAAATTTAACCCTCAGCCTAAAATCCACATAAGCTCCGCCTCTTGGTCTGTCTTGCAAAAAATAAAAATAAAAATTGTATATGAGTATCCATTTTAACAAACCGGTTGTCCACCTATCTACTACAGTTGTGGCATTGGGCTTTTTAGTTTTTATGTATTTCATTCTATTAACTTAGTTACAAATATTGTATTTCATAGAAATATTAGAGTTTAGTTTGAAATGCAATTATGCTCTATAAAATGCTAAAATAAAACAAAATAACCTGGAAGTTGTTGTCACGGTGGATGCAGAACATGACTTCACATTGTCCTCATTGTACATGCTGTGTGTATCAGTCTCACTTACACAGCGCATGCAATGTGGACATATTGGATGTCAAAAGCAACTAGATTTTCGACTACTTTACACTGTGAATGGAACAAGACCTCCAAACCTCTAGTTTATTTAGGACTGTTTTTATATGTAATGCACAGAAGACTTTGAAGATTTTTTTATACATTGTCTGCCTAATATTGAGTTATTATTGACCAATACATCCTCACCTTGGAGATGGTGGAATACTAGAAAACCTGGAGAAGTGTCAATGTCACCTTGAATTTCTATTAGATCTATTAGATCCAAGCAGATACACTCTTTGTATGAGGTACTTATCAGGAGGGTCTGGGCAAAACTTGCTTAAGTGTATCAAGGGGAAAATTAAAAGAGTGTAGATACTCATAAACTTTGGTCAATGGTCAAACTGTTATAGCAGTGGTGCATCTTATGTGCATGGCTCTGATTTGTGCCTAAGATGTGCCATATCATGCCGGATTAATACCAGCGCTCGCTTTCCGTTGGGGGATTCCATCCCCCATTCTGCTTGAAAAATGTAGAGAGAAAAGTCCTGCATGCAGGGCTGCGGGTTTCCACGGGTAACCACCTTCTAAGAGGATTGGGTTTCCATTTTTCGGGTCCCCAAGTGAACCCAAAGAACGGAAACCCGAGTGCAAGTGTGAATGTAGAATCAGCTGTTTTTTCACCCCAATCACCGATTTGCCTCAGACCATCAGATGGACTATATGCCAGAAAACTGGCATGCGTTACACCAGAAGTTTATGCCAGTTCTTGATGGGCATAGATTTCAATTCTGGTGCAATGGTTCCCCATGTGAACCAGAATTATTAAGAACTCAAAGCCCCTTAATAATTCTGCCACATCTAGTGCCAGTGGGAAAATGGACAAAGATTGCTGTAGGCAGTTCCAGTATTAACAAGTTCCTGCCCAATGACTTGGCAAAGAGAGGTACAGTAGAGACTCTGGGCAGTAAAATTAGAGCCCTATTAGGGCTTCGAACAAAATAGAGCCTCAACACGTCCATGTGCAGGTTTTGATATTTTTTTATGTCAGTATTTCACTTTATTTTCATGGTCTCATGTGGATACGCCATTGTTCATATTCCAAGGACCCAGCTGGCTGATATGAGAGCCTTTTTTCCCTTTCCAACTTAAATTTTACATTTAAATTCCTGTATTTTCCCATTTACTACTTTGAACAAAACACAAAGCAGATTGAGCCCCAGTTGTGACGCAAATTGCATGGTAAACACATAGTGTGTGCAAATTTATTTTGTTTTAGACACTTTTTATGCATAACGCAACAATTTTAAAAGGTGTCTAGAAAAGGATGTGCAGCATACAGCTAAAAGGGACATTTTTTGTTATTAAATAGCAAAGTAGATTTGTGACAGTTTGGTTGTGACTTGGGGAGCTGCCAAAAGCGATATTTTTTAGAGAAGGTTAGAATGAACTGAAAAAATAACACAAGCATTACTCATCCCATTGATCCCCTCCACGAACGTTCGGACAGTTCCAATATCTATTGCTTTCTACGTCCTGGTCCCTCTCGACATGCAGGAAATACCACTCTGCCAACCACTGACCGAGGTAGTTCATTGTTGTGTGACTAAGAGGTCATTTCCTGTATACCATGACATAGTAAGCAACAAGGGACCGGAATAGCAGTAACTGGGGATTGGTGAAGTAAGTAATGCATTATATATTTTTTTTACCCATTTGCTCTATTTATTACAAAAAAAATTTGATATTGAAACGTGTCTAAAACGCAAAAATATATCCATGCTAATTGTACTTTTTTTTTTTTTTTGTATCTTTGACACAATTTTCTCTAGTTTTATCATTTACCCATGTGGACTTCTTTCCATTTTTCAGATTTTTTTATGGAAATGATCCAAGGGGTTCTGCAACTCAATGACATAGATAGCTTATGCTTAGGAAGGGACATCAATGTTTGACCAGTGAGGTTCCCACCGCCATTACCACCACTGGTCATCAACATAATGAAGGGTCTTTAACTTCTGGGACATTACCCAGTCACCCCCTTCATTGTCCTGAGTAGAGATAGGTGAACCAACTCATACCGAACTGAATTCAACCCGAATACTCCAAATTGCTAGTGTTTTTTTTACAAAACCGAACAAATGGAGATTCGTCTCGGGCGAACTAAAATCATCACTACATTATACTCTGAGGTCTCTTCAGATCCTAGAGAATAATAAATGAAGCCCCCCCCCCAAAAAAACCCATAAATACTCACCTTCCCTTACCTCTTTTGGGCCTCCTCGTGGCATCCAACACCCTCCTGGTGGTGTCATGTGCCATGACACTCAGTATGCCCATGTCACCACTGAGGTCATGTCATCACCTCAGGAGTAACCCAGGGCACATGAAATCACTCAGGAGGCCGAGAGAGAGTGCCGGATGCCACGAGGAGGCTTAAAGGAGGAAAGGGAAGGTGAGTATGAACTTTTTTTTTTATTTTTTAAACCTGCCCTGGGCCTCCACCTATTATACTAAGGAATCTGAAAGTACTGAGAGTGTTCTACACTATGTTTTATAGATAGGTTCCTAGGAGCCCTGACAGTGTCCTACACTATGTTTTTTAGCTAGGTTCCTAGGAGCACTGAGAGTATTATACACTATGTTTTAGATGAGACATCAATATACTCACACCACTCACACCTGCCCCCTCTGCCGTCCCACAGTGAACCTCTAGCACACTGACATTGAAAAGGTAATAAAACTAATCCTCTTCACGATTATGGGGACATTTTAAAACAGAAAAAATGACAGTGCTTACATTGACAAAAGAGAAAAATTGTAATAAAAAGTCACACATAAGCAAAATAATATACAAAATAAAGCGGAATAAAATTAAGAAGCAGACCTCTCTTTAAGCCTGGCCATGTAGATGAGCAAGGAAAGTGGACAGATTAAATTTTTGAGAACCTTCCACCTGTGACCAGGAATGGCTAACTACATCAACCAAATCAACAGGGGTATGGCTTGTTTTGGGAATATGCCATAACTCTGTATGGACTCCTCATATGGGGATGATATGCACAACGAGTGACGCAGAATGTTTTTATAGATCCAGGCATACCATAATCCCTTCACCAAAAACGTATTTTGGGTAGTTTGGAAGCTTAATAGTCCATGTGCCTAATGTCAGAGAAGCATTCCAGACTGTTCCCAGACCATATTCCTGTGTGCAGATGGTTATAAAACATGAATTATGACATGCCTTTCAAGTCATATTTTCCCTTTGTTCCATATATAGAGTTTTGGACATGCAGGATTCTAGGTTCCAATCATCTAAGCTGTAATGTTTTGCCTCCACAAAGCCATTTGGCCTCTTGTCATTTAACTGCCAACGAATTGGACTGGTTACAATTTAATTATCATCCTGGACCTAGTAAGTTACCTACACCCTGGGATGTATATTGTGAATTTGACATTAACACAGTAGACATACACATACTTAGAACCAGACATAACTACAGAAACAAAAATAAATAAATAACAGTGAAAAATAGAATTCTATAGAGAGGGGAGGGGAGATGAGTAGGCTGCTGGAAAAGACACAAATAACTGCAGCTATTAACTATGCTACGCTGTGAGAGTTTAAGTTTAGATTGCAGTGCTTGACTCCTGACAACAGATCACAGATACCCATACTAGTCTAACATACATATATTATCTCACGTATTCAAAACTTTACTTCAGAATTTCAGCTTTTGTAGACTAATTATTAGTCTCTACTTTTCCTCTCTGGCATGTGGCATGGCCTTGTCATTCATTACCATCATAAATAACAAGAAATGAAACTTAGGTAGGAAAACAAGTAGACTTTATGAATATGTATGAGCACAATTTTTTTTATCATAAAATATATGTTAACTTTCTAAATGGTGAGCTGCGGAGCTTGACATGTGCATTCAGCTAGAATATGTCATTGACAGAATGAAATTCTATGCACAGACAGTAGAATAAAAATTGAATTACATAAAGATGTTGAATATATGATTCTATATATCGATCAAAATTAGACACACAGCATTGATAAAGATTATATTCTAACAGTATTATAATATTATTATCTATATAATATACAATATTTTCTGTACATGATACATTTTTCAAGATGATCTTGATTCACCATCCGAAGAATTAAAATGATCTGCTCTATGCTAAAACACAATTTGCTACTTTAAAATGTTTAAATTTTTCATCCCTGAAATGTAAATGGAATGCAGCGCCAATTTTAAAATTTACTTATTGAAATTAAATAGTGAAATATAATTTGTAATCTGTTTTTATTTTCTGATTGTAGATTTTTTAATTCTATTTTCTGCACACGATTATATGGGTGGCTATTTTGCCTGAGATTTTTCCCTGCTCTGTTACCAGCATTTAGTTAATATTCTTTACAGCATAGTCATGACCATAGGCAGCAACAGATTGGAGCCGACTCATTGAGGTCTATGGGAGAGTTTTCTGTGTGTGATCTGTGCAGGGAGGGTATTAGATAAGCTGTGACATCATCTATTGTCATTAGTGGATGCAACAATGAGGGTTATGTGGTGTTATCTATAGAGATGTTATGTTTTGTAATCCTTCCTTTCTTCTATTTGATGTAAATGAGTTGATCCCTGCAAAGAAACCCCTATAGAATTGGCAAGTGTCAGTCTATTTATAGGCTTAGTGGTCAAAATAAAAATTGCAAGATAAAGTACTGTTAAAATAGATAGATAGATAGATAGATAGATAGATAGATAGATAGATAGTAACATGGAATTTTTTTTTTTTTTTAATTACATCAACAATTCTTTTAAAATATGTTTAATAAAAAAGTTGGTTTAAAAATAGATCATTTTCTGGAGATGCATTCCCTTGAAGAGGAATAATAATTATAATATAATATAATATAATATAATATAATATAATATATAATATAATATTATATTATTTTATATTATATTAATATTAATATTTATTTTTTCTGTTAACGTAGCTGAATGAGGGCTTGTTTTTTGTGGAATGAGTTGTATCTTTAGTCACTATAATATTTATTGATTAGTTTTTATTAAGTTTGTAATGCCATGCCAAAAAAACAGTAATTTCACTTTTGTGTTTATTTATTTTTTTTATACTATTTACTATACTATTTACCATGTGGCAAAAATGTTAACTTTATTGTTTCAGGATGGTATGAATGTGCGATACAAATAAAAATTATACTTTATGTTTAGTACTTTTAACCACTTCAGGACTGGGCTATTTTCCAGGGTTCAGATCTGGACACATCTTCCGTTTTGTTGAGGGCTATAACATTTTTTTTTTTTTCTTTTGGGTTATTTTTGCACTTTTATCGGTGACACATAGGGCTTTATTTCTCTTGTTTTTAATTTTGCATAATTTTCCTTTATTTTAATATCTGAGGAAATGTTAACAAATAAAGAAAGGGAAAAGTGTGTTTATTTTTTTTTATAGCACAAAGTGCTATTTTTTTTTTTTTTAATAGTTTTCCCTCTTCCTTAATTTTATGAAAGTGACACATGTTGTGTTGCCAGGGATGGGGCTTACTTTTTTTTTTCTGCTGATTTCCATTGTAACTGGGGCTGATGCATTAGCCTTAGTACAGGAGGAGTGCAGCTTACTACCATATACTGATCGTATGATTCAGCAGCTCACACAGGTCCCAGCTTCTAGCGGTCATGAGACTGAGACCGGATGTGGAACCACATCATGGTGACTCCCCCAGCTATGCACTCAGCAGTTGGGAAGGCAGAGATAGTAATAAACAGATATCCATGTCTCAGCATTTCTGGATGCTATTCCATTTTTATTTTTCTATAGCTGTAACTATATAAGGGTTTGTTTTTTGCAGGATGAGAGGTCGTTTTTTTGGTATCATTTAGAGTACATATAATTTATTGCCTGAGAATGGTAAAGAAAATGTAATTCCTTAATCTTTTTTTGTATTTTCACATGCCATGAAACACTCCCTCAGCTGTGTCATGTCACATTCTGACTCTCCAACTGCACAGTGGTTCATGTGTGGAAAGGAAGTCAGTTTCTCTAGTCATTCCTATTAAAATCACATTGCCCTTATAGGAACAAATGCAGAACTCGACTTGCTTTCCATATAGACAGTCTTATTTCTGGTCAAATGACACAGCTGAGGACCAAAAAAAGCAGATAATGCACAAATACAACCACTGGTAAGAAAGCTACCTTCCCTACAGTTTATATAGCGCAGCTTTCTAATAGGACAGAGTGGGAGTGTTAGATTAAGGTGGCCTTTTACTTCTTCTCATCCTGACCCACACACACGTAAGCTCATTTTGGGCAAGTGTGCATTTGTTCTTATTAAGGAAAAGAAAATACACCCCTTCTATACACCTCTGATATCAGTCTGTTTACTGTCAAGCCAAAATTCAATTTCCTGATCCTTCTGTCATCATGTGATAGGGGAAAGTTGTCACACCCTAAAGAACACGTAAGGTCAGGTGGTTGGTTGTTCCCACGGAAATCAGTGCATTCAGGTGACCTTACTCTTACATATACGACCACCTTAAGCTTTGAGAAAACAATGTACTTGTTCGGTACTTTGAGGCTATAGATTTATGGCCTATTATACCAGATACTACAGCTGTCAGGAGACCCCAACATGCAGATGTTGCAGGGCAGAACTAGTGAATGAGCAGATGTTGTGTTTTTCATTATATTTTTTTCTCTAAGGTAATGATGGGTTACGACAGTGACATACATTTATCTACAGGCTTATGAAATACTACAGATAACATATTATAGTACTATAGATCTTGTCAAATGACAAAACCGATCTGCTGCATTGATAAATGAGTACCACTACATCTGCATAACTCATCATTACCAGCCTGCACTGAGCTCACATAGCATTCACCATGTATTGAATATACAAGAGTAATATGAATTAGTAAAATGTCTACATATCAGTTTTAGACCTTTCTTTACAGGGGTAACTACAGTAGGTTATGCATTTCCCATTATGCCCACCAGGTGGTTCTGTGCTAATATAACAGAATACTGTTGACAGCATGACATCAGCTTACATTTAATAGTAGTTCCCTTTTAAAGATGAAAGTAAAAGTTCAGGCCCCCTTCAGTAGGTATCTTATAACAAATCAATTACTAATAGGTTTGTATCTATTGTTTTTATACAATACATACCAACTACGGATGAGCCAACCAATTTGGTTAGAACTGGATTTGACCCGAATTTTCTGGACCCACAAAAAACTATTATACTCTGGGGTCTCCTCAGACTATACTCTAGGGTCCTCTCGGTCTCCAGAGTTTAATAAGTAAAGGTGCAGAGGTGAATAAAAATAACAGAGTCATACTCACCTTGCTTTACCTCTCCGGGGCTTCCGACAGTCCCCCAGCGTCCTCTTCAAGCCTCTTCCAGTGTCTGACTGATGTCACATGCCCCAAGGTCACCGCTGAAGCCTGTGATTGGGCCTCAGCAGTCACATGGGGCGAGCTGAGGTAATGACACAACAAGCATGGGCATGACTAGGGTAGGAGACACAACAGCTGCTATGGGGCCAACAGCTAAGGAGGTCCATTTCTGTTGAGACCTAGGGTACAAATGGTGAAAACTATGGATGATCAAAAGAGATGTGAAACAGGGAATGTGCCCCCATTACTTTACTGGGACATCATAATGCCTGTATGACATTATAATTATTTTCTTCATATGCTGTGATGTCATAGCATACACAGTGACCTTTTTGTGTGTGTATTTTCCCTATACTGTGACATCACTGTGTGTATTATCCTTGTACTGTGACATCACTGTCTGTATTATCCTTTTACTATGACATCAATGTGAATTATTTCTGTACTATGACATTACTGCATACACTATTTCTATATGTTGACATCACTGTGTGCATTATCCTGGCATGTTAACAACACTGTGTGCATAATCATGATACTACGCCATCACGGTGTGCATTATCCATGCCCTGTGGCATCACTGTGTGTATTATTTCAGTACTGTGTCCTCACTGTGTGCGTTATCCCTGTACTGTGACATCACTGTTTGCATTATCCCTGTACTGTGTCCTCACTGTGTGCATTATTCCCGCACTGTGACATCACTGTGTGCATTATCAGTACTGTAATATCACCATGTGCATTATCACTTTCTTCAAATGCTTATTCAAGTCATGGTAGAGTTTGCCATAGAGCCCTATTCCAAATTTTACTATGGGGCTGCATGTTCCCTTGCTATGCCTGTGTCTAGAAGAGATATGTGCTGTATATGCCCAAAACGATGACATCAAGACCTTAGCCAGTCGTGGAGTTCTGAGATGTGACACAAACTGATGAGCAAAACTTTTACTGCAATTACATTGATACATATAACACATTGTCATATATACAGTATATACCAGATGGTGAAATTCATATCCTATTCATGTATATACCTTATACAACAGAAGCATATCCTGCTTGATATAAACTCTAAGTAATGTAAGTTTTCCAAATATCATCATAAACACATAAACACATTAGTATGAAGAGCTCATCAATTCTATGTCTCTAATTAACATCTCAATTGGCTTCCATGTTAATCTATATCTTCTCAAAGCCAATCAGAACGAGATGGGTAAAAGCCTTTTAATGTTGTGCATTTACATAATGTATTACTGTACCATATGTAATGGTTTTGTTCTCAAAAACCGTTCATGTCAGTTCAGATCAGAGAACAATATTCCATTTATTAACAATTACAGGATGATCCGCACTGGTGATTCCATCTTAAAGAGGACTTGTCAGCTCTCTGCACACGTCTGCTTATTAAAGATTTCTATTCCTTGTGAAATAACAACCATCTTTTCTTAAAACTCGATGATGTACCGTCCCTCTGATATGCCGTCTACAAATTTACAGTGATTCCTCAAGTTACAATGGTTTCGGGATACAATATTTCAACATAAAGTCATCTTTTCTGGACCGTTGTAACTTGTAACCAGACTGAACATGAAATGCTTGACTGGAGATTCCAACAAATCAGCTTGGTCATTACATCGATAAAACCTCTGTATAGTGAAGTGCATGCACTGATTGGCTGGCTAGTAGCGCCTCTCTATAGTATAGTGCAATACTACATACCCAATACTTCTCTGTACGTCATATTCATCATCATTTTTGGCACACAAGTAATATAAATGATGGCAAAATCTACACCAGCCCTGGGGGGATTTGTACCTAGGCACAAGGGTGTAGAGAGGATGCACCTTATTCATGATGATGCTCAGCATCAAGTAGTCCCTGTGCTGAGGGAAGGGACATAAAGACTGGTGTTCAATATGTCTGTCTTAATGGATCTCCCTCATTTGTCTCTAGCAGGGTGCAGTAGAAGCAATTACATGGCAGACCTAGACCTGGCATGACAACTCCATGGACCAATTGGGTAACAGGCAGAGCACCGTGCCTTTGTCTAACCACATACCAGATAGATGCTGCAGTTATTGACCACTATTTTTGTAGATGGATATCACTTGTAAAGCATAGTCAATATCCACTGCATATAGACCAGGCCTGTTCCATGCACTCCCTTCTATCTATCTATCTATCTATCTATCTATCTATCTATCTATCAATCTATCAAAAGAAACATATTAAATAGTATTTTTTCATTGTGGAAAACAGAGTAAAAATTGCATATTTCCATTTCATGGACGATTAGTCTTAGAATTGTTAGGACTATAAAGAATGTAAAAAGTAAAAAAAAAAAACTTTTCTCCTATCAACTTAAATCTCATGAAGTGTCCGTATAATAAAATCCTATAAGATTTTTACAGTTGAATTATTGTATATTTCTGTTTTGTTTTTACATTTTCTTCATCTTTGTTTCTAGATTAAAATTTTGGCATCCATGGAAGGGATGTAGCTGGACAGTAATAATAATAATAATAATAATAAAATTGCTATAATATCATAATACTATTGTAATTATAGTTATATATGATTATTATACTATTATAATAGTATAATCATTTATAACTATGATATAATATAATTATAACATAATATTACTGTCTAATTACTGTATAATATTACTATATAATTAATGTATAATAATTATTGTAATATAATATTACGGTACTACAAATTGAAGCAATTAAGTGATGAAACAATAGCATTGTCACTTTCCTTATATAAACAGTGTATAGGCATTATAAGCAGCTAATGTTATATCCAGCTTACCTTAGATCCTATCCCTTTTCCATGTTAAGGCTGTTACAGAACGCTCTTTGAAATTATTTGGAAAAACACTTTTTATTCTGTAATACATTAAATTTACTATTATATTAATGAAATAAATCACAACAATTTCTTCTCATGATTTATTTGGCTTGCTTTTCTAATACCTATAATAAACTTGTAAATCCTAATCCAGCCAGTATAGAATGTAAGGTCCAGTTGTATCTGTCTGTTTTATTTTACATTTTGCTGCATTGCTCAAAATGTCCCCTCCTGTATTATGTGTATAGACAATGCAGCAAGTCGTGTGGGCTTTATGACATCTGCAATCAATAGGAGTTAATGGACAGAGAAGTGTCTGTGGATTATTACAGGGAGCAGAGGGAGACGGACTATATGTCCTCTTCTAGTGACCAGTGACCATAGATGTATACAGAGACCTATTTCTGGGTAATGTATCATTAGTCCCACACTCTGTAATGATAAAAAGTTGACTCTGATGACTTTTTCTCAATACTTTAAGATGGTTTTGCTTCTTTACTTAAAGGGACACTCTTTTTCCTTCTCTATAGATGGCTGAAAGACCATTCCTGTAACGCCTCTGCCTGTTCGGGTCTCTGCGCCACCCTCTGCTCGCACGCTGTGACGAAGGAGGCGTGTTCAGTTTGATTCCTTGCGTAGGTTTCTTGTTGCTCAGTCTGAACTCTGTCCTAGACAACATAATTGATTTTCAGCCCCACCCGTTTCCTTCACCTTGGTTTTCTCTGTTCCACTAATAGTTAATCTCAGCCTTGCCTGTGTGATAACCGGCGACCCTGTGAGGGTTGACAACCATGTCCAACAAATCTGGGGCTGGCCCAGACTTTCTATAAACAGGTTGTCAACCCTCACATGGTCGCCGGTTAAGGAAACGGGTGGGGCTGAAAATCAATTACGTTGTCTAGGACAGAGTTCAGACTGAGCAACAAGAAACCTATGCAAGGAATCAAACTGAACACGCCTCCTTCGCCACAGCGTACGAGCGGAGGGTGGCGCAGAGACCCGAACAGGCAGAGACGTTACAGTAGCTGTAAAGGTTGGAAACGCCAGGCGAATAAAAAAACGTTTGCCTGGTCCTCCAGCGCCTGTTGTTGTTGTTCAGGGAGATCTGGAAATAAAGGCAGAGAAAATACAGGGTCCTACTAAAACTGGTTTATCTGGTGAGGGTCTGGTGGCCCCTCATAAAGGGGGGGGGGTACTGTAATGTCTCTGCCTGTTCAGGTCTCTGCGCCACCCTCCGCTCACACGCTTTGGTGAAGGAGGCGTGTTCAGTTTGATTCCTTGCGTAGGTTTCTTGTTGCTCAGTCTGAACTCTGTCCTAGACAATGTTATTGATTTTCAGCCCCACCCGTTTCCTTAACCGGCGACCATGTGAGGGTTGACAACCTGTTTATAGAAAGTCTGGGCCAGCCCCAGACTGCATTGGTGGACAGGCTGTCAACCCTCACATGGTCGCCGGTTATCACACAGGCAAGGCTGAGATTAACTATTAGTGGAACAGAGAGAACCAAGGTGAAGGAAACTGGTGGGGCTGAAAATCAATTACGTTGTCTAGGACAGAGTTCAGACTGAGCAACAAGAAACCTACGCAAGGAATAAAACTGAACACGCCTCCTTCGCCACAGCATGCGAGCGGAGTGTGGCACAGAGACCCGAACAGGCAGAGATGTTACAATCCCCTTAATAGTAATAGTTGTCTGTTTCTTTTTAACATTGATCTCTATGTAAATTTATGGCCATCTGTTTGCATTTGTTTTTTTTTGCGTCTGTTAAATGGATCAACTAAACGGATATTAAAAAAAAAAAAAACAGGCTCCTATCCCATGCACTTACCAAACTTTAATGGGTGAAAGCAATACATAGACTTTACTGATTTTGGAGTGAGTGTCTACTATAAAACGTAGTAACATAGTACATGAAGTTGGATAAGACACAGGTCCATTAAGTCCAACCTAATACCAGTTGGAAATTTCAGTGGAGATTGAACACATGTGCTTATAAAAGGAAAATTAAATGGGAACTTTCTACATTGAAATCCAGTATAGACTATGATTCAATATGTACATTTTCTACTCAGGGAATTTGCTCATTTCTATGCCGGTCTTGTAAAATTTTAATTAACTCATTGATATAAAAAGTTAATGAACTGATTTATTATTTTCAGATTAAAATTATGCAGATGATTCTTTCTCTTCTAGAAAAATAAAATATCTTAGGTGTAAATACTAATACAGTATATATAAGAACATAAAAGAACACGAATCACATGAATTCCCTGGTGGATGAAAAATGAAAAAAATAATAAATAACATAAACAATGAAATCGGAAAATGTGTAACACTATTAGGAAATGTATCGAAAAGGGAAATTGAAAGGGGTTCCCAGGTGTATGTTTAATAATTCATTGTAAAGTAACTTACTGAATAACTGAAATCCAGATTTGAAGAGAACCTCTCATGTAATTTCTACTGCCCTATCTGCGAGCAGCACTGCACTGTATATGGATATGATAGATATGATAGAGACGAAGGATGTGAGCTCTGTGATATGCCATGCAGGTTTACATAATTTGTAGCAGATATAAATCTGGACAGGACTCCTAGGAGACACATTGAAAGTCCTGCTTATTCCATCCACACACAGTTTTTGAGAAAAGCTCCAGTAATCAGATCTCAAACATTGTGCATGTGAAATAAATCCATATTTTCACTTTTTTTACACCATACCTTTTGGAGTGCTGCCTATTCTTTTATATCTAGATAAATAGATAACTTTGTCACGTTCCCGGGACTAGGAATAAGCAACCACGGTGGTTCATCCTGACAATTCTTTAAGAAGATAACAATTACCTCATCCCCTACCTAAGGGATCAACTCCATTAGTACTGTCATTTTTGTGTTCATGATCAAGTATGAGAAAGTCTCATAATGAGAAGGATGATAATGCAGAAAGTAAAGGAAGCCTTTTCAAGATCACATCATATTCCTCATTAATATAAGTCTAGCTAAATTGAGCTTGTCATTTTGGAGAACTGGACGTGATACAGTATTACAATTTATCCTCTTCTTTAACCTTCTGTTAACCTCCTTTCTTAGCGTATCATTTCAAATGACCATCTAAGTAAACCCCATGGGCTCTCCGCTTTGGATAACCTCCTCTCTGACCTTCATATGCCTGCCCTAAAAGGCCAACTTTTTAAAATGACAAGTTCAACTTTGCCACCATAGTATATAGTGATATTATGAACTTAAATATGTTCTTGTCTATTATTTTCTAAAAATTTCAGTATAGAAAACATCTGAGACATGAAAAATGATTTGCTCTTAGCAGCAAGCGGCGCATTGCTTGCTATTTCAGTGGCTTTAAAGAAAAATATTTAAAAAAAAACGCTCTGACAGTTATATATTTATTCAGCACTTGTCACCACTGCCAACGGCTATGTAAGAGTGATAATGATTCACATTATATATTTTTTTTTAGTTATTTTTGAGGAAATATAGTAACTACTGGGATGTCCCATACCACCAGTTATAAATGAGTAGATTATTGAAGCAATATTAACAATTGTTGTAATAAATCCTACTAAATAATTAGATGTGGTATGTCAACCAAACCCAGCCATTGATAGGTTAAAATCACCTGAATGAAACTCTCTTTTCCCCTTGTGAATTGGTGCCCTCATTGCTGAGATATCAATGCTTTCGTCAACATGCAAATGAGCTCTTTGGAGCAACGAGAATGATGCTGTGTA
Source organism: Leptodactylus fallax (assembly GCA_947044405.1). NCBI lineage: Eukaryota > Metazoa > Chordata > Amphibia > Anura > Leptodactylidae > Leptodactylus > Leptodactylus fallax. Next base: position 694,696 of record CAMRHE010000151.1, read on the forward strand.
CCTGTCGGCAGCAATGGCAACACCCTTGTTGCACCAAAGAGTTCATTTCATATTGACAAAAAAGGTGATATCTTGGCAACCTATAACCTATCCATCAGGGCAGGGATGATATGGTGGGTTCTGGTCACGGACTTCCATTAAAATCAAAGAGGAATTCCTGCAATCTACATTTATTGCAGAATATGTAATAAGGGTCATATCACTGGGGACTCCCCACTGGAGCCATCACGAGAACAGGAGTCCCTTGTCCCCTGTCCCTCCTCGCAGCCCTATAGCAGTGAGAAGGAGCTTAAATGAAGTGGCAGTCAAGTATATGTACTATCACTCCATTCCAAGTCCATTGGACTGACAAGATAGCTGACTTATTTTCTAACCTCAAATATTTCTGAAAATACTATCCAGCCAGTTCTATTTTTCCCATAGATTTTAGAATGGTTTCTGAGCATCTACAAATCTTTCAGCCTTGCTTGGAAAGACATTGCCAGCTACCCTGCATGTAGATGCTGCAGCAAATTTTATTATGTCTGCCAAAAATAACTCATTGTGCTTTTTTTTTTTTTGACAACTAAACTGCACTCCCCCCACGATCAGGCAGTTTAGAAGTTAATGTTGATGGGATCATTCAATTCATACAAACAATTTCAGCAAAAAATCTAATGTGTATGACCGAGTTAAGGCAAATGTCCTGTGGAGGGGAAGAATGACTATTAATTGTACCCATCAGAGATGCAACTTGCAGGTAGTAGGACCTTATTCACCCAACTGATATGTCAGCGAGCTCTGTTGCCTTTCCATCTGTTGGGTAAATAAAATTTTGCTTCAGGATAGAATAATCAACATTGTTAGAGCTTTAATAATACCATTAAATTTCGGTTTATTTTTTAGTAGCTTTTTTATGTTTCATGCTTACTAGTACTGAAGATTGCTTATTGATCAAGTCATTATTTTTTAATGAATTTTATTTGATGCTTTTATGTTTTTGTTTTCTTCTAGTTTAATTTATTTTTGCTCTCTTGCCCAAGCCTATTTTTATAGGTTGTCACGGATTTAAAAAATAGAATTTTATTATTTTTTAAATATTATCTACGTCTTACGAATGTGCTAAACTAGCAATCTAGTCCACCTCTCTTGCAGTCTCCCTCTGAGTAGTCTCCTGTACACATTGAGCAAGAATACCCCTACTCAAATGAATGCTGCTACTCTACTGTTTGCCCCAATATTCCACTATCATGGTGATGCAACCATTGTCTTTTAAATCACACTCACAAACTATGGTAAATTTCGCTTAATTTTATTAAGTGGGAAATTTGCCACTAAAAATTGTTTGCATATGTCCCATACTAGCATTTGTTGCATAGCCAGAGTCATTAAAGGGTTGTCCAGGGAGTTTAAAGTCCGACGTATGATGATGATGGACCCAGGGGTTCTGGTGCTACTGTGAGCCCCAGATCATGTGATTGCCCCATCCCCTCTATCCTTCCTGGATCTCACAGGTAAATAACTACTTGTGAGGTCAGGGAAGGAGGGTAATTAATTACCTGTGAAGTCAGGGAAGGAGAGAACCAGGTAGTAGAGCCCTCCTTCCAATCACATGACTCGGGGGTCGTGATGAGTGCAGAATCCATAAGTCCATCACCTTTATCCATCAGATCAGATAAGTGAATTTAAACTCGACATACAACACCTTTAAAATACATATTTTTTTACATATGTTTTCTGTTGATTTCAAATTATCCTGTTAAAAACAGACACCAGTCTTCAGTTTTATAGCTTCATTTTACTATTAGAGAGACATTTATTGTATTTATTGTACTCTAAATAATTTGACGGAAAAATCTATACAAATATCCTCTTCTGTCATGGTGGCTTTGGCACCAAATCCTCTTGATGTCCATAGGGGAGCACAGTGATGAGGTTAATTCACCTGGGAGATGGATGGTAGAGTCTTCCCCAGGGCATTTGCTCCTGTGGGTCCTCTTGCTGTTGGTATTTTGGGGTACCCTTAGGATAAGGTACAAGTAAGAAACAGGAGACACAGTGGCAACTGAACAGGCAATATTTACAAAGGCAAATATTCCATTCATAAGTAACATGGAGGCAATTTCTTTAGTTAAGAAGACTCTAGAAACATGAAACTCTACATACAACAGAGGGAAATTGCATCTGCTTTTCACTCCCTCCTTTAGTCCTCTGTTCCTTTCCACCCTGGTGAATATGGGGCAACCCTTGACTTGGTTCACTGTTTCAGTAACTACTAGGGAAATGTAGTATTTGTTTCGGTCATAAGTACCGGGTCCCCCAACAGTAGGCAATACATTTTTTTCCTGTGAACTGTGGACCCCATTATCATGGGGCAGCCTGTCTTGGCACCACTACCACTAACTAGTGATCTGAAAGTGTTTTCTGAAACATGTCTGCACTATAGCTAACTACCAACTACTTTTACCTAACAGCCCAAACTGTCTAACAAGGAGTTGATAGGTTACCAGCTGACTCCTCCCACCTTCTAGAAACTGCAGAGCAAATGTCACTTCCCTTTGCAAAAAATGACAGCATAACAACATAGAACTAGCTGATTAACCCTTAAAGAGTCACTAGATAATGATCTTTTTTTAAAAAAAAGTTTTTATGTTAAATTTATTTTTTAGAATTTTTGAGCATAACAATAGAAGACAACTCATCTATATGTATTAGAATAGAAGCCTGCACCTCTATAACACCCATCATTACCATTGTATCCACCACTGACAATAGATGATGTCACAGCTTACACATCTTCTCCTCCTCCCTGTACGCAACATGTCTAGAAAATTCTCCCATAGACCTCAATGAGTCTGCTTGAGACTCTTGCTGCCTATGGCCATGACTGCTATAAGGCATATCGTAAATGTTAACAGAGCAGAGGAGAAGCTCGGGTAAGATGTCAGCCCCCATAATCGTGTACAGAAAATAGAATAAAAAAATTACAATCAGAAAATAAAAATAGATTAGAAAAAAAGTGATAGATAATAATAATAAAAATATAACAAAATTGGCGATACATTCTGGGAAAGTGCACAAAACATTATAAAACAGTGGAAAGTACCTAAAACATTAGATTTTAATCCTCTGCTGCATTTTTGTCATCAAAATTCAGCAACAGGGTTTTGTAAAATCTCATCCAATATGCGGAAACACTACGGCGCAGAAAGATATCCACCATCAACTCTGCCGAAGGCTAAACCACTACATGTACACTTGTGCGGCGCTAACGGTTATTGTAGAATAAATACAGTGAGGAAAAAAAAGTATTTAGTCAGCCACCAATTGTGCAAGTTTTCCCACTTAAAAAGATGAGGCCGGCCTATAATTGTCATCATAGGTAGACCTCAACTATGAGAGACAAAATGAGAAAACATATCTAGAAAATCACATTGTCTGATTTTTAAAGAATTTATTTGCAAATTGTGGTGGAAAATAAGTATTTGGTCACCTACAAACAAGCAAGATTTCTGGCTCTCACAGACCTGTCACTTCTTCTTTAAGAGGCTCCTCTGTCCTCCACTCATTACCTGTAGTAATGGCTCCTGTTTGACATTGTTATCAGTATAAAAGTCACCTGTCCACAACCTCAAACAGTCACACTCCAAACTCCACTATGGTGGAGACCAAAGAGCTGTGGAAGGACACCAGAAACAAAATTGTAGACCTACACCAGGCACCAGGTTGAATCTGCTATAGGCAAGCAGCTTGGTGTGAAGAAATCAACTGTGGGAGCAATAATTAGAAAATGGAAGACATACAAGACCACTGATAATCTCCCTCGATCAGGGGCTCCACCCAAGATCTCACCCTGTGGGGTCAAAATGATCACAAGAACGGTGAGCAAAAATCCCAGAACCACACAGGGGGACCTAGTGAATGACCTGCAGAAAGCTGGGACTAACGTAAGAAAGGCTACCGTCAGTAACACACTACGCCGCCAGGGACTCAGATTCTGCAGTGCCAGACGTGTCCCCCTGCTTAAGCCAGTACATATCCGGGCCCGTCTGAAGTTTGCTAGAGAGCATTTGGATGTTCCAGAAGAGTATTGGGAGAATGTCATATGGTCAGATGAAACCAAAGTAGAACTGTTTGGTAGAAACACAACTATCCGTGTTTGGAGGAGAGTGAATGCTGAGTTGCATCCAAAGAACACCATACCTACTGTGAAGCATGGGGGTGGCAACATCATGCTTTGGGGCTGTTTCTCTGCAAAGGGACCAGGACGACTGATCCGTGTACATAAAAGAATGAATAGGGTCATGTATCGTGAGATTTTGAGTGCAAACCTCCTTCCATCAGCAAGGGCATTGAAGATGAAACATGGCTGGGTCTTTCAGCATGACAATGATCCCAAGCACACCACCAGGGCAATGAAGGAGTGGCTTCATAAGAAGCATTTCAAGGTCCTGGAGTGGCCTAGCCAGTCTCCAGATCTCAACACCATAGAAAACCTTTGGAGGGAGTTGAAAGTCCGTGTTGCCCAGCGACAGCCCCAAAACATCACTGCTCTAGAGGACATCTGCTTGTAGGAATGAGCCAACATACCAGCAAAAGTGTGTGCCAACCTTGTGAAGACTTACAGAAAACGTTTGACCTCTGTCATTGCCAACAAACGATATATAACAAAGTATTGAGATGAACTTTTGTTATTGGCCAAATACTTATTTTCCACCATAATTTGCAAATAAATTCTTAAAAAATCAGACAATGTGATTTTCTGGATTTGGTTTCTCATTTTGTCTCACATAGTTGAGGTCTACCTATGATGACAATTACAGGCCGGCCTCATCTTTTTAAGTGGGAGAACTTGCACAATTGGTGGCTGACTAAATACTTTTTTTCCCCATTGTAACTGTGTATTGGTGTTCACCTCTGTACAGTATTGTATGCCTCAAACAGTAATAAGAGTAGTCTCCACCAAGCTTTACTTTGCAATTCACCCTTTAACCATCACAATTGTCTCTCATTTTTATTAGGACTTCTTGACACAACAGTGAATAATGGTCATGTGATTAATGTTTTTAGAATGGTCATCACATGGTCATTTTAACAACATGTAAATGTCTATGGATCTATTCATATGTCCATTTTTTGGACGAACCGTGTTAAAAAATCTGACATACTCTATCTTTGACATAGGAATAGTCAATGGAATGGACCCATAGACATTCAAGGAGGTTTAAAAAATGTCCATCACATGGCCATCATTCATTATCGTGTGAATAAGCCCTGAGTCAAAGCAGCCAACTCCTTTCCCCAGCTGTCCTCTTTTTAGTTACATCCTCCCTTTCACCCCTAGCAGTCAGAGCAGTCTGCTGTCTATTGGTTATAGCAGGGATTCTTACTTACCCCACAGTAGTCACTGCAGGGCCTTCTTCTCCTTCCCTCCTGATACTTACAATCAGTTTGCTCAGTGATGTGCCCTCTACTGATATAGACTCCATTTCCCTGCTATTACATGAAGCCTCCTCGTACTGCATTTATTTCATAATACTTGTGTGATATTCTGGAAAATGTTAAACTAATTATTCTAAAAATGACAAATATCTATCTTTTTTGCATAGAGGTCTGTAGTTTCTATAACATAAATACATGAAAAACTGTATACAGGTAACATATCGGCACGTGAGGTTTCTACCTGAACCAACTCCCGTAACAGTGGTTAAAATGCTAATCCTGCCTTAAACTATCTCTAAATGAATATTTCTATTTCATGGCCTGAGATAAAGGGCATATAAACTTTTCATTTCAGTATTGGCTTGCTATAAATAATTTATTCCGTTCTCCCTCTTGAGCATTGAAAGTTCACTGCCTCAACAAATCCAGCTACTCTGCCTGCGGCCGATGCCACCGGTCCTTTCTATTGAGCAGATCTCCAGGTATAAACATACTTCAAATTATTTTTCATTACAGGCTCTGGTGGTCCTGGAAAAACAGAATTTTCCAGGAGTTCAGACACAATGCTATAGAAGATACATTGAAGATTAGTACATGAGAAAATGTTACAAATTGTCAATGGCCCACATGTAATAATAGATAGTGTAAGCATAGACAAGGAGTCTGAAAAGATGGCAGATGGTTGATGCTGGATGATGTACATCTTTACATTGTCTAGTCTAACTTTTACTACCTACAGGTGCATCTCAATAAATTAGAATATCTTTGAAACGTTCATTCATTTCAGTAATTCAGTAATACAATCCATAATCAGCGTCTTCCATGATTGTGTGTCCTACTGAACCAGACTGAGGGACCATTTAAAGGCTTAGGAAACCTTGGCAGGTGACACACTGAATTTACAATACTGAACTTTTTCACAATATTTTAATTTTCTTAGATTTGGGTTTTCATTACCTGTAATCCATAATCAACATTTACAGAAATAAAACACTTGAAATAGAACACTCTGTGTGTAACGAATCTAGAAAATATAGGAGGGCACTTTTTTTATTTAATTACTGAAAGAAATAAACATTTCAAAGATATTCTAATTTATTGAGGTGCACCTGTAGAAGAACGGGATGGGTTCCTCTTTAAACCCTATAAGTTAGCCGCTGTGTTTTGTACTACTGGAGACTAATATGGAAAAATCATGATAATCACATTGTTGTCACTTTGTGTTCTCTTGTTCCCTTTTTGATGAAGTCTAGTCATTACATAGTCCCTTCCTGATACAGTCTCCATGACTATAATATACTAGGCTGAGGTTGACCTTCAGCATATAGTTATTTTACATTCCAAGTAAAGATACGTGGACATGTCCTCATTTCCTTTTTTCTTTTATGCCTTGTTTCAAAATGTATTATCGAAGCCAATTTGCATATTGTAATTAAGATTTCAGGGTATAGAGATCCTGAAGCATTACAAATGTAATGTCACAAAAAATTTTTTATGAAGCACTTCATTTCTTAAAGACATCTAAATAATAGTGTTGCTAATCATCTTGTTTTATTTCTCTTGGTGCGAATATATTGAAATACTCATTTTTCCAAGATCAGACGAAAAAAAGTTTGAAAAGAAACTTATTAATTATTTCTCTAAATCTACCAGAGATGAATATTCGGATTAAGTAGAAATATTTAAATTACATTAGATGTCAAATCCTTCCTAAATGCTAAAATGCGTTTGGGTCTTCATCATTCGTGTCCGCATGGCGACCCAAAAGACGGAGAGCCTGTCCGCTTAAAAATCGGTTACCCATGGACTCTATAGACTATAATGGGGTCCGCAAGGTTTCCGCTTGGTTTGCATCAGTTTTATTCTGAAACCGGTGGAGAGAAAAGTTCTCCTTGCAGAACTTTTCTCTCCACCGATTTTAGGGGACAGCTGTGACTTCCTACGAAGACTCCAACGAAGATGTCAACCTAGCCTTAGGGAGATACATAAACAATATTAATGGGGGAAATCATCAAAACTGTGGTTTGCCACTCTTAAAACTACTTGTTGTGTGTGGGACGTGGCTGATGTGGTACCAATGCCCACATCAAATTCACTAACATTTATGCCACTTTCATGGCATAAATTTCAACAGCAATTTACGTCAGGCATGAACTGGTGTTGAGTTCTGCAGAGGTGCATGGCCCAGATTGCTTGATACATGAATCTGGTAAATCTTCCACCATTAAAATGGATGTGAATGGTTATAACAGTAGTTTAGGCTGCGAAAAGAAACGAGGTGACATATCGACTAATGTCAACTATAGTGACACAACAGAATGCCAGAAATGGTGAATGTCCCATCTGTAACAATATGACTTCAGAAGAGATTCCAATTGAAGATTGGAAAAGTTTAAAAAAGTTAAAATCGCAGTAATTTTTAGAAATTTATGCTAAAATGTTGCTTGACAAATTAGATTGTTTTATGTACTAAACATTTCATGTCTCCTGCTATCCAGCATGTACTAACATACGTTGTGGGAATAATTTCCTCAAGACAGCAGGAATGAAATCTAAATTTCCTGACATCAGCTTGTGGAAAATCCAACAGACAGAAGGTGGTCATGTCATTTTACCCAAAAAGAAAACTTTTACAATGAAATAATATTACATTATTGTGCTATAGGATAAGTGTTGTGGGCATGGAGGTTGACTTTTAATTGTGGTTTTAATTTTGGATTGTTTCAAAGCCATGTGCAGTTCATCAAAATCTCATTGCTTTTCCACATGAATCAATTAAAGTATTATAGGGTCAGGTCCATCTGCACATTTTAGCAGGATTTACTTTTCCTTCTCTATCTGGATCCAGAGCACCATGTCTGTGCACCAAGCTTCCCATTATTCCAATCCCTTGTCAGTGCCCCCTACACAGTAATCATGCCCACCTTTTGTCCCTCAACTTTGGCCAAAGAATCCCACCTTGACTATATGCTGGTGAAAACTGCTGTTTTTGCAATTTAAGGGTTAATTTTATCCTTTCTGACCTTGGAAGCCTGTGTATCATAAATCTTCTCACTCCAGCACACCAGCGGGCAAGGGTGATGAATTTAAGTATATAGCAAAAACTACCAGCTATCTCAGGAAATTAGAAGGGAGTTTATCCAGTGGTGTTAGTGTGTTGAGGGTGACCTGTGGGGCCCCCGACTTCTGGTCCTAGTCACAGCTGCGACCACTGTGACCCTTATATTTCCTCCAGTGCCCCCATACACATTAGATGGTGGCTGGTGCTCCTGAAATTGATGCATTTAGGCAACATTAATCTAATTTACTGTATATGGCCACCTTATGTTTGAAGTGGCTTTCCAGGATAAATAATTGATGACCTATCAATAGGATAGGTCATCAAATGAAGTTTGGCAGGTGTCCCACACCTGGGTGCTAGCTGATCAGCTGTTTGAAGAGGCTGCATTATTTGGGTCAACATTGAAGTCACTTTAGTACTTACCAAGCACAGTGGCATACATTGTACAATGTGCATGGTATCACAGTTTGGCCCATTCACTTTAATAGGACTGAGCTACAGTCAGATCATGTGACCAATTAACATGATGTCACATAGCCTGAGAGTTGAAAGTCTTGATGTTGCTTCAAACGGCTGATCCACAGGGGTCCTGGTTGTTGGACCTAAGAGTAGGTCATCAATTAAAAAGTCCCGGAAAATTCCTTTAATGCAGTTCAATGAAAGATTCTGATAACATGTCCCCCTCTGATCATATATGGTGTCTTCAGGGAGACCTTGGGTTAACTCACCAAATACTCAACATGGACATTCTTAGTTTCAGTTTCTATGTGATAGTCATGTATTTTTACATGACTGTTATGTATAAATAGGCCCCTAAGATTTCACACAACACCTGGAAGAAATTGGAGGTGGGGGGCATTTCTCCATTAAGATCTCTCTGCACTGCAGTTTCAGACTTTGGACCTGTAGCTTCAAAAAGTCACATTTCAGCACTGAAGTTCACTATTAGTACACAAATGGTACTATTTAATTTTAATAAAGATGTCAAGATATATTCTGTAGCATAAATTATACCGATAGAGAAATATGTGGATCACGCATGAAAAGGTTACACAAAAACTATGGAAGAACGTGATCCAACAAGACATTTAGGAAAATGTCTCCTGTGTCGTTGAAAGAAGAATCAAATAAAATTTTTGTACTTTGTGACATTTACAGAGATAAGTTCCTTCTGATAACTCACAGGTGTCCACTTTCAATTACATTTCTAAAATGCTGGAAAATTGGTCTGATTTCAATACAACATTTACACGTTTCAAAGTCGCAAACACAGCCCTTTAAATAAAAGCACAAACAATGTCTTTATGTCTGGGAAACTTGATGGCTAGCACTGTTACCATGTAGTATGATGGGTTTTACTCTGGCCAAGGGCAACATCTGCACAAAGTTTCTATGTTATGCCTTGTTGCCTTGGTGTGTTTTTTTTTTTTCTCTATGTTTAGCCTCGGTGTGGGTTTTTTTTCCCTATGTTTAGCCTCGGTGTGGGTTTCTTTTCCCTATCTTCATGCCTTGGTGTGGGTTTCTTTTTCCTATGTTCTGCCTTGGTGTGGGTTTCTTTTCCCTATGTTCAGCCTCGGTGTGGTTTTCTTTTCCCTATGCTCTGCCTCGGTGTGAACTTCTTTTCCCTATGTTCAGCCTTGGTGATGGTTTCGTTTCCCCTATGTTCATTCTCGGTTTGGGTTTCTTTTCCCTATGTTCAGCCTTAGTGTGGATTTCTTTTCCCTATGTTCAGCCTTGGTGTGGACTTATTTTCCCTATGTTCATCCTTGCTGTGGACTTACTTTCCCTATGTTCAGCATTGGTGTGGGTTTCTTTTCCCTATGTTCATCCTCAGTGTGGACTTACTTTCCCTATGTTCATCCTCAGTGTGGACTTATTTTCCCTATGTTCATCCTCAGTGTGGACTTATTTTCCCTATGTTCAGCCTTGGTGTGGACTTACTTTCCCTATGTTCAGCATTGGTGTGGGTTTCTTTTCCCTATGTTCATCCTCAGTGTGGACTTATTTTCCCTATGTTCAGCCTTGGCGTGAACTTATTTTCCCTATGTTCATCCTCAGTGTGGACTTACTTTCCCTATGTTCATCCTCAGTGTGGACTTATTTTCCCTATGTTCATCCTCAGTGTGGACTTATTTTCCCTATGTTCAGCCTTGGTGTGGACTTACTTTCCCTATGTTCAGCATTGGTGTGGGTTTCTTTTCCCTATGTTCATCCTCAGTGTGGACTTATTTTCCCTATGTTCAGCCTTGGCGTGAACTTATTTTCCCTATGTTCATCTTCAGTGTGGACTTACTTTCCCTATGTTCAGCCTTGGTGTGGATTTCTTTTCCCTATGTTCAGTCTCGGTGTGGACTTATTTTCCCTATGTTCATCTTCGGTGTGGACTTATTTTCCCTATGTTCATCCTCAGTGTGGACTTATTTTCCCTATGTTCATCCTTGGTGTGGACTTACTTTCCCTATGTTCAGCATTGGTGTGGGTTTCTTTTCCCTATGTTCATCCTCAGTGTGGACTTACTTTCCCTATGTTCATCCTCAGTGTGGACTTATTTTCCCTATGTTCATCCTCAGTGTGGACTTATTTTCCCTATGTTCATCTTCGGTATGGACTTATTTTCCCTATGTTCAGCCTTGGTGTGGACTTATTTTCCCTATGTTCATCCTCAGTATGGATTTCTTTTCCCTATGTTCAGCCTTGGTGTGGATTTCTTTTACCTATGTTCATCCTCGTTGTGGATTTCTTTTCCCTATGTTCAGCCTCAGTTTGGCTTTTATTGCAATATGTGTCTGAGATAGGAAAATCTGAATATAAGGAACTGAAGAAAATATCCAAGCACTTGGAGAAAGACTATACAGAGTGACAGCAAACTTGTTTGACTCCCATCTTGTGATCAGTGGGGGCCCCAGCAATGAATAAGGAGTACGTTGTTATGATGGGACATCCTCTTTAAAGTCTTAGAGAAACCCTTAAAATTCTTCCTCTCTATAACAGTGAAGATATGTAATACTAAAATAGTCACATGATGAATATTTACAGACATCATCCTAGGGCAGCATGGTGGCTCAGGGATTAGCACTAGGGCCCTCGGAATTTGTATGTTCTCCCTGTGTTTGCATGGGTTTCCTCCCACGCTACGACGTACTGATAGGGAATGTAGATTGTGAACCCTATATGGGACAGTGTTGAGAATATCTGTAAAGCGCTGCGGAATATGATGGAGTTATATAAGTAAATAAACTTTCTCGATACAACAGAATTAAAAATCATCCTGTTTCCTGAAGACAATAGAGACTATTTTTCCGCAGGATAACGATATGTACTATACAGCATATATTCATTTTCATTTGCCTCACATTGAGGATTGCCCTCCATACCTGACACGATATACAGTCATATGAAAAAGTTTGGGCACCCCTATTAATCTTAATCATTTTTAGTTCTAAATATTTGGGTGTTTGCAACAGCCATTTCAATTTGATATATCTAATAACTGATGGACACAGTAATATTTCAGGATTGAAATGAGGTTTATTGTACTAACAGAAAATGTGCAATATGCATTAAACCAAAATTTGACCGGAGCAAAAGTATGGGCACCTCAACAGAAAAGTGACATTAATATTTAGTAGATCCTCCTTTTGCAAAAATAACAGCCTCTAGTCGCTTCCTGTAGCTTTTAATCAGTTCCTGGATCCTGGATGAAGGTATTTTTGACAATTCCTCTTTACAAAACAATTCCAGTTCAGTTAAGTTTGATGGTCGCCGAGCATGGACAGCCCGCTTCAAATTATCCCACAGATGTTCAATGATATTCAGGTCTGGGGACTGGGATGGCCATTCCAGAACATTGTAATTGTTCCTCTGCATGAATGCCTGAGTAGATTTGGAGCTGTGTTTTGGATCATTGTCCTGCTGAAATATCCATCCCCGGCGTAACTTCAAATTCGTCACTGATTCTTGTACATTATTCTCAAGAATCTGCTGATACTGAGTTGAATCCATGCGACCCTCAACTTTAACAAGATTCCCGGTGCCGGCATTGGCCACTCAGCCCCAAAGCATGATGGAACCTCCACCAAATTTTACAGTGGGTAGCAAGTGTTTTTCTTGGAATGCTGTGTTTTTTTGACGCCATGCATAACGCCTTTTTGTATGACCAAACAACTCAATCTTTGTTTCATCAGTCCAAAGGACCTTCTTCCAAAATGAAGCTGGCTTGTCCAAATGTGCTTTTGCATACCTCAGGCGACTCTGTTTGTGGCGTGCTTTCAGAAACGGCTTCTTTCGCATCACTCTCCCATACAGCTTCTCCTTGTGCAAAGTGTGCTGTATTGTTGACCGATGCACAATGACACCATCTGCAGCAAGATGATGCTGCAGCTCTTTGGAGGTGGTCTGTGGATTGTCCTTGACTGTTCTCACCATTCTTCTTCTCTGCCTTTCTGATATTTTTCTTGGCCTGCCACTTCTGGGCTTAACAAGAACTGTCCCTGTGGTCTTCCATTTCCTTACTATGTTCCTCACAGTGGAAACTGACAGGTTAAATCTCTGAGACAACTTTTTGTATCCTTCCCCTGAACAACTATGTTGAACAATCTTTGTTTTCAGATCATTTGAGAGTTGTTTTGAGGAGCCCATGATGTCACGCTTCAGAGGAGATTCAAATAGGAGAACAACTTGCAATTGGCCACCTTAAATACCTTTTCTCATGATTGGATACACCTGGCTATGAAGTTCAAAGCTCAGTGAGGTTACAAAACCAATTTTGTGCTTCAGTAAGTCAGTAAAAAGTAGTTAGGAGTATTCAAATCAATAAAATGATAAGGGTACCCAAATTTTTGCACCGGTCAAATTTTGGTTTAATGCATATTGCACATTTTCTGTTAGTACAATAAACCTCATTTCAATCCTGAAATATTACTGTGTCCATCAGTTATTAGATATATCAAATTGAAATGGCTGTTGCAAACACCCAAATATTTAGAACTAAAAATGATTAAGATTAATAGGGGTGCCCAAACTTTTTCATATGACTGTATATTTAAATTTCAGATCAAAAACAGCGGCCTAAAAGCTCAAAGCAAAATGTAGTTGAATTAATTTGAATGTGTTATCGTCCCAAAAAATTTCATATAAAAATGACTTGAAAAGTTAGGTAGAAGTAAAAACTAGCAAATATATTTAAATTTGAGACAGATTTAACTATATAGTTGTGAAATTGTTATGCACCAGAGTAGCAAAACATGGTTCTGTAATGGGGCTCAGTCTGAAGTTTGCCATAACGTGACCCAGTAGGGCAAAAGAGGAAAGAAGATGCCTGGGAACAAACACAAGACACCATATGGGAGCCCAAGAGCGGTGATGGAAGGTGAATATGACTGTTTATTATTTTTACACTTCTCCCCTGGTCTTCCAAGTAATATATTCTGTGCTCTGTAGAGACCCTAGATCTAGAATTTAAGAACAGTACAAACCTAATAAGTTTGGTCCAAAGCAAAACCGGTGGGTGATCCTTGCAAATATTCATTAAATGTTACAGACTGCTATATCTATGTTTATAAGATGGAATGTAAATTTCACAACTTAAAGGAGACTTTCGGAACTTATATATTGATGACTAGAGATGAGCAAAGTATTAAAAAATTCGAGTCGGCAACTTCGCCGAATTTTGCGACATGATTCTATTCGATCCAAATTAATTCACGGCGAATAAACAGCTATTTCCTGTCTGCATAGAGCCGGGGTGGGCGGCAAAATGGCGGAAGCCCTTGGATGCCGTGGTCATGACTTTCTCTTTCTCTCCATCTCTCCAGCATGGTCAACTTTTATTCATGTGGAAGGATCTGCTAACAAGCAAAGACACGCCTACCCAATCACGTCACTAGAGAACATCATGTAACCGTCTGATGTCAAAAGGTCCTTACTAAATATTCGTTACCGCGAAGCATCAGGAAATCCATATTCCATGTGAATCGAATATTTCCTAAAATTCGGATTGAATTCCACTTCTGCCGCTTCGATTCGCTCATTTCTATTGATGATCTATCCTTATGATGGGTCATCAACATGTGATCGATTGGGGTCCGACACCTACGACCCCCACCAAACAGCTGTTTCAAGAGGTTCATGACCACTGTGGCTTCTTCCCTGTGGTGATGACTTCATATTAATCAGTCCCATGGCACAGCAGCAGCTCAGTCCCATTCAAGTGAATGCTAGGCAATGTGCTTGGTATTCAGTAGGAGAGGCCACAGAACCTGCCCAAACAAAGAAGTCTCTTTAACCAGCTGATTTGTGTGGATCCTGGATATTTATCAATATATAATTCCTAAAAACCTGTTTAGGCTAAGGCCCCACGTATCGAAAGAAGGATAAAAGACGCTGCGGAAAAAAACGAAATTGCATCAAGATTTTTTCTGTAGCATTTTTCATCGAGTTTTTGCAGTGTTTTTCTCTGTATTTTTTTCTTCCCCTATTAAATATATAAAATGCTTTTGATTTCGCAACAAAAATTAACACACTGCAAGTTTTTTTCGAATACGCAACTTTTCTGCAGATTTTTTATTCCCACAATGTGTGGATTAAATTAACCAAAATCTCATTTGCTTGCTGGTACTTTAAGTCACCATTCTTGCTGCAATGTGGAGCCTTAGTCTGAAGAGTTAAGTTAAAGTTAGGTGGAAACACCATGCACCCCCAAATCAGTTGGTATTATTAGTAAATAGGGAAGATATTTAAAAAAAATAAAATAAACCTAAATTTTGTAAATTTCATATGTCCACGGTGCCCTCTTCCTCTAGGAGCCCCATAGTGGCTGCATGGATTGCCTCTATAGCACTAATGTCATTCCACCACACATACGGTATACACATATTTTTTTTTGCAACCTTTTGCTATTTTGGATTCAATTTCAAGTGGAGCCAACAAGTAATTTTGAAACTTCTCGAGTAGACTTGATAAACCTTTCTTATTTGTATTTTTGTGCTTCTTGTGTAGTGTAAGAGGAGATGATTAAAAAAAACAAAACTCTTTGCTTCTATAGCCCGTAGAAATTTACAATCTTCTTAAGTCAGTCTTGCAATTTACCTGGAAGACTCTCCAATCCTCCGAAAATGACTAGACAGATGGGAGGCAGGGAAGTCTTTTATTTTAAAAAGCGACTTGGACAGAATTTAATAAAACTGCTGCTTAAAGCTTTTAAAGCAGGAGAAGGAGCAGGAGCAGATATCCTTTCTTTTCCTTTGACAAGTTAATTTATAAAGTTTATGAATTGTCACATACAGCAGCAGATGACACCATTCAGCTCAAAACCACAGTGAAAGCATAGCATCTTAAGCCAATATTGTTCAAAATCATTCAAAGTTCTTTTTTTGTATGAAAAGCAAATTACATGCTGAGTACATGCTGTTCATATCCATTTTATCCAAAACTGATGTTGAATTAAATAGTAACACATCAAAGGCAGAATTCCAAATCACCTAGAAATCTACCATATTGCTCGAGGCTTGAATCTAATCTTTACCCCTTAAAGTCAATGTCCACCTTCGAACACATTTTTAATCTAATATAATTTAATAACAATAAGTGCTTTTTTTCCTAATACAAAAAAAATTAAAAATACCCTACATCAACATAGAGTTAAGGGGAGTCTGTCACTGGAGAGAAGTATATCAATCCCGGTGTACAGATAGATAGGTTAGGGTCATCTGATTCAAAGTGTGTTTTCCCCTTGTGAATCGGTGCCTCCATTGCCGAGATATGGCTGTTTTTGTCAATATGCAAAGGAGATTTTTGGAGCAACAGAGGTGTTGCTGTGATGGCCTCATTGTTTCAAATGCTCTTTTCCATATTGACAAAGATATGGTATCTATGGTACCAATAGACAAGGAGAGAAAAAAAAGTTTGATTCTGATGACTAACCAAAGACTATTGTGGAGCTGGGATAACATGCTGGGTCCGGTGACAGACTCCCTTTAAAGGAATTGTCCAAACAATATTAATTTACAACATAAACACATTTCTAATATACTGTTATTACATGACTTTTCAACTCTCTATTCTTCATAGCAAGCTTCTCGAGCTATTCGACTCAAATTTTCCAAAAGCTTCAGGTCTGACCCAAACCTGAAACCTTTTGGGGTTTGACACTATTATAATCATCTTGCCTCACCACCCCTGGCCATTCTCCTAACTTTTAGTGGTCCCTTGGTATCCTCTTTAAGCCTCCTGGTTGATGTCATATGCCCAGGGGTCACAGCCAAGGCCTGTGATTGAGGTTCAGTGGTCACATGGGGCATGCAAACATCGTGACACTTACAGTCACATTTGGCAATGGGTAATCATGTTACCTTTCCCTGGACCTCCACTTATTGAGCTATGTGGTCTGAACAGACTCCGAGTATAATAACAGTACAAGCTCACAAATATTCTGCAAAACAAAAATTAGGAGGTTTGCCCATCTCTACGACTTTGGAGGAAATGCCTTCCTTTTCGGTGTCACCTCCTAGAACTCATAGAAAGATGTCTCTTGAAATATTTCAGATAATTTTTAAAGGAAAACTCTACTTGGTTTTGAACCCCATACTATGGTATATAAGGCAACATCAGCAGTGAAATGAGCCCACCTTTCAGTAGAGATGTTTTTCTGAGCCCAAAAGTGTCAATTGCAAGGTTCTTCTATATACCTGTACTTTGTGCCTGTAAAATAGAAAAATTTAATTATCACGATTGGCCTTGGATCGAAGAGCCAACAGAGACATGTCATAAATGCACTGGAACATCTCCTGAACACTTTCCGAGTGCTGGGAGTAGGGATGAACAAGCCAAATTCATTAAGAATTTTCCAAAAATTTCTGGGGTTCGCCAACCATGAATCACTTTTTATTCTCTGGGCACTCTCCAGGTCCCAAATCAAAATAAGCAAATCCCCAGGGAAGAAGAGTAAATATAATAAAAAGTCTTAATGTCAAGACACCCCATTTGACATTTGAGGCCCAATCACAGGCTGTAGTATTTCCTGGCAGCCACTGAAATCATTAAGAAAGCCAGAAGAAGCCTACAGAAGGACAGGTAGACACCGTCACAGAGCCCAGGAGAGATGAGTAAACCAGTTTTTTTGTGTTTACTTGCCTCCCCTTGACCTCCTTTTCTTATACTCTGGAGAACAAGGCGGGTGAACCCGTGAATGCTTGGCAAAACTAAACTCAAGAGGTTTGCTGAACTCTAGCTGTGAGGTGAAGGTCTCTTGACAGAGAAGGGATTGGGAGACGTTCTTCCTGTGTCAGAGAAAACTAAAAAGAAGGGACAAAAAGTTGTGTAGGATGTTGACATTTTTAATGACAGCATAATAGAAAAGTGTTTATATTGCAAAAAATGTAAAGCTTTTATTAGCATATTATGATATTGTATTGAACTGGTTTCAAGGCTAATTAGAATCTTTAAAGTGTATCTCTCTTCAGACCCAAGAGTATAATAGGTGGAATCCCAAGGGGGGTGACAAAATAAAAAAAACACTTAAACTCACCTTCTATTGCCTCTTTTGAGCTTCCTCTCGGCGTCGGCGCTCTCCTGTGATGTCATGTGCCTGTGGTCATCGCTCAGCTCTGTGATTGGGCCTGAGTGGTGACATGGGCACGCTGAGAGTCATGATGTCAGAGTATTTCATGTCTGGTACTATCCAAACAAGTTCACACCAAAACGAAACATGGGACAAAACAGATCTTCAGAGGTTCACACATCTTTAGTCAAAAGATCTCTCTCAGTCACAGTGAGCTTTCTCACTCACAGTGTCTTTTCAAGCAACCTCCACCCCTCCCCTCTCCATAGACTTCTAAGTAATTATTTGATTTAACCTGATAAAATTAGAAAAGAACATATTTCTTTAGAAGATATATTGTAAAGGTTCTTATTTTTACCTGTACTATCGGTGGGAGATCAGTTGAGTGTGCATTTGAAGCCTTATGATACCTGAAGGTAACCTCTGATCGAGTCACTTTCTGAAAGTCTTTTTTCGACTTTTAATCAATTTTATTAGTCTTTAGGGGTACATGTATTATTGCAGGCATCTACGAACTGTTACACCTTTAATATGAAATCTCATATGTGAGATGTAAAGCCTCAGGAGTTGTAAGTAATAAAAGCCTCTGAAAGAACACTAAAATAATTTATTGGGGAAAAAGATACCAAAAAATTCAGCTCCTTATATGATCTATTTATACCATAAAAGAATCTTAGAAGGCAATAAACCTTTAAGGGACAAAGATAATAGAAGGGGAATGACTGACAACCATTGGATCTCAACCATATATAGAAAAGCCAGCACTCTGGATGTGCAGCTTTGATAGCAATGGTTTTAGTAACTAATAACATATAATAAAAGATTTAAAAAAAAATGTGTGTGTGTGTGTGTGTGTGTGTGTGTGTGTATATATATATATATATATATATATATATATATATATATATATATATATGTGTGTGTGTGTGTTTGAGTGTGTGTGTGTGTGTGTGTGTATATACATGTAACATTTGTTAGCATTGTTGCCTTGCAGTCCTGGGTTCCAAACCAGCCAAGGACAACATCTGCAAGGAGTTTGTATCATCTCCCTGTGTTTGCATGGGTCATAGGAAATTTTTTTAAAGCTTTATCGCAATAATTTGTGCCAGCAAATTTTTAAAAGTTTTAGCAGGAGCAGCCTGTCAACTCAAATGAATTGGGGGACAACGGCTTCCTCCACCTGCTACCTTTACACCCACTATAATTATACCCATGGCTACTAAGGATTCTTATATAGATTGTGTACACTCACGTGTATTACGTTTTTCATCTTTAGGGGTCCAACCTCCAATGCAGGGATTCTGGTCTCCTCGGCTAGAGACAATATCCACAGACAAACAAAAAAGAATGGAATCCAGCTATCCAAGAAGGGATCCAAAAATTTAAAACTTGACTTTTAATTATTCCATACAAGAAGGAATTTGTGTACAAACATTAGTCAGGGAAAAAAAAATCCATCTGTTTTTCTGACGCAAAGTCCCTTACTCATTTTTTATCTATCTATCCATCTATCTATCTCCATAATACAAAATCTATCTATCTATCTATCTATCTATCTATCTATCTATCTACATATAGTGTCTATCTATATATCTATTTACAAATACATCTATTTATCTTCTCCATATACAGCATCTTTCTATCTACCTATATAGGCTTGAGAAAGGATCCTGTTGTTGACCTAAATGTCACCTAAGGGATAAAGATTCACTATTGCATTTTTTATATTCCTTTTTCCTTTGATTATTTATGTGGGAGCTATAACTTGATACCCTTTAACTCCACCCATCAAATTTAGGAGGGTTATTTGTAAAGGACTTGTCTTTAGTACTATCTAATCTATCTATCTATCTATCTATCTATCTATCTATCTATCTATCATCTCCATATACAGTATCTATTTATCTATCTATCTATCTATCTATCTATCTATCTATCTATCTATATATCTCACATCTCTATTGCCTTCCTACTAGCTACCTATAAAGAGAAAATCAAAAACTCAAACCACATTTAATATTACGAGTGACTAATACGGTGGAAAGCAGACAGAAACTAATCCGCCAGAAAGCCATTGGTTTATATAACCATTTATGAAATTATAAATTAAGTAATAAAGAGGGAAAAAAGTCTTGAGAACTCTGATCAACAATGGTGCAATGTTCATAATAATGTGACGCCTGACTAAGACTTTCATAAATCTTGCCTTAAATAATTTCTCATATAATCCAATCTTATTATAAACAATCCCAGCATGACAAGAACGTTAAGAGCGAGGAATAAATAATTCTATTTTCTGACAAGTCCCCATACAATCTAGCACAAATGCTAATGTATACATTTTAGAAAGGAGCGGTAATTATAATGCTAGACTTATCTTTGGTAATAAGTGAAAGGCAAATCATTACATATTGCACAAAGCTGCTTAGGATGGCATTTTTAGCTATGTGTATTATTTTTGCAATTGAAAAGGGATGTTCATTTAAGCGGCGCCCATCAATCTCAAGAAATTGAAGAGGAAAAATGTGCTCTGCAAAATGTGCAACTCATCACAGACTACAAATACAGGCCTGACAGTATCGAGCAGACACCTCAAAGCCTTTTTACAGAAAAAACTTAAAACTCAACATTTTTTTACAAAAATGTAATGCTTGTACCCTTGAACGTTAATATGAATCCTGTCCGAGACCTTAGTGGCCCCTGCACAAAACGTCCCACTGATACCGCCATATAGTGCTAACATATACTAGCACCACAACGCGAAAATAGCAATAATTGTTTTGTTTTCTGTGCCAGCCTTGCCACTCTCCCGAAAAGGGAGTGGGCCAGATTTTTTGTAATTTATGCCAGAAATAATGTGGGAAATATACGCCAGCTATGAGGAAATGAGGAGGTGTGCTCCTTATCATAAATGAGGCCCACACTCAGCTGGCTTATGGGTTATAAAGATTGGCATTAATAACCTCAATCTTAATAAATCTCCCCCAATCTTTCTGACTTTTGCTGTGAGACGCAATGATTTCTATGTATGCCCACGACTGGATACAGATGGCCTGTCCTTAAGATAAATCATTAATATCTGATCAGTAAGGGTAGGATTAGAATCCCCACTGACCAGCTGATATCTGAATAGTGTAATAGGCCAAAAGCAGTGCACATTGTAGCGAGGGCGACTGTGCAGCACTATTGCAACTCAGCTCCCATTTCCCTACTGGGTGGCCATAAACAGGATATATATCAGCATATCAAGTTGTTTTTAGAAAAGCTGCTCATCTTTTGACACACATATCTGAACATGTCCTGTCCAGGTAAGGAAACATAATTAACAATGCATCAGATAGGAGCTTTTGAGGACGGTACAATTTATTTTTTAAAAAACATTGTGCTGTTTTTAAATTTCATTGTACGACAATAGATGTTGTCAGTCTTTAGGTGCTGCGAGGTCAGATGAGTGCTCATCTTTACTGTAACAGCTTACTAAATGTAGGTCATCTCTGTAGTATGAAAGAATCCATACAGATAAAAACCCGATATTTTTAGAGCAATTCACTTACAGCAATGTGAAGATATAAGATGTTTTTCTGTTTTTGTTTTTTCCCTTTTTTATTAGCAGTGCCGTCTGTGCATTTGTCCTTCTATAAAACACTTTTTATGTGATTTCCTTCTTTTGATACCAGTTTATACGTCATCTGAGTTAGCTTTACAAGTCCTTTTCTAAAGACATTAAAACTGCTTTGGGGCCATAAAGCTAAATGTTTGCTCATCTTATCTCTATATACAACTTGTCTAATATCTAAGTAAAAAATGATGTGGCTGAGAAAAAGGATATAGATTGTCCAAAAAAACTTCCAAAATGCTGAAAATGTAAAAAGCTTGGTAGAAAAGTATTATAAATCATACCTGTGACTATTATTATTACAGTATAACCCTATAAAATATGTATTTCATATCTATTACATATACTGTAGGTATATTCTTCAAAGCTGTATATATTATTTTATATAAGTGGCATATTCTATATTTAAGATGGTTGTTTACTTAGTAGAGTTAGTAGTGAACCTCAAGAGATTCATTTTAGAAATTTTTGAGGTTCGCCATGAAGATTTGTATCGGACTGAACTTGTTTGGTCAAAACCAAAAGTCTTTTTAGGCCCCAAAGTATAATAATTGGAGGCCAGGGAGGTTGCGTAAAAATAATTTTAAAAAACCCTTATATTCACCTTTCCTGGACACTGCCACAGTGTCCGTTCTTCTTCCCCAGGTGTCCTCTGTGTGTCGTCATTGGCCGCAGGACACCACTAAGTCCTGTGATTGGGTCTCACGTGGGGACTTCAACGACACTTTGATGATAAGTATCATAAAATCAACGACCTCCCCACTTGACAGCTGAGGCCCAATTAAAGGCCTCATTGGTGATCCGGGGGTCAGTGGTGTCAAGAAAATGGCCAGAGCACACCAAGGAAGCCCAGAGAAGAATATTGAATACCAAGATGAATCCAGGAAAGGTAGTTTTAGGTCTTTTTATTTTTTTTTTTGCCCCCTTCCTGACCTCCAATTATTATATTCTGGGATCTGAAGAGACCCCAGAGTATAATCATTGGTTTATGTCAAACCTCCAAAATTTTATGTTTGTCCAAACCAGAAAAGTCTCATAGTGATTTTGATTTGTTACAAACTGGTTGCTCATCTTTAGTTAAAAGATATAAAATGCACCTCTTACCAGCTCAGCCCTTTCCAGGATTATTGACCTTGTGTGGTTTATCGTAGTGCCCCATTTGAGGATGGCACAGTAATTTAGACAAGGCATGTTAGCAGAAACAGTTGTTTTACTCAGTCCATGTGGTTACAAGGTAGCAGGCTTAGTAATTACAGGATTTTTGGTGGTTATAGGCTTGTCAGTTACATGTTCTTATAGTGGCACTGCTTCTTGCTTTTTCTCACTTTTGGCACAGCTTAGCACAACAAAACACAATCCTTGTATATAACTCAGTCTAGTAGTTGCTGCTAGCAATAGCACATACAGTAGCTCACATTTTATTATAGTCTACTAGTGTGGCAGCAATCTCACACAGCAAACCATTGACTGTCTCCAGCAGCAGAGTGGTAACACAATGGGTGGCCACCCAAAGGCACAAATAGGATACTTAGCATATTCCTTTGTATTAATTTATCACAAGATCATTTTTCTTTTTGAAAAATTGCTCAACTTGTGATGTTGGGGCATGTCCATGTCCATTATTGCCCTCCTCTTTCCGGTGCTGTGCCAATTGATAACATATCCTCAATTGCTGAGAGCCTATATAGCTATTTCCATTCATTGCCACCCCAAGATATTATGTCCACATCAGGATGTTGCCAAATAAGAGTGTACACAGATTGTACTCCCTTGTGACCGGTGATGCAGCTTGTGCAAACAACGCATATGATTGCTGCCCAGCAACCATCTACAACAGAGTATATCATACAAATACCTTAGGCATTATATCAACTCTTTGAACATAAAAATTCAGCAGTACATAAATTAGAATAGTACATAAATATTGTGTATTGTACATAGGTAGCAACATAGCATAGACAACATAAAGATATAGTGAGCTTTAACTTTACACATAACACAGTTGCAGCAAACTTTGAATTGACTTTTTCAATGTCTTCTAAATGACTTTTCTTGTGAATTATCATGCTGCATGAAGTTATCAGATTCAAGGTAAAATTTGCAACAATGAAAAAGGAGTTATGGATAGTTATAGAGAGTAACACTGACAGTTAATGGTAAACTCTAGATATTATTGCTTGTGCTGGAATATGGATCAGCACTGTGGAAGTAAATTTGTCATTGGTATGCAGGTGCATCCTTCCTTAAGTGTCTTCTTGGATGGTGTATCACAAGTTAAGCAGCATTTCTTAAAACAACATAATTTTGTGATTATATAATGATATAACTATCCTATATGTGACCACCCAATGGAGGAAGAGGGGAAGGGGATCAAGGTGTGAAGACTTTTCCCAGGTCATGATATTGTGTTGAATGGGGTTCATGAGAAATGTGAGTCTTTAACCAAACTGGAGATCAGTTATGTGAGGTCATATCTGTATATGCATAACTATGGGATGTTGGTGATGACCTAAGGATGAAGGCACTAACTTCACAGCCAACAAACCACCATGAATTATATACTGTATGTGTATGTGGGTTTATATGAAGCTGCTAAACAAATAGTTTAGCCTTTCCAATATAGAACCAGTCTGATCCAAAGCTTTACAGATTATTAAACTTTTTACTGAGTTCGCTTCACAATACCCACATTTTTAGGACCTTTCAGATGAGTGTGTATCATACAATTTTAATGGCTATTATGCAGTCTAAGGGGATGTTCACACTACCATTATAAATGTCAATTGCTGTTATACTCTATAAAATTAGTGCAATGAACTTTAATGGCAATAGAGTGACTGACACAGATGGAGCCACCTGCATCTGTGTTCGCTCCCATTCAATGTAATGAAAGACCGAAGACTGAAGCTTTCTTCCATCATGTTTTTTTTTACTCTGGTAAGAGGAGAAAAAGTCTTGTATTAGAAAAGTAAACAAGCATGACTTAGTAACCGCCATTTTATTTTTATTTTTGTTATTGTGTCAAGGGGTATGTGTAGAACATATTTGTGGCATACTTTATTAACCTATCAAACTTCCTTTTAATATAAAACAGGCTGTAAAGTTCTCATTTCCATTTGCAACGCTCTAACAAAGCATTTTTTAGGGAGACTGTCCATACACCTGTACTCAATGCACTATGTAGAGCTGAACCAAAGGGGGATAGTCATTTAAAATGGCTGTATCTCTGGTTTATACCACCTAGAGAATTGGTTCTGGTGTCACAAGAAGACTGAGATTTTGCTGAAGTACAGAAGTACTAGCAATAAAAGAATTAGAGGTATCTTTAGTTAAAAGCTCAGCCGGGAATGTGATTTTATATGCACCATGAACTATTGCATATTAATTTCAATTTCCCAACTGTGTTTTTAACTAGTGATATCTCAGGCTATGTTATAGCTAGTACTTAAACCGAAGATACAACCATTTGAAATGACCTTTGGTAAATGCATAAGCTCTGCATAGTCATAATACAAATGTGTATGGACTTTCCCTAGTAACAGCTTAGTTACATGATTGCTAAGGAGACTGTTACAGCTTGTTTTCAAATAAAAAGGAAGTTAGATAGGTTAATAGAGTAGATTACAAAAAAGATCACCAAACACCCCCCTAAAAAAAGTGAGTTATACTTTAAGATGTCTTCTGTCATGTTTTATACATTAAAGTGAATGCAGATGGACAGTGTTCCATCTGCATCAGTGCATTAAACCCTTTAAAGTCCATTTCTCTCCTCCTATAATGGATGAGCGCAACGGATATTAATAACAGTAGTGTTAACCTACCCTAATCCTGAAATACTGTTCACAGACTCATTGCAATCAATGGGGCCATATAGTCTTCCATTTTTCATATGGACTCTAGGTACTCGGGGGAAAAAACAAAACATGAAATAATATACGATTCTAATCTGTTTTCCTGACTCAGAAAAGGATATTATTCTCTGCCCTGGATCAGGCATCTGAAAGGGTCCTAGTACTGTATGTATGGTCATCATTGTCAGAAATTCAGACATATACAGTACATACAAGGAAAATTCATGTATAGTCCTGGTTTGCTAAATACAACCTACATATTCAGCCCATTGCTTAACAGCAGGCTCTTAGTATGTAGGTGATAATACCGATGCATCTATGCTTTGTTGGAAGTGGCATTGTCACATATTGAAGACATTCCACCATTCTTTCTATACTCAGAATCTCAGTGATATCTGCTTGAGTTAGGAATTCAAGGCAAAGCACAACTTACTTTCATTGTTCCTTCATCCCTATAGTTACCTTCTTAGCTGTGATGGCATTGTTATTCCCATATTGTATATATACTAGGAAAAATAGAGTGGAACCATACTGTTCCTGGAAGATAAGTCAATGCGCGTGACCAAATCAATTCCTTTCTTGTAATATTGATTACTTAGTATCCAATCAGAGAACAGAAACTAACCAATAAACAAGTAATAAAAAGACAATTAAAAATTAACAATGCTGAACAAATGCTGTAATAAAGGACCTCATAAAGAAAAACCCCAATCATTTATAGGCCAAGGTCTATAAAAGTCCATAAATGTTCAAAATGCCCAAGGTATACTACAGAAGTACATGTCATCAATAAAGGAGTCAATGTAAAGTCTACCGAACTCTACAGTTTCAACAGGACCAGTAAACTATCTAATGTGTATGGGGCACCCTTTTTTAAGGCTAGGTTCACACTTGCGCTATGCTGTCTGTCATTTATATCCACCGTGGGACCCAAACGATGGAGAGCCCGCACACTACAACAGTGGTTACCCGCAAACACCCACGGATCCCATAGGCTATAATAGGACGTGCAGGACTTTTCTCTCCACCAATTTTCAGCAGAATCTGCAACAGATTCTCTTACAGAGACTCCGATGCAGATGTGAACAGAGCCTAACTTGTCCAGCACTGTAACTACACAGCAGATACAGGCGGAAGCAGATGACTGTCTATTGCGTAATGGATATACTGTGTTACTGTATCATTTGAATGAGAGTTGCACGGGCCATTCTACAATGAATGAATCTGCATGCTTCTGACTACATCCGCTGTGTAGCTTCAGTGCCAAGAACTGCTGTGAACAGCAGATCAGTGGGGTTGCTGAGAATCGAACCCCCACCATTCTGATATTGAAAACCTATTCTTCATCATGGTCTACTATGCAGGGATGATACATAAAATGCTTAGTATTTTCTTTCCTAGCCACATAAGAGGAAGGGATGTAGAACATTATGATCAATGCACTTTAGCAATCATTTACTTCTTTCATTAGCCAGTCTAGACTGCAAGTTCTTGGGAAAGACAAACATGTATTATGGCAATTCTCATTACAGGCTACAGTGATCACAGGCTAACATTAAAACAGTCTATGAAGAAGAGCAATTTTACTATTTTACTTTAGTCCCTTTTTTAATCATTAATTCGACATTGCAGGAAATAACATAGACAGGCCAAAGTTACAATAGATTCACAAGAAAAACAGAATAAAGATACCCAGACATCTTTCACTTTAGATTTCCCTTAGGTTGGCCGTATACATTAGATAGATTTCAGCCATCCACTCATTTGGCTGACAAGTACAATATCCCACCACCACCACCCTAACACTCTGTGCCCCATATATACAGGGAGGATTCACAAGTGGAAAACACTGTTTGATTCAGGTTACCCTAACCTATCTATCTGCCAGGATGGATTGATATGCTGGGCTCTGGTGACACTCCCTTTAATGTTTCAGCATACCAAGACATTTTGGACAATAGTATGCTTCCAATGAAAGTACAAAGCATTCAAACATTTACTGAAGATCAGGTAAATGACAGATTAAGGCTGTGCCAATAGGACAACCTCTGTCCATGTGCCATATTAGGGTGTAAATACATCCCCCTATATAACTAAACCACTTTAAAGAGTAACTCCTTCTACAAATCACAACCATGTACAACCCATTAATTATTCTCAGATAAGCCTTGTTGTTTTGTTCCTCTGTTATTCCTTCTGGAAAAGTAGAAATTAGGCCTAGTCTGCGTGGAGACTTTATAACAAAATAAATGAAAGGGGTTATGCCATTATAAATGTTTATCCTCTATCCACACGATAGAGGATAAATTGCTGGTTGGTAGGGGTCTCTGCAGTGAGACCCCCACTGATCCTGAGAATGGGGAATGTTTGACTCCCGATTGTTAATGCAGCTGCTGGGAAAACAGTTAAACCACTTGAGGAAACAGGGGCCCCACACTCCCCCCACATAGCTGAGCTCTGGAGGTTTCAGCTGTTGGGGCCACATTAATCATCTGGTCAGCAATGGGTTCTTATTTAGGAAAAGGTTAGATTGTATGCAACAACCCTTTTAGGTCCCATTCACATGGGAGAATCTGGGCAGGAAAATCCAGTCTGTACATTGGCCGGATTTCCTGGCCTGAATAGCCTACTAGGAGACTGGGACTCCTTCTATCACAGTGATCTATGATGCTGCCTTACCCACAGCTTCAATGTCCTGAACTGTATATAGTACCAACAGTAGAGAAGCATCATAAATCACTATGAGAGATGGAGTCCCGGTCTCCTGATTGGGTTTGAGCCTGGAAAACCAGCCGATTTATGGATATGAATAGAGCCTTGATGTGTTATGCCAAGTCTTGTAATTGATAACTACATCTACATATACAACAATTTTCATGAAATTATTAAAAGTTTTTCCAGTTATTTATAGCCAACTAAACTTTAACTTCATTATCCCCATTGAAAACTTGCTAATGCAGCAAAGACGTGATTGACATGTAGATTGTGACTATCCCCCATAAGTGTCATCCTAATGAGCTAATGTCCAACATGGCACATAACACCTCACTAATGATAATTATAATAAGATAATATCTGAAAGTATTTTTGGAAAAGTCTGTGGAAGAATATCACATTCTTGACAGATATTGATGGCACTGTCACTTGGGGAGAAGCTCTCTAAGCAGACCCTAGTGATGTGTAGGAAGCAATTTCAGAAATTATAATGTCATATAAGCCTTGTTTTCATAGGAACATTCTGGACTCCCTGGGTTCTTCTGACACTAAATAATCCCATCATGAAACAGAAATAACGTCACTTAACACAATACCCTTTTCTTTTGTACATAGGACCCCTGTTTGTACATGTAGAGCTCTACAAGGTGTTTCATTATAGGTGTCGCATCCAGCAGGCATTTGATTATAGTGTCCATCAAACAAGTACATGTGGCAGAAGACTCCTATTTATATAATATAGCAAGAGGTCCCCATAGAGTATAACTGGAATATGGAACAGGATTACATAGGCAAAAAGTCAGACGTAGACTGAGCAGGTGAAAATTCAACAAGATTCTTTACTGGGAAACTCTCTTGGAAGCAATGAGTAAATCAGTTACAGAGACTCTCAACTGTATAAAGGCAAAGTTTCTCGATTTCCCTCACTTTCTAAGAGAAGGAAAGAAAACAAGGCGCTGAAACTCTTCTTCAGGGAATCCCGTTCACTAGAAAGAGAGCGATGGGCCTCTGGTTCTTCAAGGTTTTTGACCTTGCAGCTGGATTAACAACAGGAGTCAAACACCCCCATTCTCAGAATCAGTGGGGGTCTCATCGCTGAGACCCCTATCAACCAGCAATTTATCCTCTATCGTGTGGATAAAGGATAAATATTTTTATTGGCATAACCCCTTTAATTTATTTTGTTACAAAAGTCTCCATGCAGGCTCTGTCTATTACCTACTTTTCCAGAAGGAATAACAGAGGAACAAAACAACACAGAGTTTTAGACCAAGATGCTCCAACTGTTTTATGCGTTCTACAGGCATTTAACAGGCAAGTCAGATTATGTGACAGGTCCTTTGAATTTAGTGACTCATGGGTGATGTCGCCTCCAATTCTTTTCTTTTATTTTTCGGTCTAGAACACATTGACAATTTTCTGCTGATGACTGAGTTATCTATAACCTCTTCTTCCTGCAGCCATTCTTAGCCTGCAGAACAACGTATATAAATTCAGATCCCAGACTAAGATGCTAAAGTTAATTTAGAACCCAGATCACATCCCTAAATAAAATCACACTAGACCAGACAGAAATTAATTCATACTCCATACCAGACCCCTAAATAAATTCGGACCCTTGACTAGTTCCCAAAATTAATTCAGACCTCAGAATAGATCAGTTAGGCTAAGTTCACATCTGCACCAGAGTCTCTGTTGGTGACTCCGCCACAGAAACTGCCAGAAATTGGCGGATAGAAAAGTCCTGCATGGAAGGCTTTTCTCTCCGCAGGTTTCAGCATAAAACTGGTGGACACATGAAGGACACTCAGTCTATGGGGACCGCCGGTGTCCACAGGTAACTGTTGTTTTAGTGGTCCCCTAGTGGACCCAAAAGACAGAGACCCATGTGCAGATATGAACCTAGCCTAAATCAATGTAGACCACAAATTAGACATCTTAATGAATGAAGACCCCAGACTAGACCATTCTACAATATACACTTTTCCTTTTCAGTCCCTGGCTGCTCTTCAGCTACAAACATTGCAATAAGTGTGATTAATACTACCTGGTTACTAAATAAAAAGGGTTTTCTTGGGTTAGACATGGTGATCAGTAGAATTCTGAATACCATCATGTCCAATCCACTATAACCATGACTGTAACCAATGACTGCTACAACACTGGTGCCAAGACCACTTTGTTCTAGTGGTCAGGGGTATTGCATAAGTGATGCACTGGATATCCCAAGGATTTGCCATCAATATCTATCCAACCAACTAAAAGTCAATCTAGCATGCCATAGTCCTTAGATGTATAGTAGGCACTTTAGATTATTAAATACCATCTGAATATATACTCCTCTGACCTCATTGCACATACACATTACCAGACAAACTATTAAAAGTGAGAACATAGGTTTCAACTTTCCACCTCATATGCAAATTCACAAACCACATTGTTTTCAAGTAAAAGAAATTTACTTTGTACAAAAAAGAATGACAGATTGTTTTGCAATTCAAATAAAAAGCCAGTCTGCAATGTTACAGTGTCGGCTGAAAAACAGAGGTTGTAAAAACAATGTCAAGACAAATATTTCCCAGAATTACAAAGTTATGCACCATAATGCCTCAAGGACTAACACTGAACAGAATGTCTGGTTTTAGAGCCAATGTAAGAAGTAACATAAGTAACATAATACAGGTTGAAATTTATAGACTTTCCATGGATGTAAAAATTTTATATTTACTTATTTTTTATTCTTTGGGGAAAATGGCTTGTGCAGTCAGTCTGAATTAATCCCTTTACTTTCAAATAATGGCTTTATTGCTTCCAAAAAAGTTTCGAATGCATATCTCGCAGCCTTTTCACGTTGTCTAGATAACAATGTTTCATGGAATGAATCAAAGCCCTGGAGTTTCAGCGAACACCAGACTAGATTATTGTAATTGCAGCTCTTCAACTTCCACTGAATTGACCGAGTCCTCATCATGCCTGGATCTTATGAAATTAGGCTAAACTTGACTTACAGAGCCTTCCTGTTTCCTCTCTGATACACAGAGAACTGATGTAATTTATCAATCTTTATGTACAGTATAGGAGAAATTCTATTTCAAATTTTCTTTTAAAGGTTTATTTTCGAGATTTACAAAAATTTAGCAAAGAGCAGAGAATGGGAAAAAAAGCTCTATTCTTGCCACTTCCAACAGATGTTAGTAATGCCTAAATATTTCAGTAGAACATGTTGCTAGAACAATACCCCAAAATATATATTTTTTCAGATTCACTTTTGTTGAGTGACCTGGAAATAATGAAGGAAAAAGCCTATGCATTATATGTAGGGATTTCATTTATTTGTGGTTATTCACGACCTTAAAGGGGTTTTACAGTCTAAAAATATTGATGATGACGTATCCTAAAAATAGATCATCAATATCAGATCAGTGGGGCTTGGCAACCCCACCGATCAGCTGTTTCCAGCAGGTGATCCACAGAGAATGGAGCAGGAAGCAGACAGCTTCATGCTCAGTGCAGTGGCCAGACCAGGGTACATGTATTTGATGTACTAAAGAGACTTTAATAAATTTCTGCCAGTAAATGTCATTGTGCATTACATTCAGTATATGTTATGGAGTATTATTCTATTTGACGCGGTGTTCGATTTTTGACCATACAAGCAAGAAGAACGATAACTCATTTTGGGAATTAAAGGGATTTTCTCTTGCCACTAATCAAAAAGGTAGCATAGTGGGGGTGTTCTTTGGGTGGGGCCATTGCCCCACTAGATTTATTATGATTTATGCCAGTTTTCTGGCTTCACATCTATGCCAGTATAGAAGCACAGCCCACTGGAGGATGGGCTTGGTATATCATCAAGCCTATGAAGCCTACACCTTGTATGCCCAAGGCTCCACTACTGAGATTTTTACCAGGTAAAGTGATGTAATTGAGTCCATTTATAGCTTGAAATTGCCCAAAACATGCATGTAGAAACATATACATAAGTACTTGCTTCTCTTCAAGTCAATAAGTAGGTAGAGATGGATGTGGACAATGTGCCAGACAGCAATCTGATAAAACATCTTGTGAACTGAATATTTCCTTGTGCAACCTTGGTGTTTGGACTAGTAAATTCAGTCATATCTTGGAAATAAGATATTATTTTTTTTTACATTGTTATTTGACACCAGTGGATAAAATGGTAAAAAACAAGAATTTTAATAGGTCTCTTTTTAAAGAAAAAAATTCCCAGCTGTCCTTTCAGAAAATATCATCAGCTGATCGCTCTGTTCTCCAAGACATGGGTGCAATGGTGCTTGATTTTAATAACAGCTATGTTTTTTGCTATCCATGATTAAGTATGATTGTCATCTTTACGTAGCTGTGAAGAGGTTCTGGTGCTTTACAGAGAATTGCCTTTTTGTCTTGGCCCTATCTCAAGAACCTCACAAGTTATCCTCTTAGATATCACTATGCCTTGTCATAAGAGTAGGTGAAATTCCACTTTACAAATATAAAAGGGTGTAAAATTGGATCTTTTGTAGATTTCCTATACAGTCTGTCCACCTAGCTTATCTTTATTTTTGTTTATGGTGTTTATTCTGTTTTTATTGTAGATTGCAGGAAAGTAGAGGACAATAAATGCTTCAGAAATAATATTACTTTATATGATTGCTTTCAAGGAGGTTAACAGGATTGCTGGTTCAAACATGTTGCAATTCTTGATGGAATATAAAGAAAATTGGCCATCGGGAGGGCAGCGAGCAACAAGGACAAAATAGAATAAGAAGATCCTTATTAAGGTAAAGCTTTTATTCTTCATTCATTTTGATACAATTATAAAGATTTTAAACTTGGGCAAAAGGTTCCCCAGAGATCAGAGGAAAGAATATAAGGTCTTATTATGCAGAGGCGCGCTTACAATGAATGCACATATTTTCAGACTTTTCCCTTATTCACTTATATAGTCTATAGATCAATAAGAATAAAGCATGAGTAATGCGGATCTACTTTAAATTTTGCCCCGCGTTGCACATACAGTACGTTACAAGGTTTTAGGTTGAAGTGGAAAAAAATGCTGTAAAGTAAGAATGCTTTCAGAAAAAGAAGGGTTAATAGATTATTTTTGTCAATTAACTAAATAAAGTGAATGAACAAAAGCGAAATCTAAATCCCATCAATATTTGTTGTGAGCTTTGCCTTTGGAGGAGGAGTCCTGGAAGTGATGAGACGGCCCCCGCAGAGCCCTGATCTCAACATCATCCAGTCTGTCTAGGGTTACATGAAGAGACAGAAGGATTAGACAAGCCTACATCCACAGAAGATATGCTATTAGTTCTCCAAGATATTTGCAAAAACCTCCCTGTTGAGTTCCTTTAAAAACTGTACCTCAAAGAACTGATGGCACGCAGAGAGCAATCACACAAAATATTGATTTCATTTAGGTTTCTTTTTAGTTCATTCTCTTCATTTTTTGTCACTTCTATTTTTGAAAACATTTTTACTTTGCAGCATTTTTTGCATGTCTGCCTAAAACTTTTATACAGCAATAATGTATTTAACCCATCCTTTATATCATGTGCAAATAACTATGCCATACAGTGTCATATAGTATGTTGTTATCTGTGTTAACCAAATAACAGTTTCATAAAGTTGCTTGAGCAATGAAATACCGAACAACTAACACCATATGCCATACAGTGCCAAAATAACAGTACTAAATAAATAACTGATTTCTGCAGAAACTATTAAAATGACAGAAATAATGAATTTTTAGATGTGTCTCCAAAGGTCTGTACAGAGACAGGTACAAGTATTAAAGCTTTTTCTAACAGGAATGAACCAAGGTTCTGCTATCATTTCTCATGACACATTGATTGTGGGCTGCTACATTTAGAAAAAAATGGGTTGTGTTCTATAAAAAGAAAGAACTCAAGTTTTGTTTGATGTCAGCAATGTATCTATGAAGCTTTTCTGAAATGAATAATAGCAAAATGTCCTTATGTAGAATTGCAGTTGCCAAATATAACTTCAAGCGCAAGTAGAATGGTATAGCAGTTCTTTCTGCGGAGTATTTTCTGGTACATTTAATTAGAGGTTCATGGTTTTAATAGTATGTTGAAGTCTCAGTCTTGCGAATGCTTTGAAATAAAAGAAAAATTATTCGGAAGCACAATGCAGATCTAACAGCTCTACCTGGATTATGAAATCTCACCTAATTAATTAAAATGTAATTAAAAATTAACAGGCATGAACATAAATTATTTTTATTAGGTTATCTATTATTCTTCATATTATTTGTATTATTATTCCTATTATATGTTTTGTAGTTTATTTTTCACATGTATGTTACAAGATTTTTGTCATTGTTAGTCATTTTTAGATTAATTTGTTAATCATTATTTTCTTAATGTAATAGAATTTTTTTTTCTTATTAATTAAAGCACATTTGGGGGTATTTTTGTGAAATTATTCAAAATCAGAGTGTAGCTCTAACAGTTCTATCTGGATAATGGAATCAAACCTAATTAATTAAAATGTAATTAAAAATAAACAGGCATGATAATAAATTATTTTTTATTATCTTATTTGTATTATTATTCTTATTTGTTTTATTTTTTATTTTCCACATGCACATTATTCAGAAGCACAATGTTGATCTACAGTTCTGGGTCACAAATAATTAATTAAATTGTAATACAAAAAAAATAAAAAATGCATGATAGTTATTTTTATTAGATTAATAACTAATATTATTATTATTATTATTTTGTTTTATTTTTTCACATGTATATTACAATATATTTGCCTTAGCCATTATAAGTTTAAATATATGTTTAATAATTATTTTCCTAATATAATAGAAATGTTTTCTTATTAATTGAGGCATTTTGAGGAACTTTTCTTTGCAAGTTAAAATTACAGTGCATTATATGATCATTTACAGGTTTTTTTGTTTTTTTTTAATTTATCTGAAGGTTACATTGCTAGGGTATTGAGCATTGGCTCTTCATTCTAAATGAAGAAATTTAGCACTCTATGAAGGTATCAATGGGATTCCCAAATTCTTGACCCTTACTGACAGAATAAATTCTAGATGCACATTTAGATGCCGTTTTTTAAGTATTTTTGTTTTTAACCAAACCAAAGATGGATCATACAGGAAAGAAACAAAAGTCCTATGCTTGTATTTACTCTCAGTTATGGATCTATTCCAGACTTTGCCACCCAAAACTACATAAAAACATGTCTAAAGTTATTACCTATTGGTCTGAATTAAGTGGCTTTCTAGTCAGTTTTTATTACTAATAGATGTGTGATGTTTGCCTGTAGTCAATATGAAAAAAAAATGGCTTTGTTTTTCATAGCCACCAATCAGAGCTTATCTTTCATTTCCTAATTAGAGTTTCTCATGTTTGGATGGCTTGTTCCACGTGCTAGGTCCACTTTACAGATGGGAAAACCTTGTGAGGTTTGTTTCACAAATATATGTCCTGTTCAGCCAAAGCAGTCCCCAGGGGCACGTGACATAACCTGGGAGGCTGGAAGATCGAAGAGGACTCTGAGGAAGTGCTGATGTCATGATAAGGAGGTGAGGGAAGATGAGTATGAATGTTTATTATATTTTTGCACCTCCCCTTGGTCTCTGGTTTTTAAACTCTGGGGTTTGAAGAGATTCATGGATGGAGAATCCCAAACGTTTTGAGTTTGGATTGAACCCTAACTTTTGGAAAAAAAAGGGTCTAATCTGGTTTGTCCTGAACGTGTTCCCTCATCTCTAATCTCCTTTATATTGCTTTTGAAAAATGAAAGCCATGCTTTGATTGGTCTCTATTAGCAGAAAGAATATATTTTCTACTTTGGCTGTATCTTAGATAGAAATGTTGTATAATCACCACTCTTCTGGGTCCATTGTGTGTTACATTACATATGGCTATTAGGGGGCAAAAATGAAAGGGAAACAATGGAATGTAAAAAAAAGGCAATTTTTGGATAGGGCACCACAATACTATATATAAAAATGGCTAGCCACTCTGTAATGTAGCAACCTGGTAGTCTCATTGCAGTCCAAATTCCGCTATGGGGTTAAATGATGAATGGTGGGGAGGCTACTTAGAAATTCCCCTTTGGATTGGATACTTACAATAAATGGGTTTTAAGTTCAACTTTTCAAAGGAAAAGATAAATTTGAATCAAAAAGAGATCCCAAAGCAATAGTTTCTCACAGAAATATTCAGAAAAGTAAAGAGATTGGTTGTTATATTACCCAGAAGAATGAAATCAAAAGTAATTTCAATTTAATAAAAATGTAGTTGACAGAAAGCACTTAACTCCCACATAAAACAATCAATTTTTCTGGAATGAAATTAGCTTGAAAGTTACAAAACAAATGAGTCAATGTGAGTATTAAAAATGTGGATGAAATACAGCGATCAACTTTGTATATTTAGCGTATACATATCTCAGTATCATGAATAGATAAGGTTATATATGTATATGATATATATAATCATTTTATAACCTTTTTATTAAATTTATTTGGTATTTTTAAAATTGATTCTCATAAATGTTAATTTTTTTGCTTAAGTGCACCATTGTTGTATTGTTTTCTATAACACACCCATAAGACATTCTCTTCTACAGTTAAGACACTACAAAAACTACGTCTTTGAGAAGACCACCTCCTTATCCAGACCATATCTCCTGTGACTTATTTTCATTCCAATGATAATCAGATGTAGCATTCTGACAACATTCCATTACTAAGGCTATAGCTTAGTGCCTGCCAGCACAATGTCTAACACTAACCCTAACCCTTACTATTTCCCTATTACTACAAATAGCAAACCAACTGGGAAAAGCCTGGATCCTAGCCTTTAGACCTGAACAATCTTAAGTGATGCTCTGGATCTGGGATAACCACAGGCTGGTGGCAACAGTCATACATCTTCCCTCCCTGATAATGGTATCCTGAGGTTGTTGCCTTTTGGTTAAATAAAAGGGGACCCCATGCCAATTTTTCAAATATTTATTTATTCCAAATCAGTATAGGGATATAATATAAAATGATGAGGGTTCCTCCTTTTTCATAACCAGCCAAGGTAAAATCAGCAGCTGAAAGCTAATATTATCAGGAAGTGAATGTCTATGATTATTGGCCCCTCCTAACCCTTAAAATACCCATCTGTGGTCTTTCCATGGGACAACACTTTAGAAGAACCAGTTCTGATGGTACCTGGCTCTTTCCAGTACTTCTGGTGCCTTTGGTACCAGGATAATAGGAGTGTTAATGTTAGAGAGGGAGTAAGGGAAGTTAGTTAGCTGTTGTGCTGGCTGACAATTAGCCCCAGCCTTTCTAATGAAACATTTTCTACCAGACAAATTCCATTGCTAATTTGATTAAAAAAACACACATTTTATTAACATAAAGACTGCCACAGGTAACTTTTGACTATTTTATTACATTTATTTTTAAGATAGCAGGTCTTCAAAAGAGTCCACTGCGGTAATGCATATAGGTAAATCTAAGGGGAAAAAAAATAAAGTTAGTAACGTGCATAAAGAAGAGTTTTCATACTTACCTGAAGATAATTTGCAGATCCCATTAATTCAATGGTATTGTATATTTAAGGGCTTAGATACAAAACACAAAATACACAATACAAGTACAATAATAAAATAGTAACCAACTGTTATAGTGGGATAGAGGGCGTGCTTTTGCAGCAGGTGTACACTAAGTGAGAATTTTCAGTTAGATTTTTTCATTTTAATAAGGATAGCAAACTTACTTTTTAACACAAAAAATATATATTTCTTTAATTTCTCCTTTTTGGATGACAGTATAACAAGTGTCACTGTCTCTTGGTTTCTTTTTTTTGGAAGAAAAGTAACTTTATCCTGGTAAAGTTTGCATGATAGCAACTCCCACATAGATTAATATATTTAATACACAGAGGAAAATAACTTTCTCCATAGATAAATATGTATGTTACAAAATATAAAGTGCAGAATAAAATATGAAGAAACTCTACTTATAATTTATGTCTCTATGTTTCTGTTTCCCAGGTGGCACTTGTTTATAGCACCTTGTGTACACTGTGAGCAGCTCTCTACTATTTTATGATGTGTTTGTTATATTTACGGTTTGATGAAAACACAGAGGGTATTTTGTGAATTATTGCTAATAGTCAAGAAAAAAAGACATACCAGCTAGAAGGCAGAATTGAAATACTTAAATAATGCTGAGCCACAGGGAAACCACACGGCCCAGAATTTGGAGATGAGTGGTGGGTGACATGGCACCAGCAAAAGAACACATAATTCACTTCTCATACTGACTGCTAGAACAGGATTAGGGCCATTAGATGGCATCAATATATGCCAGCCAAAGCCTTAAGCCAGTGAGGATCAAGTTCAGATATAGTGTGACCGGTGATGCCTATTGATGGCACCCAATAGTCCTGTCCACCACTATCTGCATAGGAAGTTCTCTAAGTTAATACAATAAAAATAAGGGTGTCAGAAGATTTACTGTAAACCAATACGGACAAATATCCTCCAGAATCCAGTGCAGAAGAAAGTATTATATTATAAAACCTCAGAACCCAGCATATCAACCCAGTTCCAGATAGGTTAGGGTCACCTGAATCAAATAGTGTTTTCCTCTTGTGTATCAGTGCTGCCGTTGCTGAGTTATCGCTGCTTTTGTCAATATGCAAATATGTAACATCATCATTTTTCCAAAGAGCTAATTTGAATATTAACCAAAACAGGGATATCTTGGAAATGGTGGAACCGATTCACAAGGCGAAAACACTATTTGATATGTGAGAATGGATTTATATTCTGGGTTCTGATGACAGACTCCCTTTAAGACTCCTTATTTTTAATGCCATAACTCCTTGTTATAATTGTTACTTCAATATATTTTATACATTAAGTTTTCTAATTACTTTTTACATTTCTTGCTTTCCGCACCAGGAATTATTTGACATTGAGATGTGATCCAGTCAGCGTAATTTTTCCTTTACACTTATTCAGCGAGAAAACAGTATATACTGTATATCCTTTATCTATTCCTCCACTACCTATGCAGCCAGCCATCAAAAGTCATTGCTACATTTTACTAGGAGTCTTGCTTGAAGGGAGAACAATTCTCTACATGATATAGGTCTGCTGGGAAGTGTTTTACACATTCAGCAAAAAATATCTTGGCATAGAGAGAAGTTATGTTAATGCAAGAGATAACTTTGTGTTAAGTTTTAGCCTTTGATGTGTAATTTTTAAAAATGATTAATTTTATGTGTTCAGGAAAATATGCTATATATGTGCAAATTGTTATTTCTTTTATTACAATAAACAGCAGCTATTCATTAGGGACTAAAAGTTGCTTAGCTGGTAAATACATCAGGCCAATAGACAAACATAGAATAGAAAAAACACTTCAAATAGAAATCTCATTAACATTTAACAGGAAACTATTGCTCTAGGTAAAATGCTGATCAAACATAGAGCGTATTTATATAAAAAAAAATACAGAGAATATTCAGTTCCTTGAATATTACATAGCAACTTAGTTGATAGTGTTGGATAAAGACAGAAGGCTAAGAAGTGTAACCTCTAAAGCTGCCATGTTGATCAAAGGGAAAGCAGAAAACCTCAAGAAATGGAGGCCAATTGTTGCATATTTGTGGAATATATCCCATCCCAAATCCAAATATGATGATTGGAATAAATCCCTCAATCAAAATCCCATCCCAAAATAACATTTTCCTTAAAGGCATCCAGTCCTGTCTTGAACTTGTAACGTTATCAACCATCACATCAAAATCTTGGGAAAGAGAGACAGTTCCAACTGTAAGTATTGGATCAACAAAAGTAGCCAGTCTATCTCCAAACATCCAAGCTAAATTATTATTTCTCCAGGAACACTTTAGGTTTTCTCTACCCCTAGCTCTCCTGGGATGTCTACTAAACCTTAAGCTTCATAGGGATATCTAATAAACAACAGTTCTTCAGTGGTATATACCACTAATTCTCTGAAAGTATCTACTAAACTACTAGCTGTTCATATATGCTTTTAAATTACTAGCTCTGCAGGGTTGCCTACCAAGCAACTAGCTATGCAGGGATGTTTACCAAACCACTAGCTCTCTAGGATTTGCCTACTGAACACCTAGATCCCCAGTGATGCTTACCAAACCACTAGCTCTCTAGGATTTCCTACTGAACAGCTTGATCCCCAGGGATGCTTACCAAACCACTAGCTCTCTAGGATTTGCCTACTGTACACCTAGATCACCAGGGATCCTTGAGAAAACACTAGTTCCCTAGGATTTGCCCACTAGACAGTTAGATCCCCAGGGATGCTTACCAAACCACTAGCTCTCTAGGATTAGCCTACTAAACAGCTAGATCCCCAGTGATGCTTACCAAACCACTTACTCTCTAGGGCGTGCCTACTGAACAGTTTGATTACCAGGAAACCTTACCTAATCACTATCTCTCTAGGGTGTACCTACTAGACAGCTAGCTCTCCAGTGGTACCTACAACTGCTTTCCCCCCCCCCAGAATTCTTACCAAACCACTAGTTCCCCAAGGATGTTCATTAAAATGAGGAGGTTTGAACTGTAAAAGATTTCCAATGTGACATAAAAAGCATAGATATAAAGTCAGAGAATAATAATATTTCAAAATTATTATGGGGTGACAACTAGAGACTGGATGCTGCATTAATAACCAGGGCTGGGCACTATTTATCTATGTCATAAGTAGTATTATAACTGTACCAATGAATCAATAGGGATTGCAAGATTAAAGGGAGTCTACCACCCCCAACCCAAGCATACTCAACTGTCACCACCGTGATAGAGCACATTACAGTGATACATAACGTACCTTTGTTATGTATGTAAATTTTGTAGATTTGGTGAAAAACTGGGAGCACTGCTCTTGCTGCTGAAGTAGGATGCGTGATTTCCAAGTATGTCTCTGACATCCCCCATATTAATCTTTCTGGTGTAAAACTGCCTTCTATATCTAAATAATATCTTTTTCTTTCAGAGTCATAACAAAAAGTTTAATAAAAAGGTGAATAGAAAATAAAAAAATTGTGGTGACATAACAGTGGGAGGATCAACTCTCGCTGCATGGGTTGGGGCAGGCAGGAGATGGTAGGGGTTGACGTGGCAAAGCCTTGTTAGAGGGAACTGAAAGCCTACCTCTCAGTGCCGCAACTTCCTTATTTGCAGAAGACTTCAAACAGTTTTTCTCCAAATCTACAAAAGTGATGTACATAAATAAATAGCACAGGTATGATATTTATCACTGCAATGTGCTCTGTAACATGGTGGTGGCAGTTCCATATTCTTAGGGGAGGTAGCTACTGCATCTGCATAGATATGTTATAACATTTTAAGATATCACACTCATACACAAGTTACATAGTTGATGAGGATGGATGAAGACAGAGGTCCGTCAAGTCAACCTATAACCCTGCAGTGTTGACAGTGTTGATCCAGAGGAAGGCAAAAAAACCCATGAGGCTGATGCCAGTTGCCCCATGTCAGTGGAAAAAAAAAATCCTTCCTGACTCCCCATCCAGCAATCAGTATAAAACTCTGGATCAGCTTGTCTTTACCAAAAATCTAAAACCTGTAACCTGTAATATTTTTCTGTCCAAGATAAGTGTTCAGGCCCTTTTTGAACTTGCACAGTGAATCCACCATCACCACATCCTGTGGCAGTGAGTTCCATAGCCTCGCTGTTCTCTGTGTATGAAGCTAGCAAAATGTTCTCTCCTCTAGATGTCGAGGATGTTCCCTTGTCACTATCACCAGTTTAGTATTAAAAAGATTAGAAAGTTCTTTATTCCGTTCCTTCATGTATTTGCACATTGTGATTAGAACTCTCCATAGCCGTCTTTTTCCAAACTAAATAACCCCAAACTTATTAACCTGTCTTTATACTCCAATCCACCCATTCCTCTGATTGTCTCGGTCACCCTTCTCTGCTCTCTCTATTTCATTTGGCTAAGCTTTAGTTAACTAGGGAGAGATGTATTTGCTACTGACAGCCACTTATCTCCTGTGGGAACAAATTATTTTAGCAAGTCATTCTTAAAGCAGATGGTTTTTGTGCAGCACACTTCCAACACCTATCAAAACCTCTTTGGTCTTAGTTAAACTCTTGCTGGTTTGCAGCGCTGACAGTTAAAAGGCAATAAATTATTTCTTTCTTTGTGACCTTACTAATCTGAGCCAAAATGTTGACTTTGGGCATGAACACAAATATTGACTAGACTATATTTTATGCAAAATGGTGTCTTAAGACTGGCAGCAGATCCATATAATTGATCCTGTAAATAATTACAAGCAATAAAAAATCATTCAGCATACTTAATGCCACAAGATTTGTTTATCATGGTATATGCAGGGCCAGATGAAGGGTGGTGGAAGCCTATGGACAAAACCAATTCTGCGTAAGGCCAGTTTACACAGACATAACTTCCATAATTAAGTCAATAGGATTTGAGGCTTCTGGGAACTACTTAATGTGTAGAAGACAGCAACCCTGTCCTTCAATGTCTACTGTCACAATACTTTGTTCAAGTACAAAATATTGCTTGAGATGTCACCAGCTCTCCTCTTCGGAAGCCAATAAACATGATCACGATCTTGACCACCAGATTTTTGATGGTAATACAATTTTGTTAGAAAACTCCTTCAACAATAAGATTAGCACAAGGATTTCCCAGCATTCAGATGTAAACTCTGGAGAGGACCATAAGCAAGCGTCCAGTTCCTCTGAAGTACCACTACAGGGTAAATGAAGCATTACATAGTACTGTCTACTTTG
Source organism: Leptodactylus fallax (assembly GCA_947044405.1). Taxonomy (NCBI): domain Eukaryota; kingdom Metazoa; phylum Chordata; class Amphibia; order Anura; family Leptodactylidae; genus Leptodactylus; species Leptodactylus fallax. The sequence goes on from CAMRHE010000151.1 coordinate 737,752, forward strand.
AAAATAATAGGCTACCTGCGTAGGGCCACATTCAGACAGCTATAGCAAATCTACATTATACAGTCCATATTATGGCAGGATATTCCGTCCGACCACTGGTCTAATGAGAATAGATTTCTATGATCCTTCTAGTTCAGGTCATTAGACCAATGGTAGGGAATTATACTTGCGATCACAATAGAGATGGTATAATACGGATATATTAAAGCTGTCTGAAAGCAGCCATATGCAAGGAATTCCACTCTGACCAAGTGATGGCGATGCAAAACCAAGGAATTCTCTCTACTAACTAAAAAAATTCTATTCCTGTAATTATTTGAAAATACTTTTTATAAACTGGCCACTCATTAACCTGTAAGAACACAGAATAGTTTGTACGTTAATGCTCGGTGACTTTTTTTTTATTTTTCCGTCAAAATAGCTAAGTGAGGGCTTATTCTTTATGTGATGAGTTGTACTTTCATTTGGCCCCATTATGGGGTACATGTAATGTTTTGATAAGCTTTTCTTTACTTTTGGGGGGGGTCCATGTGAAAAAAAATCCACAATTCTATCATCAATTTTTTTTCATTTTGTTTTATTACAGCGTTCATTCTGCATTAAAAATGACATGGCAGCTGTGTCCAGCGGGTTATTATGATTATTTATATTGGTTTTATTAGGTTTTACCACTCTTAAAACGTCACTTTTTGAAAATGAACGATTTTCCTAGGGTCACCGTATTCTGACACCTATAACTTTTTTACTGCTTAGTTGATAGAGATATGTCAGGGCTCTTTATTTGTGGGTCAAGTTGTACTTTTTATTGGTACCAATATTTGGCATGTATGACTTTTTGATCACTTTTTATTGCTATTTTTTGGGAAAAGCGAGTTGAGTTGACCAAAATAGGTTATGTTGTGCCTTGTTTATATGCACATGGTGATACCTGACATATTTTTTTTTTTGTTCACATTGTGTTTTTTTAAAAATGTAAAGGTGATTTTTTTTTTTTTATTTATTCTTTATTTTACACCTTTTTTTTTTTTTTTTTTTCTTACTTTTTATTGTCCCACAAGAGAAACTTGAACCTGGGATCTCTGATCCCCGGTGCACATTGCACATAGGTTCTCCTGGCTTCCATGGCAGCCCTTTGGACCCCTCAATCCTATCACGAGGGATTCAAGGGGTGACAATCTTTACTCCAGATCCTCTGGATGCCATGATCACTATTGATCACTAATCCTGTGCAAACAGCCGAGTGCCAGAAATAATGCCGTAGACACAGCTCCTGTGATCATACTGCAATATTATGGTGCTGAGCTTTAACTATGTGCTCAATGCAAAGTAATAGCATGGCGCAGAGCGGGAAGGGGTTAAAGGTAATTAATCTGATACTGTATGTATTTACAAGATGATCCAAAAGTAGAAATATGAGGTTGGCCTTTGGATGTGCAGTCTGAAATGCCACTTATCTGCATGAGGATTAAGCCTACTGTCATTCAGTCGGGCTAATTCCCTGCTTTTTTATGTGGAATCCATGTGCAATAATTTAATAAACAGTAAACAGCGCTAAAATCCATGTCAAATCTGACACCAGTGAACATACTACTAAGGTGGATATTAAGCTAGGTTCACACCTGTGTTGGGGTTTTTCATTCTTCAAGTCCACTTGAGGACCCGAAAAACGGAAACCCAATCTGCTTAAAAAGACTTTAATGGGGTCCGCCGGGTTTCCACCAAAACATCTCAGTCTAGGTTAAACTTAGCAAACTCCCAGGATGCTAGCAAATTTTCACAGATTACTTATTTATTTTATGGTATTAAATGTATGGTTGCAATTGTAAACTTTCTGCAGCAGTCTGGAGATGGCACAGTTATGAATAAATCCAAGATAGTAGCCTCGCTGGTTACTACGGCTTTTGTTGCCAACTCCATTTACAGGTCCTAAGTCAGGACAGTGATGAGGTGGTCACACTGAGGTGAAGGTATAGGATCCCTTGGAACACTCCCTGCTGTGATGGCATTTCAGGGTATGGTGCAAATGAAGGCACAGGAGACTGGATGGCAATTGAAACAGGCACCGTTCACAACTCGTTTTCATCTAATTACTTACCGAAGTGGAGGCACATTAACTTACGGCAGCAGGTTCCACATATATGGCACTCAACACACACAGACAGGAGTGACTATGCACTTCACCCCTTTCTCACACCTTGGATCTAGTCCTCCATTCCAACCACTATTAGGGAAATGCAGGACACATCTCAGCTGTGGATCCCTAAGTTTCCACACTGTTCGGTAGTGGAGATGTTCAGCAATCAGTTCAGCGAGCTTGGGGTCCAGTTACTTGGACTGCCTGTTAACACTATCTGCCACTAACTAACCTACAGAGCTGAAGGTGCTTTGTGCCAAGCTAAACCTCCCTCTTCTAATGCTGAACAGAAAGTCACCTGGATAAAAATGGGGGGCTCTTAGCAACCACTAAACTCCTCTCACCTTCTGGGAAGCACAGAACATAAGCTGCTCCTGCTAGCACAGCAATTCAGAAATGGCATGTTAACTCCTAGATATCCAGCGTAAACTTGGAAAGTGTAAATAGTCTTTACAAAACATTCTAATACACATGCAAAACACATGATATGTTAATAAAGCAGAAGAACATCTATCTATTTCTATATGTCTGGAACACAGTAAATAAGGGGTTAACCAACTGATCAAAAAATTTTAAGCTCTCCTAGTGGCATAAAAGAAGTCATATTCCCTTCCACCAATTCGCCACACTCCCATTCTAAGACTCATTGGGTGCGTGCTGGTTTCAACTTTCTGATCCTAACTCAATGCAACTCAAGTAGTCCCTGGCTGTGATGGGTCACCTCTGATGTCAGTGATTGAGCAGGATTTTCCTGTGGGTCACAAGGGACCAAGAAGCAGAGAGCAGCAAGGACCCAGGGAATGTTGGAACAGGAGTGTCAGGGATTTGGTGGAGGTAAATACAACTTTTCTTGTCCTTTTATGTTGCTCTGATCCTTGTGTAAAAAAAATGTCCAGATAACCCTTTAAATGGGCCCATGAATAGTTTGCTTCAAAATCATAAAGATCACGATGACCTGAAGTGAAATGAATGGGTGCGTCATCTTTATCGTGACATGTTTCATTCTGTATTTTAGTTTTCTAAAATGAACTGAAACAACTTTATATATTAGTTATCAATGTCTTTGACGTTGGATCTCTGAATCTTTCTCCTAATTTGTCGGGATGGGTAGATAGAGTTGGAGCTTTGAAAGCAAAACTGTGCGTAAATGGAAATTGCTGCTGGATGTATTTTATAAAATAGCCAGACTTGAAACACAGCGCTGCTTATCACTTCAAAGGGGCAGAATTACCTCATGGTCTAATTAGCCTTTAATTGTCTTATTATACATGTAATATCTGTGAAGATGTTCTACTGGTGGTTGAGGAATAAAATCTAATTATCCTGCAAAAGGCCAGTTACATTTTATTGGCATAATAAAATACTATGATACAGAATGGCAGAAATTGGGACAGCTATGTAATTTAGCTTTGACTCCCAATTAGAGAAGAACTAATGACGATTGAGTAGAGAAATTTCTTAAATATGGAACTGCACGAAGCCCGGAATTCATTATTTAAGCAGTCCAGCACAAACTTATATACTTATACTTGTAAATGATTTTTAACTTGTGGTATAATAATCTTTTTACAATTTTTTTTTTCTTTTTTTAACCCGAACCTACAGTATAGATGTATCCTTCACTGTGCTTTTGGCTTAATATACAGTCATATGAAAAAGTTTGGGCACCCCTATTAATCTTAATCATTTTTAGTTCTAAATATTTGGGTGTTTGCAACAGCCATTTCAATTTGATATATCTAATAACTGATGGACATAGTAATATTTCAGGATTGAAATGAGGTTTATTGTACTAACAGAAAATGTGCAATATGCATTAAACCAAAATTTGACCGGTGCAAAAATTTGGGTACCCTTATCATTTTATTGATTTGAATACTCCTAACTACTTTTTACTGACTTACTGAAGCACAAAATTGGTTTTGTAACCTCACTGAGCTTTGAACTTCATAGCCAGGTGTATCCAATCATGAGAAAAGGTATTTAAGGTGGCCAATTGCAAGTTGTTCTCCTATTTGAATCTCCTCTGAAGAGTGGCATCATGGGCTCCTCAAAACAACTCTCAAATGATCTGAAAACAAAGATTGTTCAACATAGTTGTTCAGGGGAAGGATACAAAAAGTTGTCTCAGAGATTTAACCTGTCAGTTTCCACTGTGAGGAACATAGTAAGGAAATGGAAGACCACAGGGACAGTTCTTGTTAAGCCCAGAAGTGGCAGGCCAAGAAAAATATCAGAAAGGCAGAGAAGAAGAATGGTGAGAACAGTCAAGGACAATCCACAGACCACCTCCAAAGAGCTGCAGCATCATCTTGCTGCAGATGGTGTCACTGTGCATCGGTCAACAATACAGCACACTTTGCACAAGGAGAAGCTGTATGGGAGAGTGATGCGAAAGAAGCCGTTTCTGAAAGCACGCCACAAACAGAGTCGCCTGAGGTATGCAAAGGCACATTTGGACAAGCCAGCTTCATTTTGTAAGAAGGTCCTGTGGACTGATGAAACAAAGATTGAGTTGTTTGGTCATACAAAAAGGCGTTATGCATGGCGTCAAAAAACACAGCATTCCAAGAAAAACACTTGCTACCCACTGTAAAATTTGGTGGAGGTTCCATCATGCTTTGGGGCTGTGTGGCCAATGCCGGCACCGGGAATCTTGTTAAAGTTGAGGGTCGCTTGAATTCAACTCAGTATCAGCAGATTCTTGAGAATAATGTACAAGAATCAGTGACGAATTTGAAGTTACGCCGGGGATGGATATTTCAGCAAGACAATGATCCAAAACACAGCTCCAAATCTACTCAGGCATTCATGCAGAGGAACAATTACAATGTTCTGGAATGGCCATCCCAGTCCCCAGACCTGAATATCATTGAACATCTGTGGGATAATTTGAAGCAGGCTGTCCATGCTCGGCGACCATCAAACTTAACTGAACTGGAATTGTTTTGTAAAGAGGAATGGTCAAAAATACCTTCATCCAGGATTCAGGAACTGATTAAAAGCTACAGAAAGCGACTAGAGGCTGTTATTTTTGCAAAAGGAGGATCTACTAAATATTAATGTCACTTTTCTGTTGAGGTGCCCATACTTTTGCACCGGTCAAATTTTGGTTTAATGCATATTGCACATTTTCTGTTAGTACAATAAACCTCATTTCAATCCTGAAATATTACTGTGTCCATCAGTTATTAGATATATCAAATTGAAATGGCTGTTGCAAACACCCAAATATTTAGAACTAAAAATGATTAAGATTAATAGGGGTGCCCAAACTTTTTCATATGACTGTATATGTATGATGAGCTTTAATACAGGAAATTGTCCAGATGTGGCCACCCAATGCTTGTGATGTGTATTGCAGAATATAACAATTAAAGGGATATTCCCACAAACATAACCATTTTTAAATTTGTAGATAATTAAAAGTTAAACATTTTTGCAAATATAAGTCATTAAACATTTTGCAGAATTTTAAAGATTTTATCTAAATATCTTGTAGTCACAAGTTGTTGTCTTGATCGGTTGCTAGTGGATACGACCATGAATGCAGGGCCTTTCTAAGGTCAGAAAATAAGCCATGATTTCCTTATTGTGGCCGGGATATCTTCTGATACATGCAGTGTCCCTGGCTGGGTTCTGTACAAGTCCGAGACCATAGAAAGTTTCTGCATTTGTGGTCGTATCCATTGGCAGCCGATCAAGACAACAGACTGTCACTACTAAGATGGTTAGAGAAAATCTTTAAAACTCTGCAGAATTTTTAACCACTTATATTTGCAAAAATGTTTAACTTTTAATTATCTACAAATATAGATATGATTATGTTCATGGGAATACCCCTTTAATTTTGCCTTGCACTTCCACTTCAGTCCGAAACAAATTTTCCCAGGAAAACTTTGCAAATATTAGCAAAATAAATCTCACAATGTTCGCCCGTCCCTAGTATCTAGGGACACACTGGCTATTTTCAGTAGAGTTATAAAAACACCCATTTTTTTATGTATTTCCTGGAGGAATAACATAAGAACACCTTACAGTAATTCAGAGTTATTGATAATATTTTGCTTAAAGGGATATTCCAGTTATTTTAAATTACCCCCATTTCACAGAAGAGAGAACAACTTGTTGATCGGTAGAAGCCCAACCACTGAGATTCGCACCAATAAGGAGTACAGGATTCCCGTTCCCACACCTGTATGGAGCAACAGGTGGAGCACTCCATATGCCAGTAATATATCACGTATATATAGGCTATTTGTGTGCACACCCAGTACAGGGCGGCCTGTCACTATTAATAATACACTGTTATACATCAACCTGTAAGTTTTCTTTGTAGCACATGGTAGTATACAGCTAGTCCAGTACAATGCAATCCAACCTGTCATCATTAATAATACATGTTGCCGTATAGAATACACATTGACCTGTCACTGACTATTCTTCACAGCAGCTTAAATGAAAATCTTCATCTTTGGTTTGGGAGTCTGCCATAACACTTTATCTGTGTATAATACTAATAATGCACACGGTATAACAGATTGCTCAATGATAACTGTCCAGTCATATGTACAAAACTGTCTGCATACAAGATCTCTGGGAATTAGATGGAATAATCTGGGAAAATTTTACGGCATTGTATGCTTCATGCCGGTGTTTAAACAAAGGGATCTAAGGTATTAAGATTCAGGTCTCATCGCAGACTGCGTCAGGGAAGACTCATCAAAACCGATATCAAGTTTACTGCAAATTCATGACAATATTATTTTCAACATTTAGTCTGCAAGAAAAAAACTTCCCTTCAACAGCTCAACTGTACTCTATACAATCCTCTTATGTCATAATGTTACCCCAGAAAATGGGCTCCTTGGAGGATGTCCCAAGTAAGTAATTTGTAGTCAAATATCTGATTGGTTTGGCAGCCAATAGTTGGCCACCCCAAGGATCAGCTGTACAAGGCTACTCCCAACATTTGTACTATATACAGCATGGAGCTGGGAGCAGTTGGTTCCTATTCCTGTATGGTGATCAGTCGCTGGTACTGCAACTCAACTCCCATTGACTTGAACTGCAGTATTGGCACCTGGCCATTAGACAGGGATAAGGATAGGCTATAACTTACAAATTCCTAGATAACCCCTTTAAGTCTATGGAAAACCTTGCTACAACCCATATTACATTTCTAAGCAGTGCCACACAGGATAAATGAAACATTGCACAATTGAAACTGATGGGCTGCTCCTATGGTGCATGAACGTGCTAGGTTATCTTTTGGGAAACAATATCCTTTCAAGAATTTTCCCATGAACAACACATATCTCCTATCCACTGACCAGATGCAAAGAGTCTGTTCACTAAGGATCCAACCAATAAGACCCCACTGATCTCAAGAATTGAGGCTAGCCTCCTGTGTGAATACGGCACTAATATGCAAGCACAACCACTGCTCTGTTTACTCTTATGGGACTGACAGAGGTAGTCGAATACAGCATTGTGTGTCCCATTAAAGTAAATGGAGTAAATGTAGGTTGGAGGTTATGTATCTACACTGCTACTCCCTTCATACAGGGAGCTTGGAATTCCCGTTCTTGTGATCCCTAGGAATAGTGATGGGTGAACCTTGCAAATTTTTTTTAGCAAATATTTGCCAAGGTTCACCCACAACTTGTTTGGTCCGCTGTAGAAATGCTATTATTATACCCTACTCTGGGGTCTCTTTAGAGCCTCAGGAGAGGTGCTTACAAAATAAATAACACCCCAGGAGTCTCTGACAAACACATCTGCAGGTGGCTTATCTGCCCCCAGATCAGGCATGTAAAATTCAACATGCCCCATCCTTCTATTAGGGGGGACACCTCTATACACATCAGATAGTTGACTAACTTACCAAAATCAGGCGCTAATCTAATGTGTCTGGTCTTCTTGGGGTAATTGTGATTAGGTAATCTTTATAGTGTTTACTCTTCTTTTTCTAAGTACTCCCCACAGAATACATATCCAACACTAAAATCCAGAATTTGTAAGTGCAGGAAATGAAAAATAAATAAAGAAATAAAAAAGCCGAAAGTGTTTAAATCATAGTTGTGTTATTTTGGCATTTTTGCAATTCTGTTACCACAAGAAATACCGTCATATATTAGATTACTGCAGACTTCCATTTCCCTTTTAATTAAGAATAATATGTTTACAAAATCTGTGTTTTTCAGGACAACTTTCAGGCTAAATACAGCAGATTTTCCGTATATGTGCCGGACTTGTACATTAATCTTTCCAAGATTTTGTTTTGATGTCTTCTTGGAAAGGTCACTAGAATCAGGAGAACTCTGGTATTCATTGGTGTCTGACAAACAACAAAAAAATGAAAGATTTTTACAAAATAAGGACTCGCCGTCAGAGACCATTGATTTCTTATAATCTATTTTGTTTAGTTCATTTGTTTGCAGGCATTTATAATGGAACATATTGTACTATCAGATGGTTTGTGCTTTCAGATGGTTTCACAGTTTAATATTTTATTTTTTTCTCATTAGCACACAAATTAAAAAGATGAAGGATCATTATGGAAGGATTACCTGCAATAACCTTCACTGCATATGTCTGGAAGAGCAGGCACAGACATTTTTTCAAGGGACAACTCAGAATCTGCCATCATGGATTTAACCTTTAAACCATTATATTAGGGAATAAAGGGGCACTGTACTGCATGAAGGACCATTATATATGGAATAAAGGAATAGTGTATGGGTCATAAGGCACCATTATATGGGGGGTATTAGGTGGCATTGTACTGTATGGGGACTTAAGGGGTCAATATATGAGGGTATAAAGGAAAATGATATGGGGTCATTGTACTATATGGGGCATAAAGTGGCAATTATATGGAGGTATAAGGGGGCATTTTACTGTATGGGGGCATAACAAGCCATTATATGGAAGCATAAGATGGCCTTTGTACTATATGGGGCAATTATATGGGTCTGTAAGTGGGCATTTTACTGTATGGGGCACAGCAAGCCATTATATGGGGGCATAAGAGGGCCTTTGTACTATATGGGGCAATTATATGGGGGTGTAAGTGGGCATTTTACTGTATGGGGGCACAGCAAGCCATTATATGGGGGCATAAGAGGGCCTTTGTACTATATGGGGCAATTATATGGGGGTGTAAGTGGGCATTTCACTGTATGGGGGCACAACAAGCCATTATATGGGGGCATAAGAGGGCCATGAGGGCACTGCATGATAACATGGGGCTCCTTATGAAGACCTAGAATGGGGCTGCATTTAATTATCCTTTATCCAGTATCATCATTAAAGGGATTGTCCGAGTCTTTTTCAAAACATCTACATCTGTTTCAAATGGGAACAATAAAATAAACCCCTGCTATGGGCCACAGCACAAATGGGCCCTTTTTTTCATTTTATTGGCTCCATATGCAGAAGATATGGCAAAAAAAGAAAAAAACTCAGACAACCCCTATAACTGCATCTCACTTCTGAGTAGAGATGGGCCAACTTAGTAATTGGGCACCATAGCAGCTGATACTATAGTAGTTGAACCTAAAACAAAAGCATCAGATCTTAAGAAAAAATATATATTTTTAATTTAGCTGTTCCAGTACAAATATTAGTTAGAATAATTGTTCTACAATATGACTTTTTTTGTATAGAAATGGTACAAGTAACCATATTAAAGGATCTTCTGTTCTTACAGAAACAGCACCACTTAATTATTAGGTTGTGTCTGGTATTGCAGCTTGGCTTTATACAAGTGAATGGGTCTGAGTTGCAATACCAGAAACAGCCTTAGGGCAAAAGTGGTGCTTGTTTTGTGACTAATATACCCCTTAAGGCTGGGGCTCTATGTTGCGGAAATAGAAATTTTGGCTGCTGCCGAAATGCAGTGGAAAAGCCACGGTGTCAACAATGCATAGGCTTTTGAAGAACAGAGCATGTTAATTTGACCTGCGGAAATGCTCTGTTTTCCCCATAGAATTATCTGGGGGGAGGGTTAAGAATGAAAAATGTAGGAAAAAAACTAAAAAACACAAGAGTATTTGCTCTTATTTCTCCTACGTTTTTTTCTGCCTCTTTTTTTTTTGGCTGCGTTTCACTACGTTAGGCCTTAGCCTTAAGGAGTTTTGCATTACACAAGTTTGGGTCTCAAAGGATTTATGCAGAGTAGTCTCGGCATAGTATGAGCACACTTGTAATATACAAACCAAACCCTCGTCACGCCAATTCAGACATTTGCAGAACACTGCAGAGGGTCAAAAGTCTCTATGCTCTGCCTCTGCTGCTAACAAATTCATTCTGACTCGGGGTCACAAGATCTATCAAGCTCTACTCTAAGTACAAGCAGCAGGCGTAGATCTGGGATGGTCATGTGACCCAGAGTCAGATTGACAGCAGCAGAGGCAGAGTGCAGAGACTTCTGGCCACTAGAGGTGCTCTACAAATCCATGAATCAGCGCATCAGGGGGCCAATATGCATATTAGTGTGCACAAATATATATTTGCCCAAATGACACCTTTAAGACCAGGAATACCTGACCATGAAGGGGTTAAACAATAAATTGTATCATTTCTATTATTTCTGCTCTTGATATTTCCATTTTAAAATTAAAAGAATTCTTCTTATCAGCCTCACTTTAAGAATTATGAGCAGTTTCCTCTAATTTTTTTGCAGGATTTGACATTTTTACATATAACTACAGTAGATCTCTTTATGTATTCTGTCGCTCCCATCTTATTATAAATTCCTCCTTAAGCTTAGTATAATACTTGGCAGATTTGATTGCTGGATGCCTGTTCCAATCTACCCTGATATCTAAAATTCATAGGAAATCATATTTATTCCATCATTGTCCTCACAGTAAGGATTTTCAGTAATAATGCTACTTTCCTTTCTCCTGCATATTTCTTGAAGCTTTGTAAACCCTCAGTCATAACCATTTACAACTTTAAAACAAAGGAAAAACATAATTTTCACTACACGCCTTATGTCAGAAAAGTCGAATAGGAGAAAAAAATTATCGAGACTTTTTCTAAAACAAATCCCAGAATCTTTGTGTTTTCTTGCCAGGCCTGTAATAGCGTCTGCAGAATGGGACGGTGGGTGACTAAGGTCTAACACTTATTAGTAGCTCCTTATATGCAGTAGGAACACATTTTATTCTTCGGAGACCTGGAAGTACAATCGAATCCGTCCCCATACTGTGTGTTGTAAGCCGAGGCAGCAATGCTGCAGTCATCAACCTCACGCAAAGCACAACGTCCTTCCTATATTATGGGTCAGCATTTTCATTTCATTCCATCTCACTTGTGCCTGTGGGTGCTCACATCCTGACAAGGTTGATTTACTTTGCTCGTAGGCTGCACCGCTGTACAATGGCTTGAGAAGACTTGAAAATACAATAAAGTAAGATGAAATATTTTACATACAGCTCCGTCTTGATTTCTTCATGCACAAATACTGGAAAGTATTCACTGAAAATAGGATCAGTATCAGCTCACTTGTATATGGTATCGGGGGTTGTGTCACAGATAATCAGACTGGGATATGAACCGCTCTAAGTATTCTTGTTAATGTACCGTAGGGATTCGCTCCCTCGATACGGATTGTAGACTCGTGTATTAGCCGCTATTCTAACTAATACAGAATGCTGTTCATTTTCCCAGGATTCATGCTGGCCTCAAGGTGATGGGGAAAGTAATGGCGTAATATTTTGTGTGCTGTGCTTATGGAACTGGGTAGTCTGTCCTACTTAAAGGGGTTATCCACTTTCTAATATTAATGGCCTATCTTTAGGATAGTACCAAAGGAGGACCAGTTCCAAGCCCTATTTAGAACTGGTCCTCCTTCGGTATTGTCTTGGACATCCCTATGACAGTGTTGATCCAGCAGCTACACCAAGCCCAGCTACATGATTATTCCTTTCTGCACTAAGGCAGTTGTGACCGGATTCACAACTTAACAAGGTGATCCTTACATATAGAATAGTATGTGTATAATTGCTTTACAGTATTACACCAGGCACTGCTCGGTTTTGTGTTTTGTACTTTATTTCATATCGATTATCTTTGGGATAGGTCATCAATATTAGATCTGTGAGGGTCTGTTAACTGGGACCCCTGCAGATCAGCTGTTTTGGGACATGGTTACATCCTGGGAGATGTGGTGCTCACTTGTCGCACAAAGTGTATCAGTGGCTTTATGTACTGCAGTACTGTCTCATTGAAATGCAGTACCAAACACCGCCACTATTCTTTGTACAGTGAGTGAGCAGTCTTCCCAGCATGGCAACATACTAGGAGCTGCACTATTCTGGAACAGCTGATATGCGGGGGTCCCACGTGTCAGACCCTCACAGATCTAATGTTGTTGACCTATCTTAAGGATAGGCCATCAATATTAGAAAGTGGATAACCCCTTTAATAGAATGGCCTAACTAATACACAACCAAAATAACTGTTACCCTCTTTACCCTTTAAGGACACAATAAGATTTGGCCTTCATTGTCACATTCTCTTTTTTTGTAATTTTTATTATTTTTTTCATTTTTCAATAGACACTATAGTGTATAAAAAATGATGAGCAAAAACACCTATCACAATATAAACATATGTACTGGTGGGTTCAATCCCAGCATCTGAAAAACTAAGTTAGGCAGGTCACCATGCATATATATAATATACAATGAAACCTGTAAAAAAGTCCTCCTCTTTAAGAAGACCCTCCCATTATCCAGGCCAGATTTCCTGTGATTGATGTCCATATATTATACATACTGGTGACATTCTTTGAGAAGACCACCCCTATAGAAGACCACTTTCAATTTAATTTTGGGTGGTCATCTGAAAGACGTTTCACTGTACCTCGACATGAGAATTAGAGCTCACATAAGCAAAACATGTCAAACATAACATAAATGTGGCACAAGTATTCCATTATGTATATGATTTTAAATCCTTACCTTTTTGTTATTTTTCCACTGAAGTAGCTGTTTAAGAGCTTGTTTTTGCGAGAGGAGTTGTATTTTTCAATGGTACCATTCTGGTGTGCTTATAACTCATCCTGTAAATTTTATTAGTGACGGACATTATATTGTCCCTCTTTATATATTTCTTGTTTTCTATTTAGTGGCAGCAGCCTATTTAGGTATCTATCAGTAATAATGATTTTATGCTTAATTCTTGGTATTATACTGGCAGCTATTCTTCTATATAAGTATCATTTTATGTTTTATTCGAAGAAAATGAACCCACAAAAGTAATAATACTGCACATTTTGATAGAACATTCCACAGAAATTTAAGAAATAAATCATTTACTATTATTACTGCTTATATTTCAAATGTTTATATTATACTTAACCACGAACATGTAGTCCTATCTTTTAGCAGCATTGTATAGAGTTGGGATAACTTAGAAGACTGATCTATAATTTTGTCGGAGAAGATTCAGTACAAGGCTAAGTTCACATTTCTGCTATTTAGTCTATTGTTCTAATCTGTGATAAGATCAGAACAATGGACTGAAACACTAATATAATGATGGATTCAGATAGTGCACATTCTGTTTGCATTTATCATCATTGGTTCTAATGTTTTCAAACAAAAGAGAAAGTCCTTCATCTAAAACAATAGCATACAAGATGGAAGAAAACTTAGTAAAAACAGTAAAGTCAATGAGGATGAATGCGGACAGAATGTGCGCTTTCTGCATCTGTCATTTTATTCCTTTTTCAGTCTGTTGTTCTGATCCTATGATGGATCAGAACAATGGACTAAATAACGGAAATGTGAATTTCACCTAACTTCAGTATTTATATTTTTTTCATTCTAATCTCAGTCGTTTCTACACTTAGAAGTCCTGTTGGAAGTTCCACTCTGACAACTAACTCAGTATGAACACTTATACAAGGAAGGTTGTCCATCACTGAGTAGGACTGCCCACTGGACTCCTAGGACTAGAGTGAAAAGAGATTTAATTAAATCTTTTCCCACAGAACAATGTATCAACCTGTTCATTTCCACCTGTCTATGACATGCTGTCTACAGATCCAACTGCATATTCAATGTGACCTATGACATAATACACTTGAATTAGGAAATGTATTAGTGGTATGTAATCAGAAATGCATTTGCTTTTGCAGCCTCTGCCTGACATTGAGCACTGCTGTTTAATTCTCCTTTTATCAGCAAACCTATTTCTACATATTTTCAATTACAGTATGGTATATATGCAGCTACACTGAACGTTCTTGACCTCAGGATATATGATATTTGAATTCTTAGATTTTATTGCTCACATTGTACAGACCTTCCTCTATTGTAATATAATTGTATCGATTTTTAGGAATTATACATTGTGTCATAATCAGCAAAAACCCTTTACTTTCTATCTAGTTTCTATTAAATATTTTACTATGTCAATGACAGAATCCTTACGTTATCTCTATTATAATAATGACAGTAGAGAAGTGTAAGGATGTTGCTATTGCTGTTTCCTTTCCGCGCCAGATTAATCCATGTGACAGCTATCCTTTGTATGACAACAAAAGCAACAACAATGCAAAGAAATAGTAGAATGAGTAAAATAAGCTCTGCCTAGAAGTGACAATGACTACTTAAACATATTAAATGTGGCGACGTGAACACAAAACACTGGATATTCATATACTACATATTTATTAGAAAACACAGCAAGATGCTCTGTAAGTGTTTGCGAAGGACTGAAGGCACCTAAAAGCTCCTTTGTGTTTCATAACTATATCAGTTGATGTCAAGGAAATCAGCAGAGTTAATGGATATCACAGCTGGTTGCTTGAAGATCCTATACAATTGAGAGTACAATTGGTGGATGTGATCCCACAAGGGATAGTGCAGACATATAAGGTCAGTATCCCTTTATCAAATGACGGCTCCATCTTCATTCAATGAGTGTGTCTGTTGTTACAACTCTATTCAACTCTGCACGTATTATTGGTAAAGTACATATAAAATTTAAAGAAGGCATTAAAATAGATCAAAGGTTGTAAATTCAGCCTGTAAAACAATACACTATAGTACAAAAGAAAATTAAATCTACAATTATCTCTCATTCTAACAGTATATAATACTAAGGTTTTTGGTGTGAAAACATCTTAGCTAGCATGTAAGACATGAAAAACATAATACACTTTATTCATACTACAGTACACCAATTCCCTTAACCACTTCAGTACCGGGCCAATTTCTGGTTCAGGACCAGACACATTTTCAGGTTTTTTCGTATGTTCTGTTTTGAGGGCTGTAACATTTTTATCATTTGGGTTATTCAATTAATTTCTGCGTCTTTTTTCGGTGACACATAGGGCTTTATTTTTATGTAATTTTTATTTTTGCATGTGTTTTAATTTTTTTTTATATCCAGGAAAAAATACAAAAGAGGAGGGAAAATGGGTCTGTTTTTCACTTTTCATTTTTTTTTTTTTTTTTAATAACACAAAGTGTTACTAAAAAACTTTATAAAATAGTTTTTCCTCTCCATTACTGTAATTTTTATTTTGTATGGTGTCGTCGGGTGTGGGGCTATAACCTTCAATAAGGGCGTATTATCGGCATATTATTTTATTTTTTTAATTATTTTATTTACATTTTTTTTTTACTTTTCTATTCTTTTTTTTTTTTTTTTTTTTACATTGTGTCACCATAAGGTCATAATAGACCTTTGGGGACAGCTGATCACTTTTTTTTTTTGTTGGGGAGGCTGATTTTCCCTGTAACTGGGGCTGGTACATTTAGCCCCAGTTGCAGGAGGAATACAACCTCCTGCACATTACTATAGAGCTGATCTGGGTCCTGTAGGACCCAGCAGCTCTTACAGATGCTGATCTCCTGCCTTCTCTCTGGGAGCTCTGGCTGAAGTTACAGCCGGCTTCCCATTTCAGCAGCTGCACGATTTTGTGCAGCTGCTGAAATCTGCTTGGACATTCCGGTACATCCTTGCAGAACAATGCAACCGCCTTCTGGACGTATATAGTCTATGGGTAGTCCAGAAGTGATTAAAGAGGTTGTCAAGGCAAAAATTTTAGTTTTTAGTTTGGCTGTGAGGGGTGAAAAAAAAAACCCCCCCAAAAAAACATACTCATCTGTCTCCAGTGCTCTGGTGCCTCCCAGCACAGTCCGGTCCTGCAGCATCTTTGTTTTCTACCAGCAGAAGTCCTCGCCGCATGTGACCGCTGAGACCAATCAGCGGCCTCAGCGGAAGGGACCCAGGATGTCACAGCCAGTGAGGAATTCCACTGCAAGAAGACAGCAGAGCAGCAGAACTGGGAGGATATCGGAGCACTGGGGACAGGTGAGTGTGTTTACATATTTTTTTTACCTCCGCCGGCCGAATTAAAAAATAAAATTTAAGCCTGGACAACTTAAGTACTTTGGTCATCACCTTTTGTACCCCCAATAGTGCCCAGGACTGTACATTATGAGACAATAAACTAGTAAATATGCACCAGAATTCTGGCATAATTTGTGCCAGAAAGCTGGTGTACATGCTTAGTACCTCATTTTCATGTGCTTTGTTTTACACCTTATTTTCTATGTGCTTTAGACACTTTCTAACAGTTTCTGCACCTCGTCCGATAGGTGGGCAGAGCTTCCTGAAAAGGGGGCAGAACTTAATATGCAAAACTGTGAGCCATTTTATCTGCCTCAGTATTCCATGTGTTGTCTGAGTATATGCTAAATCATGCTCTTGTTTTGTGCATCTATGCTTCTTTTGATGTACGGTATCCTATAATTTTACTTGCCATAACAGCAGATACCTGGTACTGGTTGCTAAAGTTAAATTTACCAATATATTCAAAGCCTTTCCAGTGTCTAAAGGTACGTTCACATTACCATTAGTAAAGTCTGAGTCTGTTGCTCTCACACATCAAAGGATGAGAACAATGGACTTAAATGTCAAAAGAGGGACTTATGAAGATAGAACCCCCTTGTCTGTGTCTGTTCCCATTCAGTCTTATGTAAACATGATAGAAGATTTCTTACGTCATGTCTATTTATTTTTCTAGCAAAAAAAGTCATGTTTGCAGGACTTTTTCACCTGTTTTTAAAAAAAACAAACGTGATTGAAGAAAGTGTCCATGTTTTTTACATGAGACTGAGTACAGATAGAGGGCACTGTAATTACTGTAATTGTAATTTCTTATTCCAAGTGTATAAACAAGTGTATGGAGAAAACAATAGCCTCAGAATGGACATTCATGACTGCATATAGACCCATTTACCATTCAAGAAAATGGTCAAGATAAGCATATTAGGAGTGGCCAGTAAAAATTCATTCCTCTGTAAAACGGCCCATAAACATTTTGATTTTACATTTCAGTGGAATGGACTGTTATTGACTTTTGGTTCACTAAACTCCAATATCTGAATGGAGCAAATATTGTCCTTCATAATCCTGAAATCCAGGACCTTAATCTGAAATTCATCGATCCTATCAAAAAAACAATAATTTAAGCTGACATGTTCTATGAACCCTTCAAACACAGTTCTCAGCTCATTCGATAAAACCAACTCATCATCAATCTATCAAGACCAAACACTGTTACTCACCCACCTTCGGCAGTGAGTCCTGGTGAGAGGCCACATCTTCTACCAATGGCTGGATGCTGTTGCTAGGCAACTACACTTTCTCTGCTGCAACTGTCTTGCACTCCACATACTACTGCATCTGATCTTGGCTCTCTTCCTCATTATGGACAATACCATAGGGTTGAAAGGGCATCTGGTACGTGCCAAAAAATGTCAGTCCTGGTGGCCTATTTAAAGAGGAATCAACCTGTAAATCCTTGTCTGCTGGTTAAAGTATAAACCTTTGCCTGAAAGTTGTTCCTGTGCATTGTGACTCTGATTTTGACTCTTGATTGACCCTGACCTTGACTTTAACCTTATTCATGCACACCATTCCAGCCTTGTTCTTTGGATTGTTCATATTGCATCTTTTCTTCTTCTTCTGGCTCTGACCATTGGCACTAGAGATGCGCGAACCGAAGCTGCAGAAGTGGAATTCGATCCGAATTTCAGGAAATATTCGATTCACATTGAATCCGAATTTCCTCACGCTTTGTGGTAACAATTCTCATTTAGTTCAAAATGGCTGCTGTACATGGGGCAAGGTACTCTGGGAACGTAGGATCACCCACAATGCCATGCATGCAGCCAGCCCTATGATGTCACATCCCTTTAACCCCTTCGCGAGCGCACACGGCATGTTTGACCACTGCATCCAAGGTGATAAAACCCCAGATCAGTTATGGAGCAGGGTGTTAGCTGTCAAGTTACAGCTAACACCCTGCTCCATAACCGATCTGGGGTTTTATTACCTTGGATGCTGTGGTCAAACATGACCGTGGCATCCAAGGGGTTCCGCCATTTTGACGCCCTTCCCGGCTCTCTGCAGCCAATAAATAGCTGTTTTTGTTACGCGATTCACCGCGATTTAATTCGGATCAAATAGAATTGTATCGTGAAATTCGGCGAAGTTGCCAAATCGAATTTTTGAATGCTTCCCTCATCTCTAATTGGCACCATTCCTAATTGTTCTCTCATCTTTTCTTCTGAACTGTTGTATCTTGACAGCTCCCTTGCTAATGACAGTTGTTCCTTTCCTGACTTTGCTACTGCTTTGTCTGTACTACTATAGGTGACTATACTAGGGAATCTGACCAGGAAGTGTCATACTTCCTGAAGGTGCTAAAGGTTGAAGAACAGGGAGATTCCATTGACATCACACCATAGCCTAGTCAGCTCAAAACCAATTGAGGCCTAACAAATACACAACCCCAGTGAGAAATATAGCACAAAATAATTTTACTGTGATATGTGGTCATCAGAAAAAAACAATTAATTACCCCCAAGTTCTAACTTCAATATACAGTCAGTTATGTCACCAATTTTTGTGTATAATAGAGATACAGATATAATACAGATGTGTTTTCCCTTAACTGTCCTCTTGTTGCAATGTAATATTTTATAACAGAAGACAACAAAAGTCAATAAAAGAAATTGAAATACATTTTATTTCAAAAACTTTTCATTTTACTTTTGTTGTCCTCTGTGATAAGATATGCAGCTACAGTTTATGCGGCTGCAGAAAGTCAGGTCAACCCTGCTACATCTGTAACTTGCTGCACCGGGATAGCAAGCCAAGGGAGTAATGACTCTCATTATCTGTGATGAAGCGGAAAGAATAATCTGACACCTCAGAACTGCTTAAAATGTGGCTGTTTTGAGAAAATTATATTTCATCCTTCTGCAGTAAAACATCCAGATCTGACTTGACATAAGTCTCATCAGAATAATCGTACTCTACCTCATAAGATTGGTTGTTTGATCATTGTGCAAACTGATGTGCCCTTGTGGTTAGAACAATGTAGCAGAAGAAAGTTATATCACTTTGTACTCCTAGTTCTGATGGGACTGCATCTCCTGACAAAATTTTGTAAATTCTGTAGACTTATCAGCTTAGTTGTCCACTCGAGAACATGGATTGACATTTTATTGGTGGCGTCTTTTCGTGATTTGAGCTTGAAGGAACATCATGATTGTTTCCTTTGTCCTCTTGTTTATCCAAATCATTTTCTATTCCAGCATATAGAATTGTAACCAGTTGAGTTAAAAGACATCCTAGGCAGCATGACCATGCCTTCAAACAAGCCAAGATGACAATGAGCATGCAATTCAATTTTCCATTATGTAGATTTTATTATCTGTTTTTATCAAATTTGTCTTCATATGAAAGGAGGCTGGAGAACTAAAAAAAAAATCGAAAAGGAAGTGTCAAGAAGATCAAGCATTCATTCTCATATTATTCACCATGACATAGAACATCATTAATACAATACACAACAATAGGTCAATGCTTCATCTCACCTAAAATAGACTGGAAATCAATTTACAACATTATGTGCCATTTTGAGACGTAGCTTATTTGTAGTACATTTCTGAGAGATGAAAGTCTTGCAGGAGTCCCAGAGAGATGATCTGTGAGAATATTTTCTCATGTTCAATACTATGTCTTTTATAACATTTATGTAAATAGCATCCCAGAGTGTTCACTGATAGAAAGAGATTGAAGGAAGGGAAAAGATTCATCTTCCAGGGGATCCATGTCCAGAGTATTTTTGATCATGCAACTAGAATATGACAGCTTATAGGAGTGTCATATGGATGTCTTAGGTTGTTATTACATGAGAACCACAATAAATAAATGAGAAAGGGGATCAGTAATGTTCTGTCAATCAGGAAAATTGTAACTGTCACATTGTATATAGAACACAATGACAGCAATGGCAGCTTTGATCTGACAGCAAAACCATTATTTGTAAAATATTGACTGAGGCTCAGGTTCTATACCGTCAACTGCCACATGACAATAGTCAAGTAGAATAGTATTCATTTTTAGGAAAGCATAAAATTTAGGAACGGAGCCAATTTTCATGTTCACTCATCCCTATTGCTAAGCTGTGTTAACCCTTTGAATGCCAGTGTTAAACTGCTCTAAAAGAACAGTGTGTACTTTTGCATTAACAGAGTGGTATTCCATCATCTGCAGTAGTGGATAATGATGTCTTTTTTGGATGTACAGACTGGGTCTGGAAAGATGATTATTTTATTTCAGTCGACTCTAGCATCATGTGCACGAAGACTCAGAGAATGTCCAGGGGTTCAGATTTAGTATTGTGTTTGCAACTTGATTTTGGAAAAAAAATGCACCAAAATTTACATATTTCGGTGCTAATCGGTGCTATATCACTACATCTAGTTTTAGAATTATTTTTTTCTGACTTAGGGGGGAGAGGGCTTATGGTTAGCACTGTAGCCTTGCAGCACTGGAGTCTTAGATTCAAATCCAGTCAAGGACAACGTCTGCAAGGAGCTTGTATGTTCTCCTCGTGTTTGTGTGGGTATCCTCCAGATACTCTAATTTCCTACTACACTCCAAAAACATACTGATAGGGAATTTAGATTTCAGCCCTATATGGCACAGTGTTGACAATATCTGTAAAGTGCTGCAGAATATGATGGCGCTATATAAAGTAAGCTAAATAAATAAATAAAATACAACAGCAGTTTGAGGAAAAATTCTGGTCAAATGTAAACCAACTAATAGGTTGTATAAACGTAGACAAGACAGGCTAAAGAAGTACTATTATCAACCACTTTGAAGACTGTCTAGTCCAGTTTACACTGTCTAACTATTAGTAAATGCAGTCCAATGAGTGTTATTTTTTATTTTATAGCATTCTAAGAATTTTTCAAAAATTTTAGGTTCTCCTACCATTGAATGACAGCAAAAAGAAATCTTGAAAACCATGATGCGTATAGTAGACAAATTACACAATGAACAAACATTGTCAGCAGAAAACTAGGTAAGATTTTTAATGGGGTTGTCCCACCATTACAACTTATCGCCTATCCACAAAATGGACCCAAGGTGGGGTCCCATTTCTATAATTGGATGAAGTGTTAGTCTCACAAATATTTGCTAAATGAATCTTGGGAAGTTTGTCCATCTCTATTTATGATCCTCTGGTTTGGCCAGCATTGTGCTCTGTTAAATGGGTTGTGGTGTTATGGACTCTTATCCCCTATCCACAAGGGGACGGTTGTTGATAATGCATATTGTAAGATGGGGTGGACACACACCTTGAACAGTTGGGTTGCTGCACAGGGAAGGGTTAAACTCATGTCCTGACTGTGCCTGTTTTAAGGAGTTGTCCCATTATGGACATTAATCCCCTATTCAAAGGACAGGGGATAAGTGTAGTGCTGTAGTCCCGAACACCGGGTCCCCCAGTGATCAGGAGGAATGGGGACCGAAAGTCCCTATAAAGCCTCCGTATGAATGGAGAATCAGTGCCTTGCATAACCGGTGTTCCTTTCACTTCTATGGGGCTTTGAGTACTACAGAAGATTACAGTCACTGCTTCCCCACTGAACTGAATGGAGCACCAGTTGTGCAAGTATACTGGTGCTCCATTCACAAGGAAACTTTAGGGGGGACCTTCCACCTCCCATCCTCCTGTCACTGGGGGACTCAGCAGGTACAGGCACAGTCAGGACATGAGTTTAACCCAACCCAACTGTTCAAGGTGTGTGTCCACACCTCCTTACAGGATACTATGATATGCATTACCAGCAACCGTCCATATAACTAAACCCTGCCAGCACATTAGAGGTTAAAGGCACTTTCTTACCTTAAATATCAGCCAGCAGCACACCGCTGTGAATCCTTGGCAGCCTTAACTGACCTGACCCATTGCCTATCATGCAGGCAGTTTGCCTATTTAAGACCCAGCAGGAGGATAGTGAGATTGTTATTGGCTTTGATTCTGCTTTCCATTAATGCTTCTTCACCTTCACTCATCTACTTTGTGGTCTGCGCCATCATCCCTTTGCATTGCTAATCAAGAGAATTTTAAAATTCTAAAGAATAAGAAAGGTTTTACTGAAGTAAAAAAAAAAATCAATATGTTAACTTAAGGCATTAGAGAAGACGCTGTATTGATTCACAATTAATTGCGTTATCAAACAGATCTGCCTCACGGGGAGTAACGTCACGGGGCATCCATCTTGGCATCTGCTCTAAAATCATACAAGGCTTTGATTCAGCTACTGATTAATTAAAGGGAAAAAAATAAATAATTGGAGCCAGAAAAGAGATCAGTTATATGAAATGATATCCCCCTGTGTGGAGAAGGGAAGAACATCAATTTATGCTAGTGATACTCTTTGTAACAGAGATTTCAATGTGGATGGAGCTCGCAACCCCTCCTGATGCCTGGCACATAGTTACACACTAACTAATATCTGTCAGCAGGAACCGAAAGGAGAAGAAACTGCCAACTGGCAGGGACAATAGTCCAACTCCTTCGTGAAAAAACTAAATCCAATGTGAAAATCTTATTACGCCTCAATATCTTTTGTACATGAATGAAATGTGACCGATATAAAATGATAGAAAAAAAAACAAGGTAATGCCTGGAATTTGTCACAGTTGCAAGTCTATTAAAGCCTTTCTGTAACCCAAGGACATGCAAACCATTAACTTTCATTTGTCTGCTAATTTTCTGCTCGTACAGTTTAGACTAAAAAGTACAAAGACTTAAGTCGGAGCCTCAAGGAATCCTGCAGGTAGTGGAATTAGATGTATGTGGCAATATTCACCCACTTGGTATGCCTAACCATGGCAATTATTGGTATTATAGGAGCTTTGGACTAATGCACTAATGGACTAATTGCAAGGTCTATATTGGTGTTATGTAGATAATCCAGGTATATTATTACTAATGCTGCGATATTCTCTGCCCAGGTATGGGCCTAATGGCTTACTTCAGCTGAAAGGCTAATAACCAATTATTTTCATCATGCATATTTATAAGGGTCAGAGTTTGATTTTTTTTTTTCTGATAAAGTTCCAAAAATACAATACTTCCTTTCCTGTAATGTACATAGATAAAGAGTAACAAAATAAAAATTGGGATTTCTGCAGCACCTCTAGGAGTTTGCCGAAGACAAATTTATACAGCTACAATTGAACTTGTAAAGTGAAATCTCTTATATAAAGTGTAATCTTAGACCAAATCCAATTCAAACTATTCAAGTTGCTTTACTTAAAGAGGTTGTCCAGGATAAATTTACAATTTCTGCCCCCCTCCAACTTTCTAATATATCTTTTTTTTCAATATTATATAGTTTTTCAGTATTATATGTAAGTCATGTGACATATACTGTATTACATTGTTTTCCTTTCCGCTGATGTAACAGGTCTTCGGTCTAATCCAGTTACTTGGGAAGGGCTAGTAGTGGGCGAGCTACCTAGACAGGAAGGGGGTGTGAGGGAGTGAGAGAGGGAGGGGGGAGGGAGCAATGCATCATGGTAGTTGTAGGATAAAAGCACAGGAAGCTACACCATGTAAACAAATGCAGAAGATACCAGGAGCTCCCAGAGAAAGCCAGAAATCACTCAAAACACTGCTAAAGGTAATTAGGTGCACTTATTAATCTATTAATAGCACTAACAGACCTTTAAAAAAAAATTGCCTGGAAAACCCCTTTAACACTTTTTCACTTTCAGTTGTACTGCAAACTCAGTGGTGACAATACTCAGATGAGTATATTAATGGTTATGTTATAGAAAATGGGACAATGGGGTTTAACATTGTTGAACTTAAAGGAGTTTCCTGAACTAAAAATATTTGACTTATCCCCTATCAATATACAGCTGGCACATTAGCTCTTAGCAGTTGATACACATAGAATGGAGCAGGAAGCAGATAGCTCTGTCATCTGTATGATGAAATGAGTCAGTGAAACTTAGCATGCGGTAACTTGGTCTGACCACTACACAGAGAACAGAGTTGTCTGCTTCCTTCTCCATTCTCTGTGTATCAGCTGCTGAGAACAGCTGATCAATGGGGGTGCTAGGTCCTGGACCCTGATCAATTTTATATTGCAATAGGTTATCAATAATTTTAGTATGAAAACCCCTTTAAACTGAACAATGCATAACAATTATAAAATGCATAATGCTATAACTTGGTCTGCTGTTAAAGGAGCTTTCCCATCTCCCTTTCTCAGTAGTTTACCTGCTGTCTCTTCTTTTCACTTCCGGTATTCTTGAACAAGCTGGTGGTCAGGCTTTGACTGTTTGATGGACAGGACACTATGAAGTAGCTCAGTAGATAAGGACATTGCCTTTACCATGAGAGATTATTTATTATCATTACTAGAAATCTATAATAATATAGATCAAATAATGTGACAACGGACTTGCAATAAACTCAATGTCAGAGATAGCAAGTACTGTCTGAGCCTTTATCAGGAAACTGCAGTCAGCCGTCTTAATTGCCTGGATAGAAGAGAAAGGGATAACAGCTCTGAAAGCAAGCGTAATCCAGAAAACTCAGCCCCCTACCCTCCAGACAGCAGTGAATCACATCATCTGATATAAGATCAGATAACAGTCTGGGTTCCTTGACAACACTGTGTAACCCACATGGTCCATATAATCTGCCATTATAATATTACCATTTAATCTCTGAATAGACATGTGTTCATACCAGGCATGTTCATATTTACTTACTGTAGATTACTCAACTACATCTGCTGGAAGTTTGTTCCAAGTCTCAACTACTCTTTCTCACATTGCTTATGATCTTTTCCCCACAACTAATTTGAGATTGTGCCCCCTTATTCTTGTGTTTAGTTTTCTTTTTTTTTTTTTTTATTAAAAACACTTCCCTGCTGAACATTATTTATACCTATGTACTCTTCTTTCTTTAAAGTTATACTGAAGAATTATCATAAGGATGCCCTTCATCATGGCAGTGCCAGCTGTACAGATGACTTTTTTGGGTATTTTTTATTTATTATTTTAAAAAGTAATGTAAGGGGTACAAACAAAGAAAGTGATTGGGAGGAAAAGAGGAAAATACACTAGCACAAAATATATAATGATAACAAACTTAATCACAAACATCTTGTAGCCTGTACTCACCACTAGAGGAGCCTTTAAGTTACAATTTTTGTAAAATTGATTCTGTTCATCTTTATGGAGTTGTTTCGGCGCTAAGAACACGCAATTCCCCATTCAAATGAATGTAACAGTTACAAAAATTTCAGCAAGAAATCTGCCATGTTTAAATATATGCCCTAAATGTTTATCTGCATTATAGAAGCTTAACTAAGCTATTAAAAAATCTGTTTGCTGAAAAATATGCTAATTCCAATGACAATCAGCAGTATTATGAATGCAGCTCTGCAGTATAATAAAGGCTATAACACCAGATTAGTATAAGTAATGTATTATATTTACAAATTTACTCAAGTTTTTATGTAGATTAATTCCATATACAAACTGTAAAATGAGGTCTGAAAGGATCATGCCCTTTAAGGAAATGTATGTGGCATGAGCTATTATATATATTACACTGTCTACTCGAATATGTAATATGACATTATTGCATCTAAATTATCCTTATAAGAACCTAAATCATAAGACACATTGATAATCATTCATAATGAATAATGCATTTGTTCAGAAAATGGGATCAAATGACACTAAAACACTAATTGAGCCCAATAGCAAGTGTGTACTTATATGAGGAAAGGGATGACAAGCGTGTGTGATATAGATCTATATTGTACATTCAAGTGTCTAATGGAGAGGAGAATTTGACTAGAACAAGGTCCGTGACAGTGGCATAGTGCGTTGAAAATGTGGAATTAATTACGTCAATGTATTATGATTAGATTCTGTACTGTATATCGAAATATAACGTAGAACAAACTGCACTTATAAAATCACATCAGTTTAATAGGTGCAGAAAGAAAACCGTAAAATGGCATTTGTTTAGGTTAAATATCCAATTTGTTTGCAAATTCATGCAGCCAATCAAGTGAAAATGCTTATAAATGTAAGCCGCCGCTATCTCCGCACTTTAGTCTGAGCGCGTTCTCAAATGGTTACATGTATTTGAATTATGCAGACACTAAGAGTCATTAAGGAAATTGCAAACTGTAGCCGTGCACATAGAATTCATTTTATGATGTCACACGGCAAATGATTTCCACTTATACTTATTTATATGGGTAAATGTTTGGCATAGTGTATAGAAAATGTTGGCTGCTTCAAAAAGAATGACCATGTACTGTATATAGGGCCCTTTTAGGCGGCCACTCTTTTTAGTCTCCGAGAAAAAAGATACTGCAGGTACGTTGCATGAAAACCTAAAAAATTTTTAAAAATTGCTAAAAGTATAAACATATTTATAACTAAGGATAAACAAATTATACATAAGTAGAAATGTATTCAGAAAGCAGTTGCAAATTTCATGGTCATGAGTTTTTACATTTTTCCCCATAAATGTAAATCTAAAGGGGAAGCTCATTATAATACTACAAAAAATTAAGGTAAGGAATTCCAAATTTTTCTCTGTGGAAACTATGAATAAAATAGACATTAAATGCAGAACACAGGCTGTCATGATGTAGTAATTGAAACAGGTCCTGGAAAAACAAAAGCTCTGTGTTACATATTGTATACATTTTGAGGAAATGTCAAGTGTTAGACAAATTCTCTTTGGGCACACCATACGAGATGTTTCTGAAGGCTGACCCTTCACTTATACAGAACACAGATGGAGGTTATTTGCAAATAAACTCTGAAAGAAATGACCCCAATAACAAGTGATTGGTTCCTAAATTCTCTTCAACTGGAACTTTCAGGCCTTGTTGGATTAGGGGAATGTAATTGTGGATTTCTTGTCTGTTTGGTGGGCCAGTCCAACGCACCTTCAGCATATCCAAAAAAAATCCCAATGTATATTAATAAAGGATAGTTTTGTCAAATACAAAATCTGTCTCAAGTCATTCTTGGCTGTCAAGTTTTTTCAATAGAGCAATGATGAAAAAGAAGCAATGCTTATGCAGAGGTCTCTTAATAATATTGCCACATCTCAGGCTGGGTTCACATCTGCGCTTGTGACCGTTCAGGGATTCCGTTCCCCATTCTGCTTGAAAAATGCGGAGAGAAAAGTTCTAAAAGCAGAAGTTCTCTCATTTTTTGGGCAGAAACCAGGAGGAAACCCGGCGGACCCCATTATAGTCTATAGTTCCTGCAGGTAACCGATTTTTAAGCGGATTTGGTTTCTGTTTTTCTGGTCCCCAAGCGGACCCAAAGAAGGGAAACCCAAGCACAAGTGTGAACCTAGAATAACAAGGAGTGTGTGTCAGAAACTGAAATCTACACCAACCAGCAAGGACAAGGAATAGATTTCAGGTGTTACTTATGCCAGAAAACTCTTAAGTGTTTCTGTCTCTGCCCCTCCTCACTCAGCTCTGCCCACGCCTTGCCCACTTTTAAGGATTAAAAAGGTACTATTTTTTATTCAGAACTGTCATGCACCAAATTGTGCCTTTTTCCACACACTTTTTGCTAAATGAATGTGCCCAATAATTTTACCTACAATAACTTATTTTTGGGAATGCTAGTCTTTTATCCCAGCTGGAAAAGTCTTTACTAAGAGAATGAGTTAGATTTATTAATACTGTCTACGTTTTAGACAATGCATGCTTAAACTAGGCAGTAAGTGCAGCAGATTTATAAGTGTGTAATGCTGTTTGATAAATCTGTAGCATTGTTAGCCTGTCTAGTCTTATAATGCAACAGATCAAAGCCTCAACATCTCCTATTCGTTGGCTTAGTTTACTCCAGAAAAAAATGTGTGACATTTCAATGCATTTTTTTTCATGCACTCCTGGGCAACTTAGGCCATACCCACATTCAGAGAAAGTACACCCCTTTCTATAAAACCACATTCCTTTTTCGTGTAAGTCATAAAAGTGTCTGAAAAGTGAGAAACGTGTCACAATTTTTTTTTTTTTTTTGGACAGTGTTTGGCATTGTAGAATTCTGATGAATTTTGTTTAGTAAATCTCCTCCAATGTCTCAGATCTCTACATCTGTTGGTGCAAAATCAAAAATTAAAATGACATTGTCAACTCACCGCCCACTGGTTTTGTTGTGAATTGCAACCTGTTAAGGGTATAGCTAGTGTGTTGCAATATTGTATTGAATTTGTTTTGTGCGAAGTCGGAATCCTTAAAGGGATTCTGTCATTGGGAAACCCATTTTTCACGAACACCATGTCAGAATAGCCTTTAGAAAGACTATTCGTTCCCTACCTTTATTCTTCTGCAACGCACCGCCGTTTCTGAGAATTTTCATTTTTCTTCTTTATGCAAATGAGTCTTCAGAAAGCACAGGGGGCGTCCCCTGTGCTCAAAGAAGACGCTCTTCCGAAGATCCAGTGCTACCTCTCTCTTCTTCTGCTGACGCCTCTCCGTCACGTCATCAGCTGCCGAGTCTCTGTTCGGGATTCAAACCCACATGAAAATGGTCGGCTGGACATGCGCAGTCGGCTCTGTCAAACGTGAAATGGCAGAGCTGACTGAGCATGATGACGCGGCGGAGAGGCGTCAGCAGAAGAAGAGAGAGGTGGCGCTGGATCTTTGGAAGAGCGTCTTCTTTGAGCACAGGGGACGCCTACTGTGCTTTCTGAAGACTCATTTGCATAAAAAAGAAAAATGAAAAATTCTCAGAAATGGCTGCGCGGAGCAGAAAAATAAAGAAGGAGACGAATAGTCTTTCTAAAGGGTATTCCCACATGGTGCTAGTTAAAAATGGGTTTCCCAACGATAGAATCCCTTTAACCATATTGAAGCAAATATAAGATTGGACACATCTGCATAATTAAAATCCAATAGAAAGTGTCTAAATTTATAATTCTTAGTGAATTCTAGTTGTCTGTTCTGATTATAAGTGCAACAATGAGGGAGGAGGGGTGTGCAGCTGCAGATTCACTGAAATTATATGTCTGTGAAACTGAAAACTGTAAAATGAGGAGAGGGTAAGAAATGGGGAAAGATTTGATTGGCTCACAGTGTTGACCATAGCACAAGAAATGCTCCTTAAAGAGCTGGAAAGAGAAAGAAAGAAAGTGGGAATTTTGAAAAGGAATATAGAGCAATGGAAAGAAGATCATTACAGATTTCCTATGATGATGGGCATACTTTCAGATTTTTATGAGCCTCAGAATTAATTAGAATCAATTTCCAGATGGACTAGGAACCTGTTCAGTGGATGGGCAATCTTCAATAAGCATTGTATATATGGGTACTTTAAAACACAATGCATGTATAGGTTGGCCATAAAAGCATTCACACACATGAGCAGTGTCCATTGAGATCAAATTAGCATTACAAATGCAATACAGCTGCTAAGACATTACATTACATTGTTTTAACTCGGCATAAAAGTAACCCAAGTGTACGTTATTATTGTGTTAAGAATAGATCATTTAGACTAGGTAATTCTATAACTGGAATCCCAAAGTTACACACTCCTGCTTGGAACATAGTGTACAAATGCCTAAGAATAGCAGTCCTGGAATATAACAGAGAGAGAATATTAGGGAAAATATGAAGTTTTACTTATTTAAGTATTAAGTCTATTGGATAATGTCTATGTCTCTTTCTTCTGTGGACATTAGCCCAGAGTTACTATTGTGGTTATGACTAGACACTGGCATAACTATGGCACATTATAGGCACATCATTGCCACATCTCGAGGCAATTTGGTGCATCATGGCACACGTCGTTTGAGCTAAAACATTTCTGACTTGCTAGACATGTGGGCATTACTTCTCTGATAAAGGGACTTAAAAATGAGCTAAAATTGTGTTGCAAATTTTTGGCTCAAAGTAAGCCAACTAAAAGGTGGTATAAACATAGACTAGTCCGTCTAAAGGTACACCAGATCTGCCTGTCTAAGCTTATACTATCTATTAGTAAATCTGGGCCAATGATTCTAATTTCTTATTGTCTCAAGGTTTAGCAGTGGTATTCTGTGCCTACCATACTATAGGGGCAGTCCAAATCACCGCTTCTGGGGTCTCTGGCATACTACTGCAAAGGTGTATGTCAACAGTTTTAATTTCCAAAGGACATTCCAATAAAATGGACCACAAAGGGGTTAGGTTTATGCAATTTTTCCAAAAAGTTCCAGTTTTGGGGGGTACTTGCAGGGGCATAGCTGAAATGCCCTGATTTTGGAGATTTAAATGGTTAGTATACTATGCTGAGAGGATACCAGTTACTGAATTTTTCCCAGCTGCTACCTTTCATATCAACATTGGGTTACAGATGGAGCAATGTTTAACACTACATGATAGCTATTCTGTAGCACAAAGTGCTAACTCAACCTATTTCATATATTTCAGTGGCTTTCGTTGTTTTCTGAGATACAGTATTACAAGTTAGTCCACGAGACCTGCACATGATAAGATTCTGTTTACCTGCAGAGTGAGGAAAGTTCAGTGCATACAAATTTTTATAGACCCCAGTGACTCAATCTGGAATTCCTTTTCAGTGTGCTCCACTGTGTGTAGTCGAGGGGACCAATGACTCCTGTTATTGGCCCTCAGTGGTCACATGTGGTGCGCCAATGTCATGATGTTTGCATAATGATTGTATTCATACTGTAACGTCCACGCTCCTTCGGACTTCGACACCATCCTCCAGCCACATGCTACGGCGCAGGAGGCGTGTCCGGCTATCATTCCTTGCTTTAGGTTCTTGTAGTACTCTGTCTGAACACTGTTCTATTCCCTCACCTCTGTAATTGATTTTCCACCACACCCATCTCTTACTCCTTTGTTTCCCTCTGCTCCTCTAATAGTTAATCTCAGCCTTGCTTTGTGATTGACAGCCTATCTGCCAATCAATCCTGGGGCAGGTTCTGGACTTTCTATTAACAACCCATCAGCCCACACTTGGGTGCTGGCTATTGTGACTCTGTCCTCACTAAGTGTTTCTCTTGCTATTGTATTACTGACCTGTGCTTTTTGCCATTTGACTTCTCTTTTGGATTGCAATTTGGTACTGCTTTGTCTCTCTGGCTTTGACCCTTGGCTTGCTTACTCCTCTTCTGTGTTGTTTTGTCTTGTCACTTATCTAGAGAAGGGACTGTCTCCCAGTTGTCCCTGTCATTAGGACAGTTGAGGCAAGTAGGCAGGGACAGGGGCTGGGTCGAGTGTAGGACTCACTGCCTCTGTCATTCCCTTCCTCCCAGGTTTCAGCAACAGCACTGGGGAATTGCTCAACTGGCAATTCCCTAACACATACCCTATTTGACAGTTGGAGCCTCAGCAGTCCCCAGGGACCCTTGACACTCAGGAGGCTGGAAGAGGCCTGAAGAGGACTCCCAGGGAGTGTTTCAAAGGAGCCCAAAAGAGGTGAGGAAAGGTGAGTATAATTGTTATTTTAACGCAGCTCTCCTGGGTCTCCAAAGGCTGCATGTAAGTTTGAGTTCCAGCAGTGGCAATGTACACGATAAGCCTAGGTAACTAGTGAACAAGGTTATTATGGACCTGGGCTCTGAATAAATACAAATAATTATTAACATAAAATCAAATTAAACATACTGTGCCGCAGCCAAATATTCTGGGCCACAAAGCATGCAAGTAGATAGTATTTAAAAAAACAGCATTCAGGTCTAGCACAGTGAAGTTTATTATTCACTAGAGTAGTGAAGGGCTAATGTAGACTGGTTGTCTATGGCAATGAAAGGATTAAATTCTGTATACCTTGTGGACTAGGGCAGAATCATATAGGTATTCTAGAGCTGAACACGATACTATTCCAACCCGCCATATGGCAGCACAAGTGGATAATACAGATTGGTAGAGACTTGTGTGCAGGCCTAAAAGCTCTGCACAAAACGTTGCAGTGTGCTTCAGCCTAAACGGTGAATTGACGTATCTCCTATGCATGTTTCTGTGGGTTTTACAGTTGTTGTTTTTTATCATGGAAAAATATTTGCAATTTATTTTTAAAAAGCTACAACAATAAGTGCAAAATCAAGAAAAAAAATGCAACAAAAATGACAAATATGAACTGGTGATGGTTGATATCTAACACAACGTATAATGTCTTAGTGGACGTATTCCATGTGCCATATGTGTTTTATTTATATAGCGCTGACATATTCTGCAGCACTTCAGACATCACAGGGTTTATGTACAGACCAAATGTGATATTACCTACGGGGGGAGTAGGTAAATAATACATTTCCAATGTCTATGTTGTTACAAAGGTCCATTTAGTCAAGTGAAATATGTTATTTCTCTGTATTCCTGTGTGGGTCGTGAGACGTGAGATGCCCTTTATCAGGTATGAAAATGACTAGGAAAACAATATAGTAAAGAGAAAGAATCTGTCAGATATTCAGAATTGAAAAATGTCATCTGGTAATATTAGTGATGCCAATCTAGTCATGGGCCCCAGTGATGTTTTATTATGCACGCGCAGCTGTTCCACAACATGATATGTGGAATTGCCCTTGAGAAAAGAGAAATCTAACTACAGAATTAATCATCAAACAAATGGGTGTAAACTACAGCAATGCATTAGGACACAAAAGGAATATAAAATAACCCTGGGTATCAATGGGCTATGTGCCTGGAATACATTTACTACTACGTGTAATTGCGAGGAGCGCATTAATACTTACTTTACAGTGTGCATTTAATTTCCAGATTATAGCAGGGATATCGAGGCATTGCTTCTCTGCAGGTTGATAGGGAATGACATTATAGTTCGTTATGGGAGAAATTATACTTTCCCTGCTTGTATCATATGACCTAGGGCAACCCCATTTAGTGCTACTGTAACTCACATAGCAATTACTATTCCTTCCCTATTCTTGCATGTGGCTCAAGTACTATATGTGACACAACAGATGGAGAACAGCGATGCTGTTTATAACTACTTCAGGTCCTCCAAGAGACATATTGCAGTCTATAAATTTAGCCTGGCATGTTTAGATTAGCATTGAATGTCTTATTCATTTTTTTATTATTATGCTGCTATACAGGGCTTTTTAGTACATGCAGATGTGTATTTCCTTTCCTCTTGGCTCAATAAAAAAAAATCCATATGATTTACTGATATTCTTTTATGAGTTATTTTATATATGTCTATGTGCAGCCATCCTGAAATTTTCTTGTAAATCGCAACCCATCTATGGTTTTGCTAGCCTGTCACAATATTGCATTCAATTTGTTTTATAAATAATTGGAATCCTTCTTCCAATTTCAACTAAAGTAAGAGCTCATTATGAATTTTCCAAAAAAATTCAG
This sequence comes from Leptodactylus fallax, assembly GCA_947044405.1. NCBI lineage: Eukaryota > Metazoa > Chordata > Amphibia > Anura > Leptodactylidae > Leptodactylus > Leptodactylus fallax. The sequence continues at coordinate 771,640 of CAMRHE010000151.1, forward strand.
GTTCTGGGTTCTCTAGACCAGGGTAGATGCATAAACTTAAAAATAAGTCATACTCACTTTTCCTGGACTCCATTGCGGTATCCAGTGTGGGTACACATTATATTCAAGTCTCTTTTGGTCTCTAAAATGATGTTAGCAACCCTGGGGACTGCTGAGGCTTATAACTGGGCCTCAGGAGTCACGTAGGATGCCCTAATGTCATGATGCTTGTATCTGGTAGTCATGACATTGTAAAGTCCCAAGCAATCATTGAGGCCCAACCACTGGCCCCAGTGCTCCTCTTGGGCTGCTGACATCATTCAGGAAGCCAGAAGAGACCTGAAGAGGACAGGAACCGGTACCACGATGGAGCCCAGGATTGGGGAGTATGAGTTTATGTTGCTGCACCTACCCTGTGCATCTGATTATTCTCTGGGGTCTGGAGTAACCCTACAGTATAATAGCAGCTTTGCTTAATGAAACTGTCAGGCGAAACTCACAAATATTCTCTCATGACACTACCTGAAATAGGGTTTCTATAATCCTTTACAAGGGCAGCATCCAAATTCTGGAACCAACTCTTATTATAAGCTACATATATAGTAGGGGAGGTGGATGTCCATGTCCTTAGTCTTGTCCATTGTAGTCTGTGGTATGGATGTACAGTGGCCAAGCCAATAACTCCCTTGGACTTTAACCACTTCTGCACAGGGCCAGTTTTCCTAGTTTAGGGCTAGACTCACTTTTTTTGTACATGCAGTTTCGAGGGATATAACATTTTTTTTCATTTGGTTTACTCAAATAATTTTTGGGGACACATGGATTTATTTTTATGTTATTTTTATTTTGGCATGTTTTTTTTTTTTTTTTCTATCCTGGTAAATGTAAACAAAAAAGAAGGGGAATTGTTTTTTGCATGTTTAACAACTTTTTTTATAATACCACAAAGTGCTACTAAAAAAGTTTTCAAAATAGTTTTCCCTAGTTTGTGTTCCCAAAGATGGGGCTAGAGGACTAAGCTCTTGTCTGGGAAATAGGTTCAAACACAGCAGCATGGATAGCAGTGACAGAGCCAGGTCCAGTGGGATGTTGAACATGACCATACTATGGAAGATGGCCAACCTAGAAGCTTTTGATTGCAGATGGTGAAGGGAACACAGTTGCACGTTATACTGTATTACCACCAGTGGACTGATTTGTCCGTTTCATCGTTATCTTTTGCGTGAGGGAAAGGGAGACCCCCTACATGCGTAGCTTCCTGCTCTCTTATCCTACAACTACCATGATGCATTGCTGTTCACTCAGATCCCCCTCTCACTCCTTCCCCCTCCCTATCACTCCTAGCCCTACCTAACTAACTATCTCAGCCGACCCCCCCACCCCATCATACTTACCTGTCTTCCTGTCCTGAAGATCACTTTCTTCTGTCCCGCCGGCTCCTTCTTCCGCACCGCCTGTGCAAATGCATGGGAGGTAGGCTCTTTCTGCTCTTCACGCCTGCCGGTGATTGTGCAATAAAGCCAGAGTCACTCCGGATTTAATTATCATTTTATCCCGGACATCCCCTTTAAGCTTTGCAGGGCAGTTGAGGATATGTGGCTGTCCAGTGATTGTGTTGTTATTACAACCCTTCAAGGTTTTTGCTATCATGTTGTGACATTGTATTATTGAATTGGTTTAATGAGAAATTGGAGTCTGTAACCAATTTATAGCTAAATTAGTGTTGGACTCATCTGTACTCTGAAATCAATCACCATTGAATTTGGACATAAAAATAAAATAGTGTTTTAGAGTAGATATTCACTTGAAGCCAAAAATACACAGTATATGAATGTAGCTATCTTCAACTTGAATCTGATAACTCGCTGCATTGTGATAACTCATAACAAAGGTCATTGAACGAAATTGAAAATTTTAAGTGGTTAGTAACTGTTTACTTAATGTGTTAAATTTCATATTAAACTTAATAACATTTGCAGCTTCAATCAGCAGTGTTAATGGTCTGGATATACAATATGACAATTTATGTCTGGATTTGAAGATATTTGTCTGCCCGTAGATCTTATGTACCTTGAAAAAGCTTTGACAATTTTGAAAAAAAAAAGACTTATACAAAATTGCAAAGTCCACATGTGTAAAGCTGAATAGAGACCCATCCACACAGACTCAGTGCTGTAATTGCTGCCAAAGGTGTCTCCACTAACTACTGCTTTGAAGTGGTGATTAGTTCTACATTCAGCAATGTCATGTTTAATAATTGTAATGTCACATTGACAGTAAAGTGTCTTTTTTCTGTTGATCGGCATCAAAAAAGCCTCATTAAATCTTCTTTGATTCCATGTTTTTAACAATTAACATATGCAAGTCCAAAGAAGGATGGGGGATGGGAGGATAACTGTTAAAGTTATAGTCGCTGCCTACAGAATTGGAGACAAAAAAAAAAAAAAATCAAACAACCTGGAACAGCCAAAAAGAAACTTAAACAAACAGCACGTTATATCTTACAATAAATTTTATAACAACATATCGGGAAAGATGTACGAAAAAAAGAAAGAAATTAACAACGAAAAAACAAAGAAAAATAGACCATCACGTGATAGTGGTGAAAATGCATCTGCTTGGCGAATGTTACATAGACATATGTGTTAACATCTCATTAATGGAGGTTGTCTATGATTTTTTTTTTTACTGACAGCATGGAATGGAATAAAACAAGCTTACTCACATGTTCAATCCCCTGCTGCTCCGATGGTTCCCAATGCTCTTTACGTACTTTGCATTATATCCATGTGACTGCTGCAGACAATCGCTGGTTTCAGCAGCGATTCCTGTATATCCAGTGATTGGCTACAGTGGCCCCATGGATATACATATTAAGAGTGCTATAGCAAAGTAAAGAAAGTCTGGGGGGAACCATTGGTGCTGGAGCTGTAAGGAGTGAAATGGGTATGTAATAGTTTTTATTTTTTTGGGGGGGGTTAATAGCGTTTCCTGCTGCTCAAATAATTTTTAGAAAATCCTGGACGGACCCTTTAAAACATCAGAATCTGACAATTATAAAGAGACAACCGGCATTACTTAAAAAGGTTGTCAGGTCAATCAATTATTTTTAAAATAGGCTGGGGGAGGTGAAAAAAATAAAACCTGTCCACAGTGCTCCTATGTCCTCCCAGGGCAGTCCGGTCCTTTGTGATAAATTATCCTAAAACCATATTGTGTTTAGAAAAGCTGCTTAATTCGTGATAGACAGACTTCACTGGACATGTCTGGCAAAGAGGACAAGTAAGGAAGGAAACATCAGTATTCCTATAATTTACGGCAGGGAGCACGTTATTCCCTACGTACTATAACTTTGTTACAGACTTTGGATTAGTTGGGATTGACCAAAGTGCTCTCTTTCAGTATAATTATTATCATAGAAGCAAATGTAACTAAAGTGTTGTGTGGTTTCCAAAGTTCAGATTTTTTTTTTTTTACCTTGGATGGCCGTGGTACTTTTCTGTGTAAGTGTATTTCTCCTGGTACATAAATGGATCAAATTGTGCACTCTCCTAAAGCCTTTATCATTTTGTAATATGTACTTTTCCTTTACTCTTCACCTTAGTCTTGAGGTCATATACATTCAAAAGATGAATACCTCTTTGCTTCTTCTTTTTTTTTTTTTTAAGAAAAGTTGAATCAAAAAGTCAGAAAATAGTTAATCCAGTATTTCTAAAAATTGAATATCATCCATCGGTGACCAGTGAGGAGATATTTATATTTTGGAATTTTAGTTATTTCCTTGATTCAGTCTCCATTGATTCCTACTATGGTAATCTATATAATATTATGGTGAATTCACAAGGGGCAGATTTGTTGATGATATTATTGCAACTGCCTCAGTGTACCGAATACAGTCACCAAAACAAACCTATACTGATGAATAAAACTAATTTTTTTTTGTATTGCAAAACTTTTAGCAACACACTGAATGGACTCATAGGCTGTAATGGTTCTGTACTATCTGAATAGATTTAGGCAATATAAGTCAGCATCCTTTTTTAATAAAAGCATAGACAACAGTTTTTTTTCAATAAAAGGGATTTTACAAAAATAAGTATACTGGCGATATGTGTGAACAAATGCAAGTAAGTGAAAATGCACATACAATATAAATAGAGATGAGCGAAACGATTCTACAGAAATGGAATTTGATCCAAATTTCAGGAAATCTTTGATTCTCCATGATTCCAGATTTCCTGATGCTGCTCGGTAACGAATATTTAGTAAGGACCTTTGTGACATCAGACGGTCACATGATGTTCTCTAGTGATGTGATTGGGTAGGCGTGTCTTTGCTTGTTAGCAGATCCTTCCACATGAATAAAACTTGTCCGTGCTGGGAGAGAGAGAGAGAGAGAGAGAGAGAGAGAGAGAGAGAGAGACATGACCGTGGCATCCAAGGGCTCCCGCCATTTTGCCGCCCACCCCGGCTCTCTGCAGCCCGGAAATAGCTGTTTATTCGGATCGAAGCAAATTTTTTTGGAACTTCGAATTGAACTGCCGAATCGAACTTTTGAGAAATTCGCTCATCTCTAAATAAAAACATAAAGTTACCAGAGAAAATCCATTTCCTGAGTTCAAACTTTTTCAGGTTTGCAAAGAACAAGGAATTAGAATAGCTAGTCAGGTGAAGCATGACTCTAATTAGTGTAATGTCAATTTGGCAGAATTTTTAGCATTGTGTTCGCAGCTTAGGTGGTATGGAATGGTGGTATGGGAACCCCTGATGAAGCCGCCACTTGGTGTGTCCATACATGTAAGGTTTCTTGCTATCGTATGGTCATGTTTTCTTCTCCTTACTGCCTTACTTAAAGGGGTTTTCCCATGAACATAACCATATTTATATTTGTAAACAATTAAAAGCTAACTATATTTGCAAATATAAATAATTAAAAATTTTGCATTGATTTAAAGATTTTCTCTTATCATTATAATGGTGACAGTCTTTTGTCTTGATCATTTGTCAAAAGATACAACTAGGAATGCAGGAACTTTCTATGGTCTGGGACTGGGTCAAAAATTCAGTTATTATGGCAGACTTGTCTTCTCATGCATTTACTGTCCCTGCCTAAAAAGGATATCATGGCTAGATTTCTGACAAGTCCTAGACCATAGAAAGTTTCTGCATAGTCTTATTCATTGGCAATGGATTAGGACAACAGACTGTCACCACGGAGATGGTTAGAAAAAATTTTCAAAACTCTGCAAAATTTTTAATTATTGATGTTTGCAAAAATATTTTACTTTTAATTGTCTGCGCATTTAAATACGGTTATGTTCATGGAAAAACCTTTTAATTGTACATATTTGTTGGAGATATATATATATATATATATATATGTACAGTACAGACCAAAAGTTTGGACACACCTTCTCATTCCAAGAGTTTTCTGTATTTTCATGACTATAAAAATTGTAGATTCACACTGAAGGCATCAAAACTATGAATTAACACATGTGGAATTATATACTTAACAAAAAAGAGTGAAACAACTGAAAATATGTCTTATATTCTAGGTTCTTCAAAGTAGCCACCTTTTCCTTTGATTACTGCTTTGCACACTCTTGGCATTCTCTTGATGAGCTTCAAGAGGTAGTCACCTGAAATGGTTTTCACTTCACAGGTGTGCCCTGTCAGGTTTAATAAGTGGGATTTCTTGCCTTATAAATGGGGTTGGGACCATCAGTTGTGTTGTTCAGAAGTCAGGTGGATACACAGCTGATAGTCCTACTGAATGGAGTGTTAGAATTTGTATTATGGCAAGAAAAAAGCAGCTAAGTAAAGAAAAATGAGTGGCCATCATTACTTTAAGAAATTAAGGTCAGTCAGTCCGAAAAATTGGGAAAACTTTGAAAGTGTCCCCAAGTGCAGTGGCCAAAACCATCAAGCACTACAAAGAAACTGGCTCACATGAGGACCGCCCCAGGAAAGGAAGACCAAGAGTCACCTCTGCTGCGGAGGATAAGTTCATCCGAGTCACCAGCCTCAGAAATCGCAGGTTAACAGCAGCTCAGATTAGAGACCAGGTCAATGCCACACAGAGTTCTAGCAGCAGACACATCTCTGCAACAACTGTTAAGAGGAGACTGTGTGCAGCAGGCCTTCATGGTAAAATAGCTGCTAGGAAACCACTGCTAAGGACAGGCAACAAGCAGAAGAGACTTGTTTGGGCTAAAGAACACAAGGAATGGACATTAGACCTGTGGAAATCTGTGCTTTGGTCTGATGAGTCCAAATTTGAGATCTTTAGTTCCAACCACCGTGTCTTTGTGCGACGCAGAAAAGGTGAACGAATGGACTCTACATGCCTGGTTCCCACCGTGAAGCATGGAGGAGGAGGTGTGATGGTGCGGGGGTGCGTTGCTGGTGACACTGTTGGGGATTTATTCAAAATTGAAGGAATACTGAACCAGCATGGTTACCACAGCACTTGCAGTGGCATGCTATTCCATCCGGTTTGCGTTTAGTTGGACCATCATTTATTTTTCAACAGGACAATGACCCCAAACACACCTCCAGACTGTGTAAGGGCTATTTGACCAAGAAGGAGAGTGATAGGGTGCTACGCCCGATGACCTGGCCTCCACAGTCACCAGACCTGAACCCAATCGAGATGGTTTGGGGTGAGCTGGACCGCAGAGTGAAGGCAAAAGGACCAACAACTGCTAAGCATCTCTGGGAACTCCTTCAAGACTGTTGGAAGACCATTTCAGGTGACTACCTCTTGAAGCTCATCAAGAGAATGCCAAGAGTGTGCAAAGCAGTAATCAAAGCAAAAGGTGGCTACTTTGAGGAACCTAGAATATAAGACATATTTTCAGTTGTTTCACACTTTTTTGTTAAGTATATAATTCCACATGTGTTAATTCATAGTTTTGATGCCTTCAGAGCGAATCTACAATTTTTATGGTCATGAAAATACAGAAAACTGTTGGAATGAGAAGGTGTGTCCAAACTTTTGGTCTGTACTGTTATATATATATATACACACACACACACACACATATATTGTTATTATATTTATTTTTGGGGACGTTTCTACGGACCTATTATTTATTGAAATTCAGGATTTAGGTAGTGCAGTTAGTAAAGCTCAATAAACGTGGATCAGTCTTTGTCTGCTATAAACTATTCTTCAAAGAGCAATCACCTCCAAAATTGTAATTACTATTATATGATCATGGATATAAAGGGGTTCACATTGTGCCAATCAAATGCTGCAGTAAAAAAAACCTGGCGAATGTCTATTCTTTGCCAACGCATTTAAGAATGAAGTCTCCAAAGTCTACACTGACAAAAAGCATTGTTACCTCAAATTCTTAGAATGTATAAAAAGTATTGCAAATAGGATTGGAATTATTCTGATAAGGAGTCAGCATTGAAGAGTTGTGAGAAGAATCTAATCAAGTTTTGAGCATTGCAAAATACGTCCTGTGGAGCTGTAGCACTTTAGAGATCCTCGAAGGCGCAGGGATGCAAGCTCCTGGTGGAGGGTTGCCAACTATTTGTAAATACTTCAAAAGTCTGTAAAAAAAATAGGAGATTTCAATCTAGTGAAAGAAAATGATTTGTCTTTTGCAGATTTTGTGATTGTAATGATTAATTTGCTGCTCATGTGTTCATATCAGTAGATACATAAATTGTATATAACCTAATTAGAGATGGGTGAACCTCATGAGATTTGTTTCAAAAACATTCATGAGGTTCAGCCGTTCAGATTGTATCGCAGAACCTGTCTGGCTGAATCCAGTGGTTTTCCAGCATCCTCTTGTGGCTTCTTCAAAGCGGCATGATGTCAGCGCACCCCACATGACCACCGAAGCCCAATCACAGGTCTCCATGGTGACCTTGAGACCTGTAAGGTCATCCAGAGGCCAGAAGAGGCCTCCAGGTGACTGCTGAACACTGCCAGATGCTGCAAGAAAACCCAGGAGAGGTGAGGCAAGGTGAGTATAACTGTTTGTTATGTTGCCTCAGCTCCCCTGGGCCTCCTCTTATTATACTCTGTGGTCTGGAGTCTTGGTGGCACTGAAGAGATGAACATTGTTGAGCAGAAACAGGAACTGTCTCTCCCATCTATCACTGTCCCTGTCTTATGCTTAAAGGGGTTATCCAGTTCCTTTAACCCCTGTAAAAGTTTAAAATAGCAAGCACTGTATACTCACCTCTTTGTTTTGGCTGGGGATCTAGTGGAGAGTCTCTGTTCAGGTCCCTGTGATCCTTAACTTTGGCCCGCAACACTGCTCAGTCACAGATTGGCTGACACGCTCACAATTGGGAACAATGTCAACAAAGACCACAGATCCAAACAGAGGCTCTCTACTAGATCCCTGGCCAAGTGGAGAGGTGAGTATACAGTGCTTGCTATTCTAAGCCTCTAGTGGAGCTAAACCTAACAACGGGAACCCTTTTAATCTACTGAACCTTTTACTTTTCAGACTGTTGAGCCATATAATATGTATGGTGCCCACTGCTACCATTACCATTTTCATTGTCTACAATTATGACTTACAATTAGACTACATACTCATTTGCTCATCTTCTTATTTTCCCAAAGCGCTCTTATAATGGTTTACACCAATTTCTCACTGTTTTTTTATGTCAATCCTGAGGGTATCAGATTTTGTAAGTTTAATGCAATATCTTGGAAGATATCTTAATTTGTTATCTACATTTTATTGTAAACTTACACTTGTCTTAACTGCAGATCTTTCTGTAGTACAAGCTGCAAAACAGCCCTTGAAGACATATTTAACAGCATGTGCATAATATATTTTTTTTCTCTCGAGTTTATCTTTTCTTCCACACTAGTCATTTTTCATCAAAGCTTATAAAAACTTCTAAATTGTCCTGAAGGAGTAGGTGATATGATATCCACCTGTCCTTGGCTTCAACTCTTGTGCTGAAATTAAATAAAATTCCAAGAAAGTCTGTGACTGGAATATATATTGCCAGCTCTAACAGGCAGATGTCCATTGTGCAAGCTTGAAAACTCACGTGCTGGTAATTCATCACAAGCAATAAATTACTCTCAGCCTAAACAATATATTGGCTTCCCTTAAATGCATGCAGTTGGGTGTAGAAAATGGAATGAAATGATAGCAAGGTCTGCTGCACTTAATGGTATATGTAACAAGCAATTTCAGATGGCCTGGTGGAGCTCCAGTTTGGACCAATTTTTATTGTGTCCAGAGCAATTCCTGATAGAATACAGCAGATTATTACTCCTGCTACAAGATGTTGCTACTCTTGTTACAAGGTATAGGGTTTTTTATTATGTGTCTGTAGGGCAATAAGGTTATTTAAAGCTTTTAGGGGCTGTCTTATTTTGACAAATTCTTTTTGTTAGAATGGGTCCATGATGATAAGCTGGTTGCAGGATTTCCCATTTTTTTTAAGTTATGTGATCGTTTTTAACAGGGTTCTATATTTAGTACTGATCATCAGTATCAGATTGTTGTGGGTCCGAAACATGTCACCCCCACCGTCCAGCTGATGTGGGGAGCTACACAGTGAATGTTACCAGAAGCAGACAGCTCCATCCACCGTGTAGTAAATGGAAATACAAATAATTAAGATGTCCATGTAATTATAGAAGTGCCAGGTCTTCTCGAGCTTTTCTCTATTTACCTAAATACCCTGATAGAATATTTGTAAAATGATTTTCTAAAATAGACAGTACATCAAGCATTCGGCTTCCTGCTCCGCCACTTTGTTAGCCGCAAGCCACTTAAGGCCTGCGCTGAGACGACAGACAAGATGTCTGCTTCCGGGCACAGACAGGCACAATGATGTCATAGCATTGCACCTTCTGCGCTGAGATGCAGACGTCCTGTCTGTTCTCAAGGCACCTAGTAAACAAAAATTATTATATGTGGCGTAAAGGGCATGTTAGGGGTCATTTTGACTGTGGGGGATATCATTTATATAAAGGGCCATAAACAATATAAGGTATCATTAGAGGGTATTATGACTATAATGGGGGAGCACAGTTATATAAGGGGGTATAAAGAATATAAGGGGCATTATTTATATAAGGGGTCATTAAGAGCTTTATGAATATAAAGGCATTAGGGGTATTAGTATTTATCTTGGGGGCATAATATAAGGGGACAATTGGGCAGTATTAAATTAAGGAACACTTGGATTTTATTAGATTTGTATTGTGCTCAGGATAGATTATTAATAAGAAGTCAGCGGAGTTATGACACTTGGCACCTCCACTGATAAAATGTGAAGAGGCCATGGTGCATGTGTAAGCACGATGACACCTACACTGTATTATATCACCCGCTGTCTGTTTTATAGTGACCATGTGATGTAATTACATCCTTTTCCTATAGAAATGTATAGGATGAGGCTGTTGTTACATTACATGGCCACTAAAAAATGAACTATACAATTTAGAGAAACGATGAGGACCCTTTGCTCCCCTTCAAACAGCTGATCTGTAGAGGTCCGAGGTGTTGAAGCCGATTTTTTTTTTTTTTTTTTTTTTTTTGATCGATGACCTGGAAAACCCCTTTAGTTAGGAGGCACAGAGGTGGCATTTTTAATAATGTGCATGTGGGGCATTAATATTAATTTCTGGGGGGGGTTAAATTATATATTTTATAATTGGGGGGTATGAGCAGGATGGGGACTTTTGTGTAGGTGAGGACAATGTAGGTTGAGTGCCTGGAAAAAAGGAGCCAAAGATGTCCGTGTTGCACACTATACAGAGACAAGTCACAGCTAGAAGAAGTGGTCATGGCAGCCCCGTTCAGATAGAGACAAAATGTGGATGATTACAGTCAGAGATGTCACCTGTAAGTCATGAAATGTTTTCTGTGCTGTATTCACCTAAATTGTCTGCAAATCCCTGTGTAGAGCCGGTACTTACCACTATAGAGCATTCACTAAGGCCACAGCCTTTGTTGAGAGTGCATTCACTTAAACTGTGTCCTACTTTGCCTGTCCTTTTGGCTTAACATTTTGTATATGACTGGTGTAAAATTGAAAAAAAAACATTATTTCACAATATTCTGGTGGCAGTTGTTTGTGCTATATGTATCTATAGGTGGCTACCCAGTGGGTGTAGTGTGAGCCAAAGCCTTAAGAGAGTTTTTGTAGCATGTCATTGTGATGTATTAAATTTCTATTGTGAGAAATTGAAGTCCTTAGCCAAATTTGTGGAAAAAGTAAGGGTGGACACATCTGTATACTGCCAGTAGCTCCAGCAGGACTGTGGTAGTAAACTAGCTTTATCCTTGCAAGCTTGTCATCAGAATTCCTCCTACTTGATTTAATCTGATAAAGCCATTACATTAGAAAATTGTTCATATTATAGATTAAAGAAGTTATATCATGAAAATATTTATCCCCTATCCGTAGTGTGCACTTCTGCTCATTCATTTCAATGGAAGTGCCGGAGATAGCTAAGCACTTTTGTACTTTTAAGTACTTTGGCTATTTTTTGCACCCCCATTACATTCACAATGGGAATAAAACATCCATGTCCTCAGGATTGGTGGAAGTCCCCATGGTCAGAACACACCAAGCAGTAGTTTATTTCCTACCCTATGAATCGGGGATAGAAATGAGTGGAAACCCAAGGAAGGTGCAGTATAATAATAAATACCTGTACTCACTGTGCTTTACCTTACCACTCCCTTGGCATCCTCTTTCAGCCTTTCCTGGCTGATGTCACTACCCCCATGGGGCTGCTGAGGCCTTTGTTTGCATCAACAACCATGTGGGGAGCACCAACATCATGAAATTTGCATACTCCACATCACTGCTGAGGTCCAATCAAAGGCCTCAGCATTAGGTCTTTAACACAAGAGTCACGACATTGGCAGGTCCTATGTGACTGATGTGGCCAAATTACAGGCCTTAGCATTAGTCAGCCACCAATTGTGCAAGTTCTCCCACTTAAAAAGATGAGGCCGGCCTGTAATTGACATCATACGTAGACCTCAACTATGAGAGACAAAATGAGAAATTTAGAATTTATTTGCAAATTATGGTGGAAAATAAGTATTTGGTCACCTACAAACAAGCAAGATTTCTGGCTCTCATAGACCTGTAACTTCTTCTTTAAGAGGCTCCTCTGTCCTCCACTCATTACCTGTAGTAATGGCACCTGTTTGACATTGTTATCAGTATAAAAGACACCTGTCCACAACCTCAAACAGTCACACTCCAAACTCCACTATGGTGAAGACCAAAGAGCTGTGGAAGGACACCAGAAACAAAATTGTAGACCTGCACCAGGCTGGGAAGACTGAATCTGCAATAGGCAAGCAGCTTGGTGTGAAGAAATCAACTGTGGGAGCAATAATTAGAAAATGGAAGACATACAAGACCACTGATAATCTCCCTCGATTAGGGGCTTCTCGCAAGATCTCACCCCGTGGGGTCAAAATGATCACAAGAACGGTGAGCAAAACTCCCAGAACCACACGGGGGGACCTAGTGAATGACCTGCAGAAAGCTGGGACTAACGTAACAAAGGCTACCGTCAGTAACACACTACGCAGCCAGGGACTCAGATCCTGCAGTGCCAGACGTGTCCTCCTGCTTAAGCCAGTACATATCCGGGCCCATCTGAAGTTTGCTAGAGAGCATTTGGATGTTCCAGAAGAGTATTGGGAGAATGTCATATGGTCAGATGAAACCAAAGTAGAACTGTTTGGTAGAAACACAACTCGTGGTGTTTGGAGGAGAGTGAATGCTGAGTTGCATCCAAAGAACACCATACCTACTGTGAAGCATGGGGGTGGCAAAATCATGCTTTGGGGCTGTTTCTCTGCAAAGGGACCAGGACGACTGATCCGTGTACATGAAAGAATGAATGGGGCCATGTATCGTGAGATTTTGAGTGCAAACCTCCTTCCATCAGCAAGGGCTTTGAAGATGAAACGTGGCTGGGTCTTTCAGCATGACAGTGATCCCAAGCACACCGCCAGGGCAACGAAGGAGTGGCTTCGTAAGAAGCATTTCAAGGTCCTGGAGTGGCCTAGCCAGTCTCCAGATCTCAACCCCATAGAAAACCTTTGGAGGGAGTTGAAAGTCCGTGTTGCCCAGTGACAGCCCTAAAACATCACTGCTGTAGAGGAGATCTGCATGGAGGAATGGGCCAACATACCAGCAACAGTGTGTGCCAACCTGGTGAAGACTTACAGAAAATGTTTGACCTCTGTCATTGCCAACAAAGGACAATGTGATTTTCTGCATTTGTTTTCTCATTTTGTCTCTCATAGTTGAGGTCTACCTATGATGTCAAGTACAGGCCGGCCTCATCTTTTTAAGTGGGAGAACTTGCACAATTGGTGGCTGACTAAATACTTTTTTTCCCCACTGTATATATATATGTTTAACTATGGTAGGTAGTACAAGGATTGGGGAGGGGTTCGCAGAGGACTTTATGTCTCCTTCAGTCAAAGTTTTCTCTTATGTTCTTTGCATACAGAATGTCTTAGAACTTTCCACCTACTAAATTAGTTGCAATTCTTTGCAGTTTCCTTCACGATCAAGTACACCTGTTTTCCTTTTCTTTGAGCTTGTGCAGAAAACTCAATTAGCTATTCAAGTCGAGACTTTTATCTGCACTTCAAAAAGTAAGAAAATTACACTTTTTTCTCATTTCAATTCAAAGCTTTTCTAATACTTGATAATATTCCGCTGGCTGTAGGTACAACATTTTCAATATTCTCTTTGGAAATTAGATTGTTATCATTAAATGTCTCTGAAACCTTTGACAATGGTAGGTAAGATGACTCATATGAGCTCCAAGATTGGCATCCGCTTTGCTTATCAACTTTAGGAGCCAATCATTTTCAGCAGAATTTTATATGAAAATTTTTTTTATTTTATTATAAAATCATACCATATCCCAGTAGATATATAGCCAGAGTCTGGTACCCTTTTTTAAAATGAGCAAATACTTCTTCATCATTTGTTCTTACAGTGCACATCTTTTCATACGGGAAATATTCCAATAATCTGAACCATCTTCATAAACTGTTAGTGCTGTCATTTTTTTTTCTAGAACACTAATTGTAACGTCTCTGCTGTTTCGGGTCTCGGCGCCGCCCTTCGCTCGCACGCTGTGGCGAAGGAGGAGTCTTCAATTTGGTTCTTTGTGTAAGTTTCTTGATGCTCAGTCTGAACATGGTCCTAATCAGTGTAATGGATTTCTAACCACACCCGTGTTCTTAGCATTTCTCTCTGGATGGTATAGAGTTAATCTCTTCCTGGCTTGTGTGATTGACAGCCTGTGTGCCTATCAGGTGTGGGGCTGGGCCCAGACTTTCTATATACAGGTTGTCACTTCTCTGCAAGTTGCCGGTTATTTCACTTGTGTTTTGCCTGCTCTCTTACTTTTCCTTTATACTTTGCTACTTGATTCTCTGACCCTTTGGCTTGCCCCTGACTATTCTCTTGGATTTTGACTTTGTACTGCTTTGCTCGTTTGTTACTGACCCCTTGGCTTCCTGACCTCTCTTTTGTTGTTTGTGCGTCCTCTGTCTTCGTTCTGTGTTGTCACTTATTCAGAGTAGGGACCGGCTCCAAGTTGTTCCTGTCATTAGGACAGTGAGACAAGTAGGAAGGGACAGTGGCTGGGGTGAGATTAGGGCTCACTTGTCTCTGTCCTTCCTCCTAGACCGCTGCAGTAGTGTCAGGGTTGCTACGTTTGGCAAGACCCTTACACTAATTCTCTTCCTCTTCCTCTACCCATACTTGAAAATGACATTCTGGGCAACCTGCTCCCATTACTTGTTTATAGCTTTTATTGACCAGTGGTTATGCCTATCTTTATCTTAGCTTGAATTTGGCTAAAGACTCAAGTTTCTTCTTAAACTATTTCAATACAATATTACATGATAGCAAGATCCTTTAAATATTACAGTTCACAACAGAACCACTAGATGGCAACACATAGACCTATATGGAATAGACACCTATTGAGTGAGAATCACAAAATCATGTTAAATTGAAAAGTTGATCATCTTGTGAAACCCAAATCAGGACACGTCCAGACAATAGGAGAGATAAGGAAATATCTATCCATATATACAATACTTTTTGAAAGACCTGTAGTTCTTACTTCTGTTATTTCTTGAAGGAAAAGATGTAGAGCATGTACTCAACCTCTTGTCTCATCTTTCCCAATACCACACATATGCATGTAATGCTAACTACAGAGGTGTCCGCCCATATCTTGCTGAAATTTGTCTAGCAAAATCCAATTTCCAACTCAAAACAGAAATAGCAAGTCATCTTGCACCACATGTCTTGGGATCTATTGAACCAAGGGAAAATTTATGGATGGACACATCTCTAACTGCACCTCTGCAATTCCTCCTTACACATTAAAATTTTTTATAATTTTTCCTCATCATGGGTCAAATGAAATTTAGCTAACTACCCAATACATATGAGATGATCACTGTCCCTGCCAGAATAGGTCGGTTTGGAAAACCTAACATCTATGGACTAACTACGGGCTAACATCTATGATTTGGCTTAAGATAGGGTATACCCATCTTAAGCATGTATGGAATGTTTGCAGGGTATTTTCAGAACAAGATTTTCCCAAGACCTGACCTTATGAGAAAAAAGCTGCACATGTTTGGCCACCTCTCCGTTTATTCTCTGCTAAAATATAGAAGACAGTGACTGCCAACCTGAAGAGTCAGTAGACCCCTATTCTGAAAATAGATGTGTGTCCCAGAGGTTAGACCCACGTCTATTAGTACAGTGTCCATATTAGGACATCCTCAGATATCAGTGTCAAACATCAGATTAATAGCAGTTTACAACAGTGACACCTGACTTTGACTTTGATTCTGACAACGACTTTGACTTTGATTCTGACAACGACTTTGACTTTGATTCTGACAACGACTTTGACTTTGATTCTGACAACGACTTTGATTCTGACTCTCACTTTGATTCTGACTTTGATTCTGACTCTGACTTTGATTCTGACTCTGACTTTGACTCTAACTTTGATTCTGACTCTGACTTTGATTCTGACTTTGATTCTGACTTTGATTCTGACTTTGATTCTGATTCTGACTTTGATTCTGACTGACTTTGATTCTGACTCTGACTTTGAATCTGACTCTGCCTTTGATTCTGACTCTGACTTTGACTCTGACTTTGATTCTGACTCTTATTCTGACTTTGATTCTGACTCTGACTTTGATTCTGACTTTGATTCTGACTCTGACTTTGATTCTGACTTTGATTCTGACTCTGACTTTGATTCTGACTCTGACTTTGATTCTGACACTGACATCTGCAGTTTCTGATTGGCCAACAGATGAGGTCCGCCCCCTATATAACTGTACTTAACAGGGGCTTCAGACTCTTCAGACCTCAGTCCTCACAATAGTGGCAGAAGAATAATTTCAGTGCATCAATAGGTACAGACATTTCTGACTTTTACTTATCCTAAATAATACTTCATGTTTACTGCTCTCTTAGGGGGCGTTCACACTACTGTTGTATGTCTGTTCTGATAGGGTCTGTAAAAAAAAAATGGACACCTATCATAACAGACCGTAACTGATGTTAATGTGTCCGTTTTTTAGACTCCGTTTTTGCTTATTTTTTTGTTCTTCTTTCTGAGCATACGCAGAAAAAACCCAACAGTATAACGGACGACCGTCCGTTACTTTCAGCTAGCCATAGACATTAATGTTAAAAAATAACGCACGGTTAATGCCTGCACCCCGCGTTATTCTGTCCGCTAAAAAAAAAAACCACATGTCATGGATTTGGTGAGAAAGGACATTAATGGACAACATATCAAATCCCAGTGAAATCCCCCTGGGCTATCTACAAATTTGCCAGTGGCTAACTTGTGGCAATTTACTGGCACAGCATAGTGAATGGCATCTAAACAGGTCCCATTCACACTGTGCAGTTTCTGGGCTGCTTGAAAACCTCAGATGTTCTCTGACTTTCATCTGTGATTGAGTCACAAGTCAGCAGTCAGTATGAAGCACATACAATGTTACACTGTGATTGGCCAGGATGCCTGACCTCTGAGTGAACTCACTGCTCACACTCAGCAGTAGAAGATACATTGTATAAGGCTGCAGGCTGAGATCTCCATGAGTCTGATAAAACGTTGTCTGACACAAAGTTGTCTGATACCTGACTGAGTCACAGATGAAAGTCAGAGAACATCTGAGGTTTTCAACCAGCCCACAGACTGCACAGTGTGAATGGGACCTGTTTAGATGCCATTCACTATGCTGTGCCAGTAAATTGCCACAAGTTAGCCACTGGCAAATTTATAGATAGCCCAGGGGGATTTCACTGGGATTTGATATGTTGTCCATTAATGTCCTTTCTCACCAAATCCATGACATGTGGTTTTATCTGAGGATGTCCTAATATGGACACTGTAGGGGTAGTTCAGAAAAAGGGGAAAGAATTTTTTTTGCCTTGTTTGTTCTGCTACCGTACTACTATCCTGTGGTGTGTGCCTCGAATTGAGAGACGAAGGTCAGCGGTGAAATGAAGCTCTCCTGTACATAAGAGCAATGACTTACATGGCTTTACAAATGCTCTGTGCCAGGTGTAGAGACAATATTTTTATGTGAATGGGTGGGATGTTAATAAAGTTCTGCCAAGGGGAAAACATCTTTAATTATCTAGGTTTAGGATAGATAATTTAATTACTTGTTTTTCCGGAAATTCTCATAGAGGGAATTTATGAATCCTGCACACTTTTTTTTTAGGTGAGAAAAATAGCAATTATGTTTATGATTATGTGACTTTTCGAGCTAGTTTGCACAACAAAATGCAACATTTTACTTTTTCTCCACTCATGTCACTTTTCAAAAAAGTATATGCTATAAAAAATTCTTTCCCCTTTTTCTGAACTACCCCAACCTTATTTTTCCCTCTCAGTTCTTACTATCGTCTTAGATTTTTTATTTTTAATGTTGTTTTGTTAAAAATTAGAAATGGAAAAAATGTAGGTCTGGATTAGTAAGAAATGTTGAAGAATCTGTACAGAGTGTGATAAGTTCCTTCACTTACTGATTGTTGGAATTGCCCAGGAGGAGGAAAAAAAAAGAAACTTAGGAAACATATTGAAAATTTAATCAAAACAGTCTTGAGGGTACATTACTGGCTTCATATGCTAACTGCTCTCCGGAGTATACCTGACAAGCATCTCTGTAAACACTGCCATAAATTAGTTTCATATCTTTCTGGAGCTGTCCTCTACCATATTGCCTTGTAATGTAAAAAACGATCATCTATCACTATAGGGACAAAGACAATAGATCTACCTACAGGCATAACAAAAGTTGCTGACACAAACTGTGACATGGAATTGTTTGATTATTGTGGTCTCATACTAAACTTTATTCACTTTTATTTCTACTTTAATAAAGGTATTACTTTATAGATAAGTACTAAAATTTACACCAGTCGGCCATAACGTTAAAAATATTGATCATCACATTTCCTAATCTAGCATTATTGCCCTTATGCTCTAAAAACTAACCCTCCTCTGTTCACGCACCCCCCACAAATTATCCCACAGGACATGATGCCTTTATCTGAGTGTAACTCTGCATGCCCAGGCACTTTGGATCTGCACATAAAAGGACACCGGCTGGTGACGGCTCATACAACTTTATTTATAGGTGTAATTAAAGTAACCTCTTTCATAAAAATGGCCGGTCCACAATATAAGCACTTCTACTTCTTGTGTTACCCCTGTTCTACCTCATAGATTGTAAGCTCTTGTGAGCAGGACCCTCACTCCTATTGTGTGAATTGATTTAATACTCTGTTATGTATCATTTTGTCTATACATGAACCATATGATTAGTCAAGTGCTGTGGAATATGTTGGCGCAATATATATAAAAAAAATATTATTATCGGCACCTGTGAAGGGGTGGAATATACAGTGCAAGTGAATGGTTGATTCTTGAAGTTAGTGGGGTGAATCTATTAGGACTGGCCTTTCCTACGCTAGTTTTAATCAATTTACCCACTAGAGTGAGATGGGCCGAAATTATTAAGAGGCACCGATATCTTCATAATTGTGGCACATCCCGGGAGGTCCCATGTGCCAATATTGAGATTTCGGTGACTCATGCCAGCTTATTCCATGAATTATAGTAAATCTGACAAACCCAGATTTTCCTTCCCTAGCCCATCATAATGCCTTCTCCACCCACTCCCTTAAAAAAGTGAACAGGACAGAAAAACGTGAAAAGGTGTCATATCTTTTGCACAAATTGGGGCTGGGTGACAAAGATGCACCATCATGGCCAATATCGGTAAGAAGAAAACGTCCACCATCTACCAAATGACCATCAGAACTAGACCATGGACCAAAAATCAAGCCTGATGCAACATGCCACAAAAGTTGCTTAAAATATTTCCTTTGAACTTTTTAAAAGCCTACCTCCAACTATAAAACAACTTTTCATAAGGTAATTATACAAGTGAATATAAGATATATATCTTATTAAATAAATATGTTTTCTTCTCAACTTCTCCAGTCCATTAGGCTGTTCTCTTCCTCCTTATCTTCATTCAGACCGTTTTTTGTATGGAATCTGTCTCAGTACTCAGCACACACACAGAAGTCTATGGTGAGGGGAGGGAGAGGAGAAGGATATGGTTGGCTAGTTAATTGATTTATTGCTGTATTTTGTGCAGTGGTAAAGTTTCATCTTAAAGATACAGCAGTGTCAGAAGAGCTCTCTCACGAATAGTCAGCTGCTGTTATTTGTGATCCTCCTCTTCCTTCCCTCTCCATAGACTTCTATGTAAAATAACTCAGTCTGGTAAGTGGGGAAGGAAGCAGATTTCTTTAATTAGATGTTACAAAGTTTCTTATATTTAACTACACTATTAAAAAAAAGATGTTTTACAATTGGGAGTACACTTTAACTTTTTTCAAAAAGTGTGTGGGGCATTTGTGGGGCCCTGTTAAGGGGGTGGGTCATTAGCTGACCTACAAATTCACTATTATTCTTGATAATTTACAATAAAATGCCATACATTAGCTGGTTTAGCTTTGATTTCACAGGGCACAGAGTACACCTAATTCATTAACAGGTATATGTCCCTCAATGAATTAGGTGCATCTCACTCCAGCACAAAGTACATCACAACTGCCATTACATATGCCAATTTTGAAGAATTCACCCTGAGGTGAACCATGTTTCATTCATTTGCTTTTCAATCGAGTGTGGATGATAACAAGGGTACATAAAAAAGTAACCTGAGATTAAGGCACTGTGCAAAATTTCAGATTCTTTATAATAGTGACACCAAGTTCATGCTGAGTCTGGTTGTCCTTGCTTTTCTGAATCACAGCATTAGAGCGACTGCACAGTTATTATTTATCCCTGATTCTCTGATTCTCACGACTATGTGAACGCTGTAGATTTGTCCTTCGACATCCTATAATTAATCTCAATCAGTGCTCTGCTATACGTAATACAGGCAGACGAGCCTCTACAGGGAGGGGTTAATCATACCGGTGGGGGTTTTTATTATTGAGTAAGAGGATTATTTTTCAGATGCATAAAGCTTCAAGAGCAAGTCATGGATGGAACATAATACTCAGCTGTTTTCATTCACTTATCTTTGCTATAAAACTGACAATAACACCTTCAATAATAATAGAGAAATGGGAAAATTTAATATGTATTTCAGCATTTTACTACATTCACATTGTACATTGCACCCATGCACCCGAACATAAATAAGTTCAGCTAAAAGCAGATCTGCAGCACAGTAATCAGACATCTGCCTGGTAACGAGCTGTGCACCTGTGTGTCATCACATGACCATGGACTGTACATCACATGACCATGTACCATATATCACATGACCATGGACCATACATCACATGACCATGGACTGTACATCACATGACCATGGACTGTATATCGCATGACCATGGACAGTATATCACATGACCATGGACTGTACATCACATGACCATGGACCATATATCACATGACCATGGACCGTACATCACATGACCATGGACTGTACATCACATGACCATGGACTGTACATCACATGACCATGGACTGATTTTTATCCACTGGAAGTAAGCAGAATGAATGCAAGCAAGCAGAGATCTCGAAAACCGTGAGGAATTGATACAGAAAGTATATTGGAAAATTGTATAACTTTTTATTATACAAACAATAACATTGGTCTCTCAATATTGGTCTGAAAGTGGCCAACCCCTTTAAGATACAAATTCAGGGGCATTATTGTGATATGCTAGCATATTCATAAAGCACAAATAATTCCAGACAGACTGCTTTTTCAAAGCTGTTCATCTTGTGCCATCCATTTCAGGATAAAAGGGAAAGGTAAGAAAGGACATATCTGAATGAAATGGCCGTATGTCAGATTTCAAGTGTTATGTAAATGAAGCTCATTAATTGTATCATGAGAAATAATAGAGTTTATATTTTAATTATTCATCATTTTCAAGATCTCTGATTTCTTTTATTGAATGGGAACATGTATTTATATCCAGAGGCAGAAAAACAGTCTTTAAAGGGGTTGTCTGGGATCTGATAATAGGTGATAGGTAATTGATAATGTGGGTAATTGATACTGGTGACCTATCCACAGGATAGTTGATCGGTATCAGATTGGTCAAGGTCTAACAACTGGACTCTGACTCGATTATCTGTTTTGGCTGCTGGAAGCCATATACTAGGTATAACAGCTGGAAGCAGCCCTGCTCCTACAGAACTCCTAGCATGCACACCTGTGGCCATTCCCAGCCAATCCCAGGCCATTCTCTGACTCCTCTGCCCCCAGAATTGCACATTTTACAGGTTCATAGCATGCTGCGCCCCTCAGAGAGCTATTTCTGTTTATCCGGTTTATACAGTTTACCAGTTTATTGAATTTTTGGCTTCATTCCTGACTGCATTTGCTTGTCCATCTTGATCTGCCTGATACCTGTGACTGACCTTGACTTGTCCTGACTCCCCTCCAGTCTGGTCAACCAGTTCAACCTGATATCTGTTACTTACTGCTGTGCACCTGGTTTGTATGGTCTCTGGTCCGCTGCCACCTATACTGGGACCACTCCAAGAGGTAGAAATATGACAGCCTCCCTACTGCGAAGACCTGATCCCTGTACGGTGGTTAAATGGTGAAAACCGGGTAGACCCTTGGCATGACCCAATGTGAAACCAGTTAGAAGGCACAGAGGGTCCACAATCCAGTACCATTACAGACATCCAAACTGGCAATATTTTCAACAAAGAGAACTCATAATTGTAAAAAAAAAAAATTTGTATAACGAAAAAATTCCTCATCTTCTAAAGAGATGTTTATAGCAATATATTGAAATGTATGAAAAAACTCTTAATCAGAAGGGAAGTACGTTACTGTGCAAAAGTTTTGGGCAGGTGTGGAAAAGCTGCTGCAAAGTAAGAATGCTTTCAAAAGTGTTAATAGTTTATTTTTGTCAATTAGTACAATGAAGTAAATGAAGAAAAGAGAAACCTAAATCCCATTAATATTTGGTGTGACCTTTGCGTTCCATCAATTTTTCTCGATACACTTGCAGACAGTATTTGAAGGAACTCGGCAGGGAGGTTGTTCCCGCCATCTTGGAGAACTAAGCACAGATCTCCTGTAGATGTAGGCTTGCTTCAATCCTTCTGTCTCTTCATGTAACCCCAGACAGACTGGATGATGTTGCGATCAGGGCTCTGTGGGGGGTCATATCATCTCTTCCAGGACTCCTCCAAAGGGAAAAGGTCACACCAAATATTGATGGGATTAGATTTCTTGTTTGTTCATTCACTTAATTTTGTTAATTAACAACAATAAACTATGAAAATCTCTATTTCTGAATGCATTCTTACTTTCTAGCAGTTTTTCCACACCTGCTTACAACTTTTACAGCACTGTACGAGTCAAAGTCTTTAAATTACCATAATACAATACTAGCAAATTTTCAATTAAATAAATCATGAAATAGGAAACATTTGCAGATTTTTACCTAGGTTTATAATTTTTCAATCCCTTTTTTTACTACATGTGGCTCCCGACCACCACTCAAAGTTGAAGGTGGTTCACAGTTTACAGATAGTGACCTCTGATCTAAGGAATGTTAAGTATAATATAAGTTTCTCTGTTGATTTATTTTAGGATATTGCAGTAGCAGCAAAATGGGTTAGATTTTCACCAGCCTCATCGACACATTTTATAAAAAAATTTGCACAAAATGAACATGAATATTTTAAATCTGCAGAGCGTCAATGCTTTGGAAAGATTTCTGTACCCGATTTCACCCTTAACAATGCATGGGTGAATAGCAAAACAAGCAGATATGACGTGGATTTTATCACAACTTTGGTGGCAATTTTCAATGAATTTTTTTATAAATGGTAGGCACTTTATAATCCCAAACCCAGCTTGCAATAGGTAGAATCAAGAAGGACTAATAAATTCAATTACTCAGAGCAAGCAGAAACCCTCAGGGTTAAAACGGTGTTTTAGATTTAGTGCTGATAACCTATGGTGCATATTCATTATGATTACAATGGCAGTCTGAAGTAATATACCTTATTATTACAAAGGGAAATTAAACAACACTATCCTGTACATTACATGTCGTGAGTAACTTACCTGGTGTTTGGCAGTCATGCCGAGATTTGGATTAGTCCCTAGCATGACCAAGACCTCGGAGATATAATTTACAATGTGGGCTAGATCATGCTTTAGGCTTCAAGCTTGGACAAAATATGTATATAGGTAGCAATTGCAAACTTTACACTGCTCTAATCGAGTAGCACAATGTTCCAATAGTAAATGTATCACATTATCATATTATACGATTACATCCAACCTGGAGATCACTACAGATGTCAATCAGAGCAGAGGGGAGGGGTTGTGGCACAGCTCAATGCACAGAGTAGAGAGTACATCAGTATGTTTATATACTTCCCTATAGCTCACACTTACTTATCTCCATGGTTTTGCATATTCAAAATTGTTGGCAGATTCCCTTTAAATTGTAAGGTTGTATGCATATTTTGGGGATGATTTATTAAGATAGATCTTGATAATCCATGCCCTGCCGGAGTTTGCACCTAATTTATGCATGCATGGAGTTCCTGGCCTGTATCAGAAAACTAGCATAGATGATGATAAATTTGACAGGGTAAATGCCCCAACACCCAACATGCCCCACTATGCCCCTTTTGATCAAAGACATGTGCAGAATGAAGAAATTTTGGTGCAAAATTTAATTTTGCACCAAAATTTAGACTTGCCCAAAAATTGTGTGCCAGTTTTCTATGACAGTGCTATTATTACTGGGCTGCCATATAAGTATATAAGGGGCTTTCCATTGTATAAAAAATAAATTTAGAAGGCCACAGGACAGGATAGAATGTTACTCACCTCTTCCTGATCCACCACTACCCAGGACCCCGCGGTTCTCCATTTCCTGGTGTCTCCCAGCACTCAGGAGGTGCACTCTTCAGCCAGTAACTGGATGGAGTGGTGACTTCCTTCAGTGAGTATTTGGCGGAGAGAGAATCTGCGGGAATTTCCTGTGTGTGTCAGGCGCCAGGAAGTATAGTCTGGTGAGGACCCAAGCAGGATTGTAGTGAAGTATGACTGAGTTGGAGGGGATTGGGGAAAGGTGGGTAACCATTTTGTAATGATAATGCCAAAATACATAGCCCTTTTGAGTTTCATTTTATGCACTGGAAAGCTTTAAGGACTTTAATCTCTAATTTAATATATTAAATGTAATATTACAATAGGCTAGGTTGCACATACTGTGCATACATATAGAAGAGACCTCTGCAGTTTAAGCATTGGTTCTAGAGGAGAATATCTCTGTACACCTGTACAGCGACACACAGATGCCTTGCATCCATAGAGGCTCTGTACATTGCTATATTAACTCTGTGCCAGTATACATGAGCCTTTATAGTATAATAGGATAAGTAGAACACAATGCCCTCGATATTAAACAAGGAAGCACATAGTATTGCATTGCACTGGTTAATTACCTGATCGATTGTTTCTGGGAGACGATTACAGGACCTATTGAAAATCTCAGCAGGAGATATTGTTATAAATGTCCTAGAAAACAAGGATACCTGACAACTTACTTAACACAAAGTAGGCAAAGAGAAATTTTGAGAACTTGTGGTTGAGCTGTTTTTTTTTTTGCAATTCCTAATAACTAAAAGTTGCACCGTTATTGCCTATTTTTCTCTTATTATTATTAACTTACAGTGCAGTATAGTGTCCATCAGTGCACTCTGCTGGCACCTCTAATGGCGTGAGTGACACATTTATTTCCCTGCAAGAGCAAGTTGATATTGAGGCGTCACCCGCTAACCTCTGCTTGTGTTGCTAAGCAACATACTGATCCCTTTTAGGCTGCTGCTTAAGAAACAGTGAAGCCTAACAAAAAGTATCAGTTGTTGACTGCTATTTTCATGTCCAAAACCCTTCCTTTATGTATTTTTGTAGCTTGTCTATTCATACTGCTACATAGTAACTTAGTGGATAAGGTTGGATAAAGACACAAGACCATCAAGTCCAACCTATAAACCCACAAAAATGATCTAGGGGAAGGGAAAAAAAAACTCCACAATGCCAATCAAAGGAAAAAATTCCTTTCCAAATATGTAAATTGGTCTAAGCCCCTGGATCAACATCATATCCCAAACATTTCTAGCTCCTATAACCTTGGAAAGATCTCTGTACTGTCCATTTATGTATTTCTCCAAACTGACCAACCTCACATTTGCTAACCAACCTGTCTTTATACTCCAATCCCCTTAATCACCTTGGTAGTCCTCCTCTGCACCCTCTCTAGTTCATCTATATCCTAGCTATAGTCAGGTGCCCAAATTGTGCCCATGTGGCCTGACCAGTGATTTATATAGAGGCAAAACAATATCCTTGTCGTGAGCATCTATTCCTCCTTTAATGCATAATTTTATTTGCCTTGGCAGCAACCGCCTGGCACTGATTTATAAAATCAAGTTTACTGTCCACCAGTAACCCCAGGTCTTTTAATATTTAATACAAAATGGTAACACTTGTTTTCATGGCCCAAGTACATAACGTTACATGTATCCACATTAAAACCCATCTGCTATTTCCTTACCTAAACATCCAGCTACCCTAAATCCCTCTGTAATATTCTATCATCCTCCTCTGTGGTGACTACTTAACAGAGCTTAGTATCATCTGCAAATATTAAGATTCTACTCTACAAACCCTCTACAGCTGCCTAGAGAGGGCCATGAAGTCAAGAGACCAAGTGAAGTTTTAAAATGCAAAACAGGAAGTATAAATTTGTGTGCCAAAAAATATTGGTATACATCTACAGCAGCCATGGGGCGGCATAAAGAAGGCAAGTGTGTCTAACATTCCTGGCACATTGTGCCAAGTTTCTTATGCTCTCTACACCATCTTGTGATTTGATGAAATAGCTTCTTTGGAGCCAGATCAGTTGAATAGAAGATTCATTTCATCCTCCGTCTTGTGGGTTTGTGCCATCTAGTTTTACGGCTAGCCAGTACACAACTAAGATTTATCATTGTGTTTATAAACATTTAAGCCCCTGAGACCCGTCTCACCCTACTAGTTAAAAGCATTGGACTGAATTTATATCCCTTTCAAGAGCCTTGTGATTTATTTGTTTCCTTAGGTGCAAATGAGGAGTTACGTTTCATAACCACTAGACACCAAGGGCACTCCAGATCTCAAAACTAATTTATCCCATGGAAAACATATCCCTTCTCTGCACACTATAGCTGTGTGTCAACTATCCATCAAAAGCTGAGAGCAGATGTTACTTTCTTGTTAACTATGACACCAAGAAAATGTTCCTGGTCTCCTAAATTATTACCAGGCCAGCAAATCAATAGTTGTATTGAGAGCAAACACACTATGAATTATATAGTATAAGTAAAGTATACAACAAGCACTATAGATCTAGAAAATGTAGACCCATGAATGTGTGCATAGAGCCTGTACAGAGACATGAGGGGTGCCATGTATTTCACAGTAAATGTGCCGCTATATCAAAATATTCTCCCCAGGAAATAGAACTTCAAGGGGTCAATTCCTCTGTAACAATATTTCATGGTACATGAGAGTCATACAGAGGGACAGTATGGTCACATATTGTAACGCCAGTGATTTACTGCCACCTGTGACTCAGCACCCACTGGTTTACCTCTCTGACCGGGTATTGTTTCGTCACTCCCCCCCGCCCCTATTCAACATCCTTTTCCTAAATACGATAGTGGTACCTGTAGGGTGTGCGCACCGCTTCTTAGTTTGTTAAAAGGCCAGCATGCTCACCTGTAAGCCAATTCTTAATGGCCCTATCCTTTATAAGTCTGCTTATCCCTCTGCCATGTGCCTGAGCAATAAAGTTCCTATCTAGCTAGTCCTGCTGTAAGGTGTTCCCGTATCTGACCTGACCAGTGATCTGACTGTTGGCTTTTTCCTGACTTCACACCTGCCTGCTGTTTCTGTCTTACCTGTCCTGACCTTTGCTTGCACCTGACCTCTAAGGTTTACTGCCTTGCCTGACCACTTGCTTGTACCTAACTTCTGAGCCTTGACAATTGCCCTGACCATCAGCATGGGCCTGACCACTTTACTTCCAGATCTCAGGTTTTTCACACCAGTGTCTCTTGGCCTGCTGTGCTGAATGCTACCAATATCGGGACCATCTTAGGTAGAAATAACCTGGTAGCCTCCCTGCAGTGAATTTATAATGACCCTCATGCTAGTTTTCTTGTCAATTGACACAAATATTTGTGATTTTTTTTTTTTACCATTTAACGAGGTGTACGATGCTCCTCGGAAAAGGGGCAGAGCTTAGCCAGAAGGTGTGGTTTACTATAATTTACATAAAAAATTGGCTGAATGATAGTTCCGAGCTGGGTTAGTTTTGATTTTCTGCTCATGAAGGGCCATTGGTACACCAAATTTATTAAGAGCCGCGTGCTGTCTAATAATTGAGTTTCGTCTCACTCCAGCACACCAGAGATCAATACTGTGTATGTAATGCCAGTTTTGATAAATCCTCACCAGCATTTCATGTGTGGATAGAAAGTCAACTTCTCCCAGATAACAGGTTTCTTATCGGAATGAGTAGATAAATTGACTTCCTGTCCTTACTTAAGATGTAGAGTCATATTGTTTGTCATGTGATACAGCTGAGGACCAGAACAAAGTGGACCACTCAGAAGTGCCACCACCTGTAACATGACTACCTTCACTACATTTTACATCATGTGCCTTTCTAACGGGCCAGAAAATAGACATTTTTATGGGAGTGCTACTTTAAATAAGTTTGTATTTGCCTGATCTGTGCTTCACACTTTTATTACTTAATGGAAAATTACCAAATCCCACATAAATAAAGCACTAACAAGACAGAAAACTCAAATGTGTAAATGAAAATTGCTCTTTGTGCCTGATTTTGCTGTGCGGAACATATTTTGGTTCAGTCCCTTAAGGTTTCTATAATTGGTTTGACTCTGAGTAGAAGTCCCTATTTATAATAAAACAATGCACTCTTTGTATTTTTGGATGCAGAAGAAAGATATTGTTAACTACCTCTGAGAACACATGTTCTAATGGATTTAATTGAAAAATAAATTATTGTGTTTTTTTATTGTTGTTTTATTTTTTTTTTTATTAAAAACAAGTTGAGCAGAATATGAATAGAATACAAGGTTGTTGTTTTTTTTATCTATTACCCCTATAGCTGAAAAGATGTGTTAGTCTTTAATGGTAATATTCAACTCATTATTGTTAGGAATGAACAATCTGGTTTGCAATGAATTGGGTGTGTAACAAATTTTCCAAAAATTTTGGTTTGGGTTAGAAATGGGCAAATCGGTTTGTAAAGAACTGGATTTGACTTGAATATTCCAAATTGTTCGGTTTTTATCAAAACTGAACAATTTGGGAGTCATCTCAGACAAACTAACATGGCCGCTGCGACATGCGTTGCAGTAAATTATTATATTCTGGGGTCTCAGAACGCAACGTGGCTCCTCTGTCTTATACAGTGTCATAAATTGGAACTCAATATTTCCCTGCCTGAACAGACATGGGTCATTCTTTATTAATCCTTCCTTTGAAGCGACTTTAAACTTTTAGCCTTTGCAAATGAATGGATTGCACCCGGATGTTTAATATACATTACAGAACAGCTCTTACCTTGAAATGTCGGCTTTATTAATCTAATTGTATACGTCCATGCACATCACTCACACAGAGCGGAGGCAGCTGAAATGACTTATTGGTACAAGTATACAGCTACACTGTACAATATTAAGGAAACATTTCTGCAGTTCACGAGATTAGTCAGAGAAAGTAAAATTGAATTCTGTTCCGAGCAATATATTCCATTTTTGGACAAGCTTCAGAATTCATGAATTAATAATAGATTTTATTTGATCTGTGCAGTATGAACATTTTTAATGTATAATAGAGCATGTCAGCTTTTAGTTCAGTTCTCGATCCAAAGATGTATGAAAACTGTCAAAAGTGCACAAGGTAGAGGAAAGAAGAATAACTATTAATCTCTTCGGTGTACAATCTCTATCTAGCATGGGAAATGTGTGCACAGGAGTATAAAATGTACCTTTAACTGTGCTACAATTTGTCTCTGAATTGTATTTATCGGACCATAACAATATGTAGTATTTGCCGTGAATGATTGCCTGTAAGGTAACATGGAGACAAAAACATTTTTTGGAAATAGTTTTAGGCACACATTTCTAAAAATTATTTAAAGGGACATTGCTAGTTGAAATGATGGTATCTGTGTTATGCTCAGTCCAAGGCCTGGGGGCCTTCTAGTGGTGGGTTTAGGCATTCAACGTTAGGATTTAAAGTGTAACTCCAGGTATAAAAAAACTTCTCAAGAATGAACAGTACACATTAATATAAGAAACTTTGTAATATATCTTATTAAAGAAATCTGTTCCCTTCTCCACTTATTAGACTACTCTACTCCTCCATATCCTCACTCAGATTTATCTCTATAGGGAAATTTGTTGTTCCCTCTATGCTAGATAACTGGCCTAGATGGATGTACTTGTGGCACCCAGCCCTTTTATGCACCACTTTCCTCTTTCTGAGCCTCACTCGCCAATTTGTATGAAAGTAAACCAAATGGGGCAGGGAGCAAAGGCAGGTCAGGGATGTCAAAGTTACTAAATCATTCCAGAAAGTGCCTTCCATAGATTTCAATTTGGTGCATAGACGCAGGAGCCTTTTAATAATTCTACAGCATCTAGCACCAGCAGGGGAATGGATGTATACAACACCAGTCTTAATAAATTCCCCCCATACATCATATTTCACTTTCTATTGCTGCTTTTTAGGGCTGACCCTTATCTGTCATATTCATTTTCCTGGTACTTTGTCATTCAGAGGCTTTTCCTCTTTAATGGCAGGAAAACTAACCACTCACTTTATATAATTGTTGATCAAACTCTCATGCCGCAAAAACATATCCAGATAGCAAGCGATAACGTAATATCTGTGCCATGGCAGCCTATGCTATAACATGGCATGTCCTTCATGCACATCAGAATGACATAATGGTGTGCTAGTAATACCAGTGGTATGGGTCATCTGTCCTGTATCTACCCCAACTGTGTCCTAAACCTTCATTCTTACATGTCCAAGCTTATATGTATACTAACATTCGAAGATCAGTACAAGCTGCTGGAATTGCTCACTAACAAAAGTTGGTGTATGGTAAAATCTACATTCCATAATCCTTGTTTCCTCGGATAATAGAGGACAATTGGGCTATACATATTAGATTATTGTGAGTTAACGGGAGAATTGTCTAAGGTACTGTACACGGACAGCTTAAAAACCCAGGAGAGCAAATCCCATTCAGTTCTTTTCACTGCCGAGAAATATAATTGACTGTTATACAGTATGTCTATGGAGTGTGAAATCTACTGGTATCATCAAAGGTTTATATGTATGTCTGCCAGGGTTACATCAGACAGACCAAAACCTTCACGATCATTCATTTATAAGCATTGACATTACCAGTCATGTATTATTTACTGATTGATTGAATTAGATATGTATTTCATATGGAATGCTATGAAGAGTAATTCAATAATGGCGTCAATGTGTGTGTAAGGAAGTAGATTTTTTTTTTTTTTTTTACGTTTTATAGAAATCAATATAGTTCACAGCCTGGGAAAAACTGCAGAGAAACATGGAATTTAAAAACATGTAGTTTTTTTTTTTTTTTAATACTTATAGACCTATACCTATAAAGAGTAACTGTCATTGATTTATTTTTTTTTCTTGTAAAGGAATAGTTCAGGTAAATATATAAAACTTTTCAATATATTTTATGGGAAGAATAGGCTTCTGTCTGCTGTTATCTGCCAATAGAGATCCGTCTACACTGAAAGCTTAAAGACAGATTACATAGAAGTCTATGGAGAGGAGTCCAGTCAGGGAGTAACAAGTACAGACACAGCACAGTAAGTGTGTAGCAGATCAATTTTTAGCAGATTTCTAACAATTTTTCTACAGGTTTCAGCATGACTGAGCAGAAAAGATGTGAATAAAACTCTGGTGAGATAGAAATCTTACTGTATCTGTTCCCCAGAGGTCTGTGCCTACGTCTTTTTGCTTCTCACTCCCTCCTCTTCCTCCTCCCCATCCCCTATTCATAGACTTTTATGATCGGAAGGAAAGTGGATAGACTAAATGGTACCCCCATATACTATTACATCCTGCAATTGGGATGTAGAGGCTCCTACTGCTATCAAATACATCCTATAGGAAGTGTTCCTATTATCATTCTACCAACTGACAATGGACCACCCTCCTAAGGATTATACAGACTGCTCGGTGCCCCCCCCCCCCCTTTATTCTCTTCTTCAAGCTTTTATGAACTGAAGACTGTGTTCAGTGAAGACGGGACTAAGCACTGAACTGAGCAGTTTAGCAGGCAGGAGTGGCGTTGATAATTTGAGCTTTTTCCTCTGATAAGAAATATTACAATTTTTTTTATATTTACCTGAATAATTGTGAAGCGACAGTTACTCTTTAACGCATGTGCCCTATTAGGTTTTTATGGATATCCTATAGGATTGTTCTCCATCTGTTCTCCCAGAACAGAGAACCAGTAGCTAAGACCCTGACAGGCTCTGCTCATATCTTACATGGTCAGACATTCATTTGAATGGTCAATATGTAATGTAACATTTTGGGGAAGTGTACAACTGAACTAAACTTCCAGCAAGATAGATAAGAACTGATCAGCAGTGGTTCCCAGAACAAAATCCAAAGCAATCGGCTGATCAGCTGATCAGAGCTGTCTTTAGATAAGGGGTTAATCTTTCAGGATACTGTATGCTGTTATGCAGATGTACTTGGCACATTAGCAGCCGCTAGTAAACATGATTTACAGCATCTATAGCCTTAGGAAGGTTGTTGAATCCCCTTAAATATCATTTTACTTATTGGTAGTGAATATAATAAAATGCATTGAATTTCCTATAAGCATTGGCCCTTCTTATGTTATTGAGGACCTGTGGCAGACGGCTTAAAGGGATGTGCACCTACAGTATCATTATAGAAGTAATGTTGTTGCCCCCTCTGTGTTGATTTTGGAAAGTATGAAGACTAACCTGTGCAAGGATCTTCTTGTTCTTCACCGGGGATCCCTTCAAATATATTATGCTTGGAATTCATAGATTGACTTCCCGGGTTGCAATCCCCAGAGTGGTCACTCATGGGCAGAGTAGTCATGAGCAATGTAGTCAGTGAGAGCTGTTGGTCAGCAGCAGAAAGTGAAGCAGAAATGACAAATCTAGATTAAGGTAGAGTCAAAAGTCAAAACCAGCGGTCAACACCAGTGAGACAATACAGAAGATGATTAATCCAGAGGATAAGACAAGAGGGGCAATGAAAATACTGTGCAACCTAGGTCAAAAACAGGCTTGCAGAAAGCTAGAGGCTGTAAGTAGAGGATATAAACTGATATTCAGACAAGAATATGGAGGCCATTTTTTGTTTAAATAGACTGTAAGGGGCGATGTGCATCTGGTTGCTATGGCCTTGATTGATGACATCACTGCCACATATTGTTACAGCAACATAGGACACCTACTGGTGCACCACACATGGATGGTGCTGGCTCAAGGAGTAAAACACATGTTTTACAATAAAACAGCAACTTAAAAGGAAGATTTATACCATAATTATATAGTTACATATATAGTTAGTATTGTTGAAAAAAGACTTATGTCCATCAAGTTCAACCATGGGATGGGAAATGTCATGACATTCTATACATTTCCATAAGCATCAATGCTATATTGCTCTAAAAAGGCATCTAAGCTGCTTTGACCAGCTCCTAGGGTAGGCTATTCCACAAATTCACAATCCTTACAGTTAAGAAGCAGCTCATGGGGTAGGCTATTCCGCAGATTCACAATCCTTACAGTATAGAACCAGCTCCTAGGGTTGGTTATTCCACAGATTGACAGCCCTTACAGTAAAGAACCAGCTCCTGGGGTAGGCTATTCCACAGATTCACACTCTTTACAATGAAGAAGCTTTGTCGGGTCTTGAGATTAAACACCCACAGGATATTCCACAAATGTCTGATAGATACAGGTCCCACTTCTGGGAGCCATATCTTGCTGTAAAACTCTCAAATCATGTGTCAGCTCTCCCCGGTACTGCTGACAGCTAAATCCAGGCTGCCAACAGTGGTTGGGTTTATGGAAGCAGCCAAAGTCACTGAGCTATGCTGTTACCATATCTGTCACAGAAATGAATTGGAGTCACTGAAACATCTTAGGACAGGAAGCTACATGTGACTTATGAATAAAGCATAGTTCAATGAACTTGGCTCTTTCCATTAACTCAACCACCAATGCCAACCAAGACTTGGTCCAAGATTTTGAACCCAAATCTGTGGCACATCTTGAGGATATGTTAGAAACATCTATTATGGTACAACCCACTTAATTTGTTGCTCTCGGAATCACTTTACAATTTTCCAGTATAATATAAAGCTCATTTTAAGTCGAATAAGTAAAACTGAAGAAAGTGATATTATCATAGAAATTATTGTAACAATTATATTACATAGCAAGATGAAATATCAAAAACAAGTTTGTATATGATAGATCCCAATTTGTTGCTGGAACTGTAGTCTGAATAAAAAGACTAAGTGCCAACAGAATGTATCTTGCCAGCTTTCTTTCACACTGTTACACTTGACTCCAACTGGCTCATTTTCAATCATTTCTGATGCAATTATTCAGATTCCAAATACCTGTTATAGACATGAATTCATCCATATTTATGGGGTTTGTTTCCCTTTTTTGGTCATAACACAAATAGCATAAAAATTATGTATAAAACTGCAGATGATTATAGAATCTCTGGTGGAAACCTCAATAATGTAAGCCCTCATGTAAGTTTTCACCATAATGTCTGATGTCTCTGGTGGGTTTGCAAAGAATGAATTGTTAGCTAGGACCCTAGCATGGCAACAATTTTGGACTATACAGGGCAACACCTGCAAATCTTCTTTGCTCTGTGTTTTCTCCTTTTATTGCTAAATCTCCTAGATGTGATCTACTTTTACGTTCCTGTTTGATGACTCCACTGGCGTAACTATAGAGGTCTCTTTGGTTGCAGTTGCGATCAGGCCCAGAAACCAGAGGGGCCTGCAGGTCACCATCAACACACTAGGGCTGAATAACTTCTTTGATCTCCTTTCCAATTTCCTTTGATGGTTGGCACTCTGTGCATGGTAAGTTTATCATCCCTGTCTTCTGGTGAGCTGGAGTGAGAAGTTTTATGATACACAGCCTTCTACTGTCAGGAAGGAGAAAAATATCCCTTTCATGGCAAAAATAGCCATTGGTTAGCAGTGTATAGTCAAGGAGGGATTATGTTGGGGACGACTGACTACTATGTTGCTGGCAATGATGAGATGGGAATAATGGAAAGCTCATGTGCAGAGACATGTGGTGAACAAGTCTTCATAGCCGTCTCACAAAGATAAAGAAGGAAAGGGAAATGTAAATGCTGCTCAAATGTATGAATGGGTCATGGCCCAAGCTAAACTTTTGCACCAGGGTGTTAGCGTCTTGCCAACCGTAGCAATACCCTGACACTACTGCAGCGGTCAGGGAGGAAGGACAGAGACAAGTGAGCCCTAATCTCACCCCAGCCACTGTCCCTTCCTATTGCCTCAGTTACCCTAAATGGTAAAAGGACAACCTGAAGACAAGCCCTATACTGAGTAAGTGACACAGAGAACAGGACAAGACAAAAACAACACAGAAGCAGAGTGAGCAAGCCAAGGGGTCAGTAACAAACGAGCAATGCAGTACAAAATCAAAATCCAAGAGAATAGTCAAAAGGCAAGGCAGAGGTCAGAGAATCAAGTAACAAAGCAGCAAGAGATATAACAAAGAGAGCAGGCAAAGACAGTGCAATAACCGGCGACCTGCTGAGAAAGTGACATCCCGTATATAGAAAGTCTGGGCCCAGCCCCAGACCTGATAGGTACACAGGCTGTCAATCACACAGGCCAGGAAGAGATTAACTCCATGCAGTCCAGAGAGAAACGCTCAGAACACGAGTGTGACCGGAAATCCATTAAATTGTCTAGGACCATGTTCAGACTGAGCAACAGGAAACCTACACAGAGAACCAAACTGAACATGCCTCCTTCTCCGCAGCATGCGAGCGGAGGGTGACGCAGAGACCCGAACAGGCAGAGACGTTACACAGGGTCTGTGTGCCTTTAGTTAAGCCCCTGGATAACTATGGAAGGAATCATGGTTATGTAGTTAGCAGAGCTCTATTGGCTTTTGGCAGTAATATTGTAATGAAAGTAAATTGGGATCGAGGGCCCACTATGTCACTGATGGACTTGGCCTCGAGCTAAATCCTTCTTAGCCCTTGCAAAGTAGTCTGGCCTTTTTTAGGTAACCCTAGATTGCTATCCTTTGCTGACATGTAAGATATACAGTAAGCAGTTTTAACTGAAGACAAAATGAGGAAGCGCACACCAAAGTAGACCTAAAGGACCTTTAGTATGCCAGACTTAATAATTGCCTATGCCTCATCATAAATCTGATGCTGAAATCTACCCCATAGCTGACATAGATTTCAGGCATCATTTTGACCAGTAAAATGGCATAAAATACATGCATTTGATGGGGATCAGGGCCCCACCCACACCAGGCCTCTAGCCATGCCCCCTGTCAGGAAACTGGCAAGGGTGGCGTAGTAGAGAAAAAGTCCCAATATTTTTGCAAAACCCTGACTTGCATGGAAAATTGAAAATTTGTCATGCCAGAAAACTGGTATAAAGCATGTTAAGTTTCCCCTTTATTCACTTTTCATTACATCTAAGAATTAACAATGAAAATATCTAACTAATGTTCCATAAATATTACATGGAATGGATTTTTGATAACATAAATATGATGTATATCAGCTCAGGATTAGGTGCTATGTAGAAAGGCAGGAGGTGTACAGTCTATACAGATAAATATGGCTTCCATTTAGATTTTAATAGACTTTAACATCTCAGCGGGGGTGTATATTCAATATCTTTCTCTCTGGATTTATTTCTTTGCTTATCTTCCAGGATTATGAATGAACATAAATATTAGTTTCCAAAGCAAACATGACTTACTGCGAAAACATCACTGTACATTCTGCTTCACTGAGTGCACAATAGTTATCAACGTGAAGACAAATTGTATGATTTATAACATACAAATCCTACTATAAGTTATTCCTAGAAGTAGCCTACGGTATATATTATTAAATTGCACATAATACTATGGTACCGGAGGTATTACTGAAAGAGAGTATGCTATTATAAAATGCCATTCAAATTATTATTTTTTCAGGGTTTTTATAGTGTTGACCTATCCTTAGGATCTTTAGGACAGGCCATCAACTGATATTGCTGGGATCCAACCCAGACTACATGCACAGGAAATAACACAGATCTGTCTACTGTGAAGTGGCCGGGAAAGGTACTGCAGCTTTCACCCATTAAAGGGGTTGTCCGGGATAAAATGATTTATCTAATCTAAGCTACCCCCGCATGCCTTCTAAATTACTTAGGTTACCAAGAATATATATTTACCTAGATTGCTGACTGCCCCAGGCACATTTTACAATTTTCCGGTGACATTCTGTTTCCCCATTTTCGGAAACGGAACTTCACCAATACCAATCCCCCCCACTCACCCCATCATACTTACCTGTCTTCTGGTCTGGATCTTCACAGCACAGGACGTCACTTGTTCTGGGCGGCCGGCACCTCCTCTTCTTGATGTCTGCCAGCTGCCCATGCCTGCGCAACAGAGCTGGCATGCAAAACAAGTGAAGTCCCGTGCCGAGAAGATCCTGCCCAGAAGACAGGTAAATATGGTGGGGGTGTTGAGTTATGTAGGAAGGGTTAGTAGTGGGTGGGATAGCTAGGGAAACAGGGAGTGGGTGTGAGTGAGAGAGGGAGGGGAAGGGAATTAGCTCTGAGTGAAGCGCAAGACATCATGGTAGTTGTAGGAAAACAGAACAGGAAGCTACCCATGTAAACAAATGTAGAAGATGCCAGGAGCTCACAGAGAACCCCAAAATCACTCAAAATACTGCACTAACAGACCTTTTTGACAAATTATTTTTTTGCCCAGAAAACCATTTAAAATTGAGTCTTTGCTTGGTTTTCACACAAATACAGTTTAACGTGTATCTGATAACTTGCTGCAACATGATATCACACAATAAAGTCAAGTTAAAGGTTGTAGAACTGTTTGACTATTAAAAGGGTTTTTTCAGGATTAAAAAATGAGATGCGGTCAGGAGGGGAGGGCTAGAAAATAAATATGTGCTAATACTTACCTGCATTCTCCCTTCTGCTCCTTCGCTGGGCTTACTGTCAGCTCTGCTGCTCTGGTTGCATACATAGAGGTTGCAGCAGTCATGCCACAATGACAGGACCGATGCAGCCAAAAAGTATGGCGGCAATGCAAAGCAAAAAAGGAGGGCAGGATGCAGATAAATATAAGTGCATATTTATTTTATAGCCCTCCCCTCCTGACTACAAGTATTTTTTAATTCCCGGACAACCCCATTAAGTGTCAAGTTAAACCCTGTCACATCTCTATCATGCATTAAATGTTCTAATGTTTCACATCTGAAGAACAAATGGGATACAATAACACGGTACAGTAATATAATATAATATAATATAACGCATAATACAGTATACACTGTAGATACAACGGTTTAATTATTGTTCCATTTCACTAGTTTGTTCCTCAGATTTGTTAACCTCTTTATTGCCATTGTAGCTCTTTGTGTTTTATGCAAGTATAAAACCATCATGTTAGGATGTATTAGTCAATATATCAATTCTGTACACACGGTCATTTAATCTGAGTGGATAATATAAGCCTATTAGGAGGAAATCAAAGTAAATGGATGCTCCGGGGCTGCAGTATTTGACATATGAAGGACAACCTTATGTACAGCTGTAACATTTTATTCTTTGTTAGTTTCTCCTCCACATTTCACTGTACTTAAAGGAAATGAGATTATATAAAAGATTCTGCTTTTATTTCCCAGAAGCAACACCATTCCTGTCCATGGGCTGTGGCCATACCATTGCCATACCATACCATGGGCTGTGAAATACCAGGCATAGCCCATGAACAGACATAACCCATGCTTAAAGGGGTTGTCCAGGGAGTTGTTTTATTTAATACAGTCCAGCAAATGGGGCTACAATAAGCATAATCTGCCTCCAATTTACTTGTAGTTGGGCCATATCTAGTAACCTAAACTATGACGGGAAACACAACGTGAGCGGAATTGAACGACACAAGGAGCCGCAAAAATGTATTCAGATTGATATTCTAAATTAATTCTCCCTCAGGTCAGGAGCCAAAATTAGGCAAGTATGATATATATCTATGTATGTATATTTACATGGCAGAACTATCATTGATGCAACTGCATAGGCAGAGACATCAACACCGCTTAACAACAATTTTCTACTGTCCATTATGGGTGGACCATTAGAGAGACATACAGGATTTCTCTATGCTGAGCTATTGAAAAACAAGGGGCCCATAACTGTTCATGCACAGGGGCCCTCAGCTGTCAATGACCACCCCTGGTTTCAACATGCCTGCTCCTTTTATGCTCAAGGAATATAAGCCACTGCCAATGGTGTCTGGCATCAACTTTTTCCTCTCTTCATATTGAAAACACATGCATGCTTGTCCAAGTCCAGCATGCACGTGTATGGAGACCAGGA
Source organism: Leptodactylus fallax (assembly GCA_947044405.1). Taxonomy (NCBI): domain Eukaryota; kingdom Metazoa; phylum Chordata; class Amphibia; order Anura; family Leptodactylidae; genus Leptodactylus; species Leptodactylus fallax. The sequence continues at coordinate 811,048 of CAMRHE010000151.1, forward strand.
CCAATAACTGTCTTTCTAATGAGCCCTTGGTGACTGCAATTGCAAGTGTATGGTTGCCTTTAGTCCCAGTTCTGTAAGAAGTTGTAGTAAGGTAAGTACAGCCCGATCAATAAGTCGTCTGGAAGTGAGAAGCCTTTACATTTCTTTCACCGGCTGTCATTGAAATGTTTCTGAGTTTATTATTTTCTATATGTTTACCCCTCGAACCATAAATCCACTGTTGTGTGGACGCTCAGATGTTACTAGAAATGCAGACTGTCTGAGCAAAGTCTACAGCCTCCTGACAAATCAAACGTTGAATGATAAGTTAAAGATCAGGGCATATATTATAATATTTCAGCATTACCGAAGGTCCAGACACGTTCAGCTTGATGTATTTGCCCAGGTTATATTCTGTGTCTAGCTTTGGTGACGGGGAAGCACAAGTAAGCAATGCAGCGTTCCCTGCACAAAATACTTTCATGTGTCTCAAAGGAATTCCAGATTCCTGCACAGCATACAAACGTGAAGCATGAAACCACCTATAAGATCCTTGTTGCTGCTGCAGCTAACAAACACCTTCATATTGAAGTCTCTCTGGTTTAGATCAGACTGACATTTATGCTCGAAGCAGATTGTAAAACATGCAAAGAAACTGTGTCAAGTAGGTAATGAAAACTTGTAAAATGAAACTTGGCTGTAGAAAGTGTTCAGAGCAAAATGGATAGTTTCTATGGTTACTCTAAATATGCATTGTTATATATGGGTGATAATATGGCCAACAACATGGGAAGCAATGAGAGAATTCCACCCCTAAAATACTCTATATACAGTCATGGCCAAAAGTTTTGAGAATGACACAAATATTATATTTTCACATGATCTGCTGCCCTCTGGTTTTTATGTGTGTTTGTCAGATGTTTTTATCACATACAGAAATATAATTGCATTCATATTATGAGTAACAGAAGCTTATATTGACAGTTAGAATGAGTTAATGCAGCAAGTCAATATTTGCAGTGTTGACCCTTCTTCTTCAGGACCTCTGCAATTCTCCCTGGCATGCTCTCAATCAACTTCTGGACCGAATCCTGACTGATAGCAGTCCATTCTTGCAGAATCAATGCTTTAATTTTGTCTGAATTTGTTGGTTTTTGTTTGTCCACCCGTCTCTTGATGATTGACCACAAGTTCTCAATGGGATTAAGATCTGGGGAGTTTCCAGGCCATGGACCCAAAATCTCTATGTTTTGTTCCCTGAGCCATTTAGTTATCACCTTTGCTTTATGGCAAGGTGCTCCATCATGCTGGAAAAGGCATTGTTGAGCGCCAAACTGCTCTTGGACGGTTGGGAGAAGTTGCTCTTCGAGGACATTCTGGTACCATTCTTTATTCATGGCTGTGTTTTTAGGCAAGACTGTGAGAGAGCCGATTCCCTTGGCTGAGAAGCAACCCCACACATGAATGGTTTCAGGATACTTTACAGTTGGCATGAGACAAGACTGGTGGTAGCGCTCACCTCTTCTTCTCCGAATAAGCTGTTTTCCAGATGTTCCAAACAATCGAAAAGGGGATTCATCAGAGGAAATGACTTTACCCCAGTCCTCAGCAGTCCACTCCCTGTACCTTTTGCAGAATATCAGTCTGTCCCTGATGTTTTTTCTGGAGAGAAGTGGCTTCTTTGCTGCCCTCCTTGAGACCAGGCCTTGCTCCAAGAGTCTCCGCCTCACAGTGCATGCAGATGCACTCACACCTGCCTGCTGCTATTCCTCAGCAAGCTCTGCACTGCTGGTAGCCCAATCCCGCAGCTGAAACACTTTTAAGAGACAGTCCTGCCGCTTGCTGGTCTTTCTTGGGCGCCCTGGAGCCTTTTTGGCACCAATGGAACCTCTCTCCTTGAAGTTCTTGATGATGCGATAGATTGTTGACTGAGGTGCAATCTTTCTAGCTGCAATACTCTTCCCAGTTAGGCCATTTTTGTGCAGTGCAATGATGCCTGCACGTGTTTCTTTAGAGATAACCATGGTTAACAGAAGAGAAACAATGATGGCAAGCACCAGCCTCCTTTTAAAGTGTCCAGTGGTGTCATTCTTACTTAATCATGACAGATTGATCTCCAGCCCTGTCCTCATCAACACCCACACCTGTGTTAATGGAGCAATCACTGAAACGATGTTAGGTGGTCCTTTTAAGGCAGGGCTGCAATGATGTTGAAATGTGTTTTGGGGGATAAAGTTCATTTTCTAGGCAAATATTGACTTTGCAAGTAATTGCTGTTAAGCTGATCACTCTTTATAACATTCTGGAGTATATGCAAATTGCCATTAGAAAAACTGAAGCAGTAGACTTTGTAAAAATTTATATTTGTATCATTCTCAAAACTTTTGCCCATGACTGTAGAATAGGTAAGATATTGGGGCCAACCACTAATATATGGATTGGGGTGGTCTTGCTAAAAGTCATTGGAGCGACTATCACAGTAGTATTGCTGGCGGAGGTGGTTTTGAATTGTGATTATATTACCAATTTTTTTGGGGAGCCATATTAAATTTTTTCTGAGTTAGCATGCATCAAATAGTAGTTGTACTATAGATGCATAGTGGCTGATTTATCATATATGCTAGTTTTCTGACATACACAGCATGAAGAAGTCCTAATTTTTGGTGCACACTAATGTTTTTGCATAAAAAATACAACTTTTTGTCTTTTGGGTCCCTTTCATCACTTCTGTAAAAAAAGAGGGTGTAGTGTGGCATGGATCAAGGCCAGTCATTGGCATGAGACATAACTGGATTGCACAGCTGGTTGCGGTAGATCTAGATTCTGACACACTGGGCCTCCTAAGATGCATTGCAAATATTAAAGAGGGCAGAGTCTCTTAATAATTCTGGAACATCTCACATAAGCACACAAATCAATTAAGACCGGAACACAAATTAATAATTTGGAGACACAGAGTCTCCATGAGGCAATATATTCTCCTCTAGAAACAACAAGGTAGATATTAGTAAACTGGTTTTACCAAAATTTTGTCTTAGTTTGCCACAAACTGATATACATGCCTTGTTCCAGACTTATGAGATACTCCAACTCCGCCAGATTTACCCCATGGATGTTGTGATCAATAGCGATTACAGCATCCAGAGGGTCCAGGGGTAAGATTGCCCCCCCCCCCCCGCCATCTTATCGCAGGGAATCCGAGGGGTTGCCATGGCCAACCTATGTGTGATGTTCTGAAATACTATGTATTGCAGTACATTGCACTGGTGATTTGAGATCCCAAGTTCGAGTCCCCTTGTGGGACATATAAACATTTTAAAAAGTTTGAATTTTGGAAGGCGGGGTAGAAAAATATTTAAAAAAAGTCCCCGAGCAGTAATGTACAAACTCACCTGCATCCTTAAGGGGTTAAGGCACACAGAGGTGCAGCATGAGATGGATTACTATAATATAGTTGCAAACATGGTCATGTGCAGGACATCTCATACTATGATTTTAGGTATACTCTGTGTCAGAGTGATTTTTATAATTTATTTTTAAGACTAAAAGAACCCCGGTCTGGTTCAGAATTTGTAGTCAAGCAAGTACATTTTCCCCTTGAGTTCTTCCCGGCTATAAAAATCCAAGTATTGTGATGAATGAGATTTTTGGTTCAGGCACTGGATGCACTGCTCTTAAAGACTGAAGAAATGTAACCCTGTGATACTGAGCATATGTGGATTTATCTTCTGTATGGACACCAAATTATCACAATATGCCAGCGTTGTGCTGAAAAATGCCATTTCGGAGAATGTCAGGACAGACTTTGCAGAGGAGGTTGTAAGACTGTTGGCAGAAAGCAACTCTATATTTTAAGACAAAAGCAATTACAATGTTTTCTTTCCGAACCTTTCAGAGCACTTAACGCAAAATACTTCCAAACGCAGCATGGAGTAAATGACAAAGTGATGTCCGAGGCAGCAGAAGGGATATTCTTCCCAAAAAGCACAAAATCGGAGAACAGGTGTTAATTGGATTTGATGCTCCTGACATTTATCTATAGTAAAACGGCAATAAAAATAAAAGGATCTGGGGGTGTAAATATTGTGGGAATGGAACTGCAGAATTTGTTTGAGAATTTGTTTGTTCTGGAATTAGGTATGTAAAAATTATAACTTGTTAATTAGAATGTGCAATTTATAATTTTCAAATTGTGAAGACAAGCCCTTTCCATATGCCTTATTAGAGAAGATGGGTGTTATAGAGGGGGACAAGCCTCTAATAATCTAGGAGCTCCTTATCAATGTTAGATAGAGGGGTTATAGTCTTTCGCCAAATTCAGGTCTGTGGCCTCAGAATTCAACCAATGCCCAATTGCTTCAGGCTATGTAAGGGTCCTTCCCACATAACTCTATCCTGGGCAATAAGGTCCATTTTATTTCAGACTACTTCAATGTTTGTGTTACTGGTCTCATTCTTTTGTCTGTGACATGCCCTGACCTTTGACTGTGGCTAAATTCCACTTGCCCTGAACTATGTTCTCTCACAGTGATTCCTGCCTTAAACATTTGTAGTCTAAATCCGAAAATCCAGCTTGCTTCTGTGTTGGTTGTTACTAATGGAGACTATTCCAGGGGTAGAAACCTCGGGATTCCATGTGTAAAAATGTTTACCTCCTTGCTGGGCTCAAGGGTAAAGAACACACAATCTCTTAGATTACAGTCCCTGGTTTATCTCTAATCCAAATCTGTGGGTGACCTAGTGGGTCTAAAATTACAGTCAGCTCGAATACTATAGATGGGTGAAACTCATAAGATTTGTTTTGTGAATATTTGACAGCCAATTTTGTTTCAAACTAGAAGTGCTATTATTATACTCTTAGGTCAATTCAAGAGGCGCAGGGGAGATGCAGAAATATGATAAACAGGCATACTCACCTCCCCCACACCTATCCTGGGCTCCTTTGCGTTGTCTGGTGTTTGTACCCCAGTGTCTTTGATTCAAGCGCTATGACATTGACATGCCCTTTGGCCACTGACCTCACTCAAGAGGCAAGAGAATGTGAATATGACTCTTTATTTTTTTCTACATCTCCCATGAACCTCTGCTTATTATATTCTAGGGTCTGCAAAGACCCCAGAGTATAATAATGATTCATTGGTACCGAACCCATAAAATTCCACGTTCAGCTGAGCCTGAAATTTTGGAAAAATTTGCATGAACTCAGATCGTTACAAAGTGATTCACTCATTTCTCCTGACAACAAGCTGACAGGTCTTTTCTCATTATTAATAATCTATCCATAATACCATCCTGCCTCCATTTTAGTCAGTTGATGGAAAAGATTAAAAATGAGGGTCCCGAGTAGTTGATGCCTAATAATAGCTAAATGAAATGATGACAAGCAAGCTCTCAAGACTACTTCACGGTGAACTCTAGTTTTCTCCTGCACTCCAAAAGCAAAGAACAATTTCTTAGAGATGCAGTAAGTACAAAAGATGCCGTAGATAATAACTATTGCTTGAAAAATAGTCCTTGAATGTCTATGACCTGCATTTAATATAACTTATTCTAATATCCCAGTGAGTTCTTATTAGTTTATCAAAAAGCTGAAAGCAAGCCTACTGCATTCTCTTCCATTAATGCCCTTCTCTTACCACATAATTTAGAAGCAGAAAATGCTTCACATATTCTAAATGAAGGGAACATTTGTGCAGTGTCCCCCAATAGGGCCACTGCTAGAGACTAAACTGTTATACTAATGTATACTAGCTTTGCACTGTTTTATGCTAGTACACTCTGTACTTTTCACATCTTTATCCTGAACAATCTGGAGTTATCTAGCCTTCCCTAAGCTGCTGTGTAGGCATTAGTGGCTTCAGCTCTGAGGTTTGTAGAAGGTTGGAGGAGTTTTATGGCATCTATGGGACTCCAGCCTTCAGCCAGTGAGTTAGTTCTTGATCTAATCAGTCTTCAGCTAGCTGCAGTTGAGGGAACTAGATTGTTGGAAAGTGTCATCAGCTTTCCATGGCAGTTAGAGTTAGCTGAGGCTCAACAGACAATTCCATGTCATTGTTCCCCATTCTTGTAGAATCATGCCATCTTGTATGACTTGTATCGGATTTGTGCTGAACATCTCTACTGCTGCACCAGTAGAAACTCTGATGTCCACAGCTGAAACATGTCCTGCATTTCTCCAAGAGTGGTTGGAAAGAGAAGACTAGGTCCCAGGGATCGGTCCAGATCCCCAGTGGAAAGGATCAGCAATAGCCAACCCTTTTTCAAAACTGGTCATTTTGCACTATGTGGCACCGACAATCCATGACCACCAGCATCCTTTCTTCCCAGTGGCACATCTTTCACTCACTGCACTCCTACTGTAACACTCTAACATACAGTTGTCACTGATTCCTGGTCCCACTCCAGTAAGGAATGCATGCGCACACTGCCTTGCTCTAAAACAATCAGCATTTGTGCCCTGCAAACTTGTGTTCCTGGGGTATTTAGGGGACCCTCCACTATTCCCTATAGGAGAGTTCCAGGGCAATATGTTCGAATCTTGTTGGTTTCCAGTAAGGGCATATTTCTGATTACTCATGCTTTGACCTGTGCCGATTTAACTGACTCTGAACCTGATCTACCTGCCTGAACCTTTGCAAGACTACTGTAGACTAGTCCTAGAGTTCCTGGACCTGGTGGTCCACTGCAGTGAATACAGATCTCCGTACAGGGAATAAAGGGTGAAAACCATGTGACCATTTATGCTTTCAGCAGTAGCCCTAAATCAATTCTGTTCTGTACTGAGTTACATGCCACTTATCTCAGAAGATCTCACGCCAAGAGGGAAAAAAGAAACATCTCTATCCAGTCAGTGTCCTCTTATTAGAAATTCTGGAATTCCTCTAGAGATACCTGTACATAAAAGGAGAGATATTAGACGCACAATAGTTTACCTAATGGCTCTCTTAGGATCATCAGACTCAATGCCATAAAAGCAGGGAAAATCTTTACATTAAATGACCTATTTACCTGGATTTGTTGCATATTATGGATTATATTAGCACTGAGTTGCACTTTATGCCTGAAGCCATTCAATAAACTTGTAATTTAATTACAGCAAATCCATGTCATTTCGATTTCAGTTAATGGAGGATCCAGATGAGAAAACAATATTATTATTCTCCTGGTATTTACTGCAGCTTTAATATATGTAGAGTTCATAAAGTAGCTATAGAAATCCGTTTTTCTGATTTTCTGATTGGTTAATTGACTAATTTAGAGATATAGTAGAGCCGAGTTTGCCATTTGTTGCCATGAACTATTATTTTACAAATTGCAAGTGGTTTTCCCATGAACCCTGCTAATGCAGCTTTTCCAGGGGGCGGATCAGTTACTACTGATCTTAGCTGGAGGCAATCTGTAAGATTTATTATCATCAAATTCATTCATTTACAGTATATGATTAGATAAACAGTATATTGTACATGCTAGTATTCCTGTTAAATATTTTCAATATTCATTCTATTATATAATAATTTTTGCCTAACTGCATTTCATGAGGAGCCTATTTTAGGACTTGTTTTTTTGTGGGATGAAATGTGGGTTTTTAATGTATTATTTAGGGGTATATAGGTTAAAAGTCAATACACATGTTGATGTGTCCACCCCTAACTTTAAAGAGGTTGCTCAGGGAGTTTTATTTTACTCACTGGCTCTGAGGGTTTTTCATGCTGGAGCTGGAGGTTCTGGGCTGGTTCAGACCCCAAATCACATGATAGAATCCAGCACATGGCCCTGGTTTTCTCCACCTTCTCATTCCTCTTCCATTTTCACCACTAGTTACCTGTGCCATGGGGGCTGACATATTATATATAAAGGACAGCCACTTTAACTTACACAATATCTCAAAACAATATAATCTTGAAAAACTTATCATCTAGTAACTAACCTACACTGACAACCAAAAAGGTAACAATGTTTAGAACTTGTGACTTTCAGGCTCCATATCTCACCATCCACTATAGCTTCGAACATGAGACTACCATCATTTTATAGACAATCATCTTGGCTATCTCATAAATTTGACATACAACTATTTAACATATGATTAGTTATGCAGATTCTTTTCATGTAACTACATTGTTACTGTTTTGCTCCTGGTGGTGGAAAAATCTTTTTCTTCTTGTATACTACAAATTACATCCTGTTCTCATATTCCCTAATGGCTCATTGTGTTATTATGTTGATTCTCAAGCAAAAGGTCACTGGATCAAATCAAGGATCAGCCATGAAGACGATTTCCCAAGAAAAGAAAAACAGCATCATCCAGCTCATCGATAGCGGTCTCTCAGCCATGAAAATTGCCAAACTGCATGTGTGACGTGTGACATAATAGTTGAAAGATTACGAAATGAAGTCTGTTCATCCATTCAAAAGCCAAGAGGTGTAGGTCTAGGCAAAATATCGACATCAAAAAGTTAGCGTATCACAAGGTCTATCAGTTCTGGCGCGAGAAACAGGGCAGTGGAGATGGCTCGAATGCTTCGCAATAGTGAGATCACAGACGTCCGTGCAACACATGTTACACAAGTCTGGAATGGTGGCCCAAAAAAGGTGACGAAGCCTTGACTTCAAAATCATCATAAGAAGCATTGCTTGAGTCCAGAGCATGCCCAGAAGAATTCAGGTGCTGTTTAAATGTGGATTTACAAAATAATAAAAATTTAGATTTTTAGGAGCAAAACAGTAACCATGCAGTTACATGACAAGAATCTGCATAACTAATCATATGCTAAATAGTTGCAAGTCACATTTATGTATGAGATAGCCAAGATGATTGTCTATAATATGATGGGAGTCTCACGTACGAAGCTGTAGTGGATGGTGAGATCTGGAGCCTGAAAGTCACAAGTTCTAAACATTGTTATCCTTTTGCTCACCAGCCATATCAAGCCAAGAGGAAAAGTAAGGAATGACATATCTGTATACATTTTTTTTAAACTTGTGATTTAGAATGTAGAGTTATGTGCCTTTTCTTACCCTTTTGGCAGGACATATTCAGATAGGTGTATTTCAAGTTAAGCAGCTTTTCTTAAGGCAAATGGGTTTATGATAAGATATCTCAAAGTGATATGCTAACTGTCCTATATATGCCTATGTGTGACCACTCAGTGGGGGAAGGTGAATTGCAGTCTTTCAAGGGTTTTGCTAGCATGTTGTGACATTTTCTTGAATTGGTTTTGAGACAAATATAAATCCTGAACCAAACTGGAGATCAGTTAAGTGTGAACACATCCGTAATGTCATCTAACTAAAGGTTGAGTACAGTACAAGGCACAGGTCATTTGTTAAAGCATAACTAGGTATGCTGTTAGAGGCAGGATAACTGAATGGAACTGGAGACATTTTTACTCCTCATCTACCAGTGTATTCTAGACTTGGCAAATGCATTAATGTGGGGGCAATTGGTATTCAAAGGGAGCCCTCTTCTTCTCAAGAGGCTATGATTGCTACTGATCGCGGTGCTGATTATCTTTAATCCAACTTATTACTGTGGGGTAGTGAATGCCAATCTTAGCCATGGGTACAGGAACTGTGCCCGCTAGCTCACTATCCCATTAATGCATATGACAATGAGCAAAGGGGTTAAGAACTAGAAAATGTAATTGGTGATCCCATTAAGACTTATTCTGAATTAAACCTCTTAAATCCTAATTTAGGCAAAAAAGAATCACATGCAAAGCAATCATATGTTATGGGAAGGAATGCAAATAAATGTGTGAATTATTGACTACAGTTTCCTTCTTTCAGCACAAAATGTGAAGATTTCAATGAAATTTAAAGCTTAAATTATTATATGCATTTCTGAACATTGCTGTATGGCATAAAACCTAATGAGCACAGATGTATTTTTAATGGGGCTTTTCAATCTCCATAGCTACTTCCTATTTAAGAAACCAAATTTAGAATTAGCATATTTAAATGGGAAGGTAAGAGTCTGAAAGACCTCTGAGAATATACTCACCAACTAATTCTGCTATTGCAAGGGCTTTCCTACAAAAGCCAATTTCATAGAAAGCCAATTAGCAAAAGTCTGTTTGTGAAGCATGAAGGGAGATTCGTGCAAACAAATGCGAAGTCTATGCAGATGTTGTTCTGGACAGTTTTAAATGGAGTCTGTCACCAAAACCCAGCCAAGCAGATAAACAGGTTAGGGTCACCTGAATCAAGGGTTGTTTTGCCGTGTGAATCGGTGAATTACTGTAATATTGCTGTGTAGGGAACTGCCATTTCTACTAGGATATAATGTATCTGGCTTCTTTGCCCCTGCAGTTTGGCTTCAGAGACCCCAGGCATTTAGTGCAAGTTTTGTTTTGTAAATACAGTGAGTCAGACACATGTGAGGCAGAGTCTGTTGCGGGAGGGATAATACTCATACCCCCCCCCAAATAGGGCTACATTTGGAGGCACTGCTGAGATTTAGAAGTGGGAATAGTCATTGATATGGAGAAGCGATATAGCTCAGAGGGGAACCTCCCACTAGCTACTACATGGGATTACCGACCGCCTGTTCCCCCCCTGGTTCAGGTAAAGGAAGAACCCCGCTCAGCCAGTTACCCCCCCAGTATGGCCGTCGCTAGCAGTTCCTCTAGTGACAGTGCTATTAGCACTTTAGCCAGGCTGACTGAAATGTTAGCTCAGGGCCTGCAGGCCACTCACTACAAGAAACTAAAAGTATTCTCTGGTAATGTCCCAGTACCACAAGGGGAGGAAAACTTTGAGATATGGAAAGAACATACTCTCCAATGCCTGAAGGAATGGTCTTGCTCTGAAGAAGGCAAGCGGCAGCGTATCAGTGAAAGTTTGCGGTCTCCTGCTGCAGAATTGATCCGCTTGTACAGAGACTCTCATGAAGGAGTGAGTGCATTGGACTATATACAAGTACTGTCTGATCACTTTGAGCCATACTATGACCTTGCCCAGATGGTTGCTGATTACCGAATGGTTCGTCAAAAAGAAGGGGAAAATGTCTCTACTTTTATTAACCGTTTACAGCTACTTCTTTCACGTCTGGTGTACCACGCAGCTATATCTACTTCAGAGGTAGACGCTCTGAGAACCAGTCAGTTGGTGAGAGGGTTACAACCTCATCATCCTCTTGCTCAAGTACTCAAGGTCTTACTATCTGATAGAGTCCTTCCATTTCCTGACTTAATGAAGTTAGTGAAGAAACAAGAAGCTGACATTAGTTTTAGTACCCCTAAGAAAGCGAAAAGCATCTCTAAAGAAGATGTTGTTCCTAATTCAAACAAGGACAAACCAGCGGAGCGGTCAGAACTTAGACAGTCCGCCACTCCACCCACTGCCACTCAACGGAGGAAGGATGCTAGAACCTGTTATAAATGTGGTCAGACGGGCCATACTGCCAGACAGTGTACGGAGGACAGTGAGGGATTGGGACACAGTGCTGTCTTCTCTATTCAGAATCAAAGACACCAAAGGAAGGCGGGCCGAGTAAATACCAGAGGCGCTATCGCGGGCTCCAGGTCCGTTGTCAAAGTCACTGTCAATGGTCATGCCGCTCCTGCCCTGTTTGATACAGGATCTCAAGTGACCCTGATTTATCGCTCGTTCTACCAAAAGTATCTGAAGGATATACCTCTTCAGTCTACAGGACAAATGAAATTGTGGGGGCTTAATTCAGGATCATATCCTGTAGATGGCAGCCTACAAGTAGTTATAGCTGTCCCTGAATTAGAAGATCAGAGTGTCGCTCCCATGAAGATTACGGCTCTTGTCTGTCCTGATACAGGGGATTCTTGTGCAGCTCCTGTGATACTTGGCACTAATTGTCCCGCAGTGCATTATGCTTTTCAGAAGTTTCTTGGAAGAGATTGGAACCCTGCAGCTCAGCCGGTGAATATATCTTCTGATCTTAGAGAACTCTGTGATGCCCTGTCTACTGGCTATCGACATGGAATGGTATATCATATCGGTGAGAGAACCGTGGAAGTTCCTGCCGGCGGGGAGAGAGTTCTGAGAGTAGCCTCCAGCATTGCTCCCGATTTGCTTGAAGGGGGGAGTTATGTCCTTATGGAAACCCCTGAAGAAATGATTAACCAGAATGGCTGGATGGTGATCCCAGAGAGAAAGGACTGGAGAAATAAAGTGGAGTTTTTGTGTGACAGTGAGGAACTGTTCACCGCATCCGATTGTAATTGGACCATACCAGAATGTGGCCCACTGCTACCCTGTGCTTGGAGTAAATCCATACGCTGAAGTGTGCAGGATTCAAATCCGAGATGCAATCCCTAATCTCAATCTTGACTTGAGTGATCCACATTTACCAGAGGCCTGGAATCAGCGACTGACACAGAAGTTGTCTGAAATATCGGAAGTGTTCTCCATGGATGATATGGATGTAGGTTGTGCTAAAAGTGCTCAACACACTTTCCGATTGACCGATTCTACTCCCTTCCGGGAGCGACCACGGAGAGTTGCTCCAAAGGATGTTGATGAGTTAAGACAGACTCTACAGCAAATGAAAGGTCAGGGGATCATTGTGGAAAGTAAGAGCCCCTATGCCTCACCTATTGTGGTGGTAAGAAAAAAATCTGGAGCAATTCGCCTATGTGTGGATTACAGAACTCTGAACCGGAGAACCTTACCTGATCAGTATACACTGCCGAGAATTGAAGAAGCTCTGGAAGCTCTGAATGGAAACTGTTGGTTCACAGTGCTGGACCTAAGATCGGGATACTATCAAGTCCCAATGGCACCTGAGGATCAGGAAAAGACAGCCTTCATATGCCCCTTGGGTTTCTTTCAGTTCACTCGTATGCCGCAAGGTACAAAAGGTGCGCCAGCAACGTTCCAAAGGTTGATGGAAAGAGTGTTAGGTGATTTAGTGCCCCGGGAATGCCTTGTATATCTTGATGACATTATTGTGTTTGGAAAGACGCTGGAAGAACATGAAGAACGACTCATGAGAGTACTCCATCGCTTAAAAGAAGAGGGGCTGAAGTTGTCGGCTGACAAATGCAAATTTTGTAGATCTTCGGTCACTTATGTAGGTCATATTGTTTCTGCTGAAGGAGTTGCTACCGATCCTGGTAAGATTGAAGCTGTGGTGAATTGGCCCCGACCGCAAAATATTACGGAGTTGCAATCTTTCTTGGGGTTTTGTGGATTCTATCGACGATTTGTGGAAGGATATTCAAAAATTGCTCGAGCCCTCCTCGACCTGTTGAAGAGTGATGCAGGAGATCCGGGAAAGAAGAAAGGGTCTTCCAAAAGCCTTTTTGGCGATAGGTGGACTGCGGATTGTGAAGAAGCATTTAAGTTGTTGAAGAAGAAATTGACAGAAGCTCCCGTTCTGGCTTATGCTGATGCACAGAAGCCATATGTGCTACATGTAGATGCCAGCTTTGAAGGATTAGGTGGCGTGCTGCACCAAGAATACCCAGCCGGGTTACGGCCCATAGCTTTCATAAGTCGAAGTCTTTCTCCCAGCGAGAAAAATTATCCAGTACATAAATTGGAGTTTTTGGCGCTCAAGTGGGCCATTGTTGATAAATTACATGACTATTTATACGGAGCCACGTTTGAAGTAAGAACAGACAACAATCCACTGACATACGTTTTGTCAACCGCTAAGCTCGATGCTACAGGACATCGCTGGTTGGCAGCTTTATCCAACTACCAATTCACACTCAAGTATAAATCGGGGCCTAAGAACATTGTGGCAGATGCTCTATCAAGACGGCCTGGATTACCTAGTCCGGAAGTAGTGGATGAATGGGAAGAAGTGCCAAGTCCTGGAGTAGGAGCTTTGTGTGCCATGGCTGCTGTAGTTGAAGACCGAGTAGCCTTTTCTGAAACTCGGCTTATTGACTCTATTGGGGGAGGTCCCGAAGCTGTACCAGACATGTTTGCCTACCCTGCCGCTTTAGGATCCTTTGAGAGTTGTTCTATATCTTCAAAGCGAATGATCTGGAGTCAAAAGACTGATCCTTTAATTGGACCTCTTTATCAAGCAGTGAGTTCTCAAGACAGAGAAATGTTAAAGACATCCCTACCCTCTGAATGCAGTCAACTTCTACGAGATTGGGAGAAGTTTGAAATAGACAATGGCCTACTTTATCGTGTGGTGCTGTATCATGATCACCCTGGAAGGCGCCAACTAGTTATTCCAAGCTGCTTTCAGAAGATGATTTTCCGAAGTCTGCATGATTATCATGGTCATTTGGGACCTGAGAAGACTTATGGCCTAATACAAGACCGATTCTACTGGCCCAAAATGAGAGATACCGTGACTCGTCTGTGTAGGTGCTGTCGCAGATGTTTGCAGAGGAAGACTGTCCCGGTTCGAGCGGCCTTCATGGGACACTTGAAGAGTTCGGGCCCCATGGATCTTGTCTGCATAGACTTCCTTTGTATTGACAACGACTCCAGAGGATTTGGAAATGTATTGGTGGTGACTGATCACTTCACACGATATGCTCAAGCCTTTCCGACTAAGGATCAAAAAGCAGTCACTGTTGCAAGAGTGCTTTGGGAAAAGTATTTTATCCATTATGGCTTACCACACCGGTTGCATTCTGATCAAGGCCGGGATTTTGAGAGTAACCTGATCAAAGAGTTACTTCAGTTGTTGAACATCCGCAAAAGTCGGACGACGCCTTACCATCCAGAGGGAGATGCCCTTCCTGAAAGATTTAACAGGACTTTACTTGATATGCTTGGTACCCTACGAATTGAGGATAAGCGATCCTGGAGTCGAAAAGTGGAGGCTATGGTGCATGCCTATAATAGTACAAGGCACGAGAGCACAGGATATTCACCATACTTTCTGATGTTTGGAAGAGAGCCTAGGCTACCTATTGACATCTTGTTGGGAGTCTCTACCGATGGTATCAGTCATCGAGATCATTACCGATACGTGGCACGTTTGAAAGAAACGCTTAAGAGTGCTTATCAGCTGGCTGAGGAAAATGCGGCCAAAGTGAATGAAGGAAATAAAAGGAGATTTGATCTTCGAGTAAGATACCGAGAATTGAACCCTGGGGACCATGTTCTGCTACGGAATTTGGGAGCATCTGCAAAACATAAGCTGGCTGATCGATGGCGGAGTGAACTCTTTACAGTGGTAGATTGGTTGCCTGGAATACCAGTCTACAAGATAAAAGGACGGGACGGGAGGATCAGGACTTGGCATAGAAATCATTTGTTGCCTGTACCTCAGATTGATGGTATGGATATCTCCAATGATGGCTCGGCCTGCGATTCTCCACAGTCCTTAGCCGATATTCCACCTGACCTTCCTGAAACTCCTGAGAGTGATTGGACTGTGGCTCCTGAAGTTCCTAGATCACCAGTATCTTCTCCTTCAGGGAGACCTATGAACCCTCAAACTCCAGAATTCGTACCTAGATCTGTGTCTACAGATGAGCAGGGATCTAGCTCTCCTACGCCACCAGCACCATCCCCTCCCATGGCAGTCAACCCTAGTTTAGGGCCTGGACATGCTAGTTTACCTCAGAGAGAGGTACGGAGAGGAGAGAGAATTAGACACCCTCCACCTATGCTGACATATGATAGTTTGGGGGACCCCAGATTTACTACTCAGCCTCATTTATACCATGCTTGGGTGGGTGCAGTGTCCACTTTGGTCAATATGTTACCAATTTTCGCTCCTGCTGGCATGTATACCTATTAACCTGTTGTGACTCTGTAAATGCAAAAGCAACCATATTGATATTGTCATTGGTAATGTTGACTGTATACTATGACTTTGTATGTCTTTGACGTGACGTAAAGATTTCACCAGAGGGAGAGTGTAGGGAACTGCCATTTCTACTAGGATATAATGTATCTGGCTTCTTTGCCCCTGCAGTTTGGCTTCAGAGACCCCAGGCATTTAGTGCAAGTTTTGTTTTGTAAATACAGTGAGTCAGACACATGTGAGGCAGAGTCTGTTGCGGGAGGGATAATACTCATACCCCCCCCAAATAGGGCTACAGCTGTTTTGTCAATATGCTAATGAGCTCTTTGGAGTAAGAAGGCATTGCCACTTATCTCTTTGGAGCAATGACAACACCCTTGTTGCCCCAAACAGCTCATTTGCATATTGACAAGAAGAGAAATATTATGACATTCATGAATTCCCCCCATTGTGCCAAGCTTAACCTACCAACACAATAGTGGGGGGAACTTATCAGTCCCTCTAACCCAGTTCTCTGGCATAGAGGGATGATATTGAAGCACATGTTTGGCGCAAGTCCCTTTCTTGTGCCAAATGTGCACCACAATCTCTGATGAACACCTCACTGGTCACATTGTATGAATGTGAGCAGAGCAGGCCATGGCAGAGACAGATTCTGCCCTGATTCTACCTCCCATTGTTTTCAATGGGAAGCAGAGGTCGAAGCAGAATGCTGAAAAAATAAGCGTCTTGCTCGAGCTTGGCATGAATTCAGCCAAGGTGTAGGAGTCTCTGCTGATTAGGCTCATTCCTCTGCTTTGGCTCTCTGCCACAGGGTAGAAAATGAATAGGTATCTGTGACAGATGTGTGACTCAAATTCCTCTTCATTTTTTGCAGTCTGATTTAGCCTTACTATAATAGTGCCCTAATAGTTCCCCTCCACAAGTAATAGTCCCCTTCCACAGAGGTAATGCCTATGCAAGTAATAGTCCCCCCCCCCACATAAGTAATACTAATACTTATGTGGGGGGCACTATTATGGTATTATTACAGTAGTAATGCCTCCCCTAGCAATAGTCCCCCAATATTGTTTATGTAGGGGACTATCACCTGTGGATGGGCTCTATTACTGTAACAGAACCATAATAGCAACCCTTCATGGGTAATAGCCCCCAAAAGTAATAGTATGACTAGTACTATTATTAGGGGGGGGCTTTTACTGTAATAATGCCCCACACCCAATATCCTGAACTCTGAACTGTATATCAGGGAACAAACCCTGATGCAATCTTTACAGGAGCTGCTGGGGCACACAACTCGTGTACTGTCTTTTCTTCCAGCGCCTAGCTCATACTCTACATTACTGTAGGAGCCAGAAGAATAGACAGTGGTAGGAGCCGAGGGCTGAAAGAATAGACAGTACACACAGGCGGTGTGGCCCAGCAGCTCCAGTGAAGATCACATTAGGGTTCGTTCCCCAGGTAAGTGAGTCATAGTGATGCGGGTGCCATGTCTACCATCTCAGGCACTGGGAATGGTAGACAGGTAGGCTGTATCTTTATGCCGCTGAGTGCGCTCTGCCCCCTCCCCTATTACTGTTGCCATGTGCTACAGAAGACTGGATCCAGTAGCACCCAGCTTTACTGTCACGGTGCTAGACCTCTGAGGGAGTCGGACAGAAAAATGCTGCAGGGAAGGTTTTTTAATTTGGCTCCAGCACATTCTGTTGCAAAGACTAAAGCGGCTTGCACTATAACTGATCCCATAGAAAACTATGAAGTCCGTTCTAGTATTACTGTAGTTTCCTTCCAGCTTGTATGCATCCCAACAACATACATATGCGAACGGACCCTAAGTATGTAATGTTGGCACATATTTTCCATTCTCAAGTGGATAATCTTTCCCTTATCTGTGTTAAGCCTCATTTACCACTTCTCTAACCAAGCATCTAACTTATCCAGATCCATTTGTAGGAAATTACTATCCTATTCTCAGCTAATTACTTTACACAGTTTAGTATAATTCATACAAATTGATATTTTTACTTTGCATGCCTAATGACAACCCTCTGACAATGTGAGATGCCCTCTAATACAGATATGACCTTCACTACCTTTTCTCTTGGATTGCTGCTATATACTGGAAAAATAGATTTGGTTATGCACTGTCAGGAGATTTATACGCCACATGTGTGGCCACACAGGGCATATGATATGAATTTTATCCTGTCAAATATTTTTACTAGCATGTCACAGTATTTTAATTAAATTTGTATGATTAAAAAATTGAAACAAAATTCATGGAAATTAAGGGTGGACACATCTGTAGTTGAGAGTTCTGGACAAGAGCCCCATCTTTGAACCAGAATTTCTTAATATGGTATCTGATGATTCCTTTAATAAGAGAAAAATAAAGATTAGCAGTGCATGCCCTACACTGGATAAGTTTTATTTCTAATATATAAACAGATCCACCTTTCCGGAGTGCAGCAGAGGAGGCTGGAAGTTTCGTTCCTCTCCAACTTCAACTCTCCAACTCCAATATGACAAACTCCGCTCTACTCTAAGGACCTGCAGCCAGAGTACAGCAGAGTGTGTGACATTACATACAGCCAGCACAGCAGTAGGGGAGACAATGGACACAGACGTCCAGAACCCCACTGTGCCCTGCAAAGATAATAATTGCGGCTCCCGATGACCTTGCTGTTTATAAGAAATAAAGCTTCTCCAGTGCAGAGAATTCCGACAATGAATGTAACTTCCTTAAAATTCTTTTTCTTCTTCTTAGGAGAAATTTACTAATTACAAATGGTGCAACATTCACCAGTCTTGATGCACTTTAAACTGGAATGAGATGTGTCTAAAATATTAAAAGGAACATCTCTGGATTTTTATGTGCCGGAAAGTGAAATCTGCACCATTTAGGGTGCGTTCACACTACCGCTGGTGCCAGTCAGTAGTGTCCGTTGCTATTGTCCGTTACAAGATTTTAGAATCAGACACTAGCTGAACCGTCAGAAATCCGTTAAAATTTCCATTAATTTCAATGGGTTTTTATATTGTGTCCGTTAGTATCCGTTTGTGTCCGTTTACACCCAATCCATCAGAAGTCCGTTTTTTTTTCCGCAGACAAAAAAATCCTACATGCAGGACTTTTTTGTCTGTTTGGAAAAAGGGATTCTTGACGGACAGCAAATGTCCATTATTTTTTTAACATTGAAGTCTATGGGTAACGGACTTATAACGGACAGTAACTGATAGCCATCAGTTACTGTCCGTTATTTTATGTCCGTTTTTTTCTGCACATATGCTTCACAGGCCATGTGACATCACGTTAATTAGTCACATGGCCAGATCGCAAGATCCTGACGCCTGCCAATCTTCCCTTGATGACCTATCCTAAGAATAGGTCATCAGTTATAAAGCCTGGAAAACCCTTTACAATGAATGGTGAATTTGTTAGGCCACCCCACTAACGCTAGGTTCACACCTGAGTTCGGGTATCCGTTCTTCGGATCTGCTTGGGGACCCAAAAACAGAAACCCAATCTGCTTAAAAAGCAGTTACCCGCAGAAACAGACTATAGTGGTGTCTGTTGGGTTTCTGCCTGAAAAATTCGGCACTTGCTTGCGGGACTTTTCTCTCCGCATTTTTCAAGCTGAATGGGGAACAGAATCCCCCAACGGAAACTGCGCGCAGGTGTGAACCTAGCCTAAGCCTCACCCCACCTATTATTGGAGAAGTGTTGAGATGAGCATAAAAAACATAAAGAGATTGCAAACATTTGCTCAAACAACTTTTGCTCAAAAACAGCATAAATTTGAAACTTTTTTTAAGTCATTTTTCTGGCATAAGAGTTTTAATGAATTCTCCTTAAATTTTTCATACCTGGTAAAATCAGAGCAGATGGATGCTCTCCCTGTAGATTGTTTAATACAAGTAAAGTGTGATATTGTAATATTTTTCCTCATTACTTCTCAGTTAGAGGGATTTTTTACAGCTCTGAGCTCACAGACTATATTTACCTACTGCAAGTAACTTGAGCAGTTCGGCCATGACGTTGGTTCTGTTGTACTATTTAAGAAATTTGTTTCAAGTCTTAGACTAACTTGATATAAAGTTTATGGATCTAGGACAAACAAAGCCGAGCACGATATGTACAGAAAATAATAATCGCTTCTCCCTTTTCTCTTTGCATTATAAATGTGTTCTCTTTTGCTTTGAAATACTCAGCTTTGCAGTATTTTCATATTATCTGTATAGGCTTCTATGCCCGAGGGGAGTAATTATCTATACACCTATAAACAGCATTTCTTATATAATGAAATCCAACTTAATTGTTTTCTTCAGTCTATATTTCAAGGCTTAAAGGGCTGTCCAACTCATTTTTTTTTCTTCTCACTGCAGTGAAGCTCACATTTCATATTTTATAATTGCCTTACGGTTACAGTTCTGCGGGGTCCACATTTCCCAGCAGGTGTTTTTACTTGAAGTGATGGCATTCTATTCGGCTAGTCTGTAGTGCTGTGACTCTGCTGATGGAATGTCATCGCCGATGCTTTTCACTGATGCCTCGTCTTGAGGCATAATATGTGGGAGTGGGCTCAGCACAGATTCATCATTCAGGAGGCAGGCACGCTCATCACTGATGGTTCATTATGGAGGGGGCAATCTCCATCCTGACTGCACCAGTTAACATTGTGTCTGTCACTTTGGTATTGACATGCACTGATGATAACGTGCTTGCTGTATCAGTGCATCCTAGTACCAGAGCAGCAAATATATGTGGGAGAAGATATACTGTAGTGTAAAATATAAGAATAATTAGAAATTACCCAAGAACTGCTGTGACCTTATAGTACAAAGTGCATTTAAAAAAGTCTTATAACATGGCTTAGGTTTAGATGACTAGGAACACTCCTACTTATGTATCCAAGATTAACTAACACTTAACATGTTAAAATCACTGACACATAATTTTTCCACAACTTTCTAATGGCTTTTGTTGTTCTCTGTGATAAGATGTCATGCTGCAGCAAGTTATCATCCGCTAATGTCCGTTTACCTTTGCTACATCGGTACATCTATGACCTGTTTGGGTCTTTTCGACCTCATCAGCACAGATATATAGTTATAAGAGGTGGGCAAACCTCTCAAGATTCGTTTTGTGTTCAGGTTTGGCGACTTGGGTCCTTGACTTGTTTCGAGTCAAACAAGTTGAAAAGGAGCCACACTTTAAATTAGCTTAAAAGATAGTTTAGAACACTCTTAGGGCCTCAGTGGTGACCCTGGGACGGACGTCACCAGGAGAGCACTGGACACTGTGAGGAGGTTCTAAAGAGGTTACAGAAAGTGAGTATGAATGTTTTTTATTTTTTTCACCTCCCCTGGGCCTCCACCTAGTATATTTTGGAGTCCAAAGAGATCCCAGAGTACAGTGTGGTGTCCCTTTTTGTTAGTCCGAGACATATCTCCATTTGTTCAGTTTCGTAAAAAAACAAACCATTTCGAACATTCAGGTTAAACCTGGCTCCATAAGAACCAATAAACACGTCTCTAGTAGTTATCTGATTAAAGTGTAACTAAACTTTTATTTATTTTTCCATAAATCCATAGTGCAGGTGAAGGGAACAAACTTTGTAATATAGTTTATTAAAAAAAAGTGCCTGCTTCTTCACTTCTTACCCTCCTTCTACCGATGATCAAATATGTACAATAGAATTCTGTGGAAAAATGAGGGGGAAGGGAATAGGAGAACTCTTCAAAGCAGAGAAACATCCGCAATGTAGAGAGACAGTGTTCATTTGTAAAAAATCTGGGTTATCAGGAATGACCTTGCCAGAAAAGACTCAGACAGCCTCATATCTCTGACTATCCCCTTCTCGACCTTTCCTCTCCCCTCTCCATAGACTGCATTGTAAACTAATCTGCTTGTGTTCCGAGGACAAATTATAATCATTCAGGTAAAACATGAAGCCAGGAGTAATAGTTCTACACACGGACACTTTTCTTTAGTGAGATATATTGGAGTTTCTTCCATTCACCTGCACTACTGATTCATGAAAAGATAAATAAGATTTTACTTACACTTTAACAGTCTCCTTGGAATACTGATTCATATTAGGAACAAACCTTAGGCACTTTTTCATTGGAAATACAAATATGCAAGGAGATTTTTTTTTTTTTTTTAAAAGACAACATTTCCTTTAACATAAGCGATGGTTGTGGTGTAAATCATTGTCTTTAGAGATACTTTACTTTGTTATTATACTTTATATCACACAACCAAGGGCACAGCTATGTCAGTACTCAAGTGATTCAGTATCTATGGTATCCCACATATAGTACTGTAGAATATCAAACCTCTGCTTAGAGCTGATGAGACCGAAAAGCCAGAAACAAATCTCTAAATGCACAGTAAGTCATGCTTGATTCCTTCAAGTAAGAAACTGGTCAAGACTAGAATATGAATATATGAGTGCAAATGGCACTCTAGAGAGAAATTCACTTTCACTAGAAAATGTAGTTTATCAGGGGTTGTATAAAAACAAACAAGGTCTTTTTTTTAAAGGAAAGAAGTCAGAGAACATATTGGTTGTGATGGCTGTGAATGGATGATAATACATGGAGTTAACAGAACATGACACATGAATGGCTTGTCTACATCTAGCTCAGCATTTATATCTGTATTGTGCCTGTATTGTATATGTTATGCTTTGTTTTGCCTGAGCCTTGTCTATATCTTGCAAATTTTCTATTGTGCTGTAACAGATACAAATATAGATCCATACTAAAGATGACATGTGAATGTAAAATATGACACTACATTATGAATGCTTTTTTCATGATGCATTGATTTCTATAGGGAGATTATGTTCATCATGCAGCATCTGATAAAGAATACAACTCATATGGACTCCGTATTACAGTTGACAAACCTCTCAAGATTTGTTTTGTTTTCGGGTTTGGCAGCTCAGGTACCTGGTTTGTTTCGGGATGAATAAGTTTGGTATGAACCACACTTTAAGTTGGCTTAAAACATAATGTAGAATACTCTTGGGCTCTGAGGAACCTATCTTTAAAACATAGTGTAGAACACTCTTAGGACTCCTAGGAACCTATCTATAAAGCATAGAATAGAACACTGTCAGGGCTCCTAGGAACCTATCTATAAAACATAGTGTAGAACACTGTCAGGGCTCCTAGGAACCTATCTATAAAACATAGTGTATGACACTGTCAGGGCTCCTAGGAACCTATCTATAAAACATAGTGTAGAACACTGTCAGGGCTCCTAGGAACCTATCTATAAAGCATAGTGTAGAACACTGTCAGGGCTCCTAGGAACCTATCTATAAAACATAGTGTATGACACTGTCAGGGCTCCTAGGAACCTATCTATAAAACATAGTGTTGAACACTGTCAGGGCTCCTAGGAACCTATCTATAAAACATAGTGTAGGACACTGTCAGGGCTCCTAGGAACCTATCTATAAAACATAGTGTAGAACACTGTCAGGGGTCCTAGGAACCTATCTATAATACATAGTGTAGAACACTGTCAGGGATCCTAGGAACCTATCTATAAAACATAGTATAGAACACTGTCAGGGCTCATAGGAACCTATCTATAAAACATAGTGTAGAACACTGTCAGGGCTCCTAGAAACCTATCTATAAAACATAGTGTAGATCACTATTAGGGCTCCTAGAAACCTATCTATAAAACATAATGTAGAACACTGTCAGGGCTCCTAGGAACCTATCTATAAAACATAGTGTCGAACACTGTCAGGACTCCTAGGAACCTATCTATAAAACAGTGTAGAAAACTGTCAGGGCTCCTAGGAACCTATCTATAAAACAGTGTATAATACTGTCAGAGCTCCTAGGAACCTATCTATAAAACAGTGTATAATACTGTCAGGGCTCCTAGGAACCTATTTTTCACAGCAGCACATGACCTCCTTGCTCCTTGAAGCCACTCATACTGACCTCTCCCGGAGTGATTTTTTTATCTGGTCAGATATGCACAGGACAGCAGCTTCATGGACTGATGAAGTGAGACATAAGACAGACAGACTGACATAAAACAGACCCTATAGCAGGGAGGGAATTTTCACACAGTGGAGAGTGAAAGCAGGCAGATGAATCATGGGAAATGTAGTTTGTCCACAGATTTAATGCATTTAAATAACAGTGATACAAGGAGCAGCAAGTAAAATAAAGCCAAGCAAAGGCTGCAGAAGGGAACAGTGAGGTTTTAGCACTGCTGTGGAAATATTTGCAGTTTATTTTTTGGCGTCTCTTTCACCAGTCTTAATGAATTCACCAGAATTCGACCTCTTCTTCCACATGTAGGTGTGCCTGAACTGAAATCTATGCAGTTTACTGCTATCACTCACACAAGTTTTCTGGTGTGAGTTATATAAGGAAAAAGAGAGCTGCTTAATAAGATGAGAAGGGGATCTATTTATTTTCTAAGCTATATTACAAAGTTTCTTATTTTTACCTGTACTATTCATTTACAGAAAGTTATTTTATAATTGGTGATACCCTTTAAAATGGGTTATTTTATGGTAAAGTTGCATGCAGTGCCAAACTGGTGATGTTGCTGTTTAGCCCTATAGGAGTAGAGGTCACACAGTGGAGAAAATGATGGGTCTAAATTGTAAGCAATGTAAAGGGCTGTTTTTATAAAGCATTTTTAATACACAGTTTCTCACAATCTGATAGAGTTCCTGTAAAAATAATTTGTACTTATGTGTAAATACATTTTACTGGAGTCTTTTGGAAGCTTTAGTCTTAAACAATAGGAAATACAGTAGTCTCTATAAATCCTTGATAAGATTCAGAAAATCAATTCTGCTCAATTTACTACATTAAGCCCTAGGGGCTTGCATGACATACATCTGCACTCGATGCTTAGAATTCAAAGAAAACAAAATCAGGACCAGTAGTGCAAAAACCAGGTGTTATACGATTAAAAAGTATAATTATTCTACTTAATTAAATGGTAAAATTTTATATAAATTATAGACCTTCTAAAATGTGTTTGGTTTTGAGAAGAAGTTGAATTTAAAAGAGTGAACAAATACAAAGAACGCTCTTCCTTGTAGCTTGCATCTATCTCTTCCTCTTGACTTTCTTTATCAGCAGCACCAGGAGACTCAGAATGGCCTATGGGGGAGCAGATAAATACCCTGATGACCCCTTTGGCCAGTGGAGTCCCCCATTCCTGCATAAGCATTGTGCATTACACTTACTGTACTACATATTGTACCAATGCATACAGCATCGCAACCATATAAGCAACTAACTTATAGATTTATCATTATATAGATGTATGTATTAGCTGAGATGCCATCTCGGAGGAGACGTACGCCAACCAGTATATTCCCTCCTTGGGCCCTACCTTTTCTACATTGCTGGAGGAGCCCTGATCATCAGTCATCTTGAAGCATCTGGTTACTGCCTGTGGCCTGTTCTTGAGTAGGTGTAGGACCATGATTTAAGAGCAGAGCCAGAGCAAGATATTGACAAGTTCCCTACGATAGAAACTGCCTTAGAAAAGGACTAGATAGCAGGCTAATACTGAAAAAGTGTCTGTCTGCGCAAATTTTAGGAATTGGCATAATGGTATCAGGTACACACGTGGACAAAATTGTTGGTACCCCTCATTTAATGAAAGAAAAACTCACAATGGTCACAGAAATAACTTAAATCTGACAAAAGTAATAATATATAAAAATTCTATGAAAATGAACAAATGAAAGTCAGACATTGCTTTCCAACCATGCTTCAACAGAATTTTTAAAAAAAGAAAACTCATGAAACAGGCCTGGACAGAAATGATGGTTCCCTTAACTTAATATTTTGTTGCACAACCTTTTGAGGCAATCACTGCAATCAAACGATTCCTGTAACTGTCAATGAGACTTCTGCACCTCTCAACAGGTATTTTGACCACTCCTCATGAGCAAACTGCTCCAGTTGTCTCGGGTTTGAAGGGTGCCTTTTCCAGACGGCATGTTTTAGCTCCTTCCAAAGATGCTCAATAGGATTTAGGTCAGGGCTCATAGAAGGCCACTTCAGAATAGTCCAATGTTTTCCTCTTAGCCATTCTTGGGTGTTTTTAGCTGTGTGTTTTGGGTCATTATCCTGTTGCAAGACCCATGACCTGCGACTGAGACCAAGATTTCTGACACTGGGCAGCACATTTCTCTCTAGAATCCCTTGATAGTCTTGAGATTTCATTGTACCCTGCACAGATTCAAGACACCCTGTGCCAGATGCAGCAAAGCAGCCCCCGAACATAACAGAGCCTCCTCCATGTTTCACAGTAGGGACAGTGTTCTTTTCAAGATATGCTTCATTTTTCCGTCTGTGAACATAGAGCTGATGTGCCTTGCCAAAGATTTCTATTTATGTTTCATCTGTCCATAGGACATTCTCCAAGAAGCTTTGTGGCTTGTCAACATGTAGTTTGGCAAATTACTTTTGTCAGATTCAAGTTATTTCTGTGACAAAGTGGGTTTTTCTTTCACTAAATGAGGGGTACCAACAATTTTGTCCACGTGTGTATATGCATATAGTTGTATAGTAGTCCCCCAGAATTTATTGACAGGTGCACCAAAGGCACCTCAGGTTGACATTTAGCACCACTGTGTCTACCTCTTTCCCCTTGGGCATGTTCTCATCTTTCTTTTTTATCTATGATTAGAAATGGGGAAAAAAATCACAAGATTTGTTTCACGAATATTCATGAGGTTAGCCTGCAAGATTTGTGACCAGAGGCCAGGTGCAGAAAAATACCACTCATATTCACCTTTCCTGGGCTCTGGCACAGTGCTTGGTCTTCTTTCCTGAGGTCTAAATAGACCCAAGAGTATAATAATGAATCATGGGTGGCAAAACCTGAAATTCTTTGCAAAATTTAGAATGAACCCAGTTCGTTACGAAGTGGTTCGGTCATCTCTATCTATGATATTTACAAGAGAAGCTGGGGCAGAAATCCAACCCAAATTTCAGCTACAGATGTTTAGCGACTGTGCCAGTGTATCTGTACAAGGATTAGCTTCATTCAGTAATCCACATAAGGGCTAAGCCATGGCTTTTCCTTACAGTATCCACAGGAACAATGAACATGCTCATTCTTCTCATAAATAATTTTTTCTGTTGCATTGATTTTTTCTGTGTCACTTGCTCTGTCATCTTTGAAGAGAACCTAAACAACATGTACACGTAAAATTAATTCAAGCAATACCATATTCTCATCCAGCTATATACAGTTTGCCAATAGATAGTTACTGTATCCCATACGCATACATTTTCCTCTGACATGAGCTGGGTACACTGCCAAAACAATTTATACTACAAAATTAAAAACTAGTGTAATTTTTGGTGTATTTTACAGGTAACATTCCATTTGCTTCATCTAATATGATCATCTCCTTGGGAATTCATTTACATTATGTACACAAAGTCTTACTATTAGAGATGGGAGAACCTTGCAAGGTTCTTTTCATGAATATTAGCATGGTTTATCGGGAAAATTTTTATTTGAACCCGGAAGTGGGGGCCAAGTTGATTATTATACTCTGCGGTCTCTTGCCATGAGTAAGGGACAAACCTAGTCCCGAAACGCGTAGGATTTTCCAGATGTAACCTCTCACTTTTTTTGATAAAACTACTTTTAACTTTTCATGGAGTAAATAAAAGTTATATTTTATAAGAACCTTTTGCAAAGGAGAGTCATTCTCAAGCAAAATTGCTGGATCCCATCAACAGTCATTTCTTGGATTAATACTGGTCTCTATCCATGGAGACAGGTTTCCATGCAATTAATCAAAGGACTCTTCCACCTGAGACGAGACTTTACCATACGTGAGTGGGGATGTGTATATAATTTTTTGTTTTTTGGTCTTTGCTCACATTGCTCCAAATAACTCATTTGCATATTAACAAAAACAGCCATATCTCGGCAACGGAGGCACCGATTCACAAGCGGAAAACACCGTTTGATTCAGGTGACCCTAATCTATCTATCTGTTGGGCTGGGTCGATATGCTGAGTTCTAGTGAGAGACTTCCTTTAATGACCTTAGTTGTGTTCTGTGATAGGATAACTGGCTGCATCCTGTTATCAGAGTTAGGTTAAACTTCGCTACATGTGATCCTTTAACCTATGAAATCCTGATAATTATTCACTATAATTGCTTTTTGCTGTGTTTTTTCTTTTTGGTAGAGTGAAGATAATGAAAAAAATCATTTTGCATATTAATTTTCAGAAAAGTTCAATACATTCCAATTATGAGTCAAAGTAAAAAGTTACTGGTGTATTTATACATACACTATATTCAGATGATATGGTTAAGATTCCTTTATAGTGAAGTATGATGACCATCATTGTTGTGGTCAATGGTTATAATCACGTAATTACCTCTATCCGTGTAATAATAATAATGCTCATTGTGTTTTGCAGAATGCTTGACCAGAGAATGAAGCGGACACTCAAGATACATTTGTCCTTTTGGGCCAAAAATCAGTTATCTTCTAACTATCTACAAAGCAATAAGACTTGGAACATTATGGGAAATCAAATTTGTTGTTCCGTCTTCAGGGAACAATACCTAGCATTGCTGCCCACATTTCTTGATCAGAAATTAATTTTTTTTCTTAAAGCACAATCCAAAATAGCTATCTACAGATGATGAGTACGGCTAGCGGCACAGGGATGTTAATCAGCCTGACAACAGTATCCGTTACGCTAGATATCAGTATACACAATGGACTGATGGCCTGGCATATTAACAGCAATGTGACTTTAAATCAGAGTATGCCCACATTGCATCCCACAAATGCATCCGAAGAGGAAGGGCCAACCTACCCATCTCTAGAGAAGAACTGGTCTGCCCTTTTGACATTGATCATCATCATATTAACAATAGGAGGAAATATTCTCGTCATTATGGCTGTGTCTTTGGAAAAGAAACTTCAAAATGCAACCAACTTCTTCCTCATGTCTCTGGCTGTGGCAGATATGCTGGTGGGAATTTTAGTCATGCCAGTTTCCCTTATAACAATTCTGTATGGTAAGTAAACCACCATTCTGTTCTTCTATTCCCCGACATGTAACGTTGTAAAGTCTCATTTACATCAGCCTTTTTTTATACCATTGGAATACACTACATTAACCATCATTGACGTTTCTCCGACTTTTACGATGGAACATGATGTTCTACGATCGGTAGAAGTAGTGAAAATACATGGATTTCAAGTGATTGGTAATGTCTTCTCAAGCAAAACCAATCACTAGGAACCTTGCTGACAGATATTTTCATTCTCAGCTGGAAATGTCTGATTTTACAGTAGTCGAGTTGAGTATCAAGGATTTTATGAGTTTAGATCGTTTGACACCATTGAACTAGGTGTAGAATAAGTTTAGGAAAAACGTCATATATTCTAGGTAAAAGATCCTAGGAAGATGTAATAGTTATTGATAGCTCATTTTTGGGTTTAGTGAGTCATTCATACACCTTATAGTGTACATTCTTAGTAAGGAATTCACTTATTCTATGTGCAGTTTTTCAGTATGTTCCTTTTGTACAGTATGTGGAGGATAGCAAAGAAGTGGGCATATAGAAATCTTGTGTTTCTTTCTCCACTAATATGACTCCCTTCTTGATCATAAACTGTCTTTCACTCTAAAATACCTGATTAATCTGCTTCACTAAAGAAAGACAGTCTGAAACTCACAAAGGTGTGACATTATATAGTTAGCTATCAGAGAGATAGGGGAGGAGTGAGCAGGAGCTGAGACGGGAACAGACAGAAGCTTCTGCAGCTAATTATGAAGTTTCTATCTTACCTTTAGTGTTTTATTCTCATCAAGATAGGTCATTACTTCTTTGTAACACCCTATATCACCCTGCTGATGCTACAGAGTAAGACAGAGTCTCCCCTTCTTACTGTATGTAGTTTATGGGAAACATCATAGAAGCTAATCTTCTTCTACAAGTTCTAAGATAACTGAGAATGGTCAGAAATAGTGTTACTTCTCATGTAAACACACTGTACTATTAGGTTATACAAAGTAAAGCTAAAGTGTTAGGTATTGTGTGCTTTAGGTAGTGATTATAAAACTAATATTTAGTAAGTAAGAGCCTATGTATATTAAAAGGTATACTAATATAATCATTACGCATTTATTAATCACCATTATTTTCAGTTACCCAGTGTCTTCAGCTTTATAAATGGCAGTGTAAATATTTTTTGATACAAATTTTGATTGATTTAACGTGCTTTAGATTTCCTGTGAGCTCATCTATCATTTATGAAATGTTCCTACAAGGTTACTATCATTAAAGCACTTGAGCTTTTAAGAATAGAGGAGTTAGTTGAAGTCATTAAAGATGACAGGGTGGGCACACCACGACACAAAAGCTTGTACAATAATTCTACCTGTCATCTATTTATTTAAAGAAAATGATTTATTAGCTGAGACCTGGTTTGGGTGTACGTTATTCACTAGTGAGCCAGATTAATACTAGGCTAAGGTACTTTGCTTCTTAACAAAGGAGACATTGTAAAATTATAACTATAGTTTGGGAATAGAATCATTTTAATAGAATTGTAACTTAAAGTGGAACTACCACCAATTTTGTATTGTAAAAATGAATGCTGTAAAAGAAAAATTATATATTTGAATAGAATTTAAGTGATTTTTAGAGCAAATGATATTGATGATTTATCCTTAGGACAGGTCATCAAGGACAGATTGTTGGAGGTCCAACCATTCAGGTGTTTGCAGCAGCTGCAATACAGAGAACAGAGCTGGAAGCAGATAGCGCTGTTCGCCATGTAGTGGCTGTGCTGAGGTACTGCAGTTCAGTTCCTATACAAGTGAATGGGTACTGAGCTGCAGTAACTCAGCACAACCACAACACGGAGAACAGCGCTATCTGCTTCCAGCTCTGTCCTCTACATAGTAGCTCCTAAGAACAGCTGATCAGAACCCCCACCAACCTAATATTGATGACCTATCCTAAAGCTAGATTATTAATATAATTTGCCAAGAAAACTCCTTTAATTAATAAAAAAAAAATCCTTAATTTGCAAATGACCGAATTCCACTTCAGAATTGCCATTGGGCAGCCTCTCCGGCTGTTCCCAGTATGCTCAGCAGGGGTACATCACAGCTCCACCTTCTGTGTCAGCAGAATACTGTTTTATCTGTAAAGGTCTCACGCTTTAGGATTTAAAATTTTTTTTTTTAAAGGCATGTTTTAAAAGTTGTATTCACTTTGCGCCGCAAAGCCGTTTTTTTTCGTCGGAAACAAAATCGGACATGCAGGACTTTGTGTCCGACGAAAAAAAACAGCTTTGCAGTGCAGAGGGTATAAGCGCACACCCGCACATTGCTTTAAAACCCCATTCACGTGAATAGGTTTTTAACCAAGGCATCGCAAACCTTTCCCTATCCAGTCCCTATCCAGTTTTCCGACATTTAGGTTGGATTCGCGGCGGACGGAGTGCCGGCGCAAGTCTGAACCCACCCTCATTGGATTTTTGCAGTTTATTTTACCTCCTTTAGCCATAGAAGTGTTTGAGCTTGCCAACCAATTGTGTGTTTACTCCAGATGAATCTTTAAATAAAATTAAATTAAAAGGTTCAACTAAGTAACTCAATAGTTACTAGACATCCATACATTCCAGAGTAATTGATAGTAAAAACTTCACTTAAAGAATTTGGGTGAACTGACTCAATTGCAGTAAATTTATCTAGAAGACCAATTTATTAGATTTTGGAGATCCTGTTTGAGGACATAGCGGAGCCATTAATGTATCATGGTACGCATATTGTGACGCCAAATGAAGTGTAGTTACAAAGTATCTTAGTGTGGGGAAGAAAAGCTAGAATACCCCATCAATAGTGGATTATCCACTCCTAGAGTTTATTTTGCACCTTTTGGAGATTATATTGTTTTGGTTGAGTAAACAACCAATGTTTTTAATGCACATTTGCTAACAGTTATATCTCCAGTTATATAGAGGAACACATCACCCCCACTCTCATGATCTGTGGGGTTTCCAGCAGTTAGACTCTTATTGATGAGACTCTTATAACTATTCTATATTCTGTACAGGATTATGGGGGTTACATTATTTCCTGATCTTCTCCTCTGCTCTGTTAACAGTATTTATTGTTATGCTTTACAGTATTCTCATGGCCATAGGAAGCAATAGTCTGGAGTTGACTCATTGAGGTCTATGGGAGAGTTTGCTAGATATGCTCTGTGCAGGGAGATAGGGTAGGTAAGCAGTGACATCATCTATTGTCAGTAATGAATGCAATGATGAGTCAATGGTGTTATCTATATGGGTGTTATATTCTATTGTGATCCTGTCAGTCTTGTCTGTGATTGAAATGAGGTGACTACTGAAAAGAAAACCCTTACAGAATTGGCAAGTGTCAATTTATTATTAGGATTTGTGATCAAAGTGAAAATTGCAGTAGTTAGTAGCTTTTTTGAATATAGATAGTGACATGGACAATTAAAAAAAAAATTACAAATCCTTAAAATTATGTTCAAGATTAAAAAAAATACAAAAAAAAATATTTAAGAAATAGGTTATTTCCTGGTTGGTTTAGCATTACTAAAGATGCAAGAGAATTTCAGTTTACTTTTTCTTTAATAAATTTGAGTTGCAAATAAAAACTCAGTTCTTCTATATATGACTAAGTCACTGTACTGCAAGCGTTGCTATATTTTTATGGTATTGTCGTTATAAGTCTAGTATCAAGACCAGTGTTTCTTTGGATGCATTGGTCATTAAAATTGCTTTGGGGATTGCCTCATAAATGAAATAATTAGATCATAAATTCCTTGATGTGACTTGATAATAAACCCAAATAATTACCAAGCTGATACTGCAAAGAGAGATGGGCAGAGTATATATATATATATATATATATATATATATATAATACTGCACTATATGTGCTTTATATTAAAAGACATAGACAATTCTTTTCTGTATGTTTCCTGGAGCTTGTAATGAGATCGTATAAACTGCTGCACCATTACTCTGACCTTGAGAGTATAAATCCAGTTAGAGTCTTCTCTGTGATTTTTTCATTGAGAATGGCTTACTGAGTAAACAAGACCTTCAGATAGATAGATAGATGATAGATAGATAGATAGATACATAGATAGATAGATAGATAGATAGATAGATAGATAGATATGAGATAGATGATAGATAGATAGATAGATAGATAATAGATAGATGATAGATAGATAGATAGATAGATAGAGATACTGATGTGTTCTTTAATACTCATATTCTACAATCTTGTGATAAAGTAACACAAAAGAATATAATATGCTAGCTATTAGATCTGAGTCTATGTCTAGCTAATTACGTTCCTCACACAAACTGGAGGTCATATATGTGTGGACACATTTGTAGCTAGATAGATAGATAGATCGATAGGTAGACGCATCCATAAAATGTCTGTGTCCTGTGTAATAATATTGTCTCTTAAAGGGGATCTCCCATGAATATAACCAATTTGTAGACAATTAAAAGTTAAACATTTTCGCAAATATAAAATTTTTTAAAAAATTATTTACATTTGCAAAAATGTTTAACTTTTAATCCTCTACAAATTTAAATATGGTTATGTTCATGAGAAAACCCCTTTAATGTCAATCCAGAATAGAAAAACTAAGCACCTAATGTGTATGGGGGTGTTCTGAGTTTCATTTTCGATGGGGGAAAAGGGGGTCAGGCATGTTGGATGTCAACATACCTATTCCTTTTAAGAAAAATTCCTCTACTCTATTCTCCCCACTGACAACACGTGCATATGTATGGCCATCTTTAAAGATGGGCAGATTCATATTTGAATTAGACAGATTAAGTAGCAAGATAGATAGATAGATAGAGATAGCTAGATAGATAGATAGATAGATAGATAGATGGATAGATAGATAGATAGATAGATAGATAGATAGATAGATAGATAGATAGATATAGCTAGTAGATAGATAGATAGATAGATAGATAGATAGATAGATAGACGCTGTATATGGAAATAGATAAACTCAGTAGATGATAGAAAATAAAAAAAGAGCAGCATTGGTTAAATAAATAGTGTGGACGCACCTTCTATGACTAACAACCACTTGGCAGATAGAGGTAGATAGATAGATATGAGATAGATAGATAGATAGATAGATATGAGATAGATAGATAAATGGATAGATAGATAGATAGATAGATAGATAGATAGATAGATAGATATGAGATAGATTGAGAGATAAATATATATAAATAAGAGACTGCTAGATTGACAGACGGATAGATGGATAGATAGATATGAGATAGATACATAGATAAAAGACTGATAGATAGATAGATAGATAGATAGATAGATGGATAGATAGATAGATAGATAGATGGATGGATGGATAGATAGATAGATAGATAGATAGATAGATAGATAGATAGATAGATAGATATAGCTAGATAGTTAGATAGATAGATAGATAGACGCTGTATATGGAAATAGATAAACTCAGTAGATGATAGAAAATAAAAAAGAGCAGCATTGGTTAAATAAATAGTGTGGACGCACCTTCTATGACTAACAACCACTTGGCAGATAGAGGTAGATAGATATGAGATAGATAGATAGATAGATATGAGATAGATAGATAAATGGATAGATAGATAGATAGATAGATAGATAGATAGATAGATATGAGATAGATTGAGAGATAAATATATATAAATAAGAGACTGCTAGATTGACAGACGGATAGATGGATAGATAGATGTGAGATAGATACATAGATAAAAGACTGATAGATAGATAGATAGATAGATAGATAGACAGACAGACAGATAGATAGACGGACGGACAGACAGATAGATAGACAGACAGACAGACAGACAGACAGATAGATAGATAAATAGACGGACGGACAGACAGATAGATAAAGTTGTTCAGTTTACCATTCAAAGCTTTCAGTTTCTGCCGTGTACAATATACTGTACCACACATTGATGGCTATGGAGGTTTGTATTATTTATCATCACACACAGCTGCTCTACAAAACAGATATCATAAAATAGTCTGTCTTTATTTCCTCCTACTTACCTACGTAGTGTTGTAATATATATTGCATTTAGCATTTTTATTGACCATTATTATAAGATTGATGCTTTTTAAAATTATTCTCTTGCTCATTAATATGAGATTATAGACGTTTTTATTAGCATATGCTGTACAGATTTATCAACTATATTGATAATTTGTGGGCAATTCTGGGTTATTGAGAAAGGCTTCATCTTAGATTCAGTCACATAAACATTCATGAAATTAAAATCAATATTTTGTAAGAAGAATTTCATTTTCTATTTCTGAAGGTTTGGATATACTTAATGGATAGTTTTACATCTCACTAGAAAATTGGATTCTAAATATCACAAAGATTTGTAGGCGACATGCCAGGAAGGAAAGAACAAATAATTACCAGTTTTGTTCATTAACCAGTTTCAGACCACCCATAGACTATATACATCTGGGCCACTCCTAACTTTGCCCGGATGCCCATCGAATATATATGACCGGTTCACTCTTAAAGGGGTTGTCCAGGCAAAAATGGACAACCCTTTTAATTGTTAAATCAGCCGGAGCCGATGCTCTGGTGTCCTACCGGCGCGTTTCAGTCCTTCCGCTGAACGGGTCTCTTCTGGCGTTCCGCTGAAGCCACTGATTGGCCTCAGCGGTCACATGACCACTGAGGCCAACCAGCGAATGGCTTGTGATGTCACTACCTGTGATGGGTCCTCTTCCTTAGGCCTACTGAGGCCGCTAATTGGTCTCAGTGGTCACGTGACCGCTGAGGCCAATCAGCAGCTTCAGCAGAACTCTGGAAGAGACCCGAGAGAAGTCACTGAAGCAGAAGAACCGGGACACATCGGAAGGACACCGGAGCATCGGGGACAGGTAAGTATGAATTTTTTTTTATTTTTTTAAATGCCCCCAGCTGATTTAAACGTTAAAAGGGTTGTCTATTTTTGCCTGGACAATCCCTTTAACTCTGCAAGGACACACCTGTGCCCAATTTGGTGCAGCTGCAGAACTGGGGAGTTGACTGTAACTACAGCCGGAGCTCTTATAGAGAAGGCAGGGATGGTTTATTAGGCAGGGATGAAACAGACACATTTTTTTTTTTTAATAAATAAATTTTTATTGGTTTTTCATAGCAAAAACAATAAGTATAAACAGTAGTATACAAAAAGGCATAAGATCGCAGATAAACAATGATGAAACATAGCATCTTCTAATCGGGGTTGGAGAAGTACATTTGTCTCAGTATGCAACAAAGAAAAAAGAAAACACTTAGGATCTGAACGTAGGAAGGGATATGTCAAAGGTCTGTTAATGTCAGGGGTGATCAATCAGGGGGATCTGCCCATAGCTGTGACTAGGTCGGGTCTCTAATGAAAGCATACCAGGGCGCCCATAAAGTGCTAAATTTGGAGTAGATGCATAAAGCAGACACATTTTTTATTAAAGTATATTACATTTTGGTACAGAATTACATGCTCTATGAAATGAGACTAAGTTATTGGAAATGTTAGTGACCATTTAAAATATCTATATCTGGTGCAAATGGGGGCAATAAAATGAACTCACTTCTCCCAGGCCCCCCATTTCCAGTAATTGCTTCTGTTTGCAGGCCCTCTATCTGACGTTAGCAGGTCAGTCAGTCACATGGTATTTGAGATCACTGCTGAGATCCGTGATTGGCTGCAGCCGTCACCTGATATGAATAGGATGTCACTGCTGACATCAGCAACAGTAATGTATCAATACCTCAAAATTGTACATACAATGTCTCATAAAAACAAGCCATATAAATTCATTGATAAAAAAAAATGCAATGTTATTAGTCCCAGAATGCTGTGATGGAAAATCAATAATTACTCCAGAAAGTCTCTGTAGTGCCCTAATCTATGTAGTAAATGCAATTCCAAGGGGAGTCTCTCACCAGAACCCAGCATATAAACCCAGGCCTAATAGATAGTTTAGGGTCACCTGAATCAGACATTGTTTCCGCTTGTGAATCATTGCTGAGATATTGTTGTTTTGTCAATATGCAAATAAGCCCTTTGGAACAAAAAACGACAATGCTGCTTACCTATTTGGAGCAATGGCTGATAAAAGCGGTCATATTTCAGCAATGGAGGCACCGATTCACAAGGGGTACAAAACATTTGATTCTGTTGACCCTAACCAATCTATCTGCCAGGCTGGATTGATACGCTGGTTCTGGTAATAGAATCCCTTTAAATATAAATACATACATTTTATATAGTATATAGAATATTAGCTTTGTCCAACTAGAAGAAATAAACATAATAAACATAATATGCTAAAAGTGATATAAGCATACAAACTATCGGGGTCACAAATTGCTAGGAAGTAAGGGCAAATTCAATTAACAGCTCCTAGCGTAGAACTTTATGTGCATGAGATTATGTATTCCTCCTTGGCGGTGTTTTAATGTAAAAGAAGGGCTCTTGCAATTGATTAAAATGCATATTAGAGATAACCAGAGACTAAATTGAAACACACTATAATGACTTTTCCTTTAAGCCTGATGATTACTTAACCCTTGGTTTATGCCTCTTCTTCTACTTAAATTTCCAGCTGATAAGAGTCAAATGATATACCCATAGGCAAGTATTCCCTATAATGTACTCGGAGCCTCGGTAGTAATGAAAGAGTGAACGTGAAGCTAAAGTGTTTGTTAAATAATTTCAGTTCTGTTACTTTTGAGAGGTCAGGATGTTATGGCCTGTGAGTAATATTTAAAGCATATCCTAAACCGAGGGAATGTAGATTACTTCCTCTCTGTTATGTCGCCAATACATCTTTTTAAGTATTGCTTTAAGCCCTATTCATAAGCCTGGAAATCATTCAAATGCTACTTTACTGAGACAGGTTGTAATTCAGCAGAAAATGCCCGCTGCATATTAATAACTCACACTGGACACATTGTTAAATCCTTTTGGCTTATAGGACCTGCAATAAATCGCCCAAGGAGTTAAAGACTAAGCAGGTCTGCATTCTAAGGCAATTGGATGAGTAATCTGTAAGTAGTACACATACTGGAAAGTGTCAGAAGTCATCTCTTGGGAGGATGGAGTTTTTAGAGTAGCTCGCTGGAGTGAGCTTTATTTCATGATTTTTGTCAAGAAGCTTTAAAAGCTTAACAGATACATGGTCATCTGCTTTACTGTAAAGCTGCAAAAGGTCAAAACAAAGCTCAATCACCAGCGTTAACACTGATCTTCTGACTGATATGCATGATATTGTGTTATGGCTGCCAGGCAAAGTGCTTATAGGGATTGTCTCACAAAATATTTATCATCTATCCACAGAATGGTAGGTAAATGTGTAATTGTTGGTGATCTGACCACTAGGATCCCCACTGCAGGTCTTGGTTCCCATATTTGATGGCAGAGGACAGTTCGATGGAGCGACAGTACACATGCAAGACCACCCCATTTCAATAGGAGTCATGGGATTCCCATTCACATGATCAGTGAGAATCCTTAAAGTCGAGCCCCTTGCGATTACATGTTTGTCACTCATTCGGTGGGGAGATGATAAATCTGCAGGCCAGTATAGTGGGATGGAGCCTAGTCCTGGATGACTCTCATCACCTTCTTAAGATGGGAGAACCTACTATAAGCAGGACTCATTGCTACAAAAAAAATGATGTGGAGGGTAAAATAACTGGACCTTTTGTACTTGGTGGCAAACCCAGCACTAGGAGACATCGTTTCATGCTTTTATGGGATCCGTGTATGTGTCTGTTCCCAGAAAACAAGCCATATGAAATAAAGCAACTCACAGGAATTAGTCTTAGTATTTTGTATGAAATGATGCCTCACATGCCAATAAAATGTCCAAAGATTCATCAGGGGACCATAGATTTTTACAGTCATAAAACACTATTGCAATTTCCCATAAAAAAAACTCTTAATGATAGATGAACAAGATATTTCATTATAATAAAACTTAGACAAATGGAATGAGCATTAGATATTCTAAAACTCTGAAATTTGAATTCTTTAAAGATTTGGAGTCTGTTCATTCCTTAGGATATGGCTGCAGAAAAAAATGGCTGGTTATTTGGGTGCATACCTGTATCAGTATAGGCTGCTAGAGTTAGGGTGTATGGAGGTCTCCTGAAACTCTCCCAAAGACAGATTTCTGGGGAGATAAGGTTGGCCAAATAAGTGTTCACCTGATAGCTATCTAAAATGTATCTAAAATGTATGAACTGCTTAACTCCTTCCTGCTCTGCACTATACTATTATGTCGCGCTGAGTGTATAGTTAATGCTCAGCAGCGTAATAGTAAGGTGTATCAATGTAGCAAGCAGAGATGCCAGGAGTTGGCTGTATAATATAGCCAGGATCTGGGATTAACTGAAGGAGCCATAAAATACTGTAGCAGATTAACATGATCAATATCGATCTCAAATAAGTCAAATAACCTTGTGGTACAGAAATTTTAAAAAAAAAAAAGTATAAAATTTAGCAAAAAGAAGGTCTAAAATGAATGACTTTAATATAAAAATAAATTTTTATCAGAAACTAATCCAAATCTTAGGTGGTGTAACCATAGGCTAGACAGTGTAACAATGAACTAGACTTATCATCCAGCCTCAGTCACTGTGATAAATCAGGTGTATTTTAAAACAGTCTAGTCTAAGGCTAAGTGCACATCTGCGGTGGAGTCTCCGCCATAGAAACTGCTGGAAATCGGCAGAGAGAAAAGCCCTGCACGGAAGACTTTTCTCTCCGCCTATTTCTGTATAAAATGGCAGGCCCTATTATAGTCTATGGAGTCCACTGTTTTAGCATTCCGGGTCTCTTACGTTCACGTGTGAACCGAGAGCAAGGCAGGTGGTTTGGACTCCGCAACCAGAAATGAACGCACACGCGGTAGTTCAAGAAAAAAATATATATTTACTATAAGTTAATAAAGGCTAGTTAAAGGTAAAATGACAGGGCTAAAGACAAGCAAAATATACAATATAGCATGAACAATTTCAAGGCAAATTCTGCAATGGTTTCTACTTTTACTCTGTCCACTTCTGCAGTATGGACACTGAATGAACAATATACTCAAAACTATCCCTAACTGACCCTGACTTCACATTTGGGTGCACCCCCTTTTCCCCAGTGGTCCAGGTGGACCGCTTACAGTCCGTAGAAGCGCGCGGTGGGGCCCAAAGTCGTTCCTTTCTTTTATAGTGAAGCGTCCTCTCCTCACTGTTATCAGGATCTTGGGAGAAATGAAGTCCTCTTTAACAGACAGGGAAACCAACTGAATGCAATGTAATCCAACAGCAGATTCCACTCAGCACACTGACAGTCCTGCCGAATCCATACACTGAGCTGGGATGTAAGCCGGGATTTAGCAGGTGCCGTCCAGTACATCAACAGCACTGCGAGTCTCTATCTGTGGTATCCATATACACAGTCACAATGTCAGTCTCACTGATCAGCCACTGAGCACAGTTCCTTTCACGTGGACTCACTAGTCCTGTTGTCTCTTTACACTCTGTTTGTCTCTGGACCAAGATACAGCTTAGCTGTACAGAAAAATCTCCACACCAGTTCAATACAACACTTGCCAAGATGGCTGCTGCTCTCTGTCTCGTCACTTCCTGCTTCTCTGCTCACACTCTGTCTGCAGAACAGGCAGGCTGACATAAAAGGGGGGGGGGTCTCACTCCAGCATCATGTCACAATTACAATGGCTGCTGTCTTAAAGGAACAGAATCACAGAAATACATTCAACATTAACAGTTTATACAGACAAATGAAGCTTAAGACAACATTGGCTGTCTCTTACACACGTTCCCCAGCAGACTCGAACGATGGAGAGCCATGCACCGATGTGATAAGGAACAATACCAATACCAATTCTCTAGTCTTAAGAGTTAACCACAATAACTCCAAGTTACTGAGATTACTAAACCTAAAGAATACAATATTTTATTGTTTGGTTGGTTTTGCGTTTTTCCATTTATCTGCTTGTCATCCTTATCTTGTCATTTCTTATCCTGAGCTTTTACATTGAAACCTTGTTTAGATTCTTTCAGTTATCTCACTACCTAACAGTTTGCTTTTTAATGTATTCTTCTCAAGCCTCCCACTGAGCTCTGTCTCTGCATCTCTGTCCAGGCAACAGCTGATGCTGTCAGCAGAGATTGACAGGATCACAATCTTTTGAGGAACATTTTGCTAAACCACAACACTATGGAGCAATACTCTGCCACAAAGCAACAGGATATATGCAAGAGAGAAATTCAGAATGATAGTAGAGAACTGAAAGGTAAAATAGATTGTGGCACATTTACTAATCCTGTCTGAAGAATTAAACAGAGTAAACTTAGACTAGACAGACTGAAAATGTGCCAAATGTATTAAAGTACCAGGATGAATGATACATTTGGCATCTTTGGAGGTAATTTATTATTGATTGTTGTCAGAGACTTCTGGTATGAATTATAGTACATAATATGGCCCAAAGCATACTCGCCATGGTCCACCTGGATCCCCACTTTACTCTACCCACATTTCACAAGAGTGCGACTTTTTTGGTGCAAACCAGCCATGCATCAAAAATTTGACACTTTTACACCAGAGAAATGACTGACTTTGTATAATAAATGTGCCCATTGTCTAGCTTTACACCTCCTATTGGTAGACTTTGTTTACACCAATATTTGGCACCAAAGTGTCGATGCATATTGTTGCATTTTCAGCCATTCTTACTTTCCCACTAAGGCTAAGTTTACATCTGCGTCAGATTCTCCATAAGAGACAGCAGAGAGAAAAGTCCTGCACGGAGTACTTTTCGATGGACACCTGGTGGACCCCATCAAAGTCTATGGTGTCCGTACGTAACCGCTGTTCTAGCGGATGGGCTCTCTGTCGTTGGTGTCCCCCAGCAGACCCGAATGACGGAGAGCCCAGCGCAAGTGTGAACCTAGCCTCAGACACGATCCTTTTCTGTTCAGCCATGCCAAAAGAATATAAACACATTATAAATGTATACATGTCATAAATGCCAGGTTTTGGACAAAATTGAGTTAGAATTCTGGTACAGTTTAGCTTAGTAAATTCCCCATTGTTTCAACTTAAATTTCAAAACCAATATTAAAGATACAGTATATAATATAGTTACCTGATGGGATGATATAGGAGTGCGTTCACATATATACAGCCATTAGGTGTTTTTCTGATGCTAGAACTGGTCTCATGTCTTCATCTCCTACATCAGTTGTTGCGCCAGGCAGATTCTTGAGCTGGTCCAAAAATGTTGACTACAACATTTTAAAGACCACAGTCATGGACTTTTCAAGGTTTTGGAAAGATGAATAGACTATCCAAGTTGCACATTTTTGTCATCAGTTACGTATGGCTCAAATATGAGACTAGATACTGGTCACAGCTGAATATGTGAAAACAGGCTAAGCAAATATACATGATTTATGCATCAGCATATACCCCAGTATGTATGTATGTATGTATTTACATTTTTCACCCCTTCCCACTGGATCACACTCCAATCTATCAGTGTAAATGGGCTCTGTTCACCTCTGCATCATGACTTCTGTTCCAGTCTATGCCTAATGTACGATGAATCTTAGTGGCACCCTGTGGATCCTATTGTCTTAAAATGAAGTCCATTAGGCTTCTATCTTTTTGAGGAAAGATTAGTGCTGCATGCAGTACTTGCTGTCAGATATGATGGAACTCCCAGCCAAGACATGAAGACTCCTACAGAAGGGTGAACATAACCTTGCAACCTGACAATAGCACCAACTCCAAAGTGGTTCTCTCATTTTAAAAGATCAAATGTCCAAAAATAATATGCTATAGATGTCTGATAGGTGGGGGACCATTTCTCTGAGTTCCCCATATATTGGAAGGTCAGGGTTCTCCTAACCCTGCTAGGCAATACAGCATCATACGTTTTATATGGGTTTGCCCATCGCCTAATTTCGCGATATGATTCTATTTGATCCGAATTAATTTGCAGCAAATTAACAGCTATTTCCTGTCTGCAGAGAGCCGGGGTGGGCAGCACGGACAATTTTTATTCATGTGGAAGAATCTACTAACAAGCAAAGACATGCCTACCCAATCACATCACTAGAGAACATCATGTGACCGTCTGATGTCACAAAGGTCCTTACTAAATATTTGTTACCTCGAAGCATCAGGAAATCTGGATTCCATATGAATTGAATATTTCCTGAAATTCGGATTGAATTCCACTTCTGCAGCTTCGATTCGCTCATCTCTAGTCACAGTGATTTCACAAAATTATTGGGTTTTTTTTGCATCTATGAATCTCATTATCCATTGAACCCACCGTAAAACAATTACAGTACATGTCCTCAGAAATGGTGCCATTAAAATTAAATTTAAATTAAAAATTCCTTACATACAGCAAAAAAAAAGAAAAAAAAAAACAAGCCAACATTAACAGAAAAAAAAAAAAAATAATAAAAATTTAAAACTCTCCGAAGGGTGAAAAAAAACAAACAAATAATTAAAAAAAAATCATGAACTTAAGGCGTATTGTGCCAATTGACAAACTTCAGTCTACTTTGTTGACAAATCTATGCTACTATATTGAGTCCTTTGCAAATTCTAAATAAAAAAAACAGGTGCCATGTTCTATATCGAACCAAGATGGCTTATTTCCCAAAGGTATTTGTCTTACAATAAATCTGCTGCTACTTTATCAAACCTCTAATTAACGTAATGTTATTTTTGTATCCCAAGTCTACAAGTAAACTGATAACATCGCTGTAGAATTAAATGGAAAAACATTCAGTGTGCAGAAATCTGTTTATTATATTCAATCAGCTAAGTTAATGTCTCAAAGTAATACCTTTAAGTAGTTATGCATATGGCCCAAGGAATTAATAATACAAAGCATGTGTGCTTGCCATAGGGATGTGGCATCTCATAAAACAACAACTGCTGAATGGCATATCTGAGAAATTTTACTTGGAGGCTTTACTTTTCAGCAAATCTGTTGTCTTTACTGGGAATTGTAAAAGTGCAAACCTATATTTATACAGTTTTACTTACAAAACTTTGCAAACTTCTTGTAGAATTG
The DNA here is from genome assembly GCA_947044405.1 of Leptodactylus fallax. Lineage (NCBI taxonomy): Eukaryota > Metazoa > Chordata > Amphibia > Anura > Leptodactylidae > Leptodactylus > Leptodactylus fallax. The sequence goes on from CAMRHE010000151.1 coordinate 854,954, forward strand.
TTTTTTTTTTTCTTCTAAAGCAGCTGAACAAGTCAAAATATCTTTGGGCTATAATTGTTTCAAGGTTGTTTAGTCCCGATTCAGTGTTTTATACTGACTTATCCTTGATACACTATTATTTATTTATAAGGTTCTGGTATACATTATGCAGCGTCTTTGTAGAAACAAATGACTGATGTGCAAACTTTAAGTTATGGGAATTTATGTTTTCTCATAGAATATTGGATATTTTACAGAATTGTTACATCTCAAATACTATCCCCAACAATACAAAAAAGTACTTTTATCTATTATTTAATTTTATTTTTAATTATCTTGCACAGATTTGTGCAGAACCTTTGTTTTGATGTTGCCAGGGTTTGCTGTGAGGGATTATCAATTTCATGGACTACAGTTCTTATGGCATTGGGGGAAATTTATCAAAATGCAACAGAATTCTGGCATAGTTTGCACCAAAAAAAACCTGTCTAACATGCTGTGTGCCACATTTATTAAGTATTTTAGATTTCTTTTAAATGACTTGTATGAAAATGGGGTGCGGTCTATCAGAAAGGAGCGTGGCCTCATAGAATAGGGTGTGTCTTAATTTTCAACATAGCGTGCCAAAATGTTTCTGATATAAACTAAGCCAACTAATAGGTGTAAAATTAGACTAAGTCTAATAATGCATCAGCTATATCAAACAGCATCAGACACTCTGATAAATCTGGCACAGTTTAAGACAGACTAGTCTAAGTTTGCACTGTCTAATTTTTAGGATTTATTAGTAAATTTGCCCCATTGCCTTCACTTACAGATGCCTGCATGCCCCTCAACTGACTCTCATTGTCCCCAGATATGCCAATATTTGGACCACAGTCTACTGATAGGAATACTTAAAATGGCAATGGTTCCATTGCACTCATATAATGGTCCAATACTGGCAAGACTCTGGATGATAGTGATATATCCCTAATGGATTTTAGAGAAGGAGGTATTTAGTAACCCTTTTCCTGTAAATCAAGCCACTCTAGTCCTCCTCTAGCCATCCTGAAAAGGACAATGTATTAGGCACCTTTGGTCAGACTTTTGGCCAGGCCACATGCTGGGCATTGCATAAAAATTTCCCCTGATGAGGAAATGCGTTGGAATGGAGGAGTGACTTATGGACTGTTAGATCACTGGCTCTTATGCTCTTATGATCTTTTTTTTTAGAACAGATAGGAACAACACTTAGACTAGACGTCTCAGCATCCTGCCTAATTCTTTATTCTCATTAGTTATTCTCTAATACCTTAGCAGAGTAATAACTACAGGGGTGAGAGGTTAGCTGTGGCACCCGAGCCCCTAGCCTTATGTGAATTAATACTGTTATGGTTCTGTGTTTTGTTACTGTTGGTTTTCTGGGTTTTTCCTTTTCCTGGTTTCTTGGTGTCATGTGAGTTTCTGGGGGCTGGGTTTGGTTTGGCTAGCTTTATAGCTCAGTCTCATCTGGACTCTGAGCGGGTCATCTTCTATTCAGCGATCAGCCTGATTCAGTGTCATTACTTTCCTGAAACCTTGGATCTAGTAACTAGTTCCAGCAGTTATTTGTTGCATGTGAACCGTGAGTAGCAAGAATATTAGATTCTAGGCTTCTCACTGCGGGCAAGTGTTTTTGAAGTGTCAACAGACAGGGCTTCTTTTAAATGTTAGTATTTCTCTCTACCAGGCTTTCCTATCTAGCCTCAGTTAGCGTCCGTTCCTTCTGATGCCATTTTAGGGAGAAAACATGGCCAGAAGTGTCCTTTAGTATTTTCTGTAGATAGGAGTCTGTTCACACATGATTTTGGTCAGCTACCTGTTTTTGGGTGTGGTTCTTTGCAAATCTCTCAGAGAGGTTGTCTGTGATTGCTTTACAGTCTTTGCTGGTTTGTATTCCCTGATGCAGGTTGTGAGTACGGTCTATTATATGTTTGTTGTTTATTTAAACTTCCTATTTCTCTTCTTGCTTTCTATTGCAGGATATTTCCTATATAGTTTATTGCTGTTTGTTCTTGTGTTAACTGTTACTGCTTAGGTCCCCTGATCGTAACAGTATGACCCACCGCAAAATATAAATAAAAGCAGGGTAGAATTATTTTTTTTTTTATCCTCTTTTTGAGTTAGAGATTAGATTGATTGTCTTTTTTGGTGGCCTTCTTTGTCTTTTGATGTACGGCAGTTTGTTCAGTCGTGTGATGTTTGTGCCAGGTCTAAGTCATTGCGTATGCGGCCAGCGGGGTTGCTAACACCTTTACCCTTACCTGTTAGGCCGTGGACACACATCTCAATGGATTTTATTTCTGAGTTGCCATCTTCACAAGGTAAAACTGTCATTTGTGTAATTTGTGATAGATTTTCTAAGATGGTTCATTTTGTTCCTCTTTCTAAATTACCCTCTGCTAAAGAATTGGTGCCTTTGTTTTTTGAAAATATTGTCCATCTGCATGGAATTCCTGAAAATATAGTTTCTGATAGATGTGTACAGTTTGTTTCTCGTTTTTGGAGGGCTTTTTGTTCTAAATTGGGGATTTCCTTGTCTTTTTCTTCGGCTTTTCATCTTGAGACTAACGGACAGACTGAGAGGTCTAATCAGACTCTTGAGTCTTATCTGCGGTGTTTTGTTTCATCTGACCAGAATGATTGGGTTTCATTTTTACCTCTTGCCGAGTTTGCTATTAATAACAGGGCAAGCTCGGCAACTTTGGTTTCTCCTTTTTTCTGTAATCAGGGGTTCCATCCTAGGTTTATTTCTGCTCAGACACAGTCTTCTGATTGCCCTGATGTGGAGTTTTTGACTAACAGGATGAGAAATATTTGGGACCAGGTCCTAGTTAATTTGGAAAAGGCTCAAAATTTTGCTCAGGTCTCTGCCAACTGCAAACGTTCGGTTGGCGAGATCTTTAGGTTTGGGACAAGGTGTGGCTCTCATCTAAGAACATCCAGATGAGAGTTCCTTCTTCCAAGTTTAAACCCAGGTTTATTGGTCCATATGAGATTGTCCAAGTTATTAATCCTGCTTCCTTCCTTCTGAAGTTACCTAGTAGCTTTAAGATCCATGATGTCTTCCATAAATCCTTGTTGAAGAAGTTTGTTCCACCAGTAGTTCCTTTGCTTGTGCCTCCTGAGCTTGTTTTAGTGGATGGTGATTTAGAGCACGAAGTTGAGAAGATTATTGATTCTAGGTTCTCTAGACGGAGGTTACAGTTTCTTGTTAAATGGAAGGGTTATGGCTATGAAGATAATTCTTGGGTTTCTGCTTCTGATATCCATGCAGATAGACTTGTTGCAGAGTTTTTCCAAAGATTTCCTTCCAAGCCTGGTGCACAAGGGGAGGGGGGGGGGTACTGTTATGGTTCTGTGTTTTGTTTCTGTTGGTTTTTGTTTTCTGGGTTTTTCCTTTTTCTGGGGGATGAATTTTGTTTGGTTAGCTTTATAGCTCAGTCTTGTCTTGTTTTTCCTTTTCCTGGTTTCTTTGTGTCATGTGAGTTTCTGGGGGATGGGTTTTGTTTGGTTAGCTCAGTCTCTTTTGGACTCTTAGCGGGTCATCTTCTATTCAGCGATCAGCCTGATTCAGTGTCATTGCTTTCCTGAAACCTTGGATCTAGTAACCATTTCCAGTAGTTATTTGTTGCATGTGAACCATGAGTAGCAAGAATATTAGATTCTAGGCTTCTCACTGCAGGCAAGTGTTTTTGAAGTGTGAAAAGACAGGGCTTCTTTTAAATGTTAGTATTTCTTTCTACCAGGCTTTCCTATCTAGCCACAGTTAGCGTCCATTCCTTCTGATGCCATTTTAGGGAAAAAACATGGCCAGAAGTGTCCTTTAGTGTTTTCTGTAGATAGGAGTCTGTTCACACATGATTTTGGTCAGCTGCCTATTTTTGGGTGTGGTTCTCTGCAAATCTCTCAGATAGGTTGTCTGTGATTGCCTCACAGTCTTTGCTGGTTTGTATTCCCTGCTGCAGGTTGTGAGTATGGTCTATTATATGTTGTTTGTTTATCTAACCTTCCCATTTCTCTGCTTGCTTTCTATTGCAGGATATTTCCTATAAAGTTTAATGTTGTTTGTTCTTATGTTAACTGTTACTGCTTAGGTCGTAACAAATACGTTTCTGCTACATATGAGTAGAACAATACTATAAATGATGCAAGATATGGGGATTTCTGGTGTGTGGTAACTACCTCACCTGTATGAGGATCAAGGGACCTCTATCCTGATGATAGCATCTACCAGACATGTATGGCATATCCTGTAGATATACTATAAACAGGTGCGGAGTTGGCATTTCATGGGCCCAAAACAACATCACATATGGGCCACCCATAATCAAATTTTTCAGCCATGCGCCTTCTTTACCAGAACTTACCCCATTTGTAGGTCAAAAAATCTGGACCTATGTAATGTCTGGATGTTGTTCGTCATCCAAACATAGTATGCAGAATTCCCTGGAGGTCGAAGTGGAGGTGAGTCTGGACAGGAACGAGGATTGGTGAGTAATAAATATCTGCCATTACTTATAGGGCTAGTCCAATAGATAGAGTTCGGTTTAATGAAAGAAAAGGGCAAATCCTCCCCTGGCTATAAATGCCTATGAAGGGAATATCCCTTTAAGTGGTTAGCACATTATCTGCGATCCTGTAGTGTCAAAAACAGATTTAATACTATTATAACAATGATCTATATATATTGTATGAACACGAATGATATGGTGACTGTACTCTATTTACTGCAGCCTTTCTACCAAGAACTTACAGTATTCCTGTTGGAATACAATGTTTTTTGTTCACAACATAATAGATTTGGTGGTTTGCTGCAGAATTTACTAGCTTAATGAATTGTAAAGGTTTTGTTTGGAAGTCACCCACTGGGGCTTTATGAGTCAGTTGTCTGCATACACTTTGTCCCAAAATCTAATCATTTCTTCATGCCTAGTAAGGTATAAAGTATTGGTTTTATAGTAGAGAAATCCATCTGCTCAGCCCCTCTCTGCTATGCTAGGTTATGGTTTAATTTCAAAGACCTTTACAATGGATTTGCAGTAAGACTGTCAAAGAAAATATAAAAGAAAAATCTATCTATCTATCTATCTATCATTGTTCTATCTATTTATCTATATTTCTACAAGTGTATGTATCTTTCAAGCTATCATCTCTATATCTATATTTCTATCTATCTATATTTCTACAAGCGTACGTCTTTCAATCTATCATCTATCTATTTATATTTATATCTATATTTCTATCCATCTATCTATATTTCTATGAGCTTACATATCTTTCAATCTATCTATCTATCTATCTATCTATCTATCTATCTATCCATCTATCTATATTTCTATGAGTTTAAATATCTTTCTATCTATCTATCTATCTATATTTCTATCTATCTAGCTATCTTTCTATCTACAGTTCTTCGAACTTACGTATCTTTCAATCTATCATCTATTTATCTATATTTCTATCGGCCTCAATAGTAATATTGTTATGGCAAGCCTGGGAGCCTTCAGAAGGTTCCCAGCTGCCATAACAACTGAATGGCTCCTGTGATTTCCCCACTTGGAAGTCACATAGAGCACCAGTTTTGCCAAGCCATCTGAAGATCATAGGCAGAGACAATCATAAAAAGTAGTATGAAAAAGCTAAGGCTAAGTCATCTGGCAACAAGGTCATTGGAACCAGGGGTGTATCTACAGTAGAGAGTTGGCAGTTGTCCCCAAGCCCCGATGATTGAAGGAACTGCCCCTCTGTCACATAAGAAGACAATAGTCTTCTCAGGTGCTTCAAGTTATATCTATGTTTGGAACCATTGCCATATTGGCGCCAATCTTGTCCATCTGTTTAGATTGGATAGGAACAATACCGAATAATCTTACGTGTTATGGAAAAAAATCAACTTTTGGCTAACTAGGATCACACAGAGCAAATGAATGCAAAGTTTGAGAACATTTTTTGGCATACCAATGCTTCATTCACATGAGACACTCAAGGACACCCAGTCTTGTGGTTGTTGGGTATCCCAATGGTGGGACCCCTAGTAATCATACACTTATCTCTGTCCTGTGGATAGAGGATAAGAGGTAATAGTAGGGCAACCTCTTTAACATGGTGAGATATGATAAAAAAGAAAGTTGGTTGGCCAGTCGCCATTGATTCTCCATCTTGGTTGATCTTTAGCCATCTCTGTTGTGTCAATTATTAGTTTGGCCCAATGGTTTGAGGTCTGTTTAAGTTTTATCTGTAAAATACTTGAACTCCCCCAAAGTAATAGTTGCCCCATTTTCATGTAAAAATGTCATCCAATATCCCATCATAAACAGTAAGAATTACAGTACCTTTATATATGTTGACTACAATAAGGAAATTATATTCCTGGAAAGTGCTAGGAAAATAAATTTGAAGTATGGTACAGGACATCGTATAAAACTCACAGGAAAACTGGTGCTGCTGGGGATTATGACAAGAAATTTGATGGCTCTAATAAAAGCAATCACCTTCACAATATCGGCATCAATTCTGAGTCGCCGGACATACCATAACTCCTTAGAAGAGCTTTCCTATAAATATATAAACCAAACCAAGAAAAAAACAAGGAATGTGTATAATATATATCAAAATTCTTTACTATTACAAAATATTACAAAATGATAAATATCACATCCGCAAAAGCAACTCAAAGAAAACCTCCCATAAAGTTGCACTAATAAGTGACCCAACCGTAATGAGTACAAATAACAAGTAATACATATTACATATCCCTAGACATTTTGACAGAACCAGATAGAGACAAGGACACCTTGAAGCGCGTTTCACTGCTTACAGCTTCATATACTTTATACTTGGTTAAGATGCATGTAACATATCTAATACAACCTTCAGGATTAACCATTTGGCTTCTCTTGAATAAACCTAATAGTCAAGACGCTTATATTGACTTTTACGAGGTGTGAATTCTTTTACAATTTCTTAGCCCACCCTGTACACACTTAAGAAAAGTAATTTTAGAAATCTGAGAGGCTGGTTGGTGTTTCAAGAACACTGGCATCTGACAGTGTAAAACATGCAAAAGTAAGCAGGACCTACTCAAGATTGAGTAGATATAGGCACAAGTGTGATATCATATGTACTTAAAGGGGTTGTCCATGATTTTTTTTTATTATTCATGACTTATCCATAGGCTTGGCCATATATCTGAATGGTGGGGGGATGATAGCCAGTCCCTGCACAGATCAGCTGTTCAAGGCTGCTTAAGACAACTTTACTAAACACTGCACAGAGCCAGAAGCATATAGCTTTGATACCTGTATAGTGTCTGAAGCTGGTACTGCAGCTCAGCTCCCATTGACTTCAATTTACCAATATACAGGGCACAAAGCCAAATATTTCCAGGTTCATGCAGTGTATATTATGAGCATTGGAAGTGAACCAGAAAGGCTGATCCATGTGGGGGCTGTCTGCCTTCCCATACAAACATATTTATGGATAAGGTCACAAATAAAAAAATCTTGGACATCTCCTTTAATGTGAAACCAACAATGCCTTTAATTTTATATCATTGTAGAAGAGGCTTGTAATGCTTTTTAATTTCTAATGCATTGTCTCATATTTCATTGGCTTGGCTGTATATCCTTATGGCTGCAACCAGTAGCAGTTGCAGAACAGCAGAAGACAGAACTGGAAAGTTGTAAGATGGAGCTAGGCATCAAAGCCAGAAGTCCGGACAAGGCATAGCAACAGCCCCTGGTGAAAAATCCAAATGGTTAGTCAGAAGTAGGCTGAGGTTACGATTTAGGTGTACAACTACAGGTATCAGCAAGTAAATCCAAGAGGATCTGCAAATGACCCAGCAAGGTCAACTATAGACAATCAAAATAGTTATGTAGTAGGCTAAGGCTTATATTGGCTGGGTTATATAGCAACCTTTGATGACCTCATCATACAAAAAGTCAATGGATGGTATAGCTGCAAGGCAGAAAAGTGCAAGCTGAAGCAGGAGGGAGCTGTCCAAAGGAAGTCAGAGGAGCATAATATTCTCTTAGGAAGCCCATGGGATCATATTTGTCATTGACATCAGCGGTGTGCACCAATATCCCTGGCTAAGCCACTGAGGTATAAGAGAACATTACTGATGCACAGAGGAGTGAGTGACAGTGCTGCTTGTGACATGCATGTTCTTACAGAAAGTTGCCAAATTGTCCAACACTTGCTGTTGGTAATGTACTGTTTGAGCAAAATAAGGTTTTACAACCAACTGATTAAAGTGCCTGGACAGTAGTTTGGATAACTAGCTGGTTACCTAGATATGCTATCAGGTATCCGATTGTTTGGCACCGCTATACTGTTAGTATGCTATTATGCAGCTGGGATTTAGGGTCCCAAACCTATGTCAATTTTTGCCACCTATTCCTGATATCCCTAGAAAATGAAGGAATAACCCACTGACAGATGAGTCCATAAGTCTTAGTTTCAGCACTCTTGCATAAGGCATGAGCAGTAAAGCGAGTTGTACTGACCTTGACTTCATTAGGCTTAATCCGCATGTCCCAGTGCAGACTCCTGGGCTAAATAAGTATTTATCCTGGGTTAAAAATGTTTAATAGGAACTTGGACACTCACAATCCAAAGTGTTCTTGTCACAAATCAGCACTGATTATGCTGTTACTCATTGCACCGGTACCACTGTCCAGTAGAGATGGGCGAATCATTCATACCAAGCCAGGTTAGTATTTTTACAAACCAAACAAATTGAGAATCGTCTTGATACTCTTCAGATCCCAGAGTATAATAGGTGGATGCCCAGGGAAGGTGAAAGAAATAAAAAAAAATAAAAAAAACTTTCATACTCCTTCCATTACCTCTTTTGGACCTCCTCGCAGACTCTCCTCGTGACACCAGACCTCTTTTGTAAAGTCATCAGCCTGAAGTCAGCATGCGTGACCTGGGCACTCCAAGCATCATGACGTCATGTGACCTGCTGAAAGACCCCAGAGTATAATTTGTTGGCCATTTTAGCTCGTGGAAGATGAATCTCCATTTGTTTGGTTTCATAAAAAAAAATGAACAATTTGGAATATTTTGGTTGAACCCATCTCTACTGGACACTAGTACTGGTGCAGTGAGTAACAATATAATCAGTGCTAATTTGTGACATGAACACATAGGATTCCCACTACACTTTACTTTAAACCAGGATTAATTATCCCAGGAGTCTGCAGTGAGACATGTGCATTAAGTTGAGTATTTATTTATTTATTTATTTATTTTTACACCTCCCCTGGATCTTCACCTATTATACTCTGGGGTCTGAAGAGTTTGCATTAGAGAGCTATAAATTAGATAGATAGGTTCCTAGGAGTCCTGACAGTGTCATACACTATGTTTTATAGATAGGTTCCTAGGAGTCCTGACAGTGTTATACAGTATGTTTTATAGATAGGTTCCTAGGAGCCCTGACAGTGTTCTATACTATGTTTTATAGAGAGGTTCCTAGGAGCCCTGACAGTGTTCTACAATATGTTTTATAGATAGTTTCCTAGGAGCTGACAGTGCTCTACACTATGTTTTATAGATAAGTTCCCAGGAGCGCTAAGAGAATTCTACACTATGTTTTATAGATAGGTTCCTAGGAGTCCTGACAGTGTTCTACACTATGTTTTATACATAGGTTCCTAGGAGCCCTGACAGTGTTCTACACTATGTTTTATAGATAGGTTCCTAGGAGCCCTGACAGTGTTCTACACTATGTTTTATAGATAGGTTCCTAGGAGCCCTGACAGTGTTCTACACTATGTATTATAGATAGGTTACTAGGAGCCCTGACAGTGTTCTACACTATGTTTTAAGTCAATTTAAAGTGTAGTTCATACCAAACTTGTTCGACCTGAAACAAATCAGGGACCTGAGCCACCGAACCCTAACACGAAAAGAATCATGAGTGGTTCACCCATCTCTAGTGTCCAGCTAGTCTTGATAAATTCCATGCATCGTGAACAGAGTTTTACCAGCATATTTCCGAGTGAGGATTTTGGGATAGAGCTCCCAGACTCCATTTACAGACACACTCATTTACATTGGATTAGGTTAATATTTTCAAAAACTTTGTTTAAAAAGTAGGTCATACGAGCAAAACAGCAATTACTCAATATCGACCCAGCTAATAATATTAAAAACCTGAGTTCAAAGAATCACAAGTGACAAGATGATAGGCATCCAATATCTTAACAAGATAGAGTTTAAAACATGACATATGGTCTTCAGCGTGTCCGATCCGCGAGTGCTCATGCATCTTTATTAAAATGTGCCAACAATAATAAATGTTGTCAAAAGCAAAAGCAGAAAAATAACCAATTACATCTGGAATATAATAAAAGTGAAGTGCATTTCATAATTTATTATATGTCAAGGCATACAGCAGTTATTCATTGCATAGGTTTAGAATTATAAGTCTATCTGTTTACTATATGCACTAAATTTTGAAGAAATAACAAGCACATAAATGGACTCAGTGTATTTCTATTAAATGTCAACTGCCCAGTTTCTACCCAACCTAGATCTTCCTATTAAGGAGTAAAATGTTATATGGCTTTGGTGCAGTAGTTCGAGTTCTTAGTTGCTAGAATTCAGAATCTAAGCTGAATGAGGGTCATAATGCAGTAGATATAAGTTTTTGTACAGTAATGTAAGTTCTTATTGTGATTATTTTACTGTAGATTTTTTTTAGTTTTAGATATGCAGGCGTAGTGAAGCAGAGTGAGTGTGCTACAGTATATGGCAGCTGCAATAAAGGGCAGTTAATAGTTAGAGAAATGTCAATAGACTAACACAGTCTCCAGATAGTGATGGACTTCTTAGATAGACACAGGGGATCTGTATATAGATTCTTAGCTATATGTATATTGATGATGTACTGCATTAGTTAGACCTCCCGCGGAACAAGAGAGCTGCCATTTGTCTTTAAATCTCCTATCCTCTGTAGCTAGGGACACTGTCGGAGAGATACTGTGCCTTTGATACCACATAGTTTATTTGGGTATGATTTGCCATATGTCAGGGTTTGTTGGGATATGGCATGCCAAGGACAGAGTATAGCAAATGTACAACTATTTCTCTGAATACAGTGATGTCAGACACTATATCTCAAGGACCCAAAATTCCCTAATATTCAGATCAGATCCCATAATTCAGTCTTCATAATTTAAATCTCAATATTTAGACCCAGATGCCAATATTCACATCTAAGTTCCTACCCCATGATGGATCCCAATATTCAGCCCCCCAGACCAGACCCCATCATTTAGACTTCACAATACAGACTTCCTACCAAACCCAATATTCAAACTCCATACTACAGCCCCAATTCTCAGAGCACATCATTGTGATCCCAAACTTCAGACCCCTCATCAGACCCCATTAATTGTTAACCTTTCCTTGTTATTACTCATCATATGCAGACCAAACTCCTCTTTGACTGTTGCCACACATGACATCCTGATGATGGGCTGGATAACCCCTTTATTTCAAACGAGGCTCCAAAAATAAGACCCTATAATTCAGATCTCATGAAAAGACTCTAATATTCAGCCTCTAACTAAAACCTCAATATTAACAACTGACCTTTCCCTAGACCAGATCCTAAAATTGAGATCCCAAACTTAATTTAGACCCCATACCAGCCCCCCACTATTCAGACCTCAGATCCCAAAGTTCAGACTACAGGACCCTTTAATTACTCACCTCTCTCAGTTCCCTTTCTGTCAGCCAGACTTCTCTTCAGGCATCCTCAGGATGTCCATCTGCTGGCCAGGATTGCCCTTCAACCTTAGGGACAAATGTGATGAACAGACCCTCAGTTATGTATCTTTCTTTGAAATGTATCATTCCTGATTCATAGTAGTCTTACCTACTTTTAGGAATGCCGTGTTTAAGTTGTGTTTACATTTTTGGACAATTCGCTTCAGTGGTTTTATGAGCATACCATGGGAGATGGCCCTTTCTAGCCAGCTAGTATTATTACCCCTGCACAGCAGATGTCCATGGGGTAGATAGGGCTTGTGACCCTCAGTTCAACCCCAGACACACATCTTTCCCCAGCCCTGAAAACATCACACTTTCCTCAGGTCCTGCAGTGTGTGGAGAGAAGGGGGGGCTGCCTGGGGGGAAGGTGTGGCTGGACATTAGGTTTATACTGTAAGGACAGGCTAGGTCCTTTGTCTCTCAGTCTGGACAGCATGTAGGAAACACATGCTCTGTAACTTGCTTAAGGAAGAACCCTGAGGCCCACCACATGGGAGTCCAGAGAAACTGACTACAAACTCGTGCCGGTATTTTTCCTATCTTTTATTTCCGTTTTTATTTGCTGTATTGTATTTTGCTTTTACCCGTATTTGCTTGATAATTTATATGTATTTCTGTATATGTTAGTGCTTAGTACCGACCCACTGGGGTTAATAAATATATAAAATTTATAAAGCTCGTTTTGTATTATCCTATGAACCCAGTCCGCTCACGGTGTGTGAGTGGGAGGTAAAGAAGGTTGATCGCAGGTGTGTCAAGAGGCTTGGCAAGGCGAGATCCTTCACAACAAGGGTTATAAGATTTTTTATATGAGCAAAAGGATAATATAAAATAAAACAACAATATAAACAGAAAAATAATATAAAAGTATCAAATTAAAAAATATGTTCTTATGATTTGTTCCCTTTTCGGAATTTAAGACATATCATGTGAAAATTCCATTGAAATCCCATCTTTTTATTCATTGTAATAGTTTGTCACTGTCACTATAATATATTTGAGTGTCTACAGCATTAAAATTTGTAAAAAGATTTCTACATCTGTTTATACATTAAGATTTCCTACATGATCAAATAGAAGAAGCACAACAGGTGTTAAAATCTGCTGGAGCTGTTTAGTTCTGGAATATTAAAACACCATATGTCAATATCAGTACGGAACATGTTTAACAATCTAGGCCAATAATATGTCATGGGAGTTAAACATTCCATTTTGTCAGCTATTCAATTATGCATATTAGAAAATCTATTTTAACGAAACATTAAAAACTCAGTTTTGCTTGCTAAGTAATATGTAGAAAATAGGGCTGTCCTACAATTTAACAGTGTCAGCGTTTAGCTACATTTTCCTGATTACTTTCCCCTTGACAATGACAATTTTAATGAATATCTGACTTTTATGAATGACAACTATAATAATTATTATTAGGTTTTTAGTATTTTCTTATCCGTATGGTTCATTTATGGGAAATAGTTGCTGAAATGTTGCCTTGCTCCTCCTAGTGATGTACTATAGATCCAAAACTGCTGTCGTATAGCACAGATATAGCCTTAGAATACAGATCCATTGATCTCAGCTTGCATTCGCTTGTCTCTGACTTATCAGCCAATATCCATTAAGATATGCAAACCATGATTTGATGAAGTTAGGGCTTGAGGAGCATTATTACAAGTTTGGTTCCAAGGTGAAATTTAGAAGGGTGCCATTCTTGAGGTATATTGAGGTTATGGTAATTGTCAAGCACACAATGCACAAGGAGATTTAGTTCTGAGTGTACTGAGGCTATCTGTGGTCTCCTGATTAAAGATGGGTGAATCTCCTAAGATTTGTTTTGGGTTCGGGTGGCTTGGGTTTCTTATTCATTTTGGGTCAAACAAGTTCGGATAGAACCGCTAATTATTTTATTATACTCTGGGGCTCTGCATGCTCGTGTGACAGCTGTGGCCCAACCACAGGACGCTGCATGTTGGCCCAAAAGAGATAACGGAAGGTGAGTATAAATGTTTTTTATTTTTTTCACCTCCCCTGGGCCTCTACCTATTTTACTCTTGGGTCTGAAGCGACTCCAGAGTATAATATTTTATTGAAATGCATGTCAAATCGGCCATTTGAATTCGGCCAAGACAAATGCCCAAATGTTCGATTTCGTTAAAAAACGAACAATTTGTGATATTTGGGTCAAACCCGGCTCGTGACGAAGCCATTCGCCCATCTCTATTCCTGATCAAAGCCACTTGATCAGGTAGTTTGAAACCCCGAAGTGTGAAGTGCCCCTGAGTTGTGAGCAGATGGGCTCCTGAACTTGAGTTTGGTAACCCACTTCATTGATCGTGAATTTGCACAAGCACTTTGTTTCTTTCACACTATTTCAGTACAAATAGTGGATGTCCTGCACATATTGCTGAGCTGTTACTTATATCATTACTAGGGCTGACTGATTGTCATATGTGATGGCTCCCAAGATGCAGTTGTTGGGTCAGTGTGTAACTCCACGGCAAAGGAAAGATTGAAGCACTCACTACACGGCCTCCAAACGTGAACCTGGCCATTGCTGGATAATAAAAAGGTCCTGGATTCATGATATGGTTCCAGTCCATAGCAGACCAGGTTTCTCTTTCACAACACCTCTGTAAACAGGATTCATAATGGGTGCATGGCTGCTTCATTTGGAGGGTTAAATCAGCTGTTTTCCCTTGAAGTCACTGTTTAGTAGCGACCCAGCTGCCCTATCCTTGTTAAGGTTGGGATAGTGGATGGCAAAAGAATTCTTTGGTTTAGTTGGCTGCCCCTTACATATGTAAAGCCTATGGTCTTTATCATTTGATCTCCGACAATCTGTGGTGTACAAAATCTCATAATCCAGTGCCATGCCTGCCCAAAACATACTGGATTATTGGAAGTTTACAGTATTGCAACTGAAGGCTTTACATTTCTCATCTTCACTTACTTAGAATTTAATCAGTATATTTCTTATGATTAATGTAGGAGCGGGTTTTGGCAGTCAGGATATATAATTTAGAAAAAGTCAAATCATCACTTTACTCTGCTCTTGCCTATTTGTAAAGGCATCTATAAAGATATAGGATGTCATTGATGAAGTCTGGGACATCTGTACGCTACATTTACATGCACTCTCACTGATGAACTGTATAACTCTACAATGACTTTGTAAAAATGGAAGCCGATAATTGTTTCTGCTGTGAAATTAAGAAAGTCAATTTTATATGCAGATGTAACATTACAAGGACATAAGAAAGATGTTGCATATTATAGAATGGAATAAAATTTCTAGCAAATAACAAGCAGTAATACAACGTATGTTTCTCAGGATGGATACCTCAGTACAGATGGAATCCATTGAAGCATTCCATGTACACTCATTGGCAAAAATAATAACGCACTAAGAAGGAGCCGTTGGAATTGAATAAAACTTGGTTGTGGCAGAGACAGAGGTGTATATTGAATGCGTCACCTGTGTCTGGATTGAGGGCAGGAAACTATGGGAGCTGCTCATGCTAGTCGGCAGATCAAACAATCCTCTCTACCTAGTTGTCTGTCTGAGCTATCACGTGCCTGTTCGCTATGTGTGTATCCTCACATAACCACTGCACCCAATAACTTCTAACAGAACTGTCTAGATAAGTGATTCCCAAAGTGGTCCAGGTGGACCCCCAGGGGTCCACGGGAGACTCGACGGGGGTCTACGTTAGATCTAATCTTCACATTTTTTGACGAGTTTTGGGAATATGGTAGAAATGTAGCAGCAGGGGGTCCACCGAAACCAGTAAAATTTTGAAAGTGGTCTACGAGAAAAAAAAAGTTTGGGAACCTCTGGTCTAGATGGAGGGCAATTCGACGAAACACTATCCTGCTTCGCTCAATCCAATGATGCCCCTCCTCTCAAATTCTGTCAACTGGGCAAAATCTACATTGTAGAGACATGTCTACCAGTCAACAATCTCTCACCAAGAGGTACACTACCCAAAAGTAGCCACTGGGAGCCTTTTTGTAGGGAAGTGCGGAAATAATTTTTACGCCCTCTTGTGGCAAGATCCAATGTCTACTCATACCACACCTGTAATGATTTACATAATTGTATGCGGGGGTTTTGCAGAAATCCAACATTTTTGTATTTTTTTTTGTCAATAACTTCAAAAAGTGGCACAAACCCTTTAACAATTATCCCAATTTTCCTGGCTAAATATCCGCAGAGTTTTCTCATCCAAAGTCCTATAACTGAACAATTGTGGCGATACAGTAATTCCTCTATTTTTGTTCTGCTATACTAGGCATGACAATGCTGATGGAAGTTCTTAGGTCTGCCTCAATTGTACAATATGTCAAGCTCACAAAAGTCTGAAACTGTTGAAATGAAGAATATTGTTTATGCCAAAGAGTCAGGGGAAACCAGCATTCCTGAAAATCTTTGATAACACAGGAGTCATTTGGAAGATAGTTATGCATTGCCGGTCGTGTATTCAGTTTTAATAAAAGTGACTTCTTGGTGCGGTATTGCCTGGCTTCCTGGCTGAGTTAAATCTCCTTCCATTCCCCCTTATGAATACTCAAGCAAATTAACTTAGCACATAAATTTGTGCTGTGGGAAGGTTGATGTGAGCCTTGATAAATGTCCCATCTTCAGTGGGACTGTCTGGGTCATTCATTTCCACACTACTGCATGAGATGAAGGTTGGGACTAACCCACATGGAAGCAGATGAATCCCCCTGTGTGCCCCTGAGCCAGGGTGGACCAACTGTATGTGTCAACATAACAAACTATGTAGAATTGTAACAAACAACCTACTTTTAATATTATATAGACACATCAGCTAACTGAGATGGCATCTAGGTTGACCTGTATGCTCCCTCCCCAGGCCATGTCTTCTCAATGTAGCTATATGGACCCCAGTCATCTTGCAAAGTCTTGCTGCTGACTGCTACTATTTAAGTCTGTGTAAACTACGGAACACTTTGTACTTAGACATAAAATAGCCACTATGGTGCTCTGGATGTGTTGCATTTTTCACTTTGAACAAGGAAAAAACTGCTTTTACGCCTACACATACAAGCCGAATATGACAATAGATGTGTGGCCTGACCAGATAAGTGGATTTACAGACTGCTCACAATACAACATGTTCCCAATTATGATAAAAAGCATAAATAAGAATAAGAAAGAAAGAAAGAAAGAAAGAAAGAAAGAAAGAAAGAAAGAAAGAAAGAAAGAAAGAAAGAATTTTGTTTTTTGGGTATTTTTTTTTTCATATCTTTGTTTGCCTAGGTGATTTACAAATTTTAAAAGTATTCTAGCTAGAACAAATTACCTTGCCGATAGATGGGGGTCCCATTACTAGGACTCCCTCCAATCTCAAGCTATCACTTGGCTATTTCCGGCAGTCCTCATTCAAATGAATGGAGCGGCGTGTGCTGTACACCCAGGCACACTGGTCAGAAACTGGGGTTCAAAACATCCCTGTTCTCGAAAAAGGTGGGAGACCTAACAGTAGGACACTGATCAATCAGCAAGTTACATGTTCTAACTGGAGAACCCCTTTACTTTACTCTATGACTTAGACAATAATGGATTTGGCAGCATATTGCTTAGCACTTTTGCCTTGGTGCACTGGGGTCCTAGATTCAAATCTGACCAAGGACAACATTTGCATTGAGTGTGCCTGCTCTCACTTTGTATGCATGGGTTTCTTGCCATATAAGGCATGTAAAAGTTGCAAGTTGCTCAAAAATTAAAACTTTACTACAAGGGGGCACAGTTAGGGCTGCAGGGTAGATGGAGCTTCTGGCAACAGCAGATTTCTGATCATTTATAGCAATTTACTGGATTAAATGATGCCTGTAGTCTACCCCAGCTATGAGCAGGCTAGACTTCAGTGCAGGCACACGACCCTGCTGAAAGAGCTGCCTGATTTATGGTGAGATGTGCGTCTCCTCATAAGGCCGCTTGCAGACGACCATGCTGCAACCAGTCTGCCGTGATTTAAAAGTATGGGCTGCACATGGAGGACACGGGGATGTCCCTGTGTGCCACCCGTGCACGGGCCGTGCTTCCGTGGCTCCTTTCATTAAATAGGAGCCACGGAAGCATGGGCCACAAAATAGGACATGTCCTATCTAATGCGGCCTAGACTGTTGGCCCACACATGGGACCGTGAAAATCACGGTCGTGTGTATGGGCCCATAGAAAAGAATGAGTCAGTGTGCTCTCCGTGAAATACAGCACGGTCGTCTGCAACCGGCCTAAGTGATAGTAAAAACATGACTCTGTTAAACCATGGGAGGTGCATGTGGAGGACTTTATCATGTGAAATCCCAAAACCCCAAAAGAATCCACTGCAATCTCTTTGATGAATGCTTCAAAAATCTTTCCTTATACCTTCATGAAAAATTCCAGGCAAGGGACTTAATGGATGTAGAGATCTTAGACAACCGTAGATATGCAGGACCTTTCTCAGCTGTATCTTAAAGGCACACATAAATAATAAATATACATAATGATATTTCCCGAAAAGGTCACATATAATTATAATCAAAATGCAAAGATTAAAACCACGATCACATTCCCATAAATATATAGAATATCATGCATATTCTGTATATTTTACCTATACTGCATGATATTCTATACAGTATGCAATATTCATAGGCATGTGATTGTATTACTGTGGGTTCTAGGACAGTGGGAATCGAGAATGCCATATACCACCGGCGAAAGTGATTTAATAAAAGGAGCAAGTACAAGACAATAACAAGAATATGAGAATATTTACAGAAGCCTGGGGTGAACCCAAATAGGCAAATACCAGAGTATGGGAACCAAGCAGATGTCTGGGCAATGAATTGTCTGACATAGCATATTCTCAGCATTTATAGTGTTCCAGTCCCCCTTCTTAATGCACGCATGTCTGCTAGTCACTGGTATGGAATTTGACCTTACACCTTTTGTATTCTATCGTGGATCTATAGCTGCAGCCTTTCAGCAACCCTGCTGCCCTCCCTCCAGCTCTATACTGGCTGAAGTGAGAGACTGTGGCTGGAGACAGGGGCATAATATGAAGGGGTGCAAAGGAGGCAGTTGCACCTGGGCCCAGGAGCCATAGGGGCTGATAAGGTGTCTCTCCCCAATAGGAAGAGACCAGTACTATAAACAATACATTATACCTGAGGGTAGAGATTTTGCATTAGGACCCAAGACCTTCATGTTACGCCTCAGGATTTGGGACTCTAAGCTTTATAAAGTTACTAGGATTACAGCTTTAGCTGCTGCAGATCCCAGGCACAGTCATTGGAAATCCTCCAGCCTAAGCCTCCGCAACCTGTGTGACCATGCAGACTATGCAGACAGTTCACAGAGACAGCCCAGTCTATACATCACCTAGAAATGGTGTATGGAATTGTACAGAAACACAAAAAAGGAGCAGCAGCAGGAAGAAGGCTCACAGATGCAAGCTCAGGCACAATATTAAACAGGAAGGAGTCAAAATTTGGTAAAAAATATATTACATTTTTTATTAACACCCTAAATGCTGACTACATAATCATGTGTGAATGTTTAGTTAGAGTTTAAGGAGTTAAATGGCCAGGATTGCTGTTATCTTTGATTCTGACTCATACCATGACTTGGTTGTCAGGTGCAGCCTTTACCAAGGGAGATGTGGGCACTGTGACTGCACGAGCACTGTGGCAGAAATATACAATACTGTATGGCGTAGTGAGAAAAGGGGATCAAGCTACTGTCCTCCATTATAGAATTCTGTCTGCATGCAGCCACTGCTATAGAGAGCTACAGAAACTGTTCATACATTCATATAGCTATGATTGAACTCAATGGGGGATGAACAAATCTGCATGCACTGAACTTTCCTTAGTGGCAGGTGCAAGAAGGCGCTATGGTAGTATTACCCAAGCAAAGGAAGAAGATCTGTCCCAGTCCCCTTTAACCACAAGCAATAGCAGGTGAGAAATACAGATAGACAGATAGGGTACCTATAGGCCCCCCTGTACCAATGGGTATCTCCATGATTTCCTACTTCTACCAACCTCTCATCGGCACTAAGACATTGGCCTCTAATGCAAAGTCTTTAAAGTCTCTCACCTCCCATTTGCCATTTAAATACCAGTCTTAAGACTTATTTAGCAGAAGGACTTTTGATCCCTTTAGATACCAGGGCGTAGATGCCTCCCATATTTCTTACATCTTACTGTATGTTGTCTAATATCTACCCTTTTGTATCTTTGCTTGGTTCTAGTAAAGTGATGTTACATCGACTTTAAGTATTTTAATGCTTTTTTGCCGCTTGCTTTTAGTCGAAGCCTTGAAATTGTTGCGTCTGAGTGGGCTGTAGAGCATATTATCTGGTGTAATACACATTTCCATATAACTCACAGGGAGTTTTCTCTTGAGCCTCATTGAAATAATCCAAATCCTGATGTTTTATTTCCCAAAGAAGACAAGACACTTTCTATGAGTGATGTGCAAATTTTCTATTCCAATATTTTGTCTTTTGTAAAGAAACCAATATAACTGAGATAAGTGTCTAAGATGTATTTCATCCCTTAATCCGCCTGTCTGTGTGGCGATAATTTGCGTGGCCATGTGAGTTATTTCCTACTTTCAATACGTGGGCAGTGACCCTCAGAAAAAGCATTAGAAGAAGATGAATCAGAAATCAAACATACTGCGGCTTTTCATCAGCCACTCTCATAGATGTGGCACATTATGAACCGGGGTTGGTTTCCACACAGGCTCTTACATTTACGAAAATGGTTTGATTTATTTGACACTTGGAAATCTCGGAAGGTCATCAAGCCGTGCGCAATTCAGGTCCGAATGGTAAATTTTCAGCTTGTAATCAAATAATCAAATTGTTTACAACTGTTTTCATCCACTGCATTTGTCAAAGTTAAGTTGCGGAGGTCAGGACACATCCGGAGTCGGAGCTTCTGTTTGTCTCCCCCTGCATATATTAAATTGGACCCTTCATCGCCATGTACAATGATGCAGGACTCATTAAAATATCTAAAAAAAATAAGACATCGCTCTTTGGAAAATGCTATAAACAAAAACTAAAAATACAAAGGAAAATATCGTCTCTGTTCTCAAAGCAAATTGTCCTTTTTTTCTAATGTAAGATTTGCGGCTGAATATTTTCTTCATTTGCATTCCAATGTCCTTGTTACGCATTTTGAAATAACAGCAGGAAATGGAACTAAGTAAAGTAAAGGAAGCGAAAATGCAATATTTGACTGGGATTAAAACTCACAGCTGGGAAGACCATTTTGTCCCATCACTCCTGACTATAAAGCATGCCCAATATGCTAATTTTTTTTTTTTTGAGAAATGCTGAAGGCAAGAAGTTCCCCAGTACTAAATGACATACAGTAGCTTAAATTGGATGTCCATGTTTTAGCACAATGTCATTATAAGGTCCAATGGTCTCTGCTTATTAATTTTATTAATATGTCTTCATACCAGTTGGAGCTCAGTTTTTGTAATTCAGAGTTCCAAATCCCTTGCATATAGTTAAATGGTAGGATAATAGCTGTTTAAAGCTTCTGCAGGAGGATATGGGACCTTACTGTGTTAAAGTAACTGACCAAAGGAGAGGTAACAAGTGATCAGTGGGGGTCCCGCCACTGAAACTCTCACCACTCACAAAAAGAGAGGTCCATTCAGATGTACAAAAGACCTTTTCCTGAATAGTGTTGGGGGTCTCACTGATCAGATACTCCTACTAATAATGTGGATATGCGTTAGGCATTGATTCTAGGACAAAACCTTTAAAGGGGTTATCCAGCTTTTTAAAACTGATGTCCCATCCATAGGATAGGACATCAATTTTAAATTGGCGGGCTCTGACTGTCAGGGCACCCATAGTACAGCTCACTCGCTGCATTTTTAATAGTGGTGGTTGTATGGTAGCTGTTGTCTCATAGACTCAGCCACTAATAAAAGTATAGCAAAGTGAGCACAGTGTTTCTGGTTCTTCTACTAACCCTAGGGACTTCTCATAAGCAAGACTTTCAAGGAATCCCAGAATCCCAGAGATCTCTTTTGACATTTTGCTGCACTATCCACTGTTTGGAAGAGATCATTGAACAGTGGGACCCCAGTGTGTAGCCCACATTTACAGTCGAAAATACATGGTGTAGATAATGGTTTTTACCTGGTTATTATGAGAAACTAATTTTTCATATTCAGACATGATCATTTATAGGATATTACTCATTTAGAAGAAAGTAATTCCAGGCATTCTGGTTCCTCTTATTTCTGATGTCTAATTAGTCCTAGAGATTGACTCTCATAAAATCCTCCCCACAACCCTGAAAACCATCTGAAAAATAAAGCTGAATTATAAAGTCAGACTGTTATCTGATTAAAAGGGATGGAGCCCCCACCATCCCACCTCATAACTCATCTCCCATCTATTGACCCCTATTAGTTCTCAGTTTCCATGTTTATCTTCTGATTTTGCAATTAATTACTATGTGTATAGTTTATTTGGAGAACTAATTGCCTATTAAAATAAGGGATAGAGTTATATTCTGTATTGTATAGCAGTCTGCTGGTGGCTCTATGGGGCTCTTGCTGACAGGGTAAGACTGGTGAGAACCACTCCATCATACTGTCTGCTTCTTATGTGTTGATGCATAATAACCTATTAGCGCTTAGGCTGTTACCACACAATGTGACAGTTGATCATTGCGTGTTGAAGGAATTTCCCCATGAACATAATTCAAATATTCAAATTTGCAGACATTTAAACGTTAAACATTTTTGCAAATAGAAATAATTAAAAATGTAAAGTTTTTCTCAAATCATTTTAGTGGTAACAGTCTGTTGTCCTCTGCCATCAATATTAGATCTGAGGGCATCCTATATCCAGTTCCTCCGCAGATTACCGGCTGTGCTCACTAACCGTACAAACTGTAGCGGCAAGTGTGGTTACTGCAGCACTACCCCATTAAAGTCTATGGGGCAACTCTGCGGTACCTACATTTGCCATACAGTTTCTATGGAGAGTGAGCAGCGCAGCTCTTCCGTGCTGCCGCGGTATCGGTGATCAGCAGAGGTCTCAGGTGTTGGATCCCGACAGATCTAATATTGATGGCCTATTCTAAGGATAGGCCATCAATCTCAGAACCAGATAACCCCTTTAAAGGATAAGTAATTTACAAATCAGATGTTTCCTCCCCTACCTGTCCCATTGGTTAGATATGTCCTGCTATGTCTATCACAAGTTAAGTAGCTTTTGTAGACACAACATGGTTTTGTGACATATTATCACAAAGTAATATACTAAGTATCCTATTAATTTCAGCCTTTCAAGGCTTTTGTTAGCATGCCGTGATATTGTTTTAAATTGGTTACAAGACAAAATTGGAATCCTTAACCAAACTGGAGATTACGTAAATGTGGACACGTCTTTATATGCACAACAAAAGACAATTATTTAGCCCTCAGAGCTGACTTTTAAATGCTTTCCTGTGCTTTCTTAATGTTTACACTACTGGGTACATGGTCCACTTTATTCTGACACATAGAGGCCCAGAAAAACTTCTGTTGCAGATGTATCTTCCTTACCTTTCCTTTGTGTATGACAATAGATGATCAGTTTTTCAAGACAACAAGATTTCACAATATTCCGTCAGAACTATGCTAAATGTGTCTGTGTGGCCTCCCTGTGGTTGTTTTGTGAGTTGTTGTCTGCCAAAGGTTTCCCTGGCATGTTTCTATATTGTATTGAATTGGCTTCTTGATGAAAATTGCAATGATACATGACAAAGTTGTCTTCTCATGGATTCTGTTTGATACAGATATGAGGCCTTAGGCTTTTATGTTTTGGTTTTTAATGTTTTATTAAAATATTTTTTAATTAGCAAGGTAATAAACTACAAAGCAAAGATCCGAAGGATAGAAGAATAATTAACGTAGAGGAATAGCTTGCACAGTGTTCATGCAGTTGTATGTAAGTGAGTGGTGTTTGCCGGTAGAAATGGATGGCTGGATTATGGTATCAAACAAGGATTTTTTAAGATATGGATATGTCATCCTTTACCTCAGCTCGACTCTAAACCAAATTAGTATTGTGACCATATAGTAAAACCATTGACAGGCTGCAACTTACAACATAACCACTGGGCGGCAAACACATATTAGATAGATATCTTGTGATAGAATATCATAAAATCATTTTGTTTTGAAACGCTGGTCATCCTGTGTCACACATATCTAGACATGTCCAATTAAACGAAAGACACATCTGTACATTGATCTATCCAGTGATAAAAAAGGACATAACCTAGCCAAGATTTCATGTCTGCACATGTTGGCCAGAGTTGTTCTTCTGTCTATATGTACTCCATTAATACTTTCTTGTCTGTCTATTATATGGGTGGGTCACCCCTGAGTTCTCCATCTAAATATTATGAAGTGTGGCAAAAGATATCTTTATTTGTATATGGAATGAGGACAGCTAGCATGGAAATAAAACTTTCGCAATTTGTTTTCTAGCTGGAACTGTTCAGTTTATTCCACATATGTAATGCAATGAATAGAACTCCTCTCGGTGTGATGACCACCATAAAGACAAGTTGAACAGAGCAGGTGTTTTATAGAGATTTTAACTTACTTTAAAGTTGAGAAAGTGTCTAAGGAGACATTCATTTTGGTGACATGTCCTTCTGAGGTGATTGGCGGCTTCGGTCCTATTATTGCCAGTTTCTGCACGTTCTACTTTAATGAATAACCTCCTGTGGAAAGAAGGAAATGTAATGTAAGCCTGGGATTTCAAGCTGCAGTAGATCAATGCCTTTCACACACTGTAATAGTGAAGACACAAAATAAATATAGACCATTTTGTTGTATACAAAAATGTTTGCTGGTAATTGAAAAAGTTAAAAAGTTCATGCAGAATTTTTTCACATGGATTGTATGAAAAGTATCATAATTAAATTTGTCGATGACTTCATTTTTATGATGGTCACGATGGCACTATGTCAACTATGTCAGTCAAGGGCTGTGGCAAGAAGGTGGTTAACTGGAAATTATAGAAGGAGGCCAATCTATTAATGCCTGTGGTGAATCTATGTAGCCTCACCCCGGCAGCTCATACCACCTGTCCAGTGAGTGGTCTGGGCCTCTTTTGCATGCCCATAAGTACCACTGCCTGTATACTCTACCCATATCATATATTCCCTTCAAAAATATTGTTTTATATGCAGTAATAAAGAATGTGTGGGTTGCATTTTCTTACCAGGCTGTAACACACTCACCTGTAGTCCAGTCGCTCATCAATACAGTGGTCTGGATAATTGGACAGTAAGGAGATTGGGTCAGTGGATTTATTGGGGAAGGGGTAGAGCAGCCTGACTTTCTATATGAATCTACTCTGCTCTCTTGCCTGTGCCAGTTATTGTTTATTGCAACCTAGTGTGCCATCCTAGTGATGATTTCCTAGTGATGATTTTCCTTCTGTCCCAGTTTTTTATTTTCACGTTTCTTCTGCACATCCTGATCTGTCTTTTAGATCCTGGACAGTCTTACTATTGGTTTAACTGCTTTTCTGGAACTTCTAGTAATACAGTTGGATTTTAACTCTGCTGTGTCTCTGACCCTGGTATTGATTCCTCCTTGGCTGCGATGACTTCTCTATTGATTACCTTGTTACATACTGTACAGTTACGCTCTACGCTGTTTGCTCTTTCAGTGGGCAACTACTTTGCAGAAGCAAACTAGGAATTTGCAGGAGCAAGGTCCAGCTCCCTGTATGGGAGTTAAAGGATGAAAATCTGTGGTTCTTTAAACTCTACTAATCAGAGTGACTGCAGCCATGACCACCGGACAAAGCTCTATCACAAACAGAGGAGCTGACCGTCACACTTGCTAGTTC
Organism: Leptodactylus fallax; assembly: GCA_947044405.1. Lineage (NCBI taxonomy): Eukaryota > Metazoa > Chordata > Amphibia > Anura > Leptodactylidae > Leptodactylus > Leptodactylus fallax. The sequence continues at coordinate 880,654 of CAMRHE010000151.1, forward strand.
CATAAATGCTTATTATATTTTCTGCCAAGTCACGTATATCACACAATGATGGTATCATGGATTTCGAACCTCTGGGCACCAACATGCCACCATATTGGTTTCTGATAATGAGATACCAGTGGCATCTACTGGTTACCAGTTTAGTAAATTCAGTAATAGTTAAATAACTTGTTAAATAAAGTCTCGTAAATAAAGCCGAATTTAGCCGACATAGTTTTCAAGCAGTGGTGAGAAATATATGTACAGTACAGGAAATAACCACTTTCCCGAGGTAAACCTAGGTTTATAATTCTATGTCTATGGCTCAGTTGATAAAGTAATGTAATTACTCTGTTTGTTGTAAAAGACACGCAGTGCTTTATGACAGCAGGAGGTGGATAATTAGAGATATCAGCATGAAATTCATCAAAACTAGGAAAAGACTGTTTTTTTATTGCCCAGTTCTTACCATATGTTTATAGCGGTTCAATAACAGTAGCTGGAGCAGAACAGTTTATTGCTACAGTCTAACCAGTATGTGTTCTTGTCCATACTAGCTATCCTCTGAATTTACCTCTAAAGTCACAATATTCCAGAAACGCCTAAAAATTATTTTAGTCAATTGACAATAATGGAAAAAAAAAATCAATCAATCTATCTATCTATCTATCTATCTATCTATCTATCTATCTATCTATCTCTATTTATTTATCTATCTAACACAAAGTCCACAGCAGCAGAGCCCAAACTAAAAGATGGATTCAAAATTCCAATGTCTGACTCCGATCCTCTCACAATATAATTTAAGAATAGAGCAGAACCCCAAAAAAGTAATGAAAACCAGCCATGGTGATGTATTCCATGTACAACATTTCTCCAACCATAACTGGTTTTCATTATTTTTTGGAGTGCTGCCCTATTCTTTGGATTCTATCTAATAGTTGGGTTACATCATGGAAAGTGAAAAAGGAACTTGAGGCAGACTAAGGCTAGGTTCACACCTGCGCCCTATCGCTGCTCGAATGCAGGTGTGAACCTAGCATCAATGTCACAAAAAGTAGCTTAAAATATGACCTGGGTGAATTTTACATGTATAGCTTTGGAACCATCATGTAGCAAAGACTACTGTAGTTTACTAAGAGGATAGGTTACTAGGTCTGAAAAGCCCAATGACATAAATCATCTGATAGATGCTGTCACTCTGAGCATTTTGATGCTTTGTTTATCCAAATCCTTTCAGCCATTCCAAAGATATAAGCCCTTTTTATGTTGATGCAAATTAGGGTCTACTAGCCAAATGGGCGGTAACACTGTGGTTTATCTAGGGGTGGGGTCTCTGTGTGCGGTATGTCATGCAGTGTTACTGCCCACTTGGTTAGAAAATCCTTATTTGTATCAATATTAACAGAGCTTATATCCTTGGAATGGCTGAACAGATTTCGATTACCAAAACACCAAAATTCTACAGGTAGAAACACATTGGGCATTTCAGACATGGTGAATGGTCTTCTTGAAGGGCAAAAAATATTTGATGCCTAGGGAGTTAAAAAAGAGTTAATAATAGTCTACACACTAGAAGAATCATCAAGAACCTTTCATAGTATAAGGTTGCAGAGCCCACACGACAGAAATATAATAGGCACTCTGAGACAAACTTAATTTCATCTAGTGTATAAAAGAGAAATAAGTTTATTGTTTCTAGCAAGTGACTTGACTACAGAATAAGCGATTTTGAGGCTTGGAAGCATAGAAAGTAAAAGAGAAAATAGCTTGACAAATCTCAAATTGATAGAAAAGACTGTTCTGTGCATGGCTCCTTGCTGATTGAAAAGCTTGAAATGTCCGACATACATAAAGAAATAACATTTATTTAACGAATGAGTAAACCAAGGACTTGAGTTTACTGACCTTATGAATTTTTGCCGATGACTAGAGGCCACCACAGGGCAGATTCCTGTAAAATATCACATTTTCCATGCAGTCTTCTACAATATATGATGGTTTTCTTGATAAGTGTGCCAAGTAACTCTTGCAGGTAAGAAATAAACTCCATAGTTTTACAGTCACATCTTTACTTCCCATTGCAGAATAATCTATGTGTGTAAGGTATTTATTGTCTGATCTTTTTGACTACTTAATTTTTCAAAAACAAATTTTGGGTAATTTATCAAAGCCTTTATTCTTTAATTTCATTAGGATGTACCAAAAATGCAAGAATCAATCTCATAATTGAAGTAAGACAGAAAGTTAAATATAGATTGATCACGGTCAGGCAGTCTTTCTAACCCTTCGTAAAGAAACCACCAAATGGCATCATTTAAAATATGATAAATGTCAGAATCCATACTAAAGGAAATTATATATTTTGAGAGCGAAATGCTAGTTATTCTATTAGATGTGAGGTTATGCCTTCAAGTTGCTCTTAAAGGGTCATATTTTTTTTTAATACATGTCCTACCTTGGATATTAAAATTGATATGGGTGTGGCTCTCTGCTGATCGGTAGTTTGAAGGAGCTACAGTGCTTCAATAAGTGCCAAGTTCCTTTCATAGTTTACCAGGCACAGAAGTAAAATGTAATATCAGGCATTTTTAGTAGTGGATGTGCTTGATAAAAAAGTTTATTACAGATACTACTCAACTGAACTGCAATACTGCTAAAAATATGGACCTGAGCATGACAAAAAAACAGGTTGTTGAGATTTGAACCCCCACCAGATCGGCCATCCATTTTTCACCAGTGCATGTGGTGGGTGACAGAAGGATACTGTCCATGGAGAGCTCCATGCATGAGACCATGATAGTGCTGGGCAGTACTGTCAGTGACCGACTGCTTCACCCTAAGTGTGAGAAGGAGCGCTATCGGAAGTCTTTCCTCCCTGCGGCGGTTAGGTTGTACAACCAACACCGACCTAAGCGGAGATCAGGCCATACAGAGAACTGAAAGATCTTAAGTTGTGATATCCCTTCTACTACTTTTTTACCTTTACCTTTTTATCTGTACCTACTGTCATTGTAATGCCTCTACCTTGTCGCTTTTTTGTATTTGTATTATCTATACTGCTGTAACAAACTGAATTTCCCCACAGTGGGACTATTAAAGGATTATCTTATTTTCTTATCTTTTCTCTATATATATATATATATATATATATATATATATATATATATATATATTATTGTTCAAGTGTCAACACATCAATCACAACAAAAATAATAGTGTGTCCTTGTCCACACTGGCACTACAAAATTTGCCAAAAACAGAAGTAAGACCTATTCTGCAGTCATACTGATTTTCTATCATGTAATGGAACCAATCTTTGGTCTTCTGGAATTTGTGTGGGGTATTCTTTATGCATCAAATATTGATCAAGGCATAAGGATATTTCTGCAGAGGTTCTGTGATGTTGAGTAGCCTATTGGATATTTGCAGCATATAGAATTTTTGGGTCAGCACTGATGGTACCTTCAACGGTGGAAAGAACGATATTACAATTCTCAATTCAATTCTCATAGATGCTGCAGTAAAGCAATGTTTATACAATATTGTGTAAAAAGCAATATCAAGGTTTAGACCAGTGGACCAGCCCCTTCTGAGTGCCAAAAAATCCTTTGTTAGGGCTAGACTGTAACTTTGGAGATGCGACAGAATAAATTTATATGTGAGATGATAGCAACATATTACTATGCAAGTAAAAGGGGATGAGCACAAATTCTATATGGATGAGGGGCTCAGAATAATTTACAATATTTACTTTATATTTACCTATCAATTTTTATACCAATTTCTTTCTATTTTATAATATTCCATTTCAGTGAGGGTGGAAATACAGGATGGATGTGCTATTATCACTGCAAGATGCAAAGCAATTACTCTATTTTCTTCAGCAATACACAGCACAGAGAGCAGCAAAGTTTGTAATACAGCTAGAAATTCATAGGAGTAGCAGAACAAACAAATCATATTGTTCCATGCCATACTGCCACAGCTACTACCACTGCCACAACTTAACCAGACATGTCCTGCAGCCTGGTCAATGTGTGTCTAAAAAAAACACAGGCAAGCATCTTTCCCTAAAAAAGAGTAATATTCGTAGCTTTAAAATGCATAAAAACGAGTATGGTTAAACTTGGAGTTTGTATCCACTGCCTACCATCCATTATTCCATAGGCATACATGTCACATTCACTTCGACATAACTTCAGCTGTGTTTGCCTTACAGAGCTAATAATTCCATAGATAGGTTCCTAGGAGCCCTAAGAGTGTTCTACACTATGTTTTATAGATAGATTCCTAGGAGCCCTGACAGTATTCTACGCTATGTTTTATAGATAGGTTCCTAGGAGCCCTGACAGTGTTACACACTATGTTTTATAGATAGGTTCCTAGGAGTCCTGACAGTGTTACACACTATGTTTTATACATAGGTTTCTAGGAGCCCTGACAGTGTTCCATACTATGTTTTATATACAGCTTCCTAGGATTCCTGACAGTGTTCTACACTACGTTTTATAGAGAGGTTCCTATTAGCCCTAAGAGTGTTCTAACTATGTTTTATACATAAGTTCCTAGGAGCCCTGACAGTGTTCAACACTATGTTTTATAGATAGGTTCCTAGGAGCCCTGACAGTGTTCTACACTATGTTTTATACATAGGTTCCTAGGAGCCCTGACAGTGTTCTACACTTTGCTTTATACATAGGTTCCTAGGAGCCCTGACAGTGTTCTACACTATGTTTTATACATAGGTTCCTAGGAGCCCTGACAGTGTTCTACACTATGTTGTATACATAGATTCCTAGGAGCCCTGACAGTGTTCTACACTATGTTTTATAGATAGCTTCCTAGGAGTCCTGACAGTGTTCTACACTATGTTTTATACATAGGTTCCTAGGAGCCCTGACAGCGTTCTACACTATATTTTATAGAGAGGTTCCTATTAGCCCTAAGAGTGTTCTACACTATGTTTTATAGATAGGTTCCTAGGAGCCCTGACAGTGTTCTATATTATGTTTTATACATAGGTTCCTAGGAGCCCTGACAGTGTTCTACACTATGTTTTATAGATAGGTTCCTAGGAGCCCTGACAGTGTTCTACACTATGTTTTATACATAGGTTCCTAGGAGCCCTGACAGTGTTCTATATTATGTTTTATACATAGGTTCCTAGGAGCCCTGACAGTGTTCTACACTATGTTTTATACATAGGTTCCTAGGAGCCCTGACGATGTTCTACACTATGTTTTATAGATAGGTTTCTAGGAGCCCTGACGGTGTTCTACACTATGTTTTATAGATAGGTTCCTAGGAGCCCTGACAGTATTCTACACTTCGTTTTAAGCCAATTTATTTATTTCTTTATTCCTATGGCTTAAATAAGCCATGATGCTCCAAACCAAGAAATGTGCCAAAATAGTGTCAAAAAATAGTGGCTCTAAGTCAGTTAACTAAAAGGTCATGCAAATGTACACTAGACAGTCTAAAGATACGCTAGATTTAACATCCAGCATCAATCACTGTCTGGCGTATTTTCAAACTGCCTATCTAAATTTGCACTGTCTAACTATTAATAAGTCTGGGCCAATGGATGAAATGTAAATTGACTACTTATGACATTCCTATCCAATTCTTGTGTTGACAAAACAGTTCCAGAATTCCATATTATAATGGACACTCTTCCACCTTCAAGATCTGGCCAAGATATTTTTTATTACAATTGAAAGTAAATATAATTATGCTTTCTCATTCATTTACCCTTCATTTAACCAAAGTGCATCAAAATGTCTGACTTGGCACAATTGACTACTCGAGAATTATAATCTGAACTACAGGATTTACAGTTTGGTTTATTAATAGCATAAAACAGCTTGGAAGCTCTATTTTATCAGAAATGTCTTCTCCCTGCAGGACCCTGAAACTTAACCTCTGCAGCACTCAAGAGGCCACTATGGTATTATAGTATGTCACTGGCCTGGCCTCAGAGAAGGGGATTTACTGATTAAACTGTGTATTCCTAGTTAAAATCTTTTAATCTCTATTTTATGAAACAGTAATGCTAAACCAGAGCTTTTTTCATTAATTATGGGCTCCATTTTCTGCATCTATCAATAAATTCCTGGCTATTCTGAAAAAACTACGCACATTGTACATTTTGCTTTGAAGACAAAGCTATATGAATGTTTGCACTGAATGTAATTATTGTTTCTAAAAAAAAAAATCCATAAAAAAGGAGTAACAGAGGAAAACTAAATCTAGAAATTAATGATCAAAGGTAACAGGAGATAAATATAGCTGTAGGATTCACTGTATGTTTTGGATACAACAGTCAAAATCCTGGAGAAAGGATCCTCCAGTCTTTGGAGGAGGAGTCCTGGAAGTGATAATATGGCCCCTACAGAGCACTGATCTCAACATCATCCAGTCTGTCTGGGATTACATGAAGAGACAGAAGGATTGGAGCAAGCCTACATCCACAGAAGATCTTTGCTTAGTTGTCCAACTTGTTTGGAACATCCTCCTTGCTGGGCTCCTTGCAAACCTGTCTGGAAACAGGATGTACACTTGCCTTCAGAATTTTTTTTTTCAAGATAGTTTTATAGAAATACTCCAGAGAACACAGTGATTATTTTCTACCCAATCCTTTATGTTTTCTGTGGGCTGAGAGCTGAGGAGTGGTGTTTAGCTGAGGGTAAGGCTTAGTTGAGGAGAGGGTTTATTTGTTCTTGGTCCCTTCTTTTAGACAAAAGAGAAAAGGGAGAGGTTCATTCTGCAGCCAGTTGTTTTAGAGACAAAAACAAAGTTATGAAAAAGGGGAGAAGGGAGAAACAGAGAATCTAATCTTCTAGGACACCTAGGGAGAAACTGTTTAAGTATTTTTCAGAATTTGCATTTCAATATTATGCATCATGTTTAATTTCCGTACTATATTTACTGTTCCTTTTTAATGTTTAAAGGAGAATTTGTCAGCAAAATATGATTCCCTCTATTGGAGGTATGTCTGGCCATCCAGAGACTGTTCGCCATGTGTGCCCTCACATAGCCACTGCTCCCAACACCTCCTACCAGCTAGGTCAGAACACCCTACTTAGTAGGCAGTTCATGAAATGATCATTCTGCTTCTCTGAGTCCAATTATGCACCCCCTCATAAAGTCTTCCAACTGGGCAAAATGTCTTCAAGTGTATCATAGAGACGCATCTAGCAGTCAACGATCTTTCATCAAGAGGTATACTACCCAAAATTAGCCTCTGAGAGCCTTTTTAAAGGGCATCAGGGGAAGCACTTGTACGCCCTCTTGTGGCAAGGCCCAGTATCTAACCAGAACACACCTGTAATCATTTACAGATCTGCCTGATGCAGAGTTTTGCAGCAATCCCACATTTCTATGAGGGTGCATTATTTTTTTTGTCAGCGTGTAGTACAAATGATTATATATGGATTTTCATAATTTTTTATTTTCTTGCCTCAAATTAAATTGACATAATAGTTTATTTTCCATTCACAGCCAAGATAATTTCAGATTCTTCCTTTGGATTTGAACACAGAAGACAACATTTTGATTCATAAAGCACAATTTTTTGATAAACTGAAATATTATAACACATAGGAACACAAGGTGGAAACATAGTTCATCATGATTCATTTTGAGTTGTCTTTTCTTTGACTATGTAATTTAATGTCTTCCTGCAGATTATGTCTGGCCTCTGCCACAGAAGCTGTGTCCTGTATGGATCTCCTTGGATGTGTTATTTTCTACTGCATCTATAATGCATCTCTGTGCAATTTCTCTTGATCGGTATGTAGCAATACGTAACCCCATAGAGCACAGCCGCTTTAATTCCCGCACTAAAGCTATGATGAAGATTGCTGCAGTGTGGACCATATCAATGGGTAAGCAGTGAAGTCTTTGTTTCATCTGCAAGGAGCTTATGACCACATTTCTCTTTACACTGAATGGTGATAATACTGAATATTGATACATTTATCTTTCTTAAGGTGCAGTAAGACATGGGTCAATACTAAAGCTTCTTTTCCAAGGGTACCAAATAATTAGAAGTTTGCTTTCATTTCTTTCTAGTTTTCGTGTGCATGTATGATAAAATAGAGCTAGGACCTTCTTATAATTTTTTCCCAAAGGTGACCATACACAGTAGAATAAGATCGACAGAACCCTTTATTGCAGCAGGACTGGCAAATTATCTAATAAATGTTTAGCTAACATTATTTTTGGCGTGTGTAAGGTAAAAGAAGAATTGGACATGTTCAATTTCATCATGCCCAATCCTTTGTCCTCAAGGGAGATAAGCCATCATCGGAGGTATCTGGCAGCATCCTACTCCCCTTTAACCACTGAAAACACTACATGCTTGGTCAATCAGAGCTTGGATTTTATAGGAAGGTTGAAAGGATTTTTTTCTTGTACAAGTGAATAGAGAGACAAGTGCTTGTGCAACCCCTCCATTCAGTTCTCGAGATGGACATAGGTCCCACAGGCGGGACCCACATCTAGTAGGTATTTATGGCATATCCTACTATAAAGAGATAAGACTCATAAAATGATTAATCCTTTAGAAAAAAAAAATTGGTTACGATTTGACATTAACACAAATCTAGGGGGTTCCAATATACCCAATGAATGTTGCTACAAAAACTTCAGATCAGGAGGATATAGGAGAACCTATCCTAGATGTTGTTGATGATTTTCCAGTAGAGATCACGGGCAATCCGCCAAGAGACACATGCTATTTCACATATAATATACATCCTATGAATTAAGGGAGTCTGTCAGCAGGACTATCAGTATCAAACTAAATATAGTACCCTGTAGAGCTGAAAAATGGCATTTTATTCTCTTGCAAATTGGCTGCAAAAGTGCATTAGGGGCATTTCTAACAAACAAAGTTAAATAGAGATGCAATGCAGGATTACAAAGACATCTTTGGAAAGTGTAGAAGTTGCTCTACAACGTACTGTCAATAATTTGATACTGATTTTCCTACTGACAGACTCCCTTTATCCTTTATCCAGTATTATGAAAGATGGCTGCTTTCTTACTCTTAGGAAGTGACATCACATCCATTGGTCACAAGGCCATCGGGCAGCTCAGACCCATTCATTCAAAAGGGGACTGTAGTATTAACTTGTGGCCAAAGGAAGTCACTTCTTGAGAAGAAGGAAACAGCCTTGTTTTATAATACTGGATAACCCCTTTAAGAAGGGGTTATGTGAGGGCAATTACACCAAGTGTTAATAGGTATTTTGAAGGAACACTTTAGGAAAACTCTGTCCCTAGAAGGTATGCTCTGGTACCACACCAGTGAGGTTTTCTTTTTGTGTGTTTGCACTGTCTTTTTTTTTTTTATTAATAGTAGTAGATATGGCCATGAGTGAGTGGCAAATATATGATTTGCAATGTGAACAAAATTGGGCAGCAGGACATCTACAGATGTATCCTTCCTTACCTACGTTCTTAACTTATTATAAGATGTATCATGCAATTACCATTTTTTACAATTAAAAACACCATTCTATGATATTCTGTCACAATATGTCTGTGCTCTATGTGTTTATGTGGCCACCCAGCTTGTCAAGGGTTCTCTGTTATGTCACAGTAAAATATTTATTGTGTGAGTCCAAAACCAAATTCAAGAAAACATAAGGGTGGACACATCTATATAAGGATCTGTGAGAGCTTCATGTTGTCTGGCATCAACTATTCAGATGTGCAAATGAATAATGTAGCTCTGTGGTTTGCCATAAACAATAAAAAAGCAGTATTTTCACTGCCTATACCATAGTGTCTGCTATTCTGAAATATAAGATATGTCTGAATAAGCGATTTGCAAATCTTGAAGAAAAACCTGCCCAAGGATCTCTGCGGGGATTGCTGTGTTCCTGAACTGTGACCTCTGTTAGCTATTGCTGAAAGTCAAAATCCATATTTTATATGACAAAAGCTGAATTGTTGGCTATTAGGTAACAGTAAATATATTTTTTTTTTTTTATTTATTCTTCTCAAGTAGATGTTCTCGGTGCAAAGTTCACACAAATGATGCCATTTGCAGAATTTTGTTTTCTTGTAAATTCACTTAGCATTTTAGTACCTGGGCAACAGGGTGGTGAACAATGTTCTTTGAAGACAAGCATGTAATTCAAGCATTAAACCTAATGATATCTATAATACATTAGTAGTATACAAGTTTGTATAGAGCAGAGGTCTCTAGACTGTATAAGATGTAAGAAACATTGCTGAATTCTTCCATAAACAGAGCTACACTTGTATATGGGCTGTGGGTTGGAATACAGATTAGACCAATTTAAAGGCACCAGCCATGTTTCCTTGCTTTTATACAATCGCTTGAGCCAAAAAAATTGCCAGTGCTATTCTTCCTGATTTGACTTCCTGATTTGTCAACCTCACTCCTTGGATACTTTGTCTGGTAGCTGTAATACTACTTCTGGCTCTGACCTGGGGTTACATTTCTGACAATGCTTTTTCATCTCATCCTTTGAGCTGTTGCATTTTGACCACTCTACTAATGACCTATCTTGGCCCCTTTCCCCTTTCACCTACGTTCCACAATCCTCTAACAGCCCGAGCACCATGGTAGCCTTACTCTTCCCCTGAATAGGACATTTAGCATATCACTTTGATCCATGTTGCTTTTAGAAAACCTGCTTAACGTGTGATATACAGACTTGGACAAAATTGTTGGTACCCCTCGTTTAATGAAAGAAAAACCCACAATGGTCACAGAAATAACTTGAATCTGACAAAACTGGAATTTGCCAAACTACATATTGACAAGCCACAAAGCTTCTGGGAGAATGTCCTATGGACAGATGAGACAAAAATTGAAATTTTTGGCAAGGCAAATCAGCTCTATGTTCACAGACGGAAAAATGAAGCATATCTTGAGAAGAACACTGTCCCTACTGTGAAACATGGAGGAGGCTCTGTTATGTTCTGGGGCTGCTTTGCTGCATCTGGCATAGGGTGCTTTGAATCTGTGCAGGGTACAATGAAATCTCAAGACTATCAAGGGATTCTAGAGAGAAATGTGCTGCCCAGTGTCAGAAAGCTTGGTCTCAGTCGCAGGTCATGGGTCTTGCAACAGGATAATGACCCAAAACACACAGCTAAAAACACCCAAGAATGGCTAAGAGGACAACATTGGACTATTCTGAAGTGGCCTTCTATGAGCACTGACCTAAATCCTATTGAGCATCTTTGGAAGGAGCTGAAACATGCCGTCTGGAAAAGGCACCCTTCAAACCCAAGACAACTGGAGCAGTTTACTCATGAGGAGTGGCCAAAATACCTGTTGAGAGGTGCAGAAGTCTCATTGACAGTTACAGGAATCGTTTGATTGCAGGGATTGCCTCAAAAGGTTGTGCAACAAAATATTAAGTTAAGGGAACCATCATTTCTGTCCAGGCCTGTTTCATGAGTTTTCTTTTTTTTTTTTAAATTCTGTATATTATTACTTTTGTCAGATTTAAGTTATTTCTGTGACCATTGTGGTTTTTTCTTTCATTAAATGAGGGGTACCAACAATTTTGTCCACGTGTGTACATATCTAGACATGTACTGCCAAGAAGGGAGGACATGTCTGTATTATCCAAACCCACCCAATATTTTCATAGTTTGACCTTATATAAACTGTATAAGGTTTCTGAACTTCTCATTAGAACTTTTAACTATAATGCAACTTTACTTACTGTAAACCTGATTTCTTAGTAACGCATATTAAAAAAATTGACCTTTGAGGTCTATTAAGTATAATCTGTAGGTTGAGCTTTACTCACAAAAGCTAACTATATTCTATGTTATTTCCATTATGGTGGTATTTTAGCCTTCGTCCCCACACACAGTTTTTAGTCATTTGCGAGCATTTTCTTTTATTCATATCCTAAACTGAAAAGTGAAGTTTTCTATTACAATTGTACACAATTTACCAGACACAAAGTGTTATTAATGGCTATACATTGGAAAGCCTGGGGCTATTTGTATAGTGGCATGTTTAATGAAACTGTGTAGGAGTATCAGCCTACATTATGCCACAGAAAATAAATTAAAGCCTTTGGGTTTCTATGGTTTTATAATATGTTCGGCTCACTAGGATAGAATATCATCATAATGTTCTGAAAATGTGCCTTATCCTAACGGAGGAGATAAACGGTAATTGTCAATGCTTCCAGCTCCTTTTTTTTTTTCTCTCGGTCAATTATTTCTAAAGGTCTAGAATGAAAAAGATTCCTTTTGTTCCAATTTGCTACACCAGTCTTCATCTGCCCTCATGCCATAAATAAGGCGCCCTGTCCACTGAGCCATGCCACTGCACATTGAAATCTACACCAGTTTGTAGCTAATGTAGACTTCAGGGATCATTGATGCCAGCAAACTGGCATAAATAACCATAAATGTGGCAGATCTGGTGACCCCATCCACGCCACATCCCTCTTCCAGGAAAATGGCGAGGGTAGGGCAAAACAGAATAAGTGCAAAAATAAAATTTACACAAAAATTTTCTAAATTTTTAATGCCTTGGCCACCAACTGGTGTACAAGGCAGAATAAATTTGCCCCAGTGTGTCGGAGGAAATATTAGGCAGACAAGTCAAAATTATTTTTTGTTTTACCATAGTCAGAGCTTCAGGGAACAATTTGTTTTTGCACAAAAACTGCCCCTAGTCACGGTGGCTAATAAATCCCTACACTGGCTGAAAAAACACTTACTGACCCTACTGATCGGCTGGAGGCTGCCTGAACACTCTTGAAATATCCCTCAATTACAGCTGCTACCCTCCCACCGTCTTTTCTTATGAGCACGAGGCTGGGCAACAAATATGAATAGCAAAAATATCAACCTAATCACTCCAAGGGTCATAAGGCTAGAGGTTCCCCTTTAACCTTATGGGGTCAAACTATTGAATCACAGTGGTTCAGCCTTATACATTCATAATGGAAACAAGGAAAAGCAAGGTATGAACAAAGCTCGCAGTCATCCCCAATAAAGCAAAATGTCTGCCAGAATAGATTTTGCAATACAAAGCTAATGCTGACTTGCTCGTTCCTGAGAGTCTTATAATTTACGAAGCCAAGCCGGTATAGATTATTTTACATCTTTGCAGCATGCTGAAATATAGATACATATATTTGGCCATCTGAATTTCATTAAAAGTTTCCAATATGTACATGTGTAATATTATCCATGAAGCAGAAGGTCAGGCTTTCCATTCCTTACACCAGTAGGAAAACGATGAATTATTCATTGTTAGAGATGTACCAATACTTTATGCTTAATTTATGTATTCTGGGTAGAACTCTCTATGTACTTGTCAGATTAGATTGTCTATAGTTCTGTATCAGTCTGTACACATGTACAACCCATATCAGCATCAAACCAATGGGGGATATATCCAAGCAATCACACCAATCTTCTTGTGTCTTATTCTTATGATTTTTTCTTAAACCATTCTCTTTTTATTAAAGGAGCTGCTTCATGATAGACATTAGTGGTATATCACTAGGGTATGCCAACAATATCTGAGGCAGGGATCAGGCTGCCATGGCTGCCTCCCATCACTGAAACAAACTGCCTTGTGACTTCCCCTCCTGTCATGTTCTGCTTTGCTTTCTTCTACAGTAAATCCACAATGTTGACCTATAATGATAAGCATCTAACCATCTGACAGCCCATAAAAAGCAGAGCAGAGTCAGTCTGAGACTGAATGGTACAGTATAACCCTTTGAGATGAGAGATGGTCCTAAGGGTGTGCAATGTTAGCGCCTTCCAATCTTTACATTGTTTAGATAGCAGTATTAGGGTATTGCCACATGCTCAGCTGAAAAACATCACAAAAAAAGGCTACACTTATGCAGAATCAAATAAAACATGGCTCTATGTAGGATGCAGACAGGCCTTTTGCAATATATGATAGAAACAGCTCAGGTGTACAATTCTGATATAGCGCCTACCCACACACCATGATGGGAGTGAATGCCAGCATTTCAAATGCACACACATAAAACTCATACAAGGTGCTGTCACATGATAATATGAGATGCCCAGTGCCAAAGAACAGCCTATTGGTCACATCCACACCATGAGATCAGGCGGGCTGCCCAGGACCAACCATAAGTGCACTACAACAGTAACAGCACCCTACAAACATAACAGGGCCGACCACATCATGTATAAAAAGGATAGATAACTATGTGACATAAGTCAATATTTTGGCCAAAATACGCAAGCTCAGAAAGCAACGTCAAGGTTCCCCATGCATTAAGAGTCCCGAACCGAAAAAATCTAAAAACATATTACTAAAAAAGGACATAATACCCAAAAAAATTACAAAAAAAGGCCACACTTACCTAATACCAAATAAAACATGTCTCTCTGTAGGATGCAGCCAGGCCCGTGCAATATATGATAGAAACCGCTCAGGTGCACAATGCTGATATAGCACCCACCCACAAACACTAAGGTAATACCTTCAAACTGTTATTGGTCACTGTGGGCACCTAGGGATTCCACTATGCATAAATCCCTTTATTTAAACATTGTATAGCAATGTTGTACATATCGGAAAAATAAATTAAAAATGATACGGATCTCAGTCAGTGCATACTGGAAGTGAAATGAGGAGGAACTTGATAGCAAAGAGCACAAATAACAAACGAGTTAAGGCTTTTCTCAATCCAAAAAAAAAAAATCACAATTTTTATTACCAATAAAAAAGTGAAACATTTGTACACAAGCTGTTATTTCGGGGATGCCCGACTTGAAGGATATGTAGACATTTGCAACTTATTATAAATAAGTTGTCTTGTCTATAGCCTCTATGTCTTTCCTATGTGTTACCTTATATGTAGCCTGACCCTGCAGCCAGCCTCTACCTGCTAACCTACAGACAGTAGAAGGGGAGACATATGGAGCGGAGCAACAAATGACTTATGTTACCATTGAGGATTTTGTGCAACATATAAATAAAAAAAGAGCAAGGGATTGGGGTCAAATGGCACAACAGGAAACTTACAAGTGTAAGTGAACTTTTACTTATTTTTTCAGAAACCAATATGCAGATGAAGGAAATAAACTTTTCAATATACATTGCTAAATAAAGGTGCCTATATCTATAAATATTACTCATTTCTTTACATCTTATCTGAGTGAATTCAGTCCATACTCAATTAAAATCAGTTCTATGGGGCTCTATGGAGAAGGTAGGGGGAGGATGAAAGGAAATAGATACAGAGACATGAGGCTGTCTACAGCGGTATTAGTACGGAATAGAGACATAAAAGATGACATTAGTATTATAATATATACAGTGTCCTGGTTATTATATACAGTGTCCTGATTATTATATATACTGTCCTAACAGTGTCCTGATTATTATATATACTGTTCTATTTATTATATGCAGTGTTCTGATTACTATATACACTGTCCTGATTATTATATACTGTCCTAATTATTATATACACTGTCCTGATTGTTATATATACTTTCCTAATTATTATATACAGTGTTCTGATTATATAGACCTTTCCTGATTATTATATTCTGTCCTGATTATTATATACAGTGTCCTGATTATTATATATATACTGTCTGTTTATTATATACAGTGTCCTGACTATTATACTGTATATAGTGTTCTGATTATTATATATACTGTCCTGATTATTATATATATAATGTCCTCATTATTATATTCTATGTCCTGATTCTTATATACACTGTCCTGAGTATTATATATACCAGTAGCGGGCCGTGGATCACTTGGTACCACCCGGCCATTGTGGACCTCTATATGCTAAAAGGTGTCGGCTGATTCTTCTATGGAGCATCGGCCGACAACTAGTAAGTGTCCACAGGAGCCATTTTTGAGAGTGATCTGCTGGTGTAGGCTACACCTGATCACTTTCCACTTGCCTGATTACTGATGCAGCTCCTGAGATCTCTTCTGACAACAGGATGTGTGTAACTTCTATTCTGCTCCCGAAACCTTCGCTATGGCGCCGCTGGGAACAGGGAGCAACATAGAAGATGCACACATCCTGTGTACAAGAACAGGTCCTGGGAGTAAGCAGGTAAGTATAATGTAATTGTAACTATAGAAACAGTATGGGGGGAGGGGGACTATTACCTTTGGGGGGACACTTTACAGTGCCCCCCCTACAGTTCATAACAGTCCGCCACACAGGTAATGTTATTAACTGGGGGGCACTATTGCTGTAATAGTGCCCTAGTAGTGCCCCCCACAGGTAATAGTCACCCCCAAACATAAGGTAATATTACCCGTGGGGGGCACCTTTACACTAATAGTGCCCCTAGAGTGATGGTCCCCTCTGCCTTACCCATACTTTTATTACAGGAACTGTCCATACCACCAATAAGTTATGCATAATATGGAGAGATCTCCCTTAATAAAGTATAGGGAAATGTATAAATATAATCATTAACCCCTTAGCAACATGTGACGTACTATTACATTCTGGACGCCTGCTACTTGGCACAAATGGACGCAATAATCACTATCTGAGCGGACGGCATCGGGAGCAGGTGTTAGGTGTAACTGACAGCTAACACTGCTCAGTTAACCCCCGGTCAGAGCACAGCTCCAATCAGGGGTTTTAACCCCTTGGATGCCGCAGTCAAACATGACCGCAGCATCTAAGGGGTTCCACCATGTAAATGACCCCATACACATGTATTGCAGTCTATAGTACTTAACCAGCAATCAGAGCATCGCTGGTTCAGGTGTTCTAGTGAGAAATGTAGAAAATGTTAAAAAAAAGTAGTGAAAAAAATAAAAATAAAGTGTATTAAAAAAGTAATAAATGAATAAAGCCCCAAAATGTTCATTTTCCATATTAAATGAATTATATAAAAGAAAACCCTAAAAATAAATAAAAACAATACATATTTGGTATCGCCACATCCATAACAATCCAAACAGTAAAATTGAAACATTATTTAACCTACATGGTGAACGTTGGGGAAAAAAAATGGAAAAAAAACCACCGGAAATAATGATTTTGGCCATCTCACCTTATAAAAATGCTATAAAAAGTGATCAAAAAGTCATATGTACCCCGAAACCATACTAATAAAAAGCACAGGTCGTCCTGCAAAAAATAAGCCCTCAACCAACTCTGTCAACCTAAAAGATGTTACGTATTTCAGAATATAGTGATGCAAAAATAATTGATGTCCCCAAATGGGTTTTTGTTCTGCAAAATTAGTAACACATAAAATAACAATATAAATGAGGTATCGCCGTAATTGTACCGACCCGCAGAATAAAGGTAGCATGTTACTTATGCTTTATGTTGCACAGCAAAAAATGAAAAGGTAAAAAGCTATGCCAGAATTTATGGGTTTTTTTTTAATTCACCAAGAAAGAGTTAATAAAATTTAGTCAATAAGTTATAGGCACCCAAAAATGGTGTCTTTACAAAATGCATCTCATACTGGAAAACACAAGCCCTCATGTGGCTTCATCACCAGACAAATAAAAAAATATAGCTTGTACAATGTGAAGACAAAAACCCCAAAAATCGGCAAATCAATAGAAGACAACTGGCAGGAAGGGAATGTATAAACTGTGCGAGTGTATATTAGGGTGCTCTCCAAATTTAGAGCTTACAAGGGAAAAGACACCAGAAGTGACGCCCAGAGTGACCTCCCCCAATTATAGGAGCTATTGGGGAAATTGTAGGTAATTTGGTGTTCCCAATATAACTCGCACGGTTTACATATATGCTTTTCACCATCCGCTGTGCATTCACGTCTGGGATACTAATGCTCACTATACCCCTTGATAAATTCTTTGAGGGGATTCCACTTTTCTGGCACCTTAGAGGCTCGCAAACATGACATGGCATCCAGATACTAAACATCTAAATCTACGCTCCAAAAGCCACATAGCGCTGCTTTCCTTCTGTGCCTCGCTGTGTACCCAAACTGCAGTTTATGCCCACATATATGACACTGGTGTACCCAGGGTAATGTACTTAAAGTCATATGTGGATATAAACTGCTGTTTGGGCACAGCCGGGCACAGAAAGGAAGGAGCGCTATTTTGGTTTTTGGAGCACAGACTTGAACGGTTTGGTTTTTGGACGTCATGTCACTTTTACAGAGCCCTGAAATGCCAATAAAGTGGAATCCCCTGACATGTGACCCCATTTTGAAAACTCCACCCCTGAAGGAATTTATCAAGGGGTACAATGAGCTTTTTTAACCCTCAAGTGTTGCATTATTTTTTCAGAAATGAATACGCACCTGATGGTGAAAGGTGAAAATGACAATTTGGCCAGGAATACGTCATTTCCAGGGGTCTTTTGAGACCCCGGAGTATAACGATCGGGGGCCCAGGGGAGGTGAGCGAACATAAAAAACACTGTAACTCACCTATCCGCCGCTCCGCAGGCTTCGGGCCTGTTTGGTGACGTCCCAGACATCAGCCGACGTCATTATGCGTTGCGACGCCCGGCCTAGATCGCGCGAGATCCGGTCCGACATTGAAGATGGCCAAAGTAGCGCACGGGAGTGCACCGGAGCGAGGAAGAGGTAAGTTGCAGTGTTTTCTATGTTTCTATCCTCCCCTGGGTCTCAGATCATTATACTCTGGGGTCTAAAAAGACCCCAGAGTATAATAATCGTTCATGGGTGGTCCACTATGGGGCATAATACTGTGTGCAGGAGCCACTATGGGGCAAACTACTGTGTGCAGGGGCTACTATGGGGCAAACTACTGTGTGCAGGGGCCACTATGGGGCAAACTACTGTGTGCAGGGGCCACTATGGGGCAAACTACTGTGTAAAGGGGCCACTATGGGGCAAACTACTGTGTGCAGGGGCTACTATGGGGCAAACTACTGTGTGCAGGGGCTACTATGGGGCAAACTACTGCGTGCAGGTGCCACTATGGGGCAAACTACTGTGTGCAGGGGCCACTATGGGGCATAATATTGTGTGCAGGGGCCACTATGCTGCATAATACCGTGTGCAGGGGCCACTATGGGGCATAATACCATGTGCAGGGGCCACTATGGGGCATAATACCATGTGCAGGGGCCACTATGGGGCATAATACCGTGTGCAGGGGCCACTATGGGGCATAATACCGTGTGCAGGGGCCACTATGGGGCATAATACCGTGTGCAGGGGCCACTATGGGACATAATACCGTGTGCAGGGGCCACTATGGGGCATAATAGTGTGCGCAGGAATGTGGTTTGTGTGTGGGGGGGGTTGGGGGCGGCAGTTTGGGGGGGGTTGGGGGCGGCGGCTTGGGGGGGTTGGGGGCAGCGGCTTGGTGGGGCCCCATGTCAAATGTTCGCCTTGGGGCCCAGCTATTCCTAGTTACACCACTGGTCATTTCAATGCATAATATGTTGTCCCGGCTTGTATCAGAGACAAATGCTTCAACAGCTGTTGTGCCCGGGATACCCGCTTAACAGTTTTTGGAGTGTGTGTCTCTGCTGACACAAGTTGGGTACAACATATCGCACACTGAAATGGCGTATCTCTGAGAAAATTGAAATTTTCACTTTTCATTATCAGCTGTGTATTCTTTTCTGGAAATTAAATTAATGCAACACTCAAGGGTTAAAATGCTCACTACACCACTTGATAAATCCCTTCAGTAGTGTAGTTTCCAAAATGGGGTCACATGTCTGCAGATTTCACTTTACTGGCAATTCAGGGGCTCTGCAAAAGTGGAATGGTGTCCAAAAACCAAAATAGCTCTCCTTCCCTTTTGTGCCCAGCTATGCACAAACAGCAGTTTATACCCACATATGGCATTAAGTACGTTATCCTGGGTACACCAGTGTCATACATGTGGGCATAAACTGTCATTTCAGCACACAGCAGGGCGCAGATGTGAAGGAGCGCTATGTGGCTTTTGGAGCGCAGATTTTAAAATGTTGTTTTTTGGACACCATGTCACGTTTGCAGAGATCCTAAAATTGCTCCTACAAAATGGGGGTCACTTCTTGGGGAATTCCAGTTTACTGGCACCTCCAGGTCTCTGCAAAAACAACATGGCATCCAGAAAGTCCCTCTAAATCTATACTCCAAAAGCTAAGAAGCACACTGCTCCTTCCCTTCTGAGCCCTGCTGTGTGCCCAAGCAACAGTTTACACCCACATACTGTATATAACTTTTTGGTCCCCGAGATAACCCACTTAATAGTTTTAGGAGTGCAAGTCTCTGATTACACAAAGTGGGCACAACATATTGGGCACTGAAATGGCAATTTTCAATATGTATATTAATTTTTGGGACGTACCCTTCGGCTCAAAATGATAATACCATTTGAGAAATTCCTTGAGGGGTGTAGTTTTTAAAATGGAGTCATCTTGGGGCGTTTCCATTATACTGGTACTTTAGGTGCTCTGCAAAATGCGACATGGCACCTGTAAACTATTCCAGCAAAATCTGTCCTCCGAAAGCCAAATAGCGCTCTTTCCATTCTGAGCCCCACCATGTACCCTTACAGCAGTTTTTGACCACATATGGGGTATTGTCCTGTTCAGGAGCAATTGTTTAACAACCTGTGGGTGGCTTTTTCTCCTTTAACCCCTTGTGAAAATGAAAACTTTGGGGATAAATTGACGTTTTAGTAATTTTTCATTTACACCTTCCAATGCTAATAAAATCTGTGAAACAGCTATGGGGTCAAAATGCTCAGTATACCCCTTGATAAATTCTATGAGGGGTGTAGTTTCCAAAATGGGGTGGGGACATGGCACCTGAAAACTATTCCAGCAAAATATTCTTTACAAATGCCAAGTGTCGCTTCTTGCCTTCCATGCGCTGCCGTTCGCCCAAACATCAGTTTACACCCACATGTGGGGTATTTCTGTGCTCGTGAGAAATTGCATAACAAACTCTGAGATGCATTTTCTCCTTTAACGCTTTGTGAATTTGTTCATTTTAGGGCTAAATTTATGTATTATTGAAAAGAAATGAAATGTCTAAATTTTACATCCATATTGTTTTAATTACCATGAAATGCTTAAAGGGTTAACAAACTTCCCAAATGCTGTTTTGAATTATTTGAGTGGTGCAGTTTTGAAAATGGGGTGATTTATGGGGTTTTGTAATATATAGGCCTTTATAACTAACTTCAGAACTGAAGTGGTCCCTAAAAAATTAGTTTGGGAAATTTTCTTGTAAATCTGGAAAATTGCTGTTACACTTGTAAGCCTTCGAACATCCAAAATAAAGGATGATTAAAAGATGATGCTGCTATAAAGCAGAGATATGGTAGATAATTATTTATGTATTTGGGCGGTATGACTGTCTGAAAAGCAGGGCATTTCACATTTTGAAAATTCCGAATTTTTTTCCAAATTTCCTATTTTTTTATAAATAAATACAAAATTATTGATCAGTGTTTACCACTAACATGAAGTATAATGTGTCACCAAAAAAACGATCTCTAAATCACTTGTGTACGTTAAAGCGTCACAAAGTTATTGCCATATAAAGTGACACATGTCAGTTTTGAAAAATAAGGCCATGTCCATAAGGCACTTTGAGGCTGTGTCCTTAAGGGGTTAAATATACACTTTATCGAGTTTTCTTATGAGTCGCCCAATTGCCCCAACCCTTCCCTGCCACATGAAACCCTGCCCCTCTGCAGGGCCACAGGAAAATTAGCCTACATTAAAGTGGTCCCATAAAATAAAGAATCTCTACATATTTCATGGGGGAGGGGTGCAGATAGAAGGTATGACATATGGCATCACATGGTAAAAAGTTAATGGTCCTCTGTCTACAGGAATACTGTGCAGTGTATAGAAAATAATAACCTAGGAACTTAATTTTTTAAACAATTATAGACATTGAGAAATTAGAGTTTTAGAATATTATGCAATAAAATGATCTTGTTTTGAAAAGTTTTTGAAATTGAAATTATTAAAAAAAAAAAACTTTTACATCTCCATTGTAATAGGGAATTCATTCTTACTATTGTCTTGCTCCTCTCTTCCTCTCCTCTAGGTATTTCAATGCCAATTCCAGTCATTGGCCTTCAGGATGACTCCAGAGTTTTTGTGAATGGGAGTTGTGTGTTGAATGATGAAAATTTTGTACTCTTGGGATCTTTTGTGGCATTTTTTATTCCACTTATCATAATGGTATTTACTTACTGCTTGACCATTCAGGTTCTTCAAAAGCAGGCTACTGTTTTTATGTATGAAGAAGTGCCAAAGCAGCGAAAGAACAGCAATAGTGGTATAAAAAAAGACAACAACACTGAAAATATCTCAATGATCCAAAATCACGAGGCGGCATCTCACTTAAACTCTCCCGTCAACAAAGAAGCGGCATTGTTCCGAAAGGGAACGATGCAATCAATAAACAATGAACGTAGGGCTTCGAAAGTCCTTGGCATAGTCTTCTTCTTATTTCTCATCATGTGGTGCCCATTTTTCATCACAAACATCATGTCTGTACTTTGTAAAGAGGCATGTGATAAAGACCTCATGGTAGAACTATTGAATGTATTTGTTTGGGTTGGCTATGTTTCTTCGGGAATCAACCCACTAGTCTACACACTTTTTAATAGAACATACCGAAGAGCTTTTGCCAACTACATTCGCTGCCGGTATTACAAAAGCAAAAAGACTGTGATTCAGCAAAACCAATGCCATCATAACCCAGCATCGACTGCCATGTATAGCAAGGACCTTAATTTAAACCATTACAGGAATGGTAATGAACTTACCAGCATGGAAATGGATGAGACGGAGGAGGCCATAGAAATGCAACCTGGGACTTCAGAATTATCATTAAACAGTTCCAATATCGTAAGTGAACGAGTTAGCTGTGTTTGAAGGAAGGTCCAATGAACCTTCAATCTTAGGTCAGTTTCAAATGTTTGTGTAAAATAAAAATATATATTATATGTTATGTCGAAATCAGAATAATGATAATAATGTAAATATTTGTTCATAAAAAAAAAAAGAAAAAACATTTTTTAAGACGTTTCTGCAGTCCAGTGCTTCAGTCCAATGATCCATGTAATGGTTCATTTTCGGATAGAACAGATAAAATAGTGATTATTTTGGTTTTATGATTGGCAGAATGTGACGGCCATCTCTTTAACTGCATGATAAATCTGCTTCGAATAAATCATAGGTTGATATGCAAAAGATAATAAACATCTGCATAAACAAAGTGATTCATTAAAAAGGCGAATCATTCCAAGTACTAGTTGTTGCTAAGGCTATGTCTGTTTTCCTTTACTTTTTTAGGCTGATACCCTTTTTGGTTTTTAATATTCATTAAACAATATATAGTGTAGTATGTATTTTAACAACAGAGGAAAGCCTGTTCACATATATTATGGATTGCACAAAGATTTAGCAAATCTGTATCGCATCCATGGCTAATGCAAGTGAATGGGGTTTCGAAACCCCATTCATTGGCATGGAGAAAAATCTGCTCAAGTAACTTAGGAGGATTCTTAAAAGAGGATCTGTCACCAGGTCTGAAAACTGGTTACCAACACAATCCGAATGCCATGTGTGTAAAGCTATACCATCGACAATTTTAAGACAGCACAACCCCAAATAAAACCACATATATGTATAAGTCACAATATAAGGCTAGGTTCACACCAGCGCTCGCTTTCCGTTTGGGGATTCCATCCCCTATTCCACTTGAAAAATGCGGAGAAAAAAGTCCTGCAAGCAGTCCTTTTCTCTCTGCTTTTTTGAGAGGAAACCCGGCAGACCCCATAATGTGGGTAACCGCTTTTTAGGCGGATTGGGTTTCTGTTTCTCAGATTCCCAAGTGAACCCGAAGAGCAGAAACCTGAGTGCAGGTGTGAACTTAGCATAACCCGAAAAAAAGGAAGATCCTCGTGGTTAGTGGCCCATATTCATCAAATAAATAAAGACACATCCAAAGTTACACATAGGCTATAAATCAATATATATCCAAGTTAAATAAATAGATAAACAATAAGCAAAGTAGATCATATGTATATACAAAGGGATACAAACCACAGAGTATCCCTTTCAAAAGAGATCCATTTGGCCATTCCAAAGATATAATCGCTTTAAATGTTGACGTAAATCAGGGTACACTAGTCATGTGGGAGGTAACACTCTGGTTACTCTGGGGCGGGGTCTCCTTGTGCTGCATGTCATGCAGTGCTAATTTGCCTTAACACTAAAAGGGCTCATATATTTGGAATGGCTGAATGGATTTGGACAAACAAAACGCCAAAATGCTCAGGGTAACATCACCTATCAGATGATGGGCTTTTCAGACCTGGTGACAGGTCCTCTTTAAGGAAAAGTCAGTAGATTAACCCTGCATGGATTGAGGCTAATCCTTGTGCAGATCCTCGGCACATCCAAAGAATACACTAAATTGCTTCGACAAGCATTTGTCTATCAGCTGATCAGTGTTGGACCCCCACTGATTTGATTTTGATGACCTATTCTAATGATGGGTCATCGATACTGAATTCCTGTAAACCCCCTTTAAATACAGCATTAAATTGTAGAGTAGTATCATCCTGCATACAATTTATGACCATATTTTCTAGATTAAAAAAAAGAGCGCTGCATGTACAAGGCAATCTGCACATCCAAGTGACTCTACTGATTAGTATTAGTGTTCCAACTATGGAAGTGACTTTAGTGATGAGTATTAGTGTTCCAACTATGAAACAGTTTCAAGTTGAGTCATATGAAGTAATACAGTGACTCTTCAGATTATATGTTATGAAACATGAATTGTATCTGGCATTTGGCAACATGTGGAAATAGCTATTCTAGAAATGTCACTTAAGGAAAAGAATAAAGGTTTAGTTCCAATCCTTCCTTCATACTCCGTGCCAGGATCTGCAGACCATTCTACCCCAAATTACAACTGAAACAAATAAGGATGGTGAATTTGCAAAGTGCTAGAGGTGTAACATCTTCTTATATATTGCAGTGGGTTGACAATTCTAAGTGTTCCTAATAAATGGTAATGTAATGGCAACTGTACAGTGATATTTACAGAATATCGACATTGCATATGTGTTGAGTTGGGAATGTGCACGATCAAGCTATGTTGATAGTCATGTCCATTGACTTAAAGGAACACTCCAGGCAAAGCTGATTTATTGTGCTATACGTGGTGCCTGAGAGGGTGGAACATGGCATAAGGATTGTTTCTTTGAATCCCTGTGTCATGCTACCTGGAGTGTTCCTTTAAATGTGTTAGCCCACGAACAACATTTATCGGGATAGGTGATGTATGATATCTAGGGGACCAACCACTGTAAACCACATTAAGGAGCCCCTGAGTCCACTGTGTAAACAGAGCAGTAGTGCACATGCGTGACCCCCTCTACATTCACTTCCATGGGACTGATGAGCGATGAACTTGCCTATGTCATTCCCATAGATGATCACAGATGCGATGATCACACATACAAACTACTACTCCATTATTACAGTGAACCTGTTCTCAGCTTATTGGTCAGATATTCAGCAATCTATCATTTTTCAGCCATTCGGTGAATAGGTAGAAAATTTTGTTTGCGGGCCTCTTTAATGACACCATAGATATTTCACTTATTGGCAACTTCACATAACTGTATAGGCTTCTGTGCAAATTAGTAACTATGTCATTCTTAATAGAGCCAGAAATTCAGATATTCGGATATGTTGTAATAAATTTTAAGGCATTCCATTAACATATAATGGGGTCTATTAGGTTGTTGTTATGTGGACTATTATGTTTTTGCATGAAAAAATGAAAACCTGATAGAACTAGTTATAAAGCTGGTGTGAACAGAGCCTAATATGCAAGGCCTAGATTCTATGGTTAGGTTACTTATTTCTACTACTTTGTATCCAATATGACTCAAATTAAATTTGCTGATTTTGTTTTACAAAAATTATTTTTTAACTAAATCTGAGTCCTTAGCGGCTTAATGTCATACTGCCTCATATGCCAAAGTACAGTAAAATATCCATTACAAATAAACCAAGTTCATTGCACTGCTACAATCTCTACTTTTGTTCTTTGACCATATATACATTTGCATATATTATACAATATAAATATATACAGTACTACCGTGGGTAAAAATCTCATTGGGAATTCCACTGGTGAAAAAGAAAATACAGGTAAGGTTGGATTCATTTATTCATCATTCTAAAAAAATTGATATATATCCCAAATTTCCAGAAAAAGAAACAAGATCGTGATCTACCACGAGGTAAGTGTTCAGATCTTTAATGTTTCAATTCCTAGTAAATTTCAATATCTCCCAGGAAACAGTTCAATAACTATCCAGTAAATCTGTAAATATCCAGATGAAGGGAAGATATGAGGGGGTGGTATGTAGTATTTTTGGGACAATTCCAGTTTTTTTGTTTTATAGTTTACACATTTATGGCTTAATATTTTACATTATTTTAATAAATGTATGAAGAATGGGTAGACCTACACCACATCTTTATTCGCTCAATATTTTATAACTATTGTTATTGTCGTAAGGCTAAAATATCTTTTCCAGGGCTCATGTAATCATTCTTACCATATAGTAGTACATATCAAGATTACTTAGCTATGCCATGCTCCGCATCTCAAATTTCTCTCAAGATCTCTAGTGTGCCAGGATACTGCTTCGAAGCAATCTTATGCTACTGACTATTCATTCTTGATTTATCGTATGTGTCAGATCACACCACCCTACTTTCCTTGTTGTTCTTCTCAGCCTTCCTACGTGCTAGACCATACCATCTTAACCTATAGTTTCTATGTGCTATACTATACCTTCCTGTCAATCAAACCAGCTGCAATGGAGAGAAGATGTAAAGATTCTTCCTAAAAGTCTTTTCTATATTGCTGTCCTATGTGTAATAATGACTGTGGTGAAATAAAGTAATTGAAAAGGTTGTCAAGAATTACAAAAACATGGATAATTTTTTTCAAAAACAGCTCCAAACCTGTCCACCTGTGTATGATGCCACACATCAGTCCAATTCGCTGTATCAAACCTGTGCTGCGGCATCAGAAACAACTAGAGATGAGCAAACCAATTTCTTACGAGCTGGGTTCATTATAAATTTTCCAAAAATTCACATATTTTGAGAGTTCACATCCACAAATCATTATTAGACTCTGGAGTCTCTTTAGACGCCAGGGTACAATAAGCGGAGGCCTTGGAGAGGTGCAGAAAACTAATAAACAGTGATGCTGACACTCATTTTCCCTCACTTCTACTGGGCTCCCTCAAGGTGTCCATTGTCCTTTCCCCCTTGTCTTCTGACCTCCTAGGTGGCTACAACAGATCATTGAGGCCTGTGATTAGGCCTCAGCAGTCACTTGAGTCACAACATGAATCTTGCAAGGTTAGTCCATCTCTACAAACAACCTATGGACTATTGTGGCACTGTTTCTGGAACCGAACAGCCATTATTTCTATTTTTTTATTCTATTGTCTAAAGTTTGATTGGATGGTTCCAAACTTCTTCATCCCCATCATGTATAGTGATGGGAATTATAACACAATTTCATGAAGTCACTGATTTATAATCTAGAGGCAATAGCATTCCAGACAAAAGAAGGTCAAGATCAATCATATCGAAGTCAAATATTGGGCATTGTAGGGTTTAGGGACCCTACTGCACTTGTATAGGCTTCCAAATTTCTCATAACACATTCTAAGACTAGGTTCACATCTACGTCAGAGTCTCCGCATGATTTATACTGAAACTGGTAAAGAGAAAAGTCCTCCGTAGGAGATTCCACCACAGAGTCTTCCGAAAATTGGCAGAGAGAAAAGACCTGCATGGAGAATTTTTCTCTCCACTGGATTCCGTATAAATCCAGCAGAAACCCGATGGACATCCATCATAACCACTGCTTTAGCAGATGGGCTCTCTGTCGTTCGGGTCCCCTGGAGGATGGAGAGCCAAGCGCTAGTGTGAACCTAGCTAGTTCTTTGCAATGAAATGGAATCTGACAGAAAAGAGATGTTGTCATGTACCATTGGATACTATATTAGAGTATATTTCCCATACAATCGTTACTTATTTGCTTGGTTGTGCCAAGAAACAGAAATACTTGAGTCAATGTTAATAAACCTGTCCAATGTCATTTTATAAGATGTATGACTGACATGTCAGAAAATAACAATGTTGTACAGCACTTGTGGTCATTATTTTTAGAAGTGAAAAATGAAAAATAAATGTGTCTATGGTTATTAAATTGAGCTATATAATGATAGAAATTTAGACTGCCCTGTCAAGGAAAATTACCATCTCTTGACCCCTGGATCGCTAATCTCCTGTCAAGCATTTGTGTGATGTAAGTGTCAGATCTACTGTATATAAACAATGTGCAATCGTGACCCAAACTGGTAATTTAGCTTTATAGCTTGTTAGTGACTCATGATTTAAGAAAACATTTTACATGACAATATGTGAATTACAGTATTTTTACGTTATATTTTTATAGACAAAATTGACCTAATTCATCTATAATTTGATTCAGAATTTATTTTTCTTTATTTTTATTTAGCTTATTCTTTAGTAACAACTTGAAATATATTGATGAAATCGACTGTAAGATACCAGCATCGGTGTATTGTGAATAGTTTACATTGGTGTAGACAGACATGCCATAGTCTAATAAAACGGACTGGCTTCACCTTGAAAATAGGAATACCAACACCTGATAATCTCTATGAAATTCTCCAGTGATGCCTGGCAATGCCATGACATCATTATTCCTATTAAACGTGAGAAAAAAATTGTGGAATGTTCCATCTCATTCCATATTACAGAGCTGGTCTTCCCAAGAAGTATTGCTTCCACAAGAGAATAGCATCATACCATGGCCAGTATTTGCAACTGACAGACCGATTATTTTCTCAAAGTTGCCATACGACATCATCACATGGCGTGCCTAAGGATCCTTAACACAAAACCAGATGACTTTTCATGGCAATTTTTGGTACATTCACACATTGGAAATGGAAGAGTAAATTGAGGCAGATTTAAAATTCCTCTTCCATTTCCAGCCCTCAAGGTGAATGGGGTTAATCAATGGAGTGGCTTGCACCAAGGACTCTGTCTGGATCAGCTGCAGAATACATTTTTTTCAGTATCCTGCTTCCATCTCTTCCTCCCATAGAAAACAATGGGAGGCAGATTGAGTGCAAAATTGGCGCTAGTTTTCAGGCAAAATCAGTGCAAAATTCTGACATTTAACACGTGCTTTGGTCACAACACATTAAGTTCAATGTGCTGCTATTTCACTAACTAATAATGGTGGATGTGATTGTGTTAAAGTCCAGTACGTTGGAATTTTGGGCTTTTCTAACTTGTCGGACACAATGTGAATAAATTCACTAGTACTAGTTATGATTTGGTCACACAACATCGCAATCTTAAAGCTTCTTGACCAAAGTCGCCCTGTAGTTCTAGCCTAACACCAGTTAATGATGATGGTCATCTACAATACATTTTATTACAGGCCTTCAACATAGCAGCTAACTAAGCTAAACTATTAATAATCTTTACTTCCTACATATTTGGTATTGCTTTTATGGTAATTCCCTAATATACTGTAGATCTATTACCTAATGCTCTTTACCTGCAAGAAGTGATAAACTAGTAGGCAATATAGTCATAGGGAAATTAAATACATTGTAGCTGCTCCTTCTGTCAATGGAGAGAGGCTGTTGTAATAAAATATAGTTTACTTGTTACTGATATTTCCGATTAGTAAAATTTCTTCAACCATTAGGAATGTCAGAGGTGATAACACTGAGCTGTGAGGAACGCCCACTCTGACAGTACAAGGCTATGTTAGAGTACAGTTGGGGGGGACATTCCTCACAGCTCAGTGATATAAGAGCTGTAAGGCCCACCCTCCTGACAGTGGGGAGATATCGCATTGATGAAATTAATGGCCACAATATCTCCAGCTGTATATATACCACACAGGGCATGTGATTCCAGAATAAAATGTAATACACATCAATTAAAAATGTTGCTGTTATGTGCCTGAATAACCTCTCTTAAGTTCCTTCCACTAGGTGTCTCATTTCTAGATAATTTGCAGTTCACACCCTGTTACTAGGGAAATCCCTTCCATAGATGCTAGAGGCTTCACAGTGAATGGAAGAGATAATCTGTTCTCCCTTCACACAATGGTGAATGAGTGGAGAGAGGGTGGGGTTGTTTCACCTTACAGCCACCAAACATGTCTGCAAACTGCTTTCTCTGTGCATTGCATTGAATATCTTACATCTTACAACATAAGAAAAGTCTTCTATGTACTTGTATTTACTTTTGTCTACTTGTGTGATTATAGATGGGATATTAGTCACAGACAATAGGCAGGTTTCCTGACTGTGCTCATATATTGCTCATTTCCTGTGTCTGAGATATTTTTTATCTGCATCATACCTGCATGCATTTGCCCTATATTTGCAGTTCATTGTTCCTGGATCTCCTATAATATGTTTACTTGGGCTTTTCTCATCTATTTGTTTTCTATTGTACAGCATTACATGTAAACAAATCAGTAGTAGTAATAATGGATAGGGGAGGGGGCAGACAGCTTCTCTACCTCAGAGACAAATGTAAAATGTGCTGCAGCCATAATGGGGATATTAGCAGCAGAAAAACTGCTAGAACACCATCTAAGAATGCTTATACAGTCATAGAACAGACTGACTATCAACTGTGCACATATATCAACTTTTCATGAAAAATTAGGTACCCTTTTACAGTATTTAGTGATATGCTTTGTGCATAGTCATGTGTT
Source organism: Leptodactylus fallax (assembly GCA_947044405.1). NCBI lineage: Eukaryota > Metazoa > Chordata > Amphibia > Anura > Leptodactylidae > Leptodactylus > Leptodactylus fallax. The sequence continues at coordinate 911,455 of CAMRHE010000151.1, forward strand.
GTCAGTAGTGTATGCAATGATACGTCACTGGTGTTATCTATAAAAGTGTTATCTATGTCCTATTGTAATCCTGTCTGCCTTGTCTTTGATGTATATGAGGTAACTGCTGCAAAGGAAACCCCCACAGAATTGGTAGATTTTAGTCTCTTACTAGGCTTAGTGGCCAGAGCGAAAATTGCAGGATTTAATAGTTTAAAAAGAAAAAAAAAAATCTTAAAAATATGTTTAAAATAACATTAATCTTCGATTAAAAATAGGTTATTTGGTGACACCTTCCCTTTAAAGCTATTTAAATAATAGGACAGCAATCTATGCCACTTTTATAAGCATTAAGATTGCGTGCTCCTTGTGGTAGCTGTCGGCTATTGCAGGTTGTATATTCTGTTATATTAAATACACTAGTTAATAAATATAATTCCATAGGTAATAGCTGATTAGTGTTTGTCATATAACGGTACGATAAATCACCCCTAACTGTAACCCAGCCAGTCTGTATGACGTTACAATGATAATTAACAACACAACATTTATTTAGCTGGAGGATTCTAGCGACGCAGTGCTTTCACTTAATCCAAAATGATGATAATTTAATTAAGTTCTCTCTACCATTTATTTCCCATATATCATTCTCCTCCTGCAGATGCTCAACTGCGCAAATTCCAGAGCATCACACAAATAAGGCTTTTAGCTGCCGACATTGCTGTAATTTATTAAAGAGACTTAATTGAAGTAATTCTTCTTCATCCTTTCTCTCCTGTCAAAATCAAAGATACAGATTTTGCAGCTCTGCAAATATTTATGAGAATGAAATTATTTCGCCTGAGGAAAGTGCCGTTTATGGGCAAGTCTGAAATAAATATCGGTCATTAAAGATGTGAACTATGTAGCAAAGCTTCCTGTTTCAATCTAAACAACATGGCATCCTATAACCAGCAGTATGCGTCTTCATGAGGTTCTAAACAATAGAACATATGCATGTTTTCAATGGTCTATACCATTGTCCATCAGCTGGTTCCATATACATTGTTAATGTTAGGGGGAACTCATGACCAGCATTAGGTCAGCTTCTCCATCATTCATGAAGCCATCAAGTTGTAAAGTTAGTCATTGTTATGTATGTGATCTAATACAGTAGTGTAACGTAGGTATCATCTGGATCTTTGCTCGCCTTCAAAGCTAAAATGGAGATACAATTCTGTTAAATGAGTAAAATATAACTATTACTTTCATGGAAGAATTTATATCTGTTTGTGTTTTGTAAAGTTTGTGGATTTGGACCTTTACTGGAAAGAGTCCATGACATAGATACTTCTATTGTGATGGTGGCAGATGCCGATGTGTCAAGTTGCCCACCCTTAAGCTAGGGCTACACTGTGACTTTGACTACAACTCCAGTCACATGACCAATGATGTTTGTGCCACCCTACGACTCTTTTACCAATGTACGTGAACGGACTTCTATTGTGACCCTGAGGGTGCTGCAACTGTCTTCTAGTAGCAAACCCATAAGTTGCAATGAAACTTCATTAACTTACATTGGGGAAGGAGTCAGAGGGCTACATTGTCATCCTTGGTTGTATGGTGGGAGTCAAAGTCACTGTGTAGCTCTAGCCTTATATTTTCTAAAATTTAATTAAGGACTTGAATATTTCATAATATAAACTCAATATGACCTACTAGCCAGATCCTCATTAGGCTGCAATTCTTTACTTATAGCATATATGGTACATCTCCTGACAGAGTATCACAAGGTCATCTGACATCACTCATCTCGGAAATCATAAATGAAGAGGAAGTTTAAGAAAGGACTCATCTGTGACTAGCACAGTTCTCTACCACAGACATATATAAGAAACCAAGCAGTGATTTCCCCCCTCAAATGGGTACATACAGATGTGTCCACCCTTAACCAATGTCATGAAACCAATTCCATACAGTATCAAGAAATGCTAACAAAACCTGTGACAGCCTGCAGTTCAGGTCTCAATCACTGGGTGGCTCAGTGGTTAGCACTATGGCACAGCAGTGCTCATGTCCTAGGTTCAAACCTGACCAAAGACAATGTATGTTCTCCCTATGTTTGTGTGGGCATCTTCTTACACCCCAAAGACATACTGATACGGACATTAGATCAACAATATTATATATATATATATATATATATATATATATATATATACAGTACAGACCAAAAGTTTGGACACACCTTCTCATTCCAAGAGTTTTCTGTATTTTCATGACTATAAAAATTGTAGATTCACACTGAAGGCATCAAAACTATGAATTAACACATGTGGAATTATATACTTAACAAAAAAGTGTGAAACTACTGAAACTATGTCTTATATTCTAGGCTCTTCAAAGTAGCTACCTTTTGCTTTGATTACTGCTTTGCACACTCTTGGCATTCTCTTGATGAGCTTCAAGAGGTAGTCACCTGAAATGGTTTTCACTTCACAGGTGTGCCCTGTCAGGTTTAATAAGTGGGATTTCTTGCCTTATAAATGGGGTTGGGGCCATCAGTTGTGTTGTACAGAAGTCAGGTGGATACACAGCTGATAGTCCTACTGAATGGAGTGTTAGAATTTGTATTATGGCAAGAAAAAAGCAGCTAAGTAAAGAAAAATGATTGGCCATCATTACTTTAAGAAATGAAGGTCAGTCAGTACGAAAAATTGGGAAAACTTTGAAAGTGTCCCCAAGTGCAGTGGCCAAAATCATCAAGCGCTACAAAGAAACTGGCTCACATGAGGACCGCCCCAGGAAAGGAAGACCAAGAGTCACCTCTACTGCGGAGGATAAGTTCATCCGAGTCACCAGCCTCAGAAATCGCAGGTTAACAGCAGCTCAGATTAGAGACCAGGTCAATGCCACACAGAGTTCTAGCAGCAGACACATCTCTACAACAACTGTTAAGAGGAGACTGTGTGCAGCAGGCCTTCATGGTAAAATAGCTGCTAGGAAACCACTGCTAAGGACAGGCAACAAGCAGAAGAGACTTGTTTGGGCTAAAGAACACAAGGAATGGACATTAGACCTGTGGAAATCTGTGCTTTGGTCTGATGAGTCCAAATTTGAAATCTTTGGTTCCAACCACCGTGTCTTTGTGCGACGCAGAAAAGGTGAACGAATGGACTCTACATGCCTGGTTCCCACAGTGAAGCATGGAGGAGGAGGTGTGATGGTGTGGGGGTGCTTTGCTGGTGACACTGTTGGGGATTTATTCAAAATTGAAGGAATACTGAACCAGCATGGTTACCACAGCATCTTGCAGCGGCATGCTATTCCATCCGGTTTGCGTTTAGTTGGACCATCATTTATTTTTCAACAGGACAATGACCCCAAACACACCTCCAGACTGTGTAAGGGCTATTTGACCAAGAAGGAGAGTGATGGGGTGCTACGCCAGATGACCTGGCCTCCACAGTCACCAGACCTGAACCCAATCGAGATGGTTTGGGGTGAGCTGGACCACAGAGTGAAGGAAAAAGGGCCAACAAGTGCTAAGCATCTCTGGGAACTCCTTCAAGACTGTTGGAAGACCATTTCAGGTGACTACCTCTTGAAGCTCATCAAGAGAATGCCAAGAGTGTGCAAAGCAGTAATCAAAGCAAAAGGTGGCTACTTTGAAGAACCTAGAATATAAGACATTTTTTCAGTAGTTTCACACTTTTTTGTTAAGTATATAATTTCACATGTGTTAATTCATAGTTTTGATGCCTTCAGTGTGAATCTACAATTTTTATAGTCATGAAAATATAGAAAACTCTTGGAATTAGAAGGTGTGTCCAAACGTTTGGTCTGTACTGTATATATACAGTAAACTGCCCTTAAAGAGTTAGCACTAGATATAGTAGGTTTGTATAATGAACCCAATTAGAATTGAGAGTTAATTTAAAGGATTTATGGCTGCAAATAGTGGGTCCCTGTCTAAATATATACCATCATAGATAAAGGACACTGTACATCTTTATCTTGTCCATGTCCAGTTGTTCATATTTTCATAGTGTTGACAGCATTTTGGTTGGCATGTTGCTATGTTTCTGTGTACAGAGGTCTGACATGGGACAAGGACACTGAGGTCATGTTTCTGTGTACGGAGGTCTGACATGGGACATGGACACTGAGGTCATGTTTCTGTGTACAGAGGTCTGACATGGGACATGGAGACTGAGGTCATGTTTTTGTGTACGGAGGTCTGACATGGGACAAGGACACTGAGGTCATGTTTCTGTGTATGGAGGTCTGACATGGGACAAGGACACTGAGGTCATGTTTCTGTGTACGGAGGTCTGACATGGGACAAGGACACTGAGGTCATGTTTCTGTGTATGGAGGTCTGACATGGGACAAGGACACTGAGGTCATGTTTCTGTGTATGGAGGTATGACATGGGACAAGGACACTGAGGTCATGTTTCTGTGTACGGAGGTCTGACATGGGACATGGACACTGAGGTCATGTTTCTGTGTACGGAGGTCTGACATGAGACAAGGACACTGGAGTTACTGCTAAGTTGAGAAATTCTGAAATCATTTTTCAGCTTCCCAAAGGATCACCATCTACTGTGCCTGCAACATCATACATGGCAGCTGAACCAGCTCTGTCAGATCTTCTGAAGAAGTGCGAACAATATTGTTTTCTCATTCTATTTTTTAATTTAAAAAAACTGAACATAAGAAAATACAAGAATATACATTGTATAAAATACTTTGTCTCTTTATCTTTTATGTTCAGAATAATGTCTACACATAACATTCCCTTCTATCAGGACAATTGTGTTGTTATAAAAAAATTGCATTATTTGTGATTATTTAGAACATTCTGTCTTGACATCAATGACTGTGACATTTTCTGTCTCGTCAAGAAACAAAGTAACTTGTCAAACACGGTTCTGCACTGACAGACGATGGCAGACAAGCAGAGACTTGATGTTGGCCGGGAGGATTGAGTATTTGCTGTGTCACTATTTGGATCTTCAGCTGTAACCTATTGGTGTATGTTTCTTCTTGTTGATAGCACCTATCCTGGCTGTGAAAGAGTAACAGTTCTTTTTCTATAAATACTAGAAGTCGAGATAGGTAATTTTTTAATAAACTGATGTAGCAAACTCTACTTGTGACTTTTTTATCTCATAAAATGGGCAAAGGTGCAAATCTACCCTACTGTGTTTAATTTCATGGAGCCACATTATATACCTATCATGGTCTAACTGTAAAGAAAGTGGGGTCCTATAGGCAAAGACCACAATAGTCAAACACTTTTCTGTTCTTGACTACTGGCCTTGCTCTCTCCTCTTTGCTCGACAACCCACTCCAGCAGGAAACCTTACCCTCATATAACTTGGCCCTGGTTCCACCATTGTATAGCCAGTTATGCCCATCTTTCCCACACAAGTACATGAATTCAGGACTCCACCCAATAAGGAGTCTGGCACCCCTGTATCCTCATGTGAGTATTAAAGACTACACACAGCCACCCCGGTTACAGCCAATTATCCTGCAAACCAAACACAGCCAGCACAAAAGCTGTAAGGCACGCTTTATACCTTATTACCCCTCCTCCTTTAAGTATTGCCATCCTTTTCAACTCAAATATAATGCAACACAAACACAAAACTTGAACAAGTCTTAGTCCGTGGATCAACTTGCAAAACAAATTTACATAATAATTCCTCCTAACTAACAGTCCTGGGACTCTCCAGATGAGTCCATCCCAGTATAAACACATGGAAGGGCAGTCATAAAAAAGGGATCATCTAAATATATAATTTCAGTAGTCCATGAGTAGTATCCAGCCACAGTATCCTCTTTTGTACCTCAAAAGTATTTGGAAATTCCAGCACTCTGTACTTTCTAAGCTACATGGTGAAGGTGCTTTTAGCATCAGAGTTGTTGTTTCCTTCAAGTCAGTTTGCGCTGTCTTTGGCTTAGGATCCTCTACTATCTCCTCACATACAGGCTCTATGTGCCATAGTTTTACAAACACTGAGGCCCCCACTATTAGAAGCTTCCTACAGTTGAGTCATTGTAGTCACCATTTTAGATGGCAGCATGGTGTATTCCTCCTCAATTGAGGTCTTCTACTTCTCCACTCCCATGGTAAGGAGACCTCATATGATTGGTTCTCAGTAACCTTTGGGCCCTTTCACCCATCTAAACTCAACCTTTTCACCCACCACCAGACTGTAGATACTCTCAGGCAAGTACCGTATTTTTCTTAAAGAGGTTGTTCAGGACTGTGATAGTGAGCTCCACTTCCTCTTCTCAAGCAAGTTTAATCATATCCATTGGTTATATGGCCATGCTGTAGCATAGTGTTATTCAAATAAATGGGGATGAACTGCAATACCATTTGTAGCCGCTATACAATGTACGGCACTGTGCTTGGTAAGTTGTGAAGAGGTTGCAACAATATTGAAAATTCATGTATGTCAATTTACAGATCAGGATGAGCTGAGCAGCTTAATATAGAATTTTGTAGAAAACGTTTTACTATAAATTGTAATTTATTGATTGAAATCTCTGCTATTTCTTATGCTTAAGAGTCCAGTGGGTGGTCCCAATCAGTGATTGACAGTTATCTCTGTTTGCATGTTTGTACAGTACAATGAAGGCCCCTGTGATCATAAGAATTGAAAGAGCTAAAATGTCATTATGTGCTACAAGTCAGCTATATACAGGATTAATCTACTCAGCACCTACTCTGTAAAGCGCTGCGGAATAGGATGGCGCTATATAAGTAAGCATAATAAATAAATAATAATAATAATACTCTGTAGCATGATGAGGGTATAATTACACAGCTCAGAAAAAATAGCTAACCCTATCATGTAAAAAAAATATAGAATAAAAATACAATTAAGAAATACAATCATATTGGAAATAATAGTTTTAGTATACATTTTTATTTATAAAAATTAAAAAAAATAAAAATATTTCTCAGCTCAACCTGTCTTTTTTGCAATTCATTTACAAGTTTTTTGTAAGAATGAAGAGATTAAATCCCGACCAGCTGAAATCAGAATGTTACGATTCAGAATGGACCCATCTGTTTTTTTACGAGACTCACTTAAGAAATTCTCTTTTTTTTTAAACCTGCTGAGATAAACTTAATTTCTTCAATCACTTGGAGACAGCGCAATCTCTGTGCACAGACAGTTCTGCTTTATCTTTACTGGGAAAAAGAAATCAATTCTTTTTAGCTAATTGCCTTTTATAACTCATTCATTATGAGGGTAGAGCGTTGAATTGTTATTATGTAAGGGAAGAATTCTCAGCAGATGGTGGATGATAATCCGCAGTGTTAGGCTGTGAATATTTTCCAACTTAAAAATAATCACTAAACAAAAAGTGAAAATTCCAATTCAGATGGTCCTCTTATAATCTACTATATGAAATATAATATATATACAATATAATATAATTTTCCAACAGTATATACTGTATATTGTATGCTATAAAGGCTTTATTCAAAAAATGGATCTGAAAATTGCATTATTTAGTAAAAAAAAAAATCATACTTGCCATCTAATACTCTACTACACCAGTGTTGCCTGTGCACAGATTCTATCTATTCTGTGTTTACATTGGCTGGTGTCAGGAGCGCATCTTCCATGAGGTGACCTGAGGTGATCGCGTCAGGCGGTGCCTCATGGAATAAACCTGGGCTAGGAGGCATTCTTTTTCTAATTGACTACTATTTCCTGTATTATTGCAATAGGTAGCAGCCAATACTTTTTACTCACCCATCCACGCTCCTGTGCAGGCCGGCCTCCATGCTGCCTCCAGGGTGCACTGTAGCTGACATTGAAAAATGGAAGGGCACTGGATGTAGCATCCCAGTGTCCTTCAGCATTGTGACGTAAGTGCAGCGTCGCCTAGAGGCGGCTTCGCAGATCGGCCTGCATAGGAGCATGGATGGGTGAGTAAAAAGTATCAGCCACTACCTATTGCAATAATACAATAAGTAGTGGTCAATTAAAAAAAAGAATGCCGCCCAGTCATATACTTGTCAGGGCAACATAAAAAAGGGGTTGGGGTTATATACTGTGGGGGGGGGGGCAAAAAAAGGTCATATACTGTGGGGGGCAGAAAAGGGGTGTCATATACTGTGGGGGGTAAAAAAGGGTCATATACTGTGTGGGGGGTCAAGAAAAGGGGGTCATATATTGTGGGGAGGGCCAAAAAAAGGTGGTCATGTATTGTGGGTGGGGGAAAAAAAAGACGGTCATATACTGTGGGGGGTCATATACTGTGGAGGGGGAAGAGTGGCCATATATTGTTGGGGTCCTAAAAAAAGAGGGTCATATATTGGGGGCAAAAAATGGATTCAAGTCCAAAGTTTAGTTACATTTTAACACTTACATAATGTAAGTGTGCAAACTTCAGCCCTATAACTGGTTGGCAAAAGCTTTATATCATGCAAAGGTAAGAGGAACCAGCTTAGAGGAAATTCTGGACGAAAAAAGGATGCTCGGGTCGTAGGACAACTATTACATGAAGTGATGACAATGTCTGTATAGGTGCGGCAGAATATCTTGGTGCTATGTAAGCAAGTGAAATAAATACCTGGTTGTTACCTAATTTGCTATAAGTACATTTGGGGATTTCACAAACTGACATTAGGTTCACACCTGCATTCAGGTTTCCGCTCTTTGGGGACCTGAAAAACAGAAACCCAATCCATTTAAAAAGCTGTTACCTGCAGACCCCATAGACTACTGTATAATGAGGTCCGCCAGGTTTTCACCCAAAAAATGCAGAAAGAAAAGTCCTGCTTACAGCGCAGGTGTGAACCTAGCCTGAAATTGCCAGTTTTTGATTCATGATCGTTTTGCACAAAACAAAAAAAAAGTGGCACTTTAACTTTCTACCATTCATGCCATTTTTGTATAAAGTGGGTGAAGTAGGGGCGCGGATCAAGGCAACAGAGGGACACCTCGGCCAACAGAGTTAATGATTAAGATTAAATAGGAAGTACCAGTCTTAATAAATTCCCCCTATTCTGTCTAGCATTATATTATTTAAGACAATATGTGTCCAGTTCTGGAGACCCTACCTGAAAAAAGACATAGATAAAATAAGACAAGGGCAAAGCTGGGATAAAAAATGGTGGAAGTTTTGAAACATAAACCATATCAGGAGAGGCTTAAAGAACTTAAAATGTATAGCCTTGAGGAAAGAAGGGAAATGAGGGAGAACACTGAATCCTTTACATATGTTAAAGGGATAAATAAGGTTCAGAAATGATTATAATAAAAAAACTAAACACAAGAATAAGGTTGCACAGTCTGAAATTATTTGGGGTTTGCAGGAAAATCAGAAACAATATCAGGAAATGGTATTTCACTGAAAAAGTAGTTGAGGCTTGGAACAAACTTCCAGCAGATGTGGCTGGAAAATCTACAGTAAGTCAATTTATACTTGTCTGGGAAGACATGTCTATCCTTAGATAAAATGGTAATAATATTGGGGCAAACTAGATAAATCAGATGTGACTAATTCTGCTGGCAATTTTCTATCCTTTATCTAAGAACTTATGTAAGACATTGTGGCATTAGGAATTACAATTTCGACAAAATATTTCCATAGAACTCTATGGTTTTTCCTGGGGTTCCTCATTATGATGCATGTGATTATGGAATGGTAATGTGTTGTCCATTGTGGTGTTCATTTAGCATGATATACCCAGATGCTGCTTACAGTGCGCCTTATGGTCTTATGAAGATAATAGTTGCTAAGGTTTCTATTGTACTTTCTGAAGAAAACCTAAGACATTTTGTGGAAGCATCTTGAAACTCCCCATGTATAGGGTAAAACACCTTATTCAACCCTTAAAGTGTACTTCCAGTTCTAAACAACTTTTCATAAACTAATGGCTAATATATGAAACTTTGTAATATATCTTATTACAGAAATATGTTTTCTTCTCCATTTTTCATATTAGTCAGAGAGGGGGGATTAGAAAAGACACTCAAATAATTGCTGCTATTCCTTGCCTTTTTTAACACTGTCAGGTTGTAGATAAGAGGCTATTAGTGCACAGGATGAAGCAGTACATCAATTAAGCATCCGGCAGGAGAATTCTGCTCCTCCCCTCCATGCTCCATAGAGCTCTATATGTAAGGCTGAATATGGAGAGTGATATAATATAAACAGTCATATTGAAGGTAAGGAGCACTGTTAAATGCACTATTCATTTATGAAAAGTTTATAACTGGAAGTATACTTTAAATGGTTTTACTGTTAATAACATATATGCCCTATGCACAGGATATTGGATAAATGTCTGACTGCTGGGGGCCCATTTTCAAAGCAGAAACTTTATTCAACAAGCTATTATGCTAACATATTGTTCCTTCTGAGTAAAGAAACTTATTTCTTTAAAAAAATCTTTTATTATTAAAAAGAATTCAGTGGTGCATAGATAAGGACGTTCTTTTCCCATGGAATATCCTCTGAATAATTGCACTGGACTCAAGAGATGTCTTAATGCAATTACACAGCAAGACAACGGCTAGACAATTAAAGCTAAATGGTTTGCAGGTTGTAGTGCTATATTGGTGCATGTACTGTACATAAATCCCAAAACACAGCGTCAAAGAGACCAAAGAGAAAAGGCTACACAGCTGTTGTATGAAGATCAAGAGACTCTGTGCAAGCTATGAATTCAATTTTATAATAAAAACACTATAATATATATATATATATATATATATATATATATATATAGCCACTATTTTCATATTTCATACATATCCACTATTTACATTTTTCTTAAGGGTGTGTTCACACTACCTTCTTCTAATTGTTGCTTCAATGACTTCAGTGAGGAATGCCTTCCATTTATATCCATCAATCAAGCAAACTTTAAAGAGGTATTCTGGCCGCCAGGTAGCCTGTCATTCTGGTGACCTATGCACAGAATAGGTCATTAGTATTTGATCAGTGGGGTTTCCGACACCCACACCGTGCTCCAATCAACTGATTCGCTGCCTTAGCCTGTTGGGTGCTACAGGTGCATCTCAATAAATTAAAATATCTTTCAAACGTTTATTTCTTTCAGTAATTGAATTAAAAAAGTGACCTCCTATATTTTCTGGATTCTTCTATTTCAAGTGTTTTATTTCTGTAAATGTTGATTATGGATTACAGGTAATGAAAACCCAAATCTAAGAAAATTAGAATACTGTAAAAAAGTTCAGTATTGTAAATTCAGTGTGTCACCTGCCAAGGTTTCCTAAGCCTTTAAATGGTCCCTCAGTCTGGTTCAGTAGGACTCACAATCATGGAAGACGCTGATTATGGATTATATTACTGAATTACTGAAATGAATGAATGTTTCAAAGATATTCTAATTTATTGAGATGCACCTGTACTGTGTTGAAAAGAGCTAGAAGCATCTCTGCTGCTACTCAAGTCCTAGGCACTGAGCTATAGGTACCTAGCACCAGCGCTATATAGTGGACAGAGCTTCAGTTCTGCATTACTTGAACAGGAACAGAACTGCTTGCAACTCCTTATGGTCTCTGTAGCTTCCAGCGCTGAAAAGGAAGCTGGATCAGCTGAACGGTATGGGATCCAGTTGTCGGACCTGCACTGATTAGATGCTGAAGACCGTATAGGTCATCAGTATGCAAGATCACCTAGGGGCCATTTTAATGTCCTTGAATCAGGACAATGGCCTAGACATGGTAGTGTGAGCCTAGCCTTAGTCACAGGTCCGTAATAAAGACCTGTGAAGAGCTAACTTTTCTCTGTGTTAGACTTCAGAAGGAAAAGCACTGCATTCTTTTAACTTCATACTAAGGCAGACAATACACATTAGATTGATGTTTTGGCAAACCTACCAATTTTAGCAGGACTGTCCAACACTTAGCTGTTGCAGGAGGGGAGAATTAGACATGTTGAAATCTAACTATCCGATTCTTTTCTCCCCTGACATCTAAAGTTCTGAGGCGAGCTAAGACAAAATGCAACTCATATAGAATCCAAAATAAAAACTCTTTGGGGCTGCACACCATTATGGAATAAATGATGCTATGGACCTCGTCATAAATCAGGCTCAAACTCGGGCAAGTCAGGGTTGTCAAGATGGGCGTGAAGAACGTCTGTCTTGATAAACCAGCCTCTATATGCTTCTACGTGAAACTGGAAACTTCCAAGTTAGAGAAGCCAATGGGTCTCATAGTATACCATGTTGCACACGAGTCCCATCAGGAACCAAAGATACTTTTTAGTCATACTTAAAGGCAAAAAAATTTCACTTAGTTATAGAGGGGGGTATTAGTACCCTATATCAACAATACAACACAGAAATAAAGTGTAGCATACCCTATAACTTTTAATGCTTATAAACAAAGACATCCAACACATGAAAAAGCTCTTGGAAACTGATACATAGGTAAACATACAAATACCATATAATAAATTTACATAGGGGCCTATAGATGAAAATACTGACCCTGTGTATGTTTTAGTCTGCCCTACCTTATGTAGAGTAATTACGCTGAAAATAGAAATTGAATTTTCAGCCTGACCCTAGTAATCCCTACCACCCATAAACAGAGACTCCTTAATATTTGTAAGGCAGATCTCAGATCAATGCACATAATTGTAGCATTTGTCAAAGTAATTATTAGTTTATTATTTATACAAGTTACAGTTCTAGAACCACAAATCATATGAAATGTCACGATATTTAGGAAGCAATTTCCATAGAACATTACCCTGTAATGTTAGTCAATACCATCTTTATGTTTAAATGAAAAATATTGAAGAAATTCAATATACAGATGAAACCAAGAAGTCATTATGAAATAGATAATTATGGCACATCTGTAATGTGAATTGATTGGTAATAGAAGACGTGATCATAAACATACAGTATTATCAATTACTGCCGCTCGCTTAATATCACTTAGCAAACAAGTCTGAAGTTCTGGATAAATACATCGATACACTTGAAATTGGGAAAAGTCATCTAGTTTGCCTTCCAAAATGCCATTATTGTCTCTTGTTGTCTTTTTGATGGATAGTAGGAGAAGTAAATAAAAAGATAACATTTAAGAAAACGGACAGTCTGTCTTAACTATCGTGTCATCATTTTGTATATTTGCAGAATGGAAAGTATTAAATTGCACTCACATTAAATTAAGTGCTATGGCATGTGTCCAATGGGATGACTGGTTAAAAAAAAACACATTCGAGATTTTTAGGCAATTCTGATTGAATAGAGAGGTTTAATGTGTAATACTTCATCCCCCCTGTGGCGGCACTGCATGGTAACTAAACACTTGTGGCCTGGTTACTGCCCTGATTGATAGGGTACCAAATGATCAGCTAGAAAGTGTGGGGGAAACGCACTGTAGGGTTTTAATTCTCCTGCAGTGCCCCCACAGGGGAATTAAAGCATTGCCCAATGTCCTTAGAACTCTTGGGGTTGCCCACATTATGTAGGGCTCTCTACAGAGACTCTTTGTACCCATTCTTTGCCCTGGCTAATTGATGGCGGTAACAAGGTTGGCCATACACATTAGATACTGGAGTTGTCGGCTGAATGTTTGTTCAGCCAAAAGAAATCTTTCCTGATGCTCTATAAGCATGCATACATGGTTTGGCCAAACCTGCATATTTTTGGAATATGGAGAGGAGGGAAAAAGCCACCTCTGACAGTAGGTTATTTCCTTGAAGAACAAAAGATATGTACAGTGGGGAAAAAAAAATATTTAGCCAGCCACCAATTGTGCAAGTTCTCCCACTTAAAAAGATGTGAGAAGCCTGTAATTGACATCATAGGTAGACCTCAACTATGAGAGACAAAATGAGAAAACATATCTAGAAAATCACATTGCCTGATTTTTTAAGAATTTATTAGCAAATTATGGTGGAAAATAAGTATTTGGTCACCTACAAACAAGGAAGATTTCTGGCTCTCACAGACCTGTAACTTCTTCAAGAGGCTCCTCTGTCCTCCACTCATTACCTGTAGTAATGGCACCTGTTTGAAATTGTTATCAGTATAAAAGACACCTGTCCATATCCTCAAACAGTCACACTCCAAACTCTACTATGGTGAAGACCAAAGAGCTGTGGAAGGACACCAGAAACAAAATTGTAGACCTGCACCAGGCTGGGAAGACTGAATCTGCAATAGGCAAGCAGCTTGGTGTGAAGAAATCAACTGTGGGAGCAATAATTAGAAAATGGAAGATATACAAGATCACTGATAATCTCCCTCAATCAGGGGCTCCACGCAAGATCTCACCCCGTGGGGTCAATATGATCACAAGAACGTGAGCAAAAATCCCAGAACCACACGGGGGACCTAGTGAATGACCTGCAGAAAGCTGGGACTAACGTAACAAAGGCTACCGTCAATAACACACTACGCCGCCAGGGACTCAGATCCTGCAGTGCCAGACATGTCCCCCTGCTTAAGCCAGTACATATCCGGGCCCCATCTGAAGTTTGCTAGAGAGCATTTGGATGTTCCAGAAGAGTACTGGGAGAATGTCATATGGTCAGATGAAACCAAAGTAGAACTGTTTGGTAGAAACACAACTTGTTGTGTTTGGAGAAGAGTGAATGTTGAGTTGCATCCAAAGAACACCATACCTACTGTGAAGCATGGGGGTGGCAACATTATGCTTTGGGGCTGTTTCTCTGCAAAGGGACCAGGATGACTGATCCGTGTACATGAAAGAATGAATGGGGCCATTTATCATGAGATTTTGAGTGCAAACCTCCTTCCATCAGCAAGGGCATTGAAGATGAAACGTGGCTGGGTCTTTCAGCATGACAATGATCCCAAGCACACCGCCAGGGCAACGAAGGAGTGGCTTCGTAAGAAGCATTTTTGAAGGTCCTGGAGTGGCCTAGCTAGTCTCCGGATCTCAACCCCATAGAAAACCTTTGGAGGGAGTTGAAAGTCCGTGTTACCCAGCGACAGCCCCAAAACATCACTGCTCTAGAGGAGATCTGCATGGAGGAATGGGCCAACATACCAGCAACAGTGTGTGCCAACCTTGTGAAGACTTACAGAAAACATTTGACCTCTGTCATTGCCGACAAAGGATATATAACAAAGTATTGAGATGAACTTTTGTTATTGACCAAATACTTATTTTCCACCATAATTTGCAAATAATTTTTTTTTTTAAATCAGACAATGTGATTTTCTAGATATTTTTTCTCATTTTGTCTCTCATAGTTGAGGTCTACCTATGATGTCAATTACAGGCCTCTCTCATCTTTTTAAGTGGGAGAACTTGCACAATTGGTGGCTGACTAAATACTTTTTTTCCCCACTGTATGTAGAATTCCAAAATCCATTTTATCCCCAAGATCTGCCATTTGGAAAGAGTCAAGTAGGTTCAATACACATCAAATAGACAGCTGGTCCCACTTAAATTATTGGGCTCAGCCAACTGGTAAACAGGAAAATACTGTACATACAGATGTAGAAAAGTTTAACATGATTTTCAATGTACTAGGTCACTTAGAAAAGCTGTTTAGCTAAGTGATACACATATCTGGGCATATCTGGCCAAGATGTCAGGACAGAAAGGACACATCTGTACTGTAGTTAGTGCATCTTGTTGTACAGTTACATCACATAAGCGCCCAACAGTGATCAGAGTTGAAAGTCTCCCTTCACTTTTGGAAGAGTGAAGAAATCAGGCAATACACTCTTCCACTACTTTCAATGGCTAACACGGTACAACATTATACTACTATCCCTTCACTTTTGTTATTATGTTGGAGTTGTTTGGTTAATATTTTTGTAATATTATTTATTAAACTATTTTCCCCTAGCAACATTCTAAGCATTGGCAGGTAGAGTCCATCCCAAACACAATGGGGGAAATTCATGAAAACTGGCGTTTCCTATGCCAGTCTTAATCAATTTCCACAGCTAAATTATTAAAAGTCTCTGAAACTGTCAGGAACTAGGGTAGATTACTGGTATAACTCAAGCTAGCTTTCTGGTGTCTACTATGGTAAATTTGTCAGATTGAGGCGTCCACACTCCAAGCCACCTCGGTCTCAGTCTCACTCCATTCACTTTTATAAAATGTGTTAAGTGGCGTGCAAAACCAACAATGCAATGCATATTTGGTGCAAAAAAGGGTGTGCACCAAAGATGTACCACATCTATGCTAGAAGACTGGCATAAATGAGTTAGTATATTCTCTTCACTGTGTATTGCTAATAAGTACAGATGTGGCATCAAACAGCTGTATCCCCAGTTTTATACCACCTAGAACAATGGTTCTGGTGTCCTATGAAAGCTGAACTGCATCACATACATTCCCGACTGTCTCTTTAATTAGTCATATCTCCTTTTTTATTTAAAACTATAATATTGGTAGCATATGACACCAGAACAAGTGTTGTAGGTGGTATAAAATCAGAGATACAATTATTTGAAGTGACACTCCCTGAGCAACTAATACATCTGTACATACTGGCAATATACAGTGTCTACAGGATGGACTTTTCCAGGCAAGACTTAGTTGGAGAACTTTAGAGCCTTTTTTTCTACTAAAAGGAAGTAAAGTAGTAAAATAAAAGTGAATTGTCACAATTGTTTCTCTGTTGGCACACGCCTGCTGGAACTACAGCAAGACAATGGTTGTCATAACTCAGCAACCTAAGGGTATGTTCACATGGCGGTATTTTCTCCCACGGGCGGCCGTGACAGGATGCTGATGCAGGGCATCGGCATTCCGTCATAGCTTTCCGCTGCTGATTAGGCCCAGATGAATGGGCTTAATCAGCAGGGAGTCTCAGGTTGCGGACGCCACGGAATCCACAACGAATTCAAGCAGGACGATTCTTTTTTTTCCATGCCCTGCTGCGCTCTCTGCCTCCCATTGAAAACAATGGGAGGCAGATTCTGGGCAGAATCTGCACCGGATTCGAGGGCGGGATCCGCCCCCAAATCCACTGCAAATTTTGCAATGTGAAGATACCCAAACAGTGTCCTCCAGGCCTACCATAGCTGAATGCCTATTAGGCCTGTCAGTGTTTCGATGACAGGGAATAATGCTTTGTTATACCAAGTCTTCCAAAAAATGATATCTATGATCAAATGATCACACTGTGTTGATTCAATTCATGTATTTCCAGGAGGAACAACACAAAGCAGAATTCTACGAAAATCTGACTCAGAATAATTAAGTCAGGAACTCTTGTCTAATAACAATCTCTGAACATCAGTACACAATATGATGACACTACATAATAAACAGGAAATAAAGTAATATGAAGTTTTATTAATTAAAAAAAATAAACAACAAAGAAAAAAATGTAAAAATAAATATTTACATGGAAATATTAAACCTGAATTAAAATGTTGCCGGTTACACAAACTCCCAGTTTGTCCAGGCAGGCTTTTCATTTCCTGTAATTCGACATATCTGATCTACGCAGTGAGAGACTATTAGCCTTATCATATGGTCCGTCAGGAAAGTGAGAGCCGTTTGTTTTTGCTAGATGTTGTCTTCATGATAACAAATGACAGGACCATTATGCCATCATTAGCATAACCGCTTCACGTTTGTTAGTAAAACCTGATGAAGATGCTGGTGAGATGTCGCTGGATAACTTCTAATTTCTGGTTTGATGAACAACAAAGGGATGTTGCAGAATGTAATATTTCTACTGGCATCTTCCGGTGACTTCTGCTGATCAATCAACCCTTAATCTCAAGTTGTTAATGTGTTTTATAAAAGCAAGCAACGCTTACAAAATAGATTCTCTACTTTAATGTTCTTCCAGTGCCCACTGAGAATTCCAATCTTTTAGAAAATAATGAAGTGCCGTCGCTCATATGTTTTAGCTTGGCATTAAAAAGGTGTCACTGGGTTCTTCTATCATAGTTAAACATAAGGAAACATAAGAAGCTATATTAGGTAAACCAAACTTATAAAAAAAAAGGTTCATATAGAAACTTGTGATCAATTAAGAATACCATATGCAGAGGTATATGTGAAAAAAGTTAATACAGTACTCTGCAAACGTTTTAGGCAGGATTGAAAAAAAAAGCATCAAGTGAGAATGCTTTGAAAAATATAAGGGTTAATGGGTTATTTTTGTCAATAAACAAGATGAAGTGAATGAACAAAAGAGAAATCTAAATCCCATCAATATTTGGTGTGACCTTTGCCCTTTGGAGGAGAAGTCCTGGAAATGATGATACGGCCCCCACAGAGCCCTGATCGCAACATCATCCAGTCTGTCTGGGATGACATGAAGAGACAGAAGGATTGGAGCAAGCCTACATCCACAGAAGATCTGGGCTTAGTTCTCCAAGATGGCGGGAACAACCTCCCTGACGAGTTCCTTCAAAAACTGTCTGCAAGTACCGAGAAGAATTGATGGAAAGCAAAGGGCAAAGGTCACACCAAATATTGATGGGATTTACATTTCTCTTTTCTTCATTAACTCCATTTTGTCAATTGACAAAAGTAAAATATGAACACTTCTTTTTCTGAGTATTACTTACTGTGTAGCATTTTACCACACCTGCCTAAAATGTTTGCAGAGCGGTGTATATAATTCTGCTCATTCATTTTCTTTTCTTTTTTTAAGAAATTAACATTTTGGGGGGAAAAATACTAAAAGACTAATAGAAATTAGACATGATATCTAAAGCTGTGCTATAACACATCTAACACACAGATGTAGCAGAATTAACCCGAACTCCTGTAATTGGTTAAATTGCTGCAACGTGATATCTTATCACAGAAGGCAACAAAGAACAATGAAAAGTCATTTGGAAAACATTGTTCAATTACATTTTATTGGTTTTTGTTGCTCAACCAATTGCAGAAGTTCGGGTTAACTCTTCTACATCTGTTAGATGTGTTTAGGCAATTATAGATTTTTGTGTTTACTTTGCTACACATATATAAATATCCAAAGAGTAGGAATTTCTTCATCATAGACATACTGTTACTGTCCCGGCTCAGTACACTATGCAGATATGATGACATATTCTAAGAAAATGCCACAACCCCTTAAAGTGTAGCTGAATATGTCTTAAATGTAGAGATGAACCACAAGGTGTAGTAAATACTATAGTTAATATTATAGTTAATTAGTTACTATTACATATTAACCACTAATATTGACACTTCAACATTGTGATTTTGATTGACTACAATATCAGCAGACAAGGCATTTGTTCCCATGAATTTAATCTAGGCCCGCTGTGCTGCTGTGACATATACATCCCCTGGTAATTTTTGCTGCTAGTTTGTTCATAGCTTAATTAATAGAATTTATGCTCACATGAACAATCTAAGTCAATTCAGCATATCATTGTAGACTCCATAATATATCACTGTAGACTCCCTACTAATGTAAATAAAAAAGATGCAAAATATATACCTCATTTATAGATAAAATGTATAGAAAAAGCTGAGTCATTTAGGACATGCTATAAATTGTAACACTTAGGCAACTTTCAGACTTGTGTAAAAGAAATAGAATAACCAGTTCAATATTTGCATCATCTGTCCAATCCATATATCATAGCATTTAATGTAAAAAAATATGTACAGTAAGATACATAGATAGACATCTGTAAGTTCCATATAGTTTCCAAGGTACAAAATAAGATGGCAGTGTGATAATATTGTGTGATAGTATTTGCGCATAAAGCATAACTAAATGTATATACAGTGTTATTTTTTTCATAAATCCATAGTACAGGTAAAGATAGCAAACTTTGTAATACACAACTTACCTATAGCCTGTTACAATGTTAGTTCTGAGCTGCACTCACAATTTTACTGGTTTCTAGTAGAATCGGTCAACGTTCTGTCGACAGACAGTAATATAATACATTGTCCTCTGTTGATCTACATTATGGGAGAGTGGATTTATGATCTTTTCTAACATTAAAGTACACTACGGTGTCTGCTCTAAAGAATATATCACTCAAATGTATCTAGCAAGGAATTTTTTTGATTTACTGTAACTTTAGTTTTAAGTTGGCCATACACTTTAGATATCTGTCAACAGAATGCTCCTTTGGGTGACAGGTATCTTGCCCAACCCCACCATACAGATCCTTGCTCGCCAAGCTGCCTATGTGTACTGAACTGGGAGAGAAGAGAAAGTCCCTGCCAGACCTCTTTGGCAGCGGTTTATTTCCCTTAGAGCAAAAGGTTTGGGAAGTTGAAGTCCAACTACCTGATCATTATTTTGTCAGTCTTTAGTGTATGATCGCAGAGGGTCCCACCTCGGGGCCAGTGTTACCTCTAAGCTGGGTGATATGGCAAGGCAAGACTTAAAGCAGCATAATGAGTCCAACAATGTCTCTGTGTCTGCGTTTCAGCAGAGTAGACAATTGAAGTCGTGACACAGCCATTTAACATACAGTATATATATATTTTTTAATACATTCTTTATTTTCATTTTCACATAAAACAAGAAAGGAATAATATGTTTCTAGTTATCTAGGTTTCTTGTTAGATGATTCAGAGTTAGATGTTATCTTCAATTTGTGATCTAAAGTCATCCCATGCATCCCATAGTTTAAAATTTATCTGGGCATCTGGTTATCAACCATCTCTTCTTTTGTTGGGAATTTATTACATCTATCTCTCTTATCCAATCGTTGATGTTGGTGGGGGCTTTCTCTTTCCATAATCTGACCACTACCATCTTCACTGCGCCTAATAAGTGATGGAGGATCATGAATAAGCCTGCTCTATTCAGTTCCCCAATACAGTTTAGTAAGATCCAACCAGGAGATAAGTGAACAGGTTTTTTAGGGTGGGTTCACACCTGCGTTTGAGTCCGTCCACTGCCAATCCGAGTGAAAATCTCAGGGAATGGGATAGGCATCGGATACTGACAGGTTAGTGATGCAATAGTTAAAAACCCATTTATTTGAATGTGTTTTTAAAGAAATGCGCGGGTGTGCGCTTACACCCTCTGCACTGCGAATCCTTTTTTTCATCGGAAACAAAGTCGGACATGCAGGACTTCGTGTCCAACAAAAAAAAAAGGCTTTGCGGCGCAGAGGGTGTAAGCGCAAACCCGCGCATTGCTTTAAAAACCCATTCAAATGAATGGGTTTTTAACCAGTGCGTCACTAACCTGTCGGTATCCGATGCCTATCCCGCTCCCCGAGATTTTCACTCGGATTGGCAGCGGACGGACTGGAACGCAGGTGTGAACCCACCCTAAGCCAATTTGGAAATGAAATGTCAGAATGTGAAACAAGTTCTCTTCTTATTCACAACACCAGCTGTTGAGATTTTTGGATCCATTTTTGTAATATGGTTGGTGTTTACCATCTTGAGACATTTTATAGTTAAGTTCTGGAATCTGGTAGAATATTACCAGGAATGCAGAAACTTTTCATGTTCTGAGACTTATCACAAATTCAGCTATGATTTCCTTATTGTGGACAGGTGAGACGATAAATTGGCCACAATAAGGAAATCATGGCTGAGCATACAAAAAAATAGATGGAAAAAAATAGAAAGACCCCATTCTTGACCCACTGTCAACCAGAGAATAAGCGCATGTTATAGTGCATAAGGTATTATGCGGATATGAAATGAAACCCGATATAATAATTCTTATCATCTTGAAATATTAAAAATATAAACTTTCCTATAATTTTTTTATTTATTTAATAGGAGTCTACTACCAAAAACTGCAATTGGTTATACTGCTGCAGTGCGATATCTTATCACAGAATGTTTTTTCAATGACTTTTAATGGGTTCTTGTTGTCTTCTGTGATAAGATATCTCGCTGCAGCAGCTTAACCAATTGCAGAAGTTCGGGTTAACTCTGTTGTTGTAGGAACGTTTAGCAATGTAGTGAACATATCTTCCAGTTTCCTTTTTGTAGTGGCCACTTAGCTCTACCCACGAAATTTAAGATTACGTCCCGAAGTGTGACAACCAAAAGTGAAATTGGGTGTTCCAGCAGCAAAATTGTACGTTGACACAAAAAATGTATGTTTGCTGTTCCCCTGAGAGTCCCTATGATAGTATATAAATGGTTTAGCACTAGAAGTCCCAGAGAGAGGTCATTTAACATTTCTACCTTTGGAACCCAGAGATGGGTCGAATGACCTGAAGGATTTTATCTAACATCCTATAATCACCGTCTTTTGTTCTGTAATTAAGGCCATTACTGTCACACCACAGGAGGTTGTTGTTTTCCATTGAGTTTAGCCATTTAGTTTCTAGTTAGTTCTATTCAGTTTATTGTATTTGATAATATAAAGACTATACATATTGTATTAAGTTTAGTTTTATTTGAGCAAAAAAGCACTGAAACAATTAATCATTTTTTATATATTTTAAATAGAATTAGAAATTTTAGAGCAAGGTACAGCTGTGAGTAATGACCAGAAGCATTTGTCTAAGGCAGGGGTAGGCAACCTTTTTTGTTCGGCGTGCCGATTTTAATAAAAAAATCAAAGATGAGGTACTCGGAGTGCCGGTCAATAATTGTAAGTCTGACGACCCCTAAACTAAAGTCATATACCACAAACCATAACACAGAAGTGCTGCCACCAGATGCTTTAGGACACATGCGTTTACTGCTATTTCCTGGGACACTCCTGTACTTTCTGATTAGAAGCAATGAAAGTCCATGCGCAGCCCCCAATTAGTGGTAAATTTATTGTGTCCAGGAGTCCCGTATGGCGGCATCCTTATGGTGAATACACACTATGTATCTGGATGCAGCTATATTTGGAACTTTTTCATTCAATGTAAAACTGGTGCATTTTTGCACAAAAAAAAAACAAAGCCGGAGTTTTCTGTGCAAAAACACATCCTTAATATAGAAAACACACCGTTATACAGAATAATGTCCCATAGTGGTCCCTGCACACGGTATTATGTCCCATAGCGGCCCCTTCAACATGGTATATGTTCCATAGCTGCCTCTGCACACGGCATTTGTCCCATAGCTGCCTCTGCACACAGTATTTGTCCCATAGCAGTCCCTGCACACAGTATTTGTCCCATAGCGGCCCCTGCACACAGCAATATGTCCCATAACGGCCCCTACACACCGTATATGTCCCATAGCAGACCCTGCACACGGTATATGTCCCATAGCGGCCCCTGCACACGGTATTATGCTCTATAGTGGCCCCTGCACACGGTATTATGTCCCATAGCAGCCTCTGCACACGGTATTTGTCCCATAGCGGCCCCTGCACACGGTATTATGTCCCATAGCGGCCCCTACACACAGTATTTGTCCCATAGCGGCCCCTGCACACGGTATTATGCTGCATAGTGGCCCCTGCACACGGTATTATGTCCCATAGCGTCCTCTGCACACGGTATTTGTCCCATAGCGGCCCCTGCACACGGTATTATGTCCCATAGCGGCCCCTACACACGGTATTTGTCCCATAGCTGCCCCTGCACACAGTATTTGTCCCATAGCGGCCCCTGCACACGGTATATGTCCCATAGCGGCCCCTGCACATGGTATTATGCTCCATAGTGGCCCCTGCACATGGTATTATGCTCCATAGTGGCCCCTGCACACGGTATATGTCCCATAGCGGTCCCTGCACACGGTATTATGCTCCATAGTGGCCCCTGCACATGGTATTATGCTCCATAGTGGCCCCTGCACACGGTATTATGCCCATAGCGGTCCCTGCACACGGTATTATGCTCCATAGTGGCCCCTGCACACGGTATTATGCTCCATAGTGGCCCCTGCACACGGTATTATGCTCCATAGTGGTCCCTGCACACGGTATTATGCCCCATAGTGGCCCCTGCACACGGTATATGTCCCATAGTGGTCCCTGCACACGGTATTATGCTCTATAGTGGCCCCTGCACACGGTATTATGTCCCATAGTGGCCCCTGCACACGGTATATGTCCCATAGTGGTCCCTGCACACGGTATTATGCTCTATAGTGGCCCCTGCACACGGTATATGTCCCATAGTGGCCCCTGCACACGGTATATGTCCCATAGTGGCCCCTGCACACGGTATATGTCCCATAGTGGTCCCTGCACACGGTATTATGCTCTATAGTGGCCCCTGCAGGCAGAAGCGCCCGAAGAGTACAGAGCGGCTGCGGAGCGTGGAATAGTGAGTACATTGTTTTTTATGTTTGATCATCTCCCCGGGGGCTCCGCTTATTATACTCGGGGGTCTGAAGAGACCCCACAGTATAATAATAGCAGTTTCGTTTCGGCCGTGTTTGGTCCGATCGAAACTGCTGGGTGAGGAGTCCGCTGCCGTGCCAGGGGAATAAGCCTGCCATAGGTTGCCGACCCCTGGTCTAAGGCCTCAAGCACACTAGCGAAAAAAAATTGCGCGAAAATCGCATCGCAATGCGATGCAATTTTTTTCTGCGATTTGCCAATGTATTTCAATGGCACCAAGCACACCTGCAATTTTTTTCCGTGCGATTTTTTTCATAGGTGCGATTTTCCTGCGATTTTTTTTTTTTTGTGCGATTTTTTTTCGTGCGAAAAAATCCCAGAGGAGTGATCTATATGACCAATGGGACAGATCACAAAAATATCGCAAGTAGCTGTGATTTTTTTTGCGATTTTTTTTTTTTTTTTCTGCACCCATTGACTTGAATCTAAATATACAAAAATGTAAATATACAAAAGAACAACTGTTATTTGTTTCTATGCTTTTTATTTTTGTTATAAAAATAATAAAAAAAATACAAGGAATAAAACAATTCCACACATATTTACAATAGGCTGCTGTGGGGGGCTGCGTGTGTGTGTGTGAGTGGCATGTCCTTCTTGTGTGACTAGCATTTCAGCACTCACTCAGCAGTCTGTCTGCACTGTCGGAACATACCTGGCACTGCCTGGGTATGTCCCTGGTACATTTGCCACACGTGTATTTGTAGCAGTAAACACATCTCTCAGTTGCACAATTGTTCGTGCATCGATGGTTGACCTGACACTTCGCCCTTTTGCCAGGGCTGGGTGTGGAAGGTTGTTGCCGAAGGAGTTTCTCCTTGCGTGCCTTCTTTTCAGTCACATGAGAGCCACCTAACTCTTTTGCAAGCTCAACCAGGAAGTCCACCCGTCTCTCCTGCACCCCAGTGCATGCCTGATAAAGAACATGAGCATTCAGTGCTGCCATGTCAATCATGTTGTAGAACACGGCGAATGGCCATCTCCGTGTTCCTGCATGCAGGCTGTACTCCCGCACCATTTGGTCCATTACATCCACACCGCACTTTGTGTGGTTGTATTGTGTGACCGTGTTTGGCTTCCTTTTGTTGGTATCCTTAGTCTCAACCACGCTGTGCATGCTGCTGAGAATGTAGACGGCCTTCTTTCGTTTGGGTGCATACACTGTCAGTGTGGCATCAGTGGTTGAAAACACCTGAGTGGTGAATTCAGTGCGGTCCATCTGTCTAGCGGATTGAGGAATTTCCCGGCGACTCTTGTTGACTGTGCCGAGGATAGTGGTTTTCCGGCTAAGCAGTCATTGTGCAAGTGACAATGATGTAAAGAAATTGTTCGTGGTTACAGTTCTGCCCTTGTCCATGAATGATTCCATCAGCCTCATCACTACAGTTTCGGACAGTCTCTCCCCGCTGGGACGACTGGGGTCCTTGCCAAGATATGGGAGGACATTACAGATGTACTTTGATTTCAAGTCGCAGACTACTTTGAGAAGCAGTCACATCCCCCACAGCACAAAAGGCTGCATGCAAATTTGCTAAGGTGTTAGCAAATATTCCCAGCACAACAATGCAGCTGGGGGGTGGGCAGACACTCAGGAGCAGCTTACATTCTTTTCTTTACACTCTCTTACAAGACCTGAGGTGGATCAACACAATTCCCCCCTGCAGATTCCTCAGACAATGGCCACATTTACAAATGAAAGGAAATGCTAATTGGAGCCATCAGAGTTGTCAGTTTGGACTAAGGGTCATTTGACCCTCTTTCAGGACTTGAAGGGGGAGCTCGAAATTTCTGGGACTTCTAGTGTTAGAAGCCATATGGGTGGTTGTAGACTAATACTGCACCTTTAAACTCTGCAAGTATAATATAACATAGCAAATAATGTACAGTACTGACTGTTAGCTGGACTGCTCATGGGTTACGAGGGGCACTTGCTCAGTTTACCTCCAATATGTGTTCTGTAGAGCACATCTATTATGTAGCAGCTTTCCATATTGCTCATTTACAATGTATTCATACCGCTTGTGAGTTCCAGATCTCGCTTGCCCTTAGACACTGCTCCTGTGCCCTCACCTATGGAATTTTACTTACTGCTCTACTGTTTTTCTGGTTCGGTAGTTCAAATGGATTAAAGATCCATTTTGTGAATTTACCTCTGTGCAAACCCTGATCTGCTAGTATGCCCACGATCAAAAAGGAAGCAAAAAATTTCTGCAAACTTATAGCTTTATTTTTCTGCAGGATCTCACCACACACACTGGAGCAAACTACTAAGCAAAAAATGTGAATGGAAACGACTATGTAGAGCGAGGAATGATGGTGAGAGCCGAGTCTGAATTATGGGCAGTTTTCTATGATATGAAATGTGCCGCCAAACCAGGGACTACACAGATTATTGACTCAAAGGGACTAAAACTGTTTTACATGGCACACTAAATATTAAAAAAATATAAAAAATATGTAAATATATATCTATCTATATATACATATATTTTTTCATATTTTTTTTTCTACCTATGCTGTATTCTAGCTATAAAGGGTTACAGTTTCTATCTACACTTGCACCAAACTGGGACCGCGTAAAATTATTAATTAGTAACTTAAAGAACGTCAACTGAAGATCTAGAGGTTAAATGCAGGTCTCACTTGTGGAGACAACCTGCACAGATCTGCCTTGTTTCATTCACACAGTTATTAATTGACTCTACAGAAAGCTGGAGATTATCCAGGCCACCCGGCGGAAAAATAGCAGTTCAAAAAGTGCGATAGTCATTATTTTATCTGCAACTATTAGAACTGCTGGATATTGAAAATCTTGTTTTTATTTAAAGGGGTAATCCACCCCAAAAATAGATTTTTTTTATATAGATTTTTTATTTAAATGTACAGTATGTTTGTGTTTTGGGATAAAAATCATTTATGTACTAGGATTTTATTAAAAATGTAAGACCATTTGCCTTCTGCTGCTTGCATGCAGGGGTGAACCTAGCAAAACCTGCTGCCTAAAGCGACCTATAGAAATGCGTCCCCCCCAAAAAAAAAAAAAAAAAAAAAAAAACAACGATCTTGCGATTTTTGGTTCCATGATGGGGACCCCCTAATGAAAATCATAGGATATGCCAATCGCAATCCCCTTATTAAGCCTAGTATAAAGTATAATGCCCCCTTTACTGGCCCCCAAAGTATATTACCCGCTTTATTGGCCCCACACAGTATAACACCTCCTTAACTACCCGCGCACAGTTAATTGCCCTCTTTTCTAGTTCCCACATAGTATAAAGTCCCCTTTGCTTTTTCCTTCACTGTATATTTCTTTCTTTACTGACTCCCACACAGTATATTGCTCTCTTCTTTTTTGGTCCCCACACAGTATACTGCCCCCTCTGGTCCCCTTACAGTGATATGTCATAGATTCGACCTGAATTTTCCAAAAATTTCCAGTTTCAGCTAAACCTGAACCTTTTAGGGTTTGTCACCCATGAATAACTATTTTACTCTGGGATGTCCTCAGATCCTAATGTATAATAAGGGGAGGCCCGGGAGTGAGGAAAAATAACAAACACCTATACTTATACCTCCTATACTATACTTATACTACCTATCTATGGGGGAGCAGTATATCAACCAGGGACAGAAATAAACTTGACAAGCTGATTAGAAGGGCCAGCTCTGTCCTGGGGAGCCCACTGGACCCAGTGCAGGTGGTGGGTGACAGAAGGATACTGTCCGTGGTGAGCTCCATGCAGAAGAAGAAGTCCCATCCCATGCATGAGACTGTGATCGCGCTGAGCAGTACTGTCAGTGACCGACTGCTCCACCCTAGGTGTGAGAAGGAGCGCTATCGGAAGTCTTTCCTCCCCACCGCGGTTAGGCTGTACAACCAACACCGACCTAAGCGGAGATCATTACACACAGAGAACTGAAATATCTCTCTGCCTGTTAAATCCCCCCCCCCCCCCTGCTACGCCCTATCTGTCTGTCTGCTATCAATGTAATGCCTCTCACCTTGGAATATTCCTGTACATGTTGTATTTGTATTTGTATCTGCTTATCTTTGCTGCTGTAACACACTGAATTTCCCCATTGTGGGACTATTAAAGGACTATTATTATTATTATTATTATTATCTCATGTAAGACCATTAAATTGGTTGGCTGGTAAGGACAACCTTCTTCCAAAAGTTAATCTCCTGACATCAAGGCCACTGCCATGTCCTGGGGATCACAAATTGAATCTGGTGGTTTGGCTGAAAAAGTAGTAATACATGGAAAGGTTCATGGTTTGTCATGTGCAATAGAGCAAGAGCTATTATTTGTAATGCCTCTCTATTCCAGCTAATAGAAGGGATCTAGACTGAGCAAGGGGCCCCATCTATGATGTGTATACACATTCAGGGCATTTAGAAATGTGTTGCTTTCAGTGGACAACCCCTTTAATTGTTCTTTGATGGTATCAGAGCCACTGAAACATATTAAAAGTTTTGTTTTACACTGCAGTCACATAAATATATGCCTGGCTGTTTTGGTAACATATATACAGTGCCTTGCGAAAGTATTCAGCCCCCTTGAACTTTTCAACCTTTTGCCACATTTCAGGCTTCAAACATAAGGATATAAAATTTAAATTTTTTGGTGAAGAATCAACAACAAGTGGGACACAATCGTGAAGTGGAACGAAATTTATTGGATATTTTAAACTTTTGTAAAAAAATAAAAAACTGAAAAGTGGGGCGTGCCAAATTATTCGGCCCCCTTAAGTTAATACTTTGTAGCGCCACCTTTTGCTGCGATTACAGCTGCAAGTCGCTTGGAGTATGTCTCTATCAGTTTTGCACATCGAGAGACTGAAATTCTTGCCCATTCTTCCTTGGAAAACAGCTGGAGCTCAGTGAGGTTGGATGGAGAGCGTTTGTGAACAGCAGTTTTCAGCTCTTTCCACAGATTCTCGATTGGATTCAGGTCTGGACTTTGACTTGGCCATTCTAACACCTGGATACGTTTTATTTGTGAACCATTCCATTGTAGATTTTGCTTTATGTTTGGGATCATTGTCTTGTTGGAAGATAAATCTCCGTCCCAGTCTCAGGTCTTTTGCAGACTCCAACAGGTTTTCTTCCAGAATGGTCCTGTATTTGGCTCCATCCACCTTCCCATCAATTTTAACCATCTTCCCTGTCCCTGAAGAAAAGCAGGCCCAAACCATGATGCTGCCACCACCATGTTTGACAGTGGGGATGGTGTGTTCAGGGTGATGAGCTGTGTTGCTTTTACGCCAAACATATCGTTTTGCATTGTGGCCAAAAAGTTCACTTTTTGGTTTCATCTGACCAGAGAACCTTTTTCCACATGTTTGGTGTGTCTCCCAGGTGGCTTGTGGCAAACTTTAAACACGACTTTTTATGGATATCTTTGAGAAATGGCTTTCTTCTTGCCACTCTTCCATAAAGGCCAGATTTGTGCAGTGTACGACTGATTGTTGTCCTATGGACAGACTCTCCCACCTCAGCTGTAGATCTCTGCAGTTCATCCACAGTGATCATGAGAATCTTGGCTGCATCTCTGGTCAGTCTTCTCCTTGTTTGAGATGAAAGTTTAGAGGGACGGCCGGGTCTTGGTAGATTTGCAGTGGTCTGATACTCCTTTCATTTCAATATGATCACTTGCACAGTGCTCCTTGGGATGTTTAAAGTTGGGGAAATCTTTTTGTATCCAAATCTGGCTTTAAACTTCTCCACAACAGTATCACGGACCTGCCTGGTGTGTTCCTTGGTCTTCATGATGCTCTCTGCGCTTTAAACAGAACCCTGAGACTATCACAGAGCAGGTGCATTTATACGGAGACTTGATTACACACAGGTGGATTATATTTATCATCATCAGTCATTTAGGACAACATTGGATCATTCAGAGATCCTCACTGAACTTCTGGAGTGAGTTTGCTGCACTGAAAGTAAAGGGGCCAAATAATATTGCACGCCCCACTTTTCAGTTTTTAATTTTTTACAAAAGTTTAAAATAACCAATAAATTTTGTTCCACTTCACAATTGTGTCCCACTTGTTGATTCTTCACCAAAAAATTTTAATTTTATATCTTTATGTTTGAAGCCTGAAATGTGGCAAAAGGTTGAAAAGTGGAAGGGGGGCCGAATACTTTCGCAAGGCACTGTATATATATGGCAGTTCAGCAAAAAGTCAAGTTCATGTAAAAAGAGAGGCAGATCAGGAGGAGCAGACAGATTCAGAGTCAGGAACAAAGCCAAAGGTAAAAACACTATAAGGCTAAAGCCCCACGTTGCGGAAACGCAGTTTTTTTTTGTTGCAGATTTTTCTGCGGTTCTTTGAGCCAAAGCCAGGAATGGATTTAGCAGAAGGTAGAAGTATAAGAACTTTCTATATATTTCCCATTCCTTTTGTAGCCACTCTTGACTTTGGCTCAAAAAAAAATCTTCAACAAAAAAAAGCTGCGTTTCCACAATATGGGGCCTAAAACTGTAAATATGCAAGACAATCTGGTGGTAAACTAGCAAAGCTATGGACCTATATTGCTCAGGCACTGTGCAGAGGGTAGAGCAGATATAAATAGGCAAGGACTGCCTAGGATTGTCTGGAGAAAGCTCACAAGTGTGCACACTGAACCTTCAAGTAGCAGGAAGGAATAGCACACCGCCATATAGACTGGACCAGGTGTACCAGTGGCAGAAAAAAGTACATAGCATGGAGAGGCAGGAACAGCATAGTGTACAGCAGAGGTAAAATGGTGACATAGTACGCCAGCGAGTATAGAGCCCTGGCATTACAATCTGTCACCATAGAATCACTGATCTACACAGGAACGATAACAATACAATTAGAATATAATCGAGACAATTGAAAAGCTGGTTTATTTTCAGATAAAATGCTTCAAGTCAATATAAAAAAATTGTACGTTTTGACAGGTGCTTTGGCAAGAGTCAAATACTTTTGCCAAAAATGTTGGCCATTTAAATAGCTTAAAAAGTTATAAAGTTGAAAAATATGTCAAATATCAATATGTGCACATGCATAGATATTTATTGAGGTACAATCTGCATACATATAGACCTATAGACCTGGCGGCACAGCCGTTCCTGCGGATCACTCTGCTATACAAGTTTATAAAAAGTAGCTCTTGTTATGTTGATTACACGTACGATGTGGTAATACCTGACATCAATACTTCAGCATTCAGATGATTGTAGGTTACAGATCAAAGCCTTTCCATGGGTACATCTTGTGATTCTGAATAGCTTAAGTGCACTTGGGACATGATCTAATGATGAGCTAAGACAAGGAAGCATGGATTTATAAAACCTTTCAGAATTCAGTTACGTACTGGACCCTCATTGGCTGCCTTCCAGGTTGTACAGGGTATATTTGCATCTCATCAACAGAAACATAACCATCTGTGTATCATTAATAATCATTAGTGTATAATTACCTAGGGACAATCTACACCACAACTTCAATATGCTGCAAAATGTCTCAGTGTTTACAATTATATAATAGGTTTGACTTTGCAAAAATTCTGGTAGATCTAAGAATCCTATGTAGATTAAGAAGTGGAATTGGATTTTCCATGATTAAGTTTATAATGAATTTATTGCTAAGAGACTCTGTTTAAAGGGGTTGTCCAGGGTTAAGGTTTTAATGGTCTGGGCTAAGCTGTACAGTAGTGAAGGTGCTCTGCCGCTATACAAGGGATGGAGCTTTCTGCTTCAAGTCCTGTATTGTGTACAAGATGGGCGTCAATGATGCTAAGAGCTGGACTTATCATGTAATAATATAAAGGTCTTGCAAACCTGACTATGTCAACTTTAGACTTTATGGAAATGACCCCCTTCAATTTAGGAGGTAGAACATGAGGCAAAGAATCTTTGAAAACTAAGGCTTAATGATGGGGGAATCCCAGAAGATTCTTTTCTTCCTGTGTTCAAACAAAGAGAACCACCGGTTCGGTCCGAACTTGTTTGGATAGAACCATAAGGGGAAATGATTATACTCTGGGGTCTCTTCAGATGCCAGATTATAATAGCTAGAGGCCCAGGGAAGGTGACAAAAATAAAAAAACATTTATATTCCCCATCCATTACCTCTTTTGGGTCTCCTTGTGGTGTCCAGCACTCTGTATCTTCCTCCTTGCGGCAGCTGGCTTTCTTCTATAACATCATGTGCCCGGGGTCACCGTTGAGGCCTGTGATTGGACTTCAGTGGTGACATGGGCACACCGAGCATCATGAATTAGAAGAAGACACAGAGCGCTAGATGCCACGAGGCCCAAAAGAGGTAACGGAAGATGAGTATAAATGTTTTTTTATTTTTGTCACCTCCCCTGGACCTCCATCTATTATACTTTGGGATCTGAAGAGAGCCCAGAGTATAATAATTTAATGGCGGTGGCCATTTTAGTTCATCCAAGATGAATCCCAAATTGTTTTGTTAAAACCCCAACAATTTGGAATATTGAATCTAGTTAGTTGCGAACTGATTCACCCATCTCTACTAAGGCTATGTGATGAGCGTATGTAGTATCTGCAGTGTATGGGATATAAAACACCTTAATATTTTATGGAAATGACCCCCTTCTAGCGAGGTTGTAGAACACAAGGCAAAGAACATTTGAAAACTAAGGCTATGAGCATATGTAAAGAGGACCGTTCACCTCCTCCACCAACTCTTTGCATTCTTCAGTAGTTGGCGTTCCACTGATTCCGGCGCAGTTAGAATTTTTCTCTAGACCTCACTGTTCTCAGCAATCAGTGCTGGTAATACTCAATATGCTGTTAGGCTCTCTACTGTCAAGTGGGCAGTCCTAAACTAGAGCAGACAGACAGAGACCACTCACCAGACAGCAGAGAGCCTGGAGTTCTTGGAGGTGGTGTAAGGTCCTCATTAAATAGGGTCCATAAGCACCATCTGACGAAGGCTAGATGAATGGAAATACATTTGGTTGCCCTATTTGAAATACCAATCAAGACTTTCATGGTGGACTGGTGAAACCCTTCCTTGCTATTATTTCAGTTCTGGGACATTACATGTTGGTACACAACATCATTTATGATGATTGTATGCATTATACTCTTACAAATATGACAAAAAATTGTTATATTGGTCCTTTCAGGGTAATCAGAGCTGTGTACATTTTGCTACCAGTGAATGGCAATCTATAACACAATACCAGGATTACAGCAATTGTTTACAAGTATTCGGCTTCCCTGTATGATTGCAATTTACTTGTAAAACAAATATAGCTCTGCATTTTTATTAGTCAGACTTGGTAAGTAGCTCCATAAAAAACAAACACCACTTTTTATGTAGAAGCCAGAATGATTTTCCTCTATATTAACTGAATGCCTGCAATTTGCTAACGGAGACTGATTGGTATAAAAAGTTGAATATAAGGCCTTATTTCACAGACGATAACCTGTGCTAATATTTTTCCATTAAAATTCATAAGCAATAAAAGGCAGCCAGGGAATGGATGGAAACAAAAAATGACTAGCAAGTTGAAGTTTGACTAATGTTTTATAAGTGGCCTGGATTCATCAGGAATGAAGACAGCTTATATTGACAAAAGAATATTCCCGAGGATTCTGAGATGTTGTGTGTATTGCACGTTATATTGTTTTCCATCATTAAGATGGAATGGGTCGACAGAGACAGAAGACAGAGACATTGTCACTACCAGAAACATTTACAAACATATGCGCAAATGAATATAGCAGCCAAGGTTAGACTGGTCTACCATGACTAGCTGAGGATCCCTCATTGTATCTAGGCTTTGACACAATGATAGGTCCTAATACAACAGAGCCCCATTGTTTTAGCACTGGACCACTAACATTTGGAGCTGACTTTGTAGCCAATTATTGGTCACTAGGATTTTTGTCTAGCCTACATTATATGACCATACTGATGATCAGCTCCATCCCTCTCCTCTACCTTTTGATAGTCTGGCATTTACTGTTTCCAATTATAGAGATTTTTTGAGAACATTTAGCGGGGGCTTTTTAGCAAGGCTTGTCCATTTCATGAGGGCCAAAAGTTTGCATTAACTCACACAGGCCCAACTGATTCCCAACCTCCACTATCTATCAAGTAGTACTCTAGTTACAACCCTGGACTAGGTCCTGATTCTTCCTAACAGCTTTCCATAGTACCATTTTGCCTAGTTAGAGCCAACCAAACTGCAGAATTTATTTCTCTGCTTAGTTGTAAAATACTTCACAACTGAATCAGTCTGTCCAGGACTCCAGGCAACCAGTCCAATGTTGTAAATTTTCCTCAATAGCCTCAGAGTTGGCACATATGACAACCCCAATCGAGTTCCCTAACAACCTTCCCCCAATTTTCAGCTCATCGGGCTCTTCCTGGATCGACTCACTATTGTACCTTTCTCCCTTATGACTGACAGCCAAGAAGACTGTCATTTCCTCAATCCACTGAAGTTGGTCATGGTGGCACCACAGACTGTCTGGAACGCAAAAACACAAAAACAACATATTTACAGTATGTACAATCAAATTATAGGAACACTAATCCCAGAAAATGTACAGAAAAGTTATAAAATCTTCTATACCTTCCTCCATAAATCTACTTTCCCATGGTTCTCTTTTGCCTCATGTTACATTTAGAACGGAGAAATATATACGGAAATTTTTTCTGTGTAACCCTCCCCCCCAACATTCCCCATTGATGTGACTGTAATACAAGTGGCTGCTACAGGCCTGCTCTGCTCTGTCTGCAAAGGCTAATTAAGCCCCACCCCCTTGTGGAAACCCAGACCCATTGGTAGTCGAAGATGGAGCAGACCAACAGGAGATTAATAACTTTGATTTCTGCAGGATTTCTACAAGATTTTTTATGTCAGGATCATGACGAACACTCTTCAGACTGACATTAGTGAGAACTACTATATTTCTTTTGTACTTTTAGCTTTAATTTCTGTGTTTAATGTTCCTTTAATAACAAATACTATTACATTTCTGATCAGTCTCCCTGTTTATTAGTCCAAGAAAAGAAACCAATAAGGATATTATTAGTCTATTTGCTGCAAAGGTGGAGATTATATGTACTCACTGACAAAAAAAAATACTGCACCAAGAATGAGTTGTTGGACTCAATGAAACGTTCTCAGTGTGAATGTAATGATGATATAAGTGATCGACTTAGTGATCGAACTTAGTGATCGAACAATATTACAGCAAAAGGAGAAGTTTATTGGGGAAAACTGTACAATTGAAAGGAGTCTCTAGTACCCTGTTGTGCCACCTCTAGCCAGGATAAAGGATGAGATATGGCTGGGCATGGAGGCATACAAGTTCCATATGGTATCCTACACACATTCGCCCACAGATG
The DNA here is from genome assembly GCA_947044405.1 of Leptodactylus fallax. Lineage (NCBI taxonomy): Eukaryota > Metazoa > Chordata > Amphibia > Anura > Leptodactylidae > Leptodactylus > Leptodactylus fallax. The sequence goes on from CAMRHE010000151.1 coordinate 947,016, forward strand.
TTGTAGCTGAGTCTGTAGATCCTGCACATTAGTAGGTTGTCGAAGCTGGTGTCCCAGCTGGTCACATAAATGTTCGACTGGCGATAAATCTGCAATCTATCAGAGACATTCCTGGGAAGCCTTGGCTGTGTGTGGATGAGCATTATCCTGTTGAAAAATGCCAGTTGGAAGCCCGGCCTTGAGAGGTACCGCATGTAGCCACAAGATGTCCTGTACCTATCGCTGAGCTGTTACAGTCCGAGGTGGCCGACTAGGGTTGGCAAGTGAAAGCGGCCAAGATCATCCCACCAGCAGTTGGAGCAATGTGTTGCTCCTCAGCAAAGGCAGGACTGAACAGCTCCCTATGAGGCCTCTATATTTGAACCCAACTATCATCAGATTACAAACAGGACCTAGATTTGTCCCTAAAGACGATACAGTTCCAGTCTGTAGCAGTCCAGGTTTCGCACTCACAACATTGCTGCAAACAAAGGCAATGGCAGGACACATCATGGTTGCAGTGATTTCAAATTTGCTTCTGCTAAGCACATGTAAATGATCCAAGCATGTGTAATGAAGATGTCACCTGTATCTGGACTCCAGAGAAAGAAACTGCAGAAGCTGCTCATGCTTGTTAGTCGTACAAACAATCCTTTCTACTGGTGGCCTGTCGGTGCCTTCCAGAGCCTGTTCACCATGTGTGTGTGCCCTTACATAACCCCTACTCCCAACACCTCCAAACAGAATGGCCTACAGTGGGGAAAAAAAGTATTTAGTCAGCCACCAATTGTGCAAGTTCTCCCACTTAAAAAGATGAGGCCGGCCTGTAATTGTCATGATAGGTAGACCTCAACTATGAGAGACAAAATGAGAAAACAAATCCAGAAAATCACATTGTCTGATTTTTAAAGAACTTATTTGCAGATTATGGTGGAAAATAAGTATTTGGTCAATAACAAAAGTTCATCTCAATACTTTGTTATATATCCTTTGTTGGCAATGACAGAGGTCAAACATTTTCTGTAAGTCTTCACAAGGTTGGCACACACTGTTGCTGGTATGTTGGCCCATTCCTCCATGCAGATCTCCTCTAGAGCAGGGATGTTTTGGGGCTGTCGCTGGGCAACACGAACTTTCAACTCCCTCCAAAGGTTTTCTATGGGGTTGAGATCTGGAGACTGGCTAGGCCACTCCAGGACCTTGAAATGCTTCTTAGGAAGCCGCTCCTTCGTTGCCCTGGCGGTGTGCTTGGGATCATTGTCATGCTGAAAGACCCAGCCACGTTTCATCTTCAATGCCCTTGCTGATGGAAGGAGGTTTGCACTCAAAATCTCACGATACATGGCCCATTCATTCTTTCATGTACATGGATCAGTCGTCCTGGTCCCTTTGCAGAGAAACAGCCCCAAAGCATGATATTGCCACCACCATGCTTCACAGTAGGTATGGTGTTCTTTGGATGCAACTCAGCATTCACTCTCCTCCAAACACGATGAGTTGTGTTTCTACCAAACAGTTCTACTTTGGTTTCATCTGACCATATGACATTCTCCCAATACTCTTCTGGAACATCCAAATGCTCTCTAGCAAACTTCAGACGGGCCCGGATATGTACTGGCTTAAGCAGGGGGACACGTCTGGCACTGCAGGATCTGAATCCCTGGCGGCGTAGTGTGTTACTGACGGTAGCCTTTGTTACGTTAGTCCCAGCTTTCTGCAGGTCATTCACTAGGTCCCCCCGTGTGGTTCTGGGATTTTTTGCTCACCGTTCTTGTGATCATTTTGACCCCACGGGGTGAGATCTTGCGTGGAGCCCCTGATGGAGGGAGATTATCAGTGGTCTTGTATGTTTTCCATTTTCTAATGCTCCCACAGTTGATTTCTTCACACCAGGCTGCTTTTTCAGTCTTCCCAGCCTGGAGCAGGTCTACAATTTTGTTTCTGGTGTCCTTCCACAGCTCTTTGGTCTTCACCATAGTGGAGTTTGGAGTGTGACTGTTTGAGGTTGTGGACAGGTGTCTTTTATACTGATAACAATGTCAAACAGGAGCTATTACTACAGGTAATGAGTGGAGGACAGAGGAGACTCTTAAAGAAGAAGTTACAGGTCTGTGAGAGCCAGAAATCTTGCTTGTTTGTAGGTGACCAAATACTTATTTTACACCATAATTTGCAAATAAATTCTTAAAAAATCAGACAATGTGATTTTCTAGATATATTTTCTCATTTTGTCTCTCATAGTTGAGGTCTACCTATGATGTCAATTACAGGCCGGCCTCATCTTTTTAAGTGGGAGAACTTGCACAATTGGTGGCTGACTAAATACTTTTTTTCCTCACTGTATATGGTAGGAAATTTGTTGAAATGACCATCCTGCTTCTCTCAGACCAATGATGCTCCCCCTCTCATAGTCTGTCAACTGGGCAAAATGTCTTTGAGTACGTCATAGAGTCATGTCTAACAGTCAATGATCTGTCACCAAGAGGTACACTACCCAAAAGTAGCTTCTTTATAGGGCAGCAGGAAAGCACTTTTATGTCCTGTGGTTACGAGAGTGTCTAATGAGACCACACCAGTAATCATTTACATATCTGCCTGAGACATAACTGCAGGTCAAGCTTTGCAGCATTCTGACTTTTCTATCTGGGTGCATTATTATTTTTGTCAGTGAGTGTTGTTTACCTTGCATATTACTATTACATATAACTAAACAAGCTAAAAAAAACTATAAACAAATTATATTAAAAAATAAAATAAAATAATATTAGAAAAGCAGAAAATAATACCTGTGTCTTCACTGGGGTGACATTAACAATTCATACATTATCTGTGACATAGAAGCTGCAACTTTACAGCTGCACAAGGTATTATTAATGTGAGTTTTTTGTTTTTTTGCATGAAGCAAAGTTTTCTTGGGATTATTAATGTTTATGCTGCAAACCACAAGATTACGATTCACATAACAAATGTTTGTGTGAATTACAAATCAGCAAACTTTACATTTCTTGGATTCCGCCCTTCTCGTGTACCTTTAGTTTTAGTTTATTTTTGTTTTAGAATAAATTGGTGGAAAAAAAGTAGAAAATGATTGCAGGACATTTTTTTTTTCTTCCTGGCGAGATTTTATTCTATCTTCCAGTAATTAACATTTTATAATTGAAAGGCCTATTTTTTTGCAAGCCTGGCATATCCTGTGAAAATCCACTTTAAAGTTGTGTCCTAAGGAAAAACAGGGCTTTAACTAAAAGGACTATATTAAGCTTAGATCGGTAGATGACTGCATCGCTATCAGCAAACCGATTGAGAGTGTTATTATGTAGCAGTCACTGACTAATTAATAGTTCAGTTATTCCTGAGTCATAGATCAGTGCCGCTCTCTACTGTTTACTGTATTTTGTCTTCAACTCGAAACTTTGTTTCCTCTTTGAGTCATTTGTTAGTAGAAATATATTAGTTCATTTCCTTTCATGTGCTGCATTAATTAAAGGAAACCTGTCAGCAGTTTATTCTGCCCAAACCACAGGTAGCATTAAATATAGACCGGCTCCTTCAGTACAAAGAACTACATTTATCTCCAGAACATTATTCAAGAGAAAATATATGGATAGCTACGGAATGAGGTACTGGAAGAAGTGTTCCTTTCTGCCTTACACTCTGTCTGACTCCATTTCATTTTTTTTTTTTTTTTTTTCCAAGATGGCGCCGCTGGAGTGGCTGCCAGCTACAGCAGCTCTGAGACTCTCTATCTTATTTTTCTTTCTATGTCTCATTTTGTACCTCTCTACTTAAGGACTTTGCACTATGAAGAAACACACACAAAGACTTGGACCCTTGTGATACTTTTTTTTTGTTTTTTATCTGTCTTTTTGTTCTGCTTGAAAATGGGATCTTTTGTGTATGCAGACAATTCCTTTGTCTATACAAGAGAGGAAATTATGCAGCTCAGAGGCACAGCAGGGCGGCATACCATCTGGTCACACATCCCCCGTGAGCTTTGGAGAAAGAAAAAGCGGGTGAGGGGATGCAGAGCTGGTACTCTTCAGAGGATTAAAAAGAGGCGTTACCGACCAGCTGTTCCCTCCATCATCATGGGCAATGTGAGATCTCTTGCAAACAAGATGGATGAACTAACAGCGCTCACCAGGCATCATCAGGAGTTTCGGGCGTGCAGCATGATGCTACTTACAGAGACTTGGCTCACTGAAGTTACTCCTGACCCTCTGGTCTCCTTGGATGGTTTTAAACTCCTTCGGGCAGACAGGACAAGGGAGAGCGGTAAGAGGAAAGGAGGAGGGCTGGCAATGTTTGTGAATAATAGATGGTGTAATCCTAGGCACATTGTGATTAAGGAGCAAACTTGCTGTAAGGACATTGAACTATTAGCTGTGAGCATGAGACCTTTCTACCTACCAAGGGAACTATCACATGTCATCGTGATAGCTGCATATGTCCCCCCCTCTGCGAAAGCTGACACTGCCTGCGAGGTCCTACAAGCCACGCTGAGCCAGTTACAGTTAAAACATCCCCAGGCCCTCTTTCTTCTGTCGGGTGATTTCAACCATGCCTCTCCATCATCCACACTGCCCAGTTTCACACAGTATGTAACCTGCCACACAAGAGACAACAAAACACTGGACTTGTTCTTTGCCAACGTGAGGGAGGCATATAACTCATCAGCCCTACCGCCCCTGGGGAGATCGGATCACAACCTAGTATAGTGATGGCGAACCTTTTAGAGACCGAGTGCCCAAACTGCAACTCAAAACCCACTAAATTATCGCAAAGTGCCAAAACGCCAATTTAACCTTAAATTAACCAGGATCTGTTTTATAGTGACCGTGCAATGTTATTACAGTCTGTGATAATATCACATGTCTGCTATAAAACAGATACTGTGTGATATAACTAGTGAAGGGCCCCTATACAGTACAATGTGCTCCGAAGTGGCCCCCAGACAGTATTATATGCTCCAGAATTGCCCCCACTCAGTATTATATGCTTCACAGTATCCCCCACACAGTATTATATGCTCCACTTTGGCCCCCCACACAGTAGTATATGCTCCACAGTGTCCCACACACAGTATTAGATGATTCAGTGTCCCCCATACAGTATTTGAAGCATCTAATACTGTATGGGGGACATTGAAGCATCTTATACTGTGTGGGGGACACTGAAGCATCTAAAACGGTGTGTGGGCCACTGTGAAGCATCTAATACTGTGTGGGGGACACTGAAGCATCTAATACTGTATGGGGGACACTGAAGCACCTAATACTGTATGAGGGGGGACACTGAAGCATCTAATACTGTGGGGGGGGGGGAACTGAAGCATCTAATACTGTGTGGGGGACAGTGAAGCATCTGATACTGTATGGGAGACACTGAAGCATCTAATACTGTGTGGGGGGCACTGAAGCATATAATACTGTGTGGGGGACACTGAAGCATCTAATACTGTGTGGGGGACACAGATGCTTCAGTGTCCCCCACATAGTATTAGATGCTTCAGTGTCCCCCATTCATTATTTGATGCTTCAGTGTCCCCCATACAGTAGTATATGCTCCACAGTAGACCCCACACAGTAGTTTGTTACTTACCTTGTCCCACGAAGAGCTGCAGTCCCACGGAGCGCTTCCTCTGTCTTCTTCTGTTCGCAGGCGCTGATGAATGACGTCATCGCGCCTGCGTCGGGGCAGAGGTCACGCTCTGCAGTTAGTGTAGGCCGCCTACAGTGACAGCTTTCAGCTGTATGTACATTTGCACATACAGCTGAAAGAAGCGATCGCTCGCTAACCGGGATTCCTGTACCGGTTAGTGAGCGATCATGGCGACGGCGCGCGTGCCAACTGAAAGGGCTCTGCGTGCCCTCTCTGGCACGCGTGCCATAGGTTCGCCATCACGGACCTAGTACATCTCCGACCTGTGTACAAGCCACTTGTACGTAGAGAACCAGCTGTCACCCGCACAGTGAGGATATGGTCCAAGGAGAGTGATGAGGCTCTGAGGGATTGTTTTGACACAACCGCATGGGAAGTGCTGCAGGATTCTTATGGAGAAGATATAGAAGGACTCACACACTGCATAACAGACTACATAAATTTTTGTGTGGACAACACAGTACCCACAAAAGTGGTGAGGTGCTTCTCCAATAACAAACCATGGATTAACTCTGATATAAAAACACTACTTAAGGAGAAAAAGATGGCATTCAGGACAAGAGATAAGGAGGGGTTGAGGGAAGTACAAAAGGAGCTGAGGCATCAAATCAGGCAGGGAAAAGCCAGTTATAAAGAAAAAATGGAAAAGCAAATGGAAAGAAAAGACATAAGGGGGGTCTGGGAGGGGCTTAAGTCAATTTCGGGTCATAAACAGTCTGTCTGCCAGATTGAGGCAGAGGTTAATTGGCTTAATGAACTAAACCTATTCTTCAACAGATTTGATCACACACCAGCTCCTCCCACCCCAGCATGTCCTTCAGCTCCCCCCACCACAATGACTTCTCCCCATGCGGCCACTTCCCAACAGACCAGTAAATCCAGAAATCCGTCTTTATCTGGCCACAATCTGACCTTCACACGGGCCCAGGTGAGGAAGGAGATGAAAAAGATCAAGGCGAGGAAAGCCGCAGGGCCAGATGACATCAGTGCAAGGCTAATTAAGACTTGTGGGGACCAGCTGTGTGGTATAATTACATATATGTATAATATGAGCCTGAGGCAGGAAATAGTCCCTGAATTATGGAAATCTTCTTGTGTGGTACCAGTTCCAAAGAAACCCCACCCTATGGACCTCAACGACTACAGACCTGTAGCACTGACATCCTACCTGATGAAGATCTTGGAGAGATTGGTTCTCACACATCTCCGCCCTCTAGTCAGCCCCGCTATGGACCCCCCTCCAGTTTGCTTATCGGCCGGGCATTGGGGTAGATGATGCCATCATCCATCTTCTGCACAGGGCTCTGTCTCACCTAGAGAAACCAGGAAACACAGTGAGAATAATGTTCTTTGACTTCTCCAGTGCTTTTAACACCATACAGCCCAGGTTATTGAGGGACAAGCTGGGCCTTGCTGGAGTGGACCACCACCTCTCCAACTGGATCCTAGACAACCTCACAAATCGACCTCAATACGTGAGAGCCCAAGACTGTGTGTCAGGTACCGTGATCTGTAATACGGGGGGCACCTCAGGGTACGGTTCTCGCCCCTTTCCTCTTCACACTGTACACTGCAGATTTTAGGTGCAACTCATCCAGCTGCTACCTACAGAAGTATTCTGACGACTCTGCAATAGTGGGTCTCATCACAGATGATGATGACAGGGAGTACAGAGAACTGAACCAGGATTTTGTGGACTGGTGCCACCGGAACCACCTGAAGATTAACGCGGGGAAGACCAAGGAGATGGTGGTGGACTTCCGCAAAGGCAGAAGCCCTCCTAAACCAGTGGACATCCTGGGGATGGGCATCGAGATTGTGAACACCTATAAGTACCTGGGTTTGCTCCTTAATAATAAGCTGGACTGGGCAGATCATATGGAGGCCCTGTACAGGAAGGGCCACAGCAGGCTCTACCTGCTTAGGAAACTGAGAGCCTTTGGAATCCGGGGGGCACTTCTTAGAACTTTCTTCAACTCGGTAGTGACATCAGCCATTCTTCTTTGGAGTGGCCTGCTGGGGGAGCAGTATATCAACCAGGGACAGAAATAAACTTGACAAGCTGATTAGAAGGGCCAGCTCTGTCCTGGGGTGCCCACTGGACCCAGTGCAGGTGGTGGGTGACAGAAGGATACTGTCCGTGGTGAGCTCCATGCAGAAGAAGAAGTCCCATCCCATGCATGAGACTGTGATCGCGCTGAGCAGTACTGTCAGTGACCGACTGCTCCACCCTAGGTGTGAGAAGGAGCGCTATCGGAAGTCTTTCCTCCCCACCGTGGTTAGGCTGTACAAGCAACACCGACCTAAGCGGAGATCATTACACACAGAGAACTGAAATATCTCTCTGCCTGTTAAATCCCCCCCCTCCTCTGCTACATCCTATCTGTCTGTCTGCTATTAATGTAATGCCTCTCACCTTGGAACATTCCTGTACATGTTGTATTTGTATTTGTATCTGCTTATCTTTGCTGCTGTAACACACTGAATTTCCCCATTGTGGGACTATTAAAGGACTATTATTATTATTATTATTATTATTGATAAGTCTTTCCCTTTATGTAAACTGCTGAGAGATTTGCTTTAAAGGAAGTCAGGCAGACCCAGCATATCAACCCAGCCTGGCAGATAGATAGGTTAGGGTCACCTGAATCCAACAGTGTTTTCCCCTTGTCAATATGCAAAGGAGCTCTTTGGAGCAACGAGTTTGTTTCCATTACTCCAAAAAGCTTATTTACATGTTGAGAAAATGGTGATATCTCGGGAAAGAGGCAGCGATCCACAAGGGGAAAACAATGTTTCATTTAGGTGACTGTATCCTGTTTTCCCCTTGTCAAATCAGTGCTTGGTTATGAAGTCATGGTCATGGGACCCTAGGGGGTCACAATGCAACTTTGTGTGACACTAACATTAATGAAGGAGTTTCAAGCCACCCAGTAATTTTTGGTCATGTTACGTGATTTGCAAAGTATTAATTGGCTTAGTTAACTTGTTACACACATATATATATATATATATATATATATATATATATATATATATATATATATATATATATATATATATATATTATTGTATATGGCTTTACTTTTACTTGTACTAAAGGACTTTTTAAAGCTCTGGATTATATTCTTTGTGCATGTTTAGATATTGTATTGAATTTGTTTCTTGAGAAATTGGAATCCTTAACCAATTTTGAGCTAAGGTAAGGGTGAATACATCTGTACGCGAAAATCCACTTCAAGCTGTTCAAATGAAACCATTGGGGTACATGATAAAAATTATTTTTGTTACCAATAGGGGGAGCTAACTAAATATGGGTTTGCATTATTTACTTAGAAAAACAGAACTACAAATCCCCTGAAAAAAATTGGACCAATTTATATTTACTTTTCAGCCAAACACTACCATTTATCCTCTTATTTATTATACTTACATATTCCACAGCGCTTTACAGACATTGACAGTCACAAATAGGTCTCACAATATATATTCTCTATCAGTACGTCTTTGGAGTGTGGGAGGAAACCCACGCAAATACAGGGAGAACATACAAACTCCTTGCAGATGTTGTTCTTGGCAGGATTTGAACCCAGGACTCCAGCATTGTAAGGCTGCAGAGCTAACCACTGAGCCACCATGCTGCCCTTTCACACCAGCAGGACCACTAAAAGACCTCCAGCAATGCTTGTGCATGTGGATAGTTGGTAAGGTGTATATAATAGGGGCAGTGTGTATTTTGCCATTTCAGTTATGGGCACTGACACACCTTGAAATCAGCATTGAAAATTAATGTATTAACCCTGTACTGTATGTATACCCCAAAATATCAACAACTGACACATAATGTATTATTTACAATGAGGCAAAATGGTAAGAGACCTGATGTGTGCACATGCAAAGCAGAAAGAGTTAATTGCCGTTCATTTCCTTCCCTTTTTTACTCCAGTTTCTGTATTTTTTCCTATTACCTTGATCACTGACTCAGACATGGCTCATCGTGACTGTAACTTTATTTATAAATATACTTCTTGCTAATGGATTTGATATGCTCGGTTTGAAATTCTAGGATATGTCCATATTTCTCTAAAATATTCCTATTTTTATGAAAAGCTTCAACTTAAAAAAAAAAAACACTTTTTTTAAAATAATATTTTGCATGCTTATCTTATCTATGGAAATATTTTAGAATTTTAAGTCTTCCCCGAGGACACAGTAGACGTGGTGCATCTTTGGTGTACGGCCATATTTGCACCATAGATTTACCACTTTGTTTTTTATGCATCTTGCTCACCACTTTTTAAAAAATTTGGGTGGAGCAGTACAGAGGTCAAGGCAAGCTAAAATAGAGATGCAATAGCTTGTCAGATTTACTGTAACTCACAACAGAAAAGTAATTCCAGAAATCTATGTCAGGTATTGACTGGTATAGATTATAATTCTGGCACATGGGACCTCACATGGTGCAACAGAATTATTAAGAGGCCGAAAAATCTGGCTGCAGATTTTACCGAGCAACATTTAGTGGTCCCATGGGCGCAATCCAGAGGCAGAACATAAAAAGTACCTAATCTTTTGATTTTCTGGGAAAATTTGTAACATTAATAATTGTTGTAATAGTTTATCAATGGATTTTGGCTCTTTTCTGTGAAATTCCTAGCTGAAATTCACTTTCTGTGTCTTTTTTATTCTTTCCCTTGACTATCTGCTACTAGCTGTAATCTTCTCACAACTTCTCACTGGAGTACAACCCCCTTGTATCATGCAGGGAAGCCAAGGCTGTAGGGGCCACTTCAAATATTGGGCATTATAAACTTAGAACAGTGATTCTGGTGTCATATAAAAGACAGGATTCTCACCTTTCGTATTATTGCAGTTCTCTGTATTATTTCCTGAAATATTATCAGTTGAAAAACATAGTCGGCATTGGAAGCGGATGCAGCTGGTGATATCGGTAGATATACAGTACAGGTAGAATATCTCCCTAATAAGACACAAAAACCACTGTTGTAAGTTTTATAATGCTGTGATGGGCCACAGTTTGAAGTGATTGGGCCACAGTGGTCACATAGGCATGTTTAGCATGCACATGTCATCACTGTGGCCTGTGATTGGGTGCATAAGGCACCCCGGGTCACCAAGGAGACTGAGAGAGAGTGCTGGATGCCACGAGGAGGTCCAAAAGAGGTGAGGGAAGGTAAGTGTAAATAATTTTTTTATTATGTACATCTCCTTGGGTCCTCCATTTCCGGTTCTGAAACGAATCTTGGGAGGTTCACCCATATGTAATGCTGCCATCCACATGGCAAATAGTGGCAAATTGAAGTAAAATCATTTGGGTAATTCAGAGAATGTCCTTTGAAATGGATGAAATTACAGGGGCGTCACAAGGGAACGGTTAGATGGTTAAAGTAGCCCCTATGCTGACCCTGTGCAGCCACAGCCGAGCAGTAGCCTGAGGACCAATGATGGCAACACTCATTGGTTGCCGTGAGGCCCAGGAGTGAGTGGTAAGTATGATTGACAACACTTACTGCTAGTACTACTGCCTGCCCCTTCTGGGGAGTATAAGGAGCAGTAAGTATTGAGAGTCATAGTACTTACCGCTATAGTGTGAGGAACCTGAGGAGCACAACACTATATGGGAGCACTTAGGGAATGCTATAGTCTGTGGGACCTGGGGGGCATTATACTGTGCGGGCACTATACTATGTGGCTATGTGGAGACACTATAGGGACCCCCGCATGATACATCCCCCAACACAATATACCCTTGTACATACAATACCCCCCCCCCCCCCCATAATACACCCCTTCCCTGGAATGCCCTCTCTGGGAAATCCTGCGTGTGCCCCTGCAGGCCTCCTATCCTTAAACTGTGCACATACAGTCCTACTATAATCCTCTTTCTGTGGTTCTGGCCAGAACTACTTACCAGTTTTGGAAGGAGGTGGAAAACGTCTAACAACATCAATTAACACTTGATGATTGGTCTGTGCACATCTTGGCTTCTTAGCCCTGTAAATTATAAGTACATAAAGCTTTGATAATGAGATGTTTTAGAAAGAAAGTGTTAGAAAAAAATGAAAAAAAAAATCTAATTTCTTCAAATTACCAGGGTTGCATTTAAATTAACTGTACAATTCTTACCTTAAAATGAGAACCAGTGACAAATTGTAATAATTAATTTCATAATTGCATAGAAAAAATGTGATATATAATCAAAATTTAACCCACAGAATTGATGAGGGGTTTTGTCCTCTCCATAAAAGGTTGTAGAAAAGCATTATTAGTTTTGCATATTTAGTGCAGATTTCCAATTACCTGTAAATAGGAATTAGTTTTAAAAGCTTTCATAGCTTTAAACTTCATTATTATTTGCATAATCATTTACTGCCATCTAGTGGGAGAATGGCTAATTGTATCTGCCTAGTAAAATACAGGCTGTAAGTGTCACTTTCATTGAGGATTTAAATACTAAAAGGGACTTTCTTAAGGATAAGTCATCAGTATCTGATCTATGGGTTCCAACTCCCATCACCCCCATCAATTAGCTGTTCCCAGCAGCTGATACACAGAGAATAGAGCAGGACACAGACAGATCCATGGTCTATGTAGTTGCTGAATGGAGTCACTGCAGAGGTCCCATTCAAGGGCATTAACTGTACATTCCCTTTCCATTTTGTCTGGGCCAAGACCACCATGAAGACATATTAACAAAGTGCACACAAGCTTCCTACCTTGCCCACCACACAGTAATCGTGCCCTGTTTTGTGCCATGGCCTCCCCCACAGAATTCCTCCTTGACTAAATGCTGCTGATCAACTCAGGTTTTTTTTGCCATTAAAAGGTCATTTTTTTTGTTTCTGACAGTGGAAGGCTGTGCATCATAAATTGTCTGCTCTACTGCACCTGAGGACAGGTAATACATTGCGGAGCACAGACTTTACTGATGCTAAAACACACATCCAGATGCAGGTAGAAAAGGGCTTGTCTCGAAACGCGTCGTGTGTTTTTATTCAATTGGATTAAAGACTACATTTATTCTGGACCAGCGCTCATCTGCCTCCTCTTTTCTAACTGCATCTGGATTCTTCCACACGTGCTTCATACCACGGTTCCGAGGCTAGCAGCTGCTTCACAAGGTCCCAATGAAGATAATCTGATTCTACATGCCTACTAAGTTGTTGTGAGCTGATCACAACCCACCAAGGTGAGCAATTTGTATCAGTGTTCTGATATCTATCATCCTTTGGTTTTACACTATTAGCGCTCTGCACTGTTTTTTCTTTTTATTTCTTTCTACACTAAAACACACATATCACACATAATCAGCCATCAACTAAATCAGAAAGGAGATCAAAGAAGCTTAACCAGGCCTAATGTGGTGAGGGTGACCTATGGGCCTCCATGGCTTCTTGAAAACTTTGTGCTTCCTTAAGACAGCAAGGGATGCTGGAAAATAGTAGCTGAAGGATGTGGAATTGGCAATTCAGCTCTGTACTATAACTCATGATAAGCGCATGACAAGTAACGTGACGCGTAATATATTCATGGTTATAAAGATTCATATTGTGTAAGACGGTGCCCACTCAGAAGCAAAGCCTGGTGGTGATGCCCATGGTCAGTTTTCTCTCTGATTGGGGGGTGTCAGGATTTGAACCCAGAACCTCCTGTGTCCTAGACAGTAGCTCTTCTCACTGAGCTACTGGGAATTCCAGACAGTGTCTTGTCTCTAGATTCAGGACAGTTCCTTTTTCCTAGTTAATCTTGCCTTAATTGTATAATTAGCTCCACCCTTGGACTTCCTATATAAGCCAAGCCTTGCCACTTCCTCCTTGCCAGATTATTGTGCCTTCAAGCCTTTAGTCCAGCTACTGCCTCATGCTACAACTGCTGCCTTTTCCTGTGTACCAAACTTGGACTGTCATGACCACGCTTACTTTAGTCACCTGGATTGTCAGCCACTGGACTCCCACCTCACCTTCTAGACCTTGATGATTTCACATACCAGGTGAGCAATCGTATTATCACCTTTACTGCAGGTCTTTCTACCATCTATGATCCGGAGTGTCCCTCTGGTGCCAGCTCCCACTCCTCCAGTACCTGTTTTGGCAATGAAAACTCCCACACAGCAAGATCATGAAGTCTCGCCCAGCCCTGTCATAGGTATACAGTTATTGAGGCTTGCCTGTGGCTGGGCTCAATTGTTAGGCAGTAATTTTTCCATAGACTGCTGTACGGTTTTATTGCAGTCTGAAACAAGTGCTCTAATCACAGATTCAAGCCCTCCTAGGGGGCTAAAAAAAAAAAAAAAAAAAACTTTAAAAAACAGCTAGAAATTCACATCATCCTCCAAAATGGTATAAATAAAAACTACTGCCCCCCAAAAAGATGTCTTGCACATCCTTTTTTTTTTTCATGCCGACCCAAAGACTATTTAGGAGCATGCCATTTGTACCACACAGTAAAGGTCGGAAATAATGAAACCTGTAAGGAAAGCAGTTTTTCCCTAATTTCTCCCCATTCTGAATTTTTCTTAGCTTCCCAATACATCTAATGGAAAATTAAATGGTACAATTTGTCTTGCACAAAATACGACTCTGTGAACGGAAAACTTTAAAAGTTATGGTATTTGACAGGCAAGGAGTAAAAAGCAGAACTAAAAAAAAAAAAAAAAAAAATTCTGTGGCAGGAAGGGAGAAGACTTATGTAAATAACACGTGTGTGGGGTTTTTTTTTTTTTTTTTTTTTTTGGGGGGGGGGAGGAGGTCTGTTTATCAATAGCTTTCACAAGAGCAGCACTTTTATCTACTAAAATGTTTCTTCCTTTTGCATCACTCTGTATTACGGACCTATAAGCACACTTGGTGTTGTCACGATGTACTTGTCCCCTAGATGCATAGCATACTTGGTATAAAACCTGTATGGTATGTAGGCCACTTACTTCTGACAAATATGAAAGCAATGCTGTCTGCATCTGCAATGAACCACTAGGTGGCATCATGTACCACTAGCATAGAGATTTACCTTATTATTACTTTACTCCTAAGAACTTGAAAAATTATAAAATGCACTAAAAAGCAATGTTGCTTATTTAACCACTTCCATACCAGGCACATCTTCGCTTTTTTTATTTTTTTTTTTTCCTTTTATATCGGGAAAATGGGTCTGTTTTTCACTTTATTTTTTTTTTCTTTAACACAAAGTGCTACTAAAGAGAACTTTATAAAATAGTTTTTCCCCTCCATTAAGGTAATTTTTATTTTTTTATGGTGTCGTCAGGGGTGGTGCTATAAACTGTAATAAGGGCGTTTTATTGGCGTATTTTATTTACTCTTTAATTTTTTTTACATTGTGTCCTCATAATGTCATAATAGACCTTTAGGGACATCTGATGACTTTTGTTGGGGAGGCTGATTTCCCCTGTAACTGGGGCTGGTACATTTAGCCCCAGTTGCAGGAGGTATGCAGCCTTCTGCACATTGCCTTCACATAACCATAGAGCTGATCTGCTTCCTGTAGGACCCAGCAGCTCTAACAGACGCTGATCCTGGACGGATCACATGACCGCTGGGTCGGAGGGGAGCCGCATGATGGTGGCGCCCATAGCGCTGTATACAGCGCACATTGAGCGCTGTATACACGGCGATCAGGATGGCAGAGGAGGTAATAAACCTTCCCTGCCTTCTCTATGGAAGCTCTGGCTGAAGTTACAGCTGGCTGCCCATTTCAGCAGCTGCACGATTTTGTGCAGTTGCTGAATTCCTTCTGGATGTATATAGTCTATGGGCGGTATGGAAGCAGTTAAATAAGTACAATAATTCTGATATTACATCACAGGACTCCATTGCTGATGTTCTACTGTACATCTATAATTGCAGAATTTTTCTCCTATTAAGATACAATATGGTAGAGGCCAATAATAGTGAAGTATTTATAGTGGTAACCTTCAGATACTGACACTGCAGAAAACATAAAAAAAAAAATCTTTCATAACTGGTGCAGAACTTATGTTTTGCTCACACTTGCGACCGGAGTCCGTCCTCTGTGAATCTGACCTAAATGTCAGAAAAAAGGATTGGGAAAGGTTTGAAACGGTTGGGTTAAAAACCCATTGAAGTCAATGGGTTTTAAAGCAATGCGCAGGTGTCTGATTGCAGCCTCTGCGCCGCGTCGGACATGCAGGACTTTGTTTCCGAGCAAAAAAAAAAAAAAAACGGCTTCGCGGCCCAGAGGCTGCAATCGGACACCTGCACATTGCTTTAAAAAAACCATTGACTTCAATGGGTTTTTAAACAAACCGTTTCAAGACTTTCCCAATCCTTTTTTTCTGACATTTAAGTCAGATTCACAGTGGATGGACTCCGGTCGCAAGTGTGAGCGAAACATTACAAGGGGTAGTCTTAGACATAAGGGGTATTTACACCTTTTGTAGTTGTGTTTTGTTTTTTGTTTTTTATTTTTTGTTTTTATATTGCTACAATGTATTTTAAATAAATCCAAATCTTGTATACAGCTTCTATGCAGAGCTGTGTCTCTATGGTAGTGCTTCTGTGCTGGTCTGTCTGCAGGGACAGCTCCAGATTTTGGTGGTCCCTTGGGCGACAGTCTCAGTGGGCCTCCTGTCAGTCATAGTAAGAGGTACAACCACTAATTCCAGTGAGTGCTGTCATTCATAAGACATCTTATCTGCTTTTCCTGCACTGACTTTATGTTGTGTTAAAAACAATAACAAACAAGACGGAGGAAAGCTTCCATCTTGTTTTTAACGTTATAGTGAATGGTGGTGAAAAGGAGGATGCTGTATCTGTCATACTGTGAGAATATAGTCACATAGCCAGAAAGATTATGCCGATTTCCAAGTCTTGTAAATGTTCACTAAGAGTCAATTTGAAGACAAAAATATTAAAATTTAGCTTTTAATAGACCATGCTAAAAAGGGTGCAAAATAACGCTGTTGCATCATGCGGAAGTATCAAGCAGGGATATACTGAGATTAGTCTAGTTTATAATCTGGGTATGGCTACCCAAGATGGACCCGGGTGACCCAGAATATAAACAGACAAGGCGCACTACAGAGAGCCCTGTGCTAAGCTATCCAATAAACAATTCAGTAGGAGTGCACCAGGAGATGTTACAAATATAACCTTATTGCAGAAAGCTAGACAAAGGTTAACCCATGCAACCTAAGGATACTGGCCTTGTGCCACGCCAACAGGCTCAGAGGCTAGTGCCACTGCTGAAAGTATCCTTACCCTGTCACTCCTCTGACTACACTGTGTCAAATAAACCCTACGCATTTCAACTGAAATCAGTGGTTCAGATAAATACAGATGTAGCATTTAAAACTGCTTTTAACAAGTCCAATAGGACGCTATATATCTGTGGTGGAATAGCGTGACTGGTCTGATGCTGGTGGTAGTTAGACTGAGTCAAATATCACCCTTATTTA
The DNA here is from genome assembly GCA_947044405.1 of Leptodactylus fallax. Taxonomy (NCBI): domain Eukaryota; kingdom Metazoa; phylum Chordata; class Amphibia; order Anura; family Leptodactylidae; genus Leptodactylus; species Leptodactylus fallax. The sequence continues at coordinate 964,108 of CAMRHE010000151.1, forward strand.
GGGCTTAGCCACTCCCCTTGGTGATGCCATCACCAATGACTGCCAGGATCGGGATCACGCCTCTCACCAGTCACAGGGAGGGCCACTGCAGCCACAGTGTTGTCACAAGAGGCTGCTCCCAGATATGGGATGACCAGGCAATTCTGCAGCTTCCCAAAGTGCTACTGCTTTAAGTGTTTCTTTTGTGCCTCTGGGTTGTGTTGGTATGTCCCGTCTTCTATGTGCTATGTATTGTATATACACTGTCTGCAGCTTTCCCTTGTTTTCCCCATATGTATTCAAACCTTTCCCTTGGTTCAGCCCTGGCCAATCACAGGCCACTGGGCGCAGTTGAAGTAGATCTAGGTCACCAGGATGACCGTTGAGAGCTCAGTCTAGTCTTGTGCCAGCTTGTGAGCAGTTTGGTTTCCAGCAGTCTGCAGAGGTACTTGCCAGCACTGAGTGTGCTTCAACAGCTGTCAATACAACCTCTAGGAGGATAAAGATTTCCCCTAGGCTCATCCAGAGACAGCCCTGAGAAGGGAGTTCAGCTGTCAGGACTCTTGCATTCCGTGACTTTTTAGGACAGGTTGCTGTGTGCTCATGCTCCCAAATTCATGAGAACCTTACTGTACCTTAAAGGGGTTGTGCCTTTATGTACACTTATTCCCTATCCACAGGACAGGGGGTAAGTGTCTGATCACTGAGGGCGTTACCGCCGGACTCCCCAGCGATAAGGAGGACGAAGGGCCAAAAGTCCTCCTAAAGCCTCCTTGTGAATAGAGCTGCAGTGCACTTGCATGATCGGCACTCCTTTCACTTCTATGGGGCTCTGGGCGCTGCCAGAGATTACAGTTCTGGCAGCCCCATAGCAGTGAATGGAGCATTGGTCATGCAAATGCACTGCAGCTCTATTCACAAGGAGGCTTAAGGGGGACTTAGTTGGGATCCAAGCAATCAGACACATCCCCTCTTGTATGGATAGGGGATAAGCATCCTTAATGGCACAACCCCTTTAAGTCAACTGCAACTCCAGGTTCTCTAAGCACCACTGATGGAGGTGGAATATATGCAGCACACATGGCCACCCGGCTACAATGGGGGCACAGATGCTCATTTTTGAATGCTGATATAGGACTTTTTTTTCTGGTTTTGACTCTCTTGCTTTACCCTGACTCCATATGCTGTATTTTTTTTTTTCCCTGACTCATTTTATTTATCCCCAGTGGTGAACCTAGCCTCTTTGCTGCCTGAGGCGGACTATAGAAAGACGCCCCCCCCCCCCCTCAAAAAAAAAAACAAAAAAAAACAAAAAAACTGAGTTTCCATGCTACTAGTTTAACACACTGTTATCGTCGCACAATATACACAATACACAGTTATAAAACAGTTTTTAAGAATTCTTCTTCCTGTATTACTTCAGTATCAGATCAACAACACGGCATTAACAATGAAAGTAACGTCACACATCTTCTGCTTGGTGGATGGACGAGGCCACGTGGCCCCCATTCTCTATAATAGGAGCGCCGCAGATAGCTGAGTACTGGACTTCGGCTATCTTTGGCACTCCCATTAAAGTGAATGAGAGCCACGCGGGTTCGTCCATCCTGGGAAAACCCAATTCTCAGGCTCAGTGGGGTCTCAGCAGACAGACCCCCATCAATCAGGTATTTATCCTCTATCATTTAGGTGAATACAGGGCAGTAACATTTTGTGACTTACAGGTGACGTCTCTGACTAATCGGTCACATTTCCCTTCTCTTCCCTTTGGACCGCCATGACCACTTCTTCCAGCTGTGACTTGTCTCTGTAAAGGTTGCAACACAGACATCTTTGGCTCCTCACTTTTCCAGGCATCCAACCCACATTGTCCTCACCTGCACTCCCATCCTGCTGCTACTCCCAATTATAAAATATATGATATAACCCCCCATAATGAATAATACTCCCAAGTGCATCTTTATATTAATAATGTCTGTGTGTACCCTGCATAAATAGTGCCCCTTATTAATAATATCCTAGGTGTTAACTAATTAAAAGGTTTTTCCAGGTCATTAATAAACTAATCAGTGGGGTTCAAAAACCCAGGACCCCCACTGATCAGCTGTTTGAATGGTACCTGTGTAAGCGCCGTGACCGCTTCTGTTTACATAGTGTAATTCATCTCATAGCGGCCATGTAATGTAACTACAGCCCCGTCCTGTACATTTACACACACTATAATGTTCCACAGCAGCCCCTGCACACAGTATTACACAGTGTTATGGCCCGCAGCGGCCCCTGCACACTGGATTATGCCTCTCAGCGGCCCCTGCACACGGTATTATGCCCCACGTTGGCCACTGCACACGGTATTATGTTCCGCAGCAACTCCTGCACACAGTTTTATGCCTCATATTGGCCCTTGCACTGGTATTATGCTCCATAGTGGCCCTTGCACTGGTATTATGCTCCATAGTGGCCCCTGCACTTATATTATGCTCTATAGTGGCCCCTGCACACGGTATTATGCTCCACAGTGGCCCCAGCACACGGTATTATGCTCCATATTGGCCCCTGCACACGGTGTTATGCTCCACAGTGGCCCCAGCACACAGTATTATGCTCTATAGTGGCCCCTGCACTGGTATTATGCTCTATAGTGGCCCCTGCACTGGTATTATGCTCTACAGTGGTCCCTGCACAGGGTATTATGCCCCATAGTGGCCAACCCATGAACTATTATTATACTCTGGGGTCTTTTCAGACTCCAGAGTATGATTGGAGACCCAGGGGAGAATACAAACATAATCAGTTACTTACCTATCCTGGACACCGGTGCACTCCTTGCAGCTTTCGGCCCTGTTTAATTGCGCACACACGTCACGTGATCAGGCCGGCGACGCGACCTGATGACGTCACCGCAGGCCTCAAGCCTGCTCGGAGTTGCATCGGATCGCAGGAGGTGAGTAACACTGTTTTTTATGTTCCCTCACCAACCCTAGGCCTCCGATTATTGTACTCCGGGGTCTGAATAGACCCCGGAGTATAATAATAGTAGTATTTGTGGCCTAACTTACCGATCCCCCGCGGCCGCTCACAGCGGCATCTGCTTCCCTTTCTGCGGCCCATAGCAGAAGGGGAAGCGGGGGGCGGCCACGAGCAGACGCGGGGTAGGTAAATAGGCCCTGACCTGCCGGGGATACTCCAACAGGTTACAGCCTATTTATATAGATAAAAAAAAGTTATACTCACCTGCGATGCCTTGATGCCGCCGCCTCCTCTTGTCTGTGTCAGCATAGGTGGCGTGATGACGTCATTGTATCGCCGCCTGCGCTGAGATGCGACGTCTTGTAAACCAGCCCAGGACAGGCCGTGCTCAGCTCTGTCTTTTTTTGTTTTTGTTTTTTTTGGGTTTTTTTTTTTAAAGCAGCCTGTCCTGGGCTGGTTTACATTAAATAGTAAAAATGCCACCCCCCCCGGACAGTGCCGCCCGAGGCGGCCGCCTCACCTCGCCCCATTAGTGGTGCGCCCCTGTTTATCCCATACCTGGCTCAGACGCCTTCCAGTGTATAATTACATTTTGTTTGCTCTGCTGATTGGTGGCGAATGTACAGATGCAACCTGGGGATTGTAGGAACCAAGACCTGTGCCCTGTACAGGGGTTAAAGGGTAAAGACTTGCTAACCAAAGTTGCTTAACTGGCAGAAGCCTTATTAAATACAGGTGGCAATATCTTTAAAGTGGGTTATATAAAACTGAATAATAGAACCGTAAGGGGGGGCCCCCCCTTTTTTTCAAAAAAAAAAGGGGATTTTGCGTTTCCCACCACCTCTTACCACCCCTCTTCATAAAAAATTTTTTTTGTGGGGGTGGGGGGGTTTTTTTTTTTTCCTGATTTTTTTTTGGGCCCTTTTTTTTTGGTGGGGTTTGGGGAATATTTATTTTTTTTTTAAAAAAGTGTAAGTATAAATAAAAATAAAAAAAGGGGAAAAAAAAAATTTTTTTTTTTTTTTTTTTTTTTTTTAAAAAAAATTTTTATTTTAAAAAAAAAAAAATTCTTTTTTTTTTATTTTTGTGTTTTTTTTTTTTTTTTTTTTTTTTTTGTTAAAAATTTTAGAAAAAAAAAAAAAATAAATTTTTTTTTTTTTTTTTTTTTTTTTTTTTTTTTTTTTTTTTTTGTCAGATGTTTTTAGCACATACAGAAATATAATTGCATTCATATTATGAGTAACAGAAGCTTATATTGACAGAATGAGTTGATGCAGCAAGTCAATATTTGCAGTGTTGACCCTTCTTCTTCAGGACCTCTGCAATTCTCCCTGGCATACTCTCAATCAACTTCTGGACCAAATCCTGACTGATAGCAGTCCATTCTTGCAGAATCAATGCTTTAATTTTGTCTGAATTTGTTGTTTTTTGTTTGTCCACCCGTCTCTTGATGATTGACCACAAGTTCTCAATGGGATTAAGATCTGGGGAGTTTCCAGGCCATGGACCCAAAATCTCTGTTTTGTTCCCTGGGCCATTTAGTTTTCACCTTTGTTTTTTGGGGGGGGGCCCCTTTTTGTTGGGAAAGGGGTTTTTTGGGGCCCAATTTTTTTTGGGGGGTTGGGGGGGGGTTTTTTGGGGGGGATTTTGGGGCTTTTTTTTTTTTTTGTTGGTGTTTTTGGTGGGGAGGGTGGGGGCGGTTTCTTTGGTTGGGGAGGGAGGCCGAAAAAGAATGGTTTTTGGTTGGTTTTTTGTTGGGTTGGGAGGAGGGGGGGGGTGGTTCTCTCCTTTTTTTTTTTTTTGTTTTTTTTTTTTTTTTTTTCCCAAACAAAAAAAAAAGGAGAGAAAAAAAAAAAAAACCCCCCCCCCCCCCCCCCCCCCCCCCCCCCTCTCCCTCTTTTTGAATATCACCCTTTTCTTTTTTTTTTTTTTTTAGGTGGGTTGTTGTCCTCCCCCCCCCCCCCCCCCCCCCCCCCCTCCTCCCCCCCCCCCCCCGCCCCCAGGCCCACCCACCCCCCCCCCCCCCCCTTCCCCCCCTCCCCCTCCCCCCCTGCTCCCCCTACCCCCCCCCTCACCCACTTTAAAAATTTGGCCGGCCCGCCTCCCGCTTGTCTTTCTTTGCCCTCCCCCCCCCTTATCCTATCTAACCCACCCCACCTCCTTTTTTTGTTTTATATTAGAGAGGGTGGTAGTGTGTAATGCGTTCCACTTTTCCTACTTTCCTACTTATTCCATTTTTGTGTTGTTTAATGATGACGGAATGAGCTCCTTTAGTTATAATCAAGATAAACAAAAGAAAAAGAAAAAAAAAAAGAACCACAACCCCCACCTTCCTTTTAGGTGGGGTTTGTTTTAATTACTTAATAAATCATACAGATTGATCTCCAGCCCTGTCCTCATCAACACCCACACCTGTGTTAATGGAGCAATCACTGAAACGATGTTAGGTGGTCCTTTTAAGGCAGGGCTGCAATGATGTTGAAATGTGTTTTGGGGGATAAAGTTCATTTTCTAGGCAAATATTGACTTTGCAAGTAATTGCTGTTAAGCTGATCACTCTTTATAACATTCTGGAGTATATGCAAATTGCCATTAGAAAAACTGAAGCAGTAGACTTTGTAAAAATTTATATTTGTATCATTCTCAAAACTTTTGGCCATGACTGTACAGTCCAAAATGGTGTTGCAGAACACAAGTCTGTGGTCTATAAAGAAACTCCAACTCCAAGTTATCTAAAGTATTTCAGATCCTGATGACCCACTTCAACATTACACATTTTTCCTATTAGAAGTTTAGATTAGCGTTTTTACTCAAGCCCTGAAGAACTCCAAGACATCAAGTTGCAGCTGTAATAGTAATCCCTAGTAAAGGAGAGGCCACTGACTCATGAAGATATCACTTATGTAGTATTAAAGGGTTTTCTAGTGTTTCAATAAGCATAGGGCAGGTCATTGATAGATCGATGGGGGTTGACCTCATTGCACCCTGCTGATCAGCTAATTAAAGGGACTGGGGTGAGTGCTGCAGACTCTTATCTAGCCTGTGATTTTGCAACTCAGTCCCATTTAAGTGAATGTTGCGGCCCCTCCAACCAGCTGATCAGTGGAGGGCTGACAAACGGATTTCCCCCCAATGTGATATCGACGACTTACGCTAAGGATAGGTCATCAATATTTGTCTTGAAAATTTGTGTTAACATTAATAGAGGACTTTTTTTTTTACCACTTACATCAACTGTTCCTGGAAATTTTATTTTTCTGCTCAAAAAATTGAGTGCTTATTCTTGTGGGACAAAATGTACTTCATAATGTCAGCTTTTAATATTCAGTACAATGTAATAGAAACTCAGAAAAATGGGGTGGAATTAGAATTTTTTTTTTTTTTTTTTTTTTTTTTTTTTTAAACCTTGTTTTTTACAGTCTGAGCTCTAGAGAATCTGATCAGCCATGCAATATACTACAATACTATGTAATTGAAGGCAAGCCTGGGAGTTTTCAAAAGGCTGTTGGGGGCAGAGCCCAGCATATGATTTAAGGTCAGTTTATTCATTCATTAAGTTTCTTTAAATTTTATTTATTTTTTTTTAACTGCATGTCTTCCAAAAGATAAACAATTTTTAATGGTCATCTATTACATCTTTTAGACCAAAGAGCATGGTCATGTGACCAATGTACAATGATTCCATTCTATACTACTCATTACAAGCCGACTGCAAAGACAGCGCCTTTTTTTTTTTTTTTCTTTCTTTTGTTGGTATCTGCCTGTTTCCAATAGCTGGACATCTGACCCATCTCTGCACAAGCTTCCATACAATGGTTATTTTACAGTGCCTTAAACAAATTATTGCAGAAATCATTAATGTATGCCTTTAAAAAAAAAAAAAAAAGCGTACTGTGGTGACTAAATGTCAGGCTTATTGGATTTCGCTACACATGAGCTGCAACCAGGAGTGTCTGGCAGGCGTCTACCTGACATGTATCTCCAACATTACACACCTATTCTGCAAAATCCTTAATGATAAAGCAGCAAGTGAATGTGAGCCAAGATGGTGTGTACAAGCAACTAGTGAAATTCTAACCCAATGGTAAATTGTTCTGACCATAAAGTAATTTGCTTCACTGGAACATTATTTGTTGGAAGTAAAAAGAACATTATAGGTTTGAAAAAATGAATATTGTTAAACTATTCCATATCTTTGACAACATGCATGACTTTATTGACAGCTTTATTGTTATCATTATTTAATCAGTAGCGCTTATGAATGCATGAAGTTTTGGGAGAGCGGCATCTTCCTTGTCTTTAAAGGGAACCTGCCACCAGGAAAATTCAATGCAACCTGCAGGTACCATGTTATAGAGCAGGAGGAGCTGAGCAGATTGATGTATATCAAGGTAAGGAGGTGGTCCGATCAGTGACTGAAAATGATAGTACAGTCATAGAAGGGCTGCTGTCAATCCCTGATGGCTCCGCCTCCTTGACTCTAACATAGCAAGAGCAGAGAACTCAATGGATAAAGTACAAGTTATATCCAATCTTTCCCCACAAACCTATATATGTCTGCTCAGCTCCTCCTGCTCTATAACATGCTGACTGCAGATCACACTGCATTTTCCAGGTGACTGTTCCCTTTAAGCAGTATAGTAGTCTGTCTCCTTAAATCCTTGCAACAATGTTGATTCCTAAAAAAGATATTGTCACTTTGCACATATTGAGGACCCTACCTACTCTTATACAAGTGAAAAGGTTAAAGATTGGCAGATTACAATCAGCTCCAGCAGGCCGTGTCTACCTCCATTTTTGACTGTTACCTCCTCCTTATTTCCTTGACATTGTTTCCTTATTTTTATACATCAATACAAATAGATACCGATTTCCTTCTTGTAATACAAAGCTGGAACTCAGCCAAAATTTATGAATGAGCAAGAGGGAAAAGCAGAAAAACAATGCGGAAAGTCATTATTCAAGAATAAGATATATTCCAAAGTGTTTTTTTGTTTTTTTTATTATATATTTGTAATATTGATTTATGCAAAGTTGGCTGCTCAGTCAACATTTAAGGTGTGATCTTCATGCCTTAGGGTTCTGAGTGTCAAAACGGAGAGTTATGAAGCAAGGCAGCCAGCTGGTATAGGGCTCTCAGACTACTGGTGAGAATCTGTGCAGGTCTCCCCAGGTCCTACAGGCAAGGTTGCAAGAAATTAATCTTGGACTCATGGAAAGGAGATTGCTACCCAGTGGCATAACTAAAGTCTTCTGGGCCCAGGTGCAAACTTTTGTCCGGGGCCCCCTCCCTAGAGCAAATTCTTGATAGTGGTGGTTACAGGTGCTGCAGCAATAACTGATACTTGAAAGGGATACAGCTGTAGTACCCACAACTGCAGCTATCAAGAATATGGTGAGTGAGCAGTGCAGCGCCGACATGTAAACAATACTGGGACACTATTATGTGCTCCACAGTGGCCCCCACAGAGTATTATGAGCTCCCAAACCACCCACCCCCCCTTACCTAGAGCTGGTGCTATTATTATACTTTCGGGTCTCCTCAGACCCCAGAGTATAATAAGTTGAGGCCCAGGGGAAGTGATTAAAAATAACCACTTATACTCACCTAACCTGTGTATCCTTGCTCCTTCTGTCTTGCGACTGAGGTCCTGAGCTCCAGATGTCACTGCTGGGGCCTGTGATTTGGCCCCAGCAGTCACGTGGGACGTGATGACATCATTACACCTACACACCCCCATGTGACCGCTGGGGCCAATCACAGATGCCAGCAGTGACATCTGGAGCACAGGAAAAACTCAAACCAGCCAGAAAAGCTCCAGACAGGTGAGTGTATATAATAAATAAATTGTTGCCTACCCTGGGCTGGCATTAACTGGAAAGGGGCCCAACGGGGCCCCTTTCCATTAACATGTATAGCGGTCAGGGAAAGCCTGGTTCCAGGGCCCTGGCTATTTCCAGCGGGCCCTCTACCCCTCTGGGCCCAGCCGCATCCTCTGTGGCCACAATCATTACGCTACTGCATCTACCCCTAAGATGTCTTTGTTACTTTCATTTCATGACAAAAAGAATCAGATGAGATAGTAGAGCATGATGATTTTTTTTCCTTAGTTTCTATATTAGGGACTTGTAGTGCACCTTCCCCAAGGTGGCGTGTAGGCTTTGATTATCTTGACCAGTCAGCCCAAACTTTTCAGTGGGGGACTGATGCATGATCTCAGTTCCAGTATGAGTGTATATTTATTGGTCTCTTAAGCCTATATTTATCTATGGGTTATTTATAGGGACTATGGGTATCTCAGTGTAATGTAGCTGTGTTTGGCACTCATTTTAATCTATATCATTAAAGGTTAAATTTTATCTTACACATTATATTTGTGAAAACCCAATCCCGTGATTTGTCCTTTCTACTTCGGAGTTTTCCTGTCACCCACTGTGAATTATACTAGGTTTAAACAATAAAAAAAAAAAAATTCTCTGAAGTAAAGTCCAAGGGAAAACCACCAAAACATGTTTGTAGCACATCTCATATTTCCTGCTTATTTCTGGTCACACATAAAAAAAAAAAAAAAAAAAAAAAAAAAAAATTTTAGTAGTTTCTATAGAAAATTTTCCAATCTCTTGTCTGCGCTCCTTTCTATTTTACCAAATATGCAAAATATAAATGAGCAACAGTTTTGTTACAATGTATCCGTCATACAGCAATTTCATGAGTTCCAAGTCTGTACGATTCCTTAGTACAGAGCTGTAGAGTGTACATGCCCTAAGCTCGTATGTCAGAAAAGTGGTATAGAGTTATCAGACCTTGGGTTGGCAACTTTTTAAACATCACTTTTTTAACAAATTGTCACAAATGGTGTTTTTACACCAGGCTTGCAACTTACCAAAATGTGGGGCCCAAATGCCAATAGCGGTATCTCAATGATGGGGTAATGTGTCTAACTGCAGAGCCTCTAAAAGATCTGTTTATTGGTAATTCACAGATCAACCTCACAGCTTTCCATTATTATAGGAGGGAACACACAGCGCACTATAGAGTAATATGTTCTCGGTAAGAAATATCAGGTAATGGTGAGGCTCTGTGCTTGTTCACATTAGATTGTACAAACAGGCACAACTCTACTTAGAGCTTTATTCATAAAATCGGAAGCTACTGCATCACTTAACTCTGAGAGCCCAAGGAATTCAGGTCATATGAAAATCACAAATGGAAACAAGGTAAGGGAGTCTGGTTGTGTTGCCTGTGTATAAGGTATCCAAATACCCCAGTATGGAATTAGAATTTGCTCTTAGCTATGGAAGAGTGAAGAAATCAAGTGATACCTTTTAGAGGCTGAGTATATTTGATGGTAAGCTTTCGAGAGTACTAGCTCTCTTCTTCAGACCTGCTGTTATAGCTATGCTTTGCTGGAGTGGATTGCTTCCTTCAACAGGTCATCTAAGGAAGGGAACAATCTGATCCAGTAACTCATAGTCAATAAAGCATGTTCTGTTTCCATACTGTGTTCTTGGGATTCTCTCTACCCAGGTAGCATGACCAGATGCTGTTACCTTGTTTCCATGTGTGAGCTTCTCAATATAGAATCCGAGGATTGCCTGTGAAATCTAACTGAAGCAGACCTCCATCTTGGCAATAACACAGGGCATGGTCACTGCTTAAACAGTAGCTGCATCTTGGTTATTAAGTATTGTGTGGGGGGTATTAGGGACACATTTGTAATATAATTTGATTTTTTTTGTTTATTAAAAAAAAATTCTCCTTAGCGAAACTAACTGACCGTTGCTAAGGAAAATCCATATACAGTCTATTTTGCATATACTATACAGTCTGAGGTCAGTTAGAGCCTGCCTCTGCATACTATAATCTGCCTCTGCTATTCCTGCCATTTATACATGTATACTAGGTTACATGTATTTAGATTTATTACATTGGCCCTGTCTATTAAAAGCTGTTAGCACTGATCGCTAAACTGCCCAGTTTCTATCTCCTTGCACCATGCAGGCCTCTCAACACTCACTATGTAGCCAGTGGGCATCAACCAGACAGGAATGAGAAACTAATACAGTGAGGCAATTTATCAAGACTGGCATTTAGTATGTTGGTCTTGAGAGTGTGATAACGCAATTCTCCTCATAAATCAGGCATATTCTCCAGTAGGGCCATGTGTCTGCATTGAAATCTCCTCCAGTTCATACTTGGCATAGAGTTCAGACATCATTTAAGACAGAAAACTGATCATAAATCAGACAGGGCAGAGGCCCTGCACAATTTCAGGAAAAAGGACTGTGTAAAAGGGGGTGGGGGGGGAATATTAAAAATCCTGAATTTACATCAGATAACTGGTGTACAAGGTTATGGTAACTTTCTCACTGTTCCTTTCTTAAATATAAAGAAAATTCCTTTATTCTCACATTCACATGGTTTTTCCTGTTGTACCAGAAAGCTTTTAGACTAAGGCCCCATGTTGTGAGCCACAGTGAAAAACCACATAATCTTCCCCCCCCCCCCCCCCCCCCCCACCGCGCTTTTTACAGAAAGTCTGCAAAAAAAATGTGACTTTAGGAAATTGCAGCATTTTTCACTAGAATCCCATGTGGGCCCCAGCCTTTTTTTTTTTTTTTTTTTTTTTTTTTTTTCTCCTTCTAGCTGGTACAAATTGACTTCCCTGCTACACCACATGGATAACTCAATCCTCAATTGCTGGAGATGTCTGTGTGAAGTTTGGCACTCTCTCATTTCTGGTACGACTGCCACCTTATCTAACCCTTTTGGCAACAACTAGAGGACATCATGATCAACAATATTCCACAAACCTTCGCCTCACCCTGGACCTTTCTCTTATAGATGTGACAGCCACCCTTCTATCCGAACAGGAACAAACTACAGATACTTCTCATTCAGGCAGTGAATTTACTTATTTCCCTGAGTAGGAAACATCCTTCCACTTTGATCCAATGGACCCACAAAGTCTCGAAAATTACTAGAATTGAAGAATTAGCTCATTAGAATAGCCATACTCGAAAGTATGGACCCCCCCTGAGCTTTTGAATGAAGTTTCATCAAGATGAATTTATCTACTCTCGCCATTTCATACGATTTACTGGGGTATTACTCTTGGACCTCCCACATTCACCGTCCCCTTCCATCCTCCATAGTATTCCCCCCCCCCCCCCACCTACCCCCTGGTTATTCCTACTTCCCTTTTCTCTATCCCTCCTCCTTTATTCTAGAATGTTATGTAAAGCATCTTGTTCCTATCTTGTCTACCTTGCAAATAGCTTATCCTCTGTGCTTTACGAAATAAAAACAGATTAAAAAAAAATAAAATTCCAAAAAAAAGATACACATGTCCCAACTCCCAGGTACGCTCTTCTACACAATCACTGAATCAACATGTGAAACATAGTCCATGTACTGACTGCATTTCCTGTACTGAACATGGCCAATTTAATGGAACTCTAGGTCGGATTGCTACCATACTGAACTGACATAAAGCTGTGAGTTTGGCTCATTGCATCATAACTCCCATAAGTTTTGTAAATATGGCTGAGACATGGACCATGTTTCATGGATGGAACACAGTTATATGAATGACCCTACTCTTTAAGTGCTGCTATTATGCATAACTCTAGGGTAATTGTGTAAGGTTATGGTGGTTATCCAGTGTGTTTCTTTCGAACATGCCTTGCCAACATGGTGCTGGAGGCGAAGGGACCCTAACACCATGAGTGGTAGGGAACACTATCGTGACTGTTCCACAAAAACATGAGCACACATGGGCGTAGTGTCAGCCCTTAACGCAGTTGGGCATATGCTTCAATCCCTTCCCGACATTTGCCAAACAGTACATATAACTCTGATTCACAGTGTATTGTCTAGACTTGAGTAACTAGGAAAACCTCAGTATCAATCCCTAATCTTTGAAGCAGAAATTTATCACCCACAATACCAGATACATTCCAGTCATTTTTAATTTGCATAGATCATTCAACATCAAGATTAAAATCTATTCTAAACCCAGATCCTTGAGGTGAATGATCTGGAACTCCCTTATTTACGTGGGTTTCCATGACATTATTATGACAAGGTATACGGGTGATTACGTTCTGTCCCAAACTGGATTTGTGCAAGCACTCTTCCTTTGAAACCTTGCCCCTTTTTGGGTAGAGACATGCCTGAATTTGTTAGTTTCAAACAAAATTCAAGAAAGTGGACAAGTATGTGATTGTAATCTTATCCTCAACAAGATAGTGGTGAAGATATGGCATTCCAGACATCTTCAACAGAAGATATAAACAATCACATAGAAATGTCTTGCAACAGGATTACAGAAATTGTTACTTGCCAAGCACAGTGCCATAAATTGTATAGCAGCTGAGCATGGTATTGCAGTATTCCCATATCAATGGGACTGAGCTACAGGATTAGTAGTAATAGGTGGCACTGTCATACTGTAGGATGCACCTTTTCTAGTTTGAGAAGACCTTTACAAGTCAGTTTGATAAGTTTTCGATCTGCTAAATCTTATTCAATCAACTATAAGTGCTACTATCATGCATTAGAGGTGTCTAGAAGTAACAGCTCAGCCATGATTTGTAGACCAGGTAAACTCTCATAGTGGGGCCATAAAGTTCACTAGAGATGGGTGAACCAGTTCTATTACGAATTTTTCAAAAATTTCAGGTTCGGCTAAACAAATCTAGTAAGGTTGCTCATTGCACTCTGGAGTCTCATCAGACCCCAATCTATAATGATCAGAGGCCAGAAAAGGTGGGGGGGGGGGGGAATGACTTATCTTCCCTGGGTTCGGCCATGGCATCATCTGAATCAGTCTTCTTCCTGGGCTATCCAGCATGTCTTCTGGGCCCCAGGTCACCACTGTTGCTGTGAATGGGCCTCAGTAGTAACATGGGGGGCCTCGACATTATCACATACACTGTAGCGTCAAAGCGTGATGACGGCAACACCCCCGTGACCACTGAGGCCTAATCAATCAGGCCTCAGCAATGACCTGGATCCTGGAAGACCTGATGGACCAATTCGGTAGAAGACCTGAATGCCAGAGGATGCCACCCTATTGTCTGGTTCTGGGCCGGAAGAGAGATTAATCAACTTTGCCCTGATCTTACCTTAGGACCGAAACAAATCCAGGGAACCTCGCAAGTATTCGCAAAACATCTTGCAAGGTTTGCCCAGCGTTGCCTATCACCACCTGGCAGTGTGATGAATGTATCTGGGTTTGGAAGGTGCCCAGACCTTCATGTTATACTTCGATCGTCAAGGGGGTGTTTTTTTTGTAAATCCATGGACACACCTTCTCATGCCAAGAGTTTTCTGTATTTTCATAACTATAAAAATTGTAAATTCACACTGAAGGCATCAAAACTATGAATTAACACGTGCGGAATTATATACTTAACAAAAAAGTGTGAAACAGCTGAAAATATGTCTTATATTCTAGGTTCTTCAAAGTAGCCACCTTTTGCTTTGATTACTGCTATGCACACTCTTGGCATTCTCTTGATGAGCTTCAAGAGGTAGTCACCTGAAATGGTCTTAACAACCGTCTTGAAGGAGTTCCCAGAGATGCTTAGCACTTGTTGGCCCTTTTGCCTTCACTCTGCAGTCCAGCTCACCCCAAACCATCTCGATTGGGTTCAGGTCTGGTGACTGTGGAGGCCAGGTCATCTGGCGTAGCACCCCATCACTCTCCCTCTTGGTCAAATAGCCCTTACACAGTCTGGAGGTGTGTTTGGGGTCATTGTACTGTTGAAAAACAAATGATGGTCCAACTAAGCACAAACCGGATGGAATAGCATGCCGCTGCAAGATACTCTGGTAACCATGCTGGTTCAGTATTCCTTCAATTTTGAATAAATCCCCAACAGTGTCACCAGCAAAGCACCATCACACCTCCTCCTCCATGCTTCACAGTGGGAACCAGGCATGTAGAGTCCATTTGTTCACCTTTTCCGCGTCGCACAAAGACACGGTGGTTGGAACCAAAGATCTCAAATTTGGACTCATCAGACCAAAGCACAGATTTCCACAGGTCTAATGTCCATTCCTTGTGTTCTTTAGCCCAAACAAGTCTCTTCTGCTTGTTGCCTGTCCTTAGCAGTGGTTTCGTAGCAGCTATTTTACCATGAAGGCCTGCTGCACACAGTCTCCTCTTAACAGTTGTTGTAGAGATGTGTCTGCTGCTAGAACTGTGTGGCATTGACCTGGTCTCTAATCTGAGCTGCTGTTAATCTGCCATTTCTGAGGCTGGTGACTCGGATGAACTTATCCTCCGCAGCAGAGGTGACTCTTGGTCTTCCTTTCCTGGGGCGGTCCTCATGTGAGCCAGTTTCTTTGTAGCGCTTGATGGTTTTGGCCACTGCACTTGGGGACACTTTCAAAGTTTTCCCAATTTTTCAGACTGACTGACCTTCATTTCTTAAAGTAATGATGGCCACTCGTTTTTCTTTACTTAGCTGCTTTTTTTCTTGCCATAATACAAATTCTAACACTCCATTCAGTAGGACTATCAGCTGTGTATCCACTTGACTTCTGAACAACACAACTGATGATCCCAACCCCATTTATAAGGCAAGAAATCCCACTTATTAAACCTGACAGGGCACCCCGGTGAAGTGAAAACCATTTCAGGTGACTACCTCTTGAAGCTCATCAAGAGAATGCCAAGAGTGTGCAAAGCCGTAATCAAAGCAAAAGGTGGCTACTTTGAAGAACCTAGAATATAAGACATATTTTCAGTTGTTTCACACTTTTTTTTGTTCAGTATATAATTCCACATGTGTTAATTCATAATTTTGATGCCTTCAGTGTGAATCTACAATTTTTAGTCATGAAAATACAGAAAACTCTTGGCATGAGAAGGTGTGTCCAAACTTTTGGTCTGTACTGTGTGTGTATATGTATGTGTAATAAATAAAAAAAAAAAAATATATATATATATATATATATATATATATATATATATATATATATATTTTTTTTTTTTTTTTTTTCAGAATAGGTTACCTGAGACTTCACACTTGAAATATGAAATGCCAACTTTTATCTTGTCGGATTCTGTTTTGACCTTCTCATGCATTACTAAACCATCCCTGCCCGTATACACCACGTCAATTTCATGGGAGCATGGAGCAATTTAATAGATATTAGGCAGCAATAGAGGAAGTGAGGAAAGTCAGGGATGTGTACTTTTCCCATAGGCTTCTCTATAGGACTTCAAAAAATGCATACTCAAATGATACAAATTGAATGGTGCCAAAGACACTTGTAATAACTATACCATTGAAATGCTTAAAACACATGACAGTTTGTTGCATTTTTGTACATGTGTATGGGGGCAGATGTCTTTACTGAGCTTAACAGCATTTAGAGATATGCTTTGGAACCCTTTTACATTAATTCCGCCCATGGAAAGCAGTCTGTGTGTGAGCTGTATTTCCCAGACTGAAATCTAGCCGTGTGATTAGGAATCATGGCATCATAGTCTGTTATAATACAGTGAGCTCCACTACAGTAATGAAGTGACATAATACTATCAGTCCATTACTGTAGGGACTGGGCCATTCAGGATCTCACTGTATTATAACTGACTATGATGCCGTGACTCCTATTCACATGGCCGAGTTCAGGCTGGTAAATGCAGCCCATACACGGACCGGTTTCCACCATCAGGACTCATGCAAAAGGGCCCTAACAGCAGCCAAATAGCCCATAGACCCAATTGTATAATGATGTTAAAATAGTCCTTGGGAAAGGTTTTCTAGACATGCTTTGTGACCTGGGCAAAGGTCACTGTGCAAGGAGGGAAAGTACAATAGCTGTAACATCATATGGCTAGATTTCAAGCAGTCAAAGTAGATCTGTCGCCAAGTACAAAGTTCTAAATGATATACTATACTGGCAGTTTTGTTTTAAAAAGTTATATGTGAATTAGCTCTTTTTCTCCATGTTGGTAGAAAAAAAAAGGTGGCTGCTACTTATTGAACAAGAGCTAATTCACATAACTTTTCCGGGCCAGGCATTGAGTGGGTGGATGGATTAAAATCAGGGTCACAGTGACTACCAAATTTTGTATGATATTTAGAATATCCTCTTCCACTTAGGGAGAAAGACCTTAGCCTTCCAGTTCTCATCTACACATCAATTAGAACTTTCGAAGGATGAAAAATAAAGTGGAAACATGGGCTACACAAGGCATAGATGACTGTAACCATGATAAAGCCCCTAATGAAATATCTTCAAGTGTTACATCAACGAAATGATAATGTACACCCATAAGTGTATAAAGACATTACTGTGCAAAAGTTTTAGGTAGGTGCTAAAAATGCTGCAAGTCAGAATGCTTTCAAAAAACAGAAGTGTTAATAGTTATTTTGTCAATTAACACAATTAAGTGATGGGATATCTCCCTCTGCATCCTACAGTTTTATACATCCCTCTCCATTCCCCCCCTCACACCATATGCACACATTTGCATGCAAGAGATTTCTTCTAAGGGCCTTAATACTGACATTTTGGGAACTTTTAAAGGACAATCACTAACCTACACTTAAACATGCTCCATTGGGAAGAATGGTTTGGGAAAGAATTGGGAAGAAGGTGCTCTATTCCAGGAGCCCTGTATGTAACTTCTACAAAGAAAATCAGAACATATTTGTCCATTTTATCATAATTGTAAATTCATTACACTATTAAACCCCCATCCTTTTTAATTTAGTTTCAGAGGTTTTTTTTTTTTTCTGTTTTCCATGTCGAAAAAATCTTAAAATTTAATAAGAGAAGTTGCAATGAAATGAATGAAGAAAAGAGAAATCTAAATCCCATCAATATTTGGTGTGACCTTCACCCTTTGCCGTCCTTCAGTTCTCGGTACTTGCAGACAGTTTTGAAGGAACTCGGCAGGGAGGTTGTTCCTGCCATCCTGGAGAATGAAGCACAGATCTTCTGTGGATGTAGGCTTGCTCCAATCCTTATGTCTTCATGTAATCCCATTAGAGATACAAAAACCAAGCACCAAACAAATAAAGCATACAAATATATAATTTTTAGTAGAATATATTGATAAAATTACAAAGATATTAACGCAGTACAAACAACAAGACCACATGAAATAACAAACCTTCCCACCCCCTCCCCTCTAAATTATAGAGCAGAAAAAATACATATAAATTAATGTCAAATACACTTTCACATATAAATCAGTATGGTTTGCATTATTATATTTTATATAGCACCATTAATTCCATGGTGCTTTACATTATTATAGTAATTAATGGTGCTTTACATTTGCGGATTTACATACGGTACACAAAATATACAAAACAGATAATACAAACAGTGACCAACTGGCACAATGGGATAGAGGTCCCTGCCCGCAAGGGCTTAGTCTATGAGGGAAGAGGGATAGAGACAGAAGGTGGGGGTAGAGGCTGTACAGGTGGTGGTGTGGTGACAGTAGTGTTATTGGGGGTTGTAGGTCTTCCTGAATAGGTGTGTCTTCAGGGCCTTCTTGAAGCTTGTGACTGTGGGGGTCAGTCTGATGTGTCTTGGTAATGAGTTCCAGAGTATGGGGGATGCACGGGAGAAGTCTTGGAGACATTTGTGTGAAGAGCAGAGCAGAATAGGAGGTCTTTGGAGGATCGGAGGTTGTGTGGGCAGGTAGTGGGAGATTAGGTCAGAGATATATGGAGGGGACAGGTTGTGGATGGCTTTGTATGTCAGTGTTTGAACTCTATTCGCTGGCCAATGGGTAGCCAGTGAAGGGATTGGCAGAGGGGGGCGGCTGATGAGGAACGGGGGGAGAGGTGTATTAAGCGAGCAGCACAGTTTAAGGTGGACTGGAGGGGGGGGGCGAGAGTGTTTGCTGGGAGGCCATGGAGAAGGGTGTTACAGTAATCTAAGCGGGAGACTGAGGGCGTGAACTAGCATCTTTGTAGTTTCAGCGGTGAGGAAGGAGCAGATTCGATGGATGGTCTTGAGTTGGAGGCGACAGGAGGTGTTGAGGGTTTGGATTTGCATAATGCAATACAATTATAAAGCATATATGAAAGCAGAACTTATATGAACAAAAAGATGGCAGCACATGGGAGAGGGGAAGATAGAAGGACGCTGTATTTTTGCAGCTCTATAATTTAGAGGGTGGGAATGTTTATTTCATGTGGCCTTGTTTGTACTGCGTTAATATCTTTGTAATTTTATCAATATATTCTAATAAACTATAGATTTTTATGCATTTTGTTTGGCGCTTGGTTTTTGTATCGCTAATGTTTTATATCAATATAGCACCTTTGTTTAATGGTGTACACATATTGGTATTTGCCCATTTCTTGTATTTTTCATGTAATCCTAGACAGACTGGATGAGGATCAGGATCAGCCATGTCATCACTTCCAGGACTCCTCCTCCAAAGGGTGCTCACACCAAATATTGATGGGACTTAGACTGTCTTTTGTACTTTCCCTTTGCATTTTATTGAATGGCAAAAATAAACTATCGATACTTCTATTTCTGCAAGTATTCTTTTTTCCACAACCGCCTAAAACTTTTGCACAGTACTATATATGTGAATTCGACTACAGCTAGTGAATAGGAATTTTTTTTTAAAAATGCCACCTTTAGCGTTCAAACTTTATTGTATAGAAAAGTTTATTTACTGATGAGACATTCCCTGTAAGAATACATGTATATGAATGTATAAGTCCTGCAAAAATGGCACAGACAAGACATGGATGATATTCATGTGCTGACCATGTCATGCACGGAAACCTACATTAAAGGAAAGAAATAGTACATGTCCTGAGTCTTGTCTCCGGATTCATAATTCCCCATATGGACCTGTGATAATAGACTGTCATATGGTGCAGTAGAAAAGAATGGACCAGTATACTATCCTAATACACTGACAAAGCACATAATCATGTACATGTGGCCTGAAGTGCACTATTCTATTAAGTTTGCTGCTGGCTGATCTTACAATACAGGAAAATTGCTGAGTAATTGGATTTATGTAATGTACTTTGTCTTTACAGCGTAAAACAGGATTATACTTCTCTACTTCCTGGGTAATTGAATGGATCACTGCCAATAGACGGGACAAGGCGACCTGTAGGATTGTATTTCCAGGCCCACAGCAAGTATGTCTAATGAGGCTCTATAATAACCAGGGCTGTGCAAGTAGCAAGTAATGCCAGCTAGGGGTTTTATCAGACAAGTATTGTACACTGAAAAAGTATTAACATCTGAAGCTCCTGCAATTGATTTTAAATGAGTTTTATCATTTTCGGGGTTAGGCATTTCAAATGGTCTAGTATTATCTGTGTATGTACAGATTTTAACCAGATACCTACTGGATTATCTACATTGTGGGACAGAACTTTAGCTCAGCATTTCAATGGCTTTTATTGTGTTCTGTGATTATCACTATGCAGCATCAATCAGTTATCAATGTCAAGCTAAATTTTGCTTGACTAGTTTACACTCCCTGAAAGGACCGTTCATATTAGGTTCAAGGAGTCTTACCATTTTGTGTAAATAATAATCTGTAGAATGAACCGCTGGGCATACAAGGCATGCTGACACAATAAACCATTGTTACTTAATGTATTCCTCAGGACTGAACCCATCATGAGGCAAGTTGAGCACTTCTCCTCAGGTTGTAGCCTGCCATCCATCCCTCTCCTCTTTGACTAAAGAGGGTGGTAGACAGGGCCGTCTTAATGCATTGGGGGGCCCTGTGCAATTGGGTGTATCATTTTTGAAAGTGGGGCGGGCCCTCCAATGCCCCATAAATTAATTTCCTCTGCCCCCCTCAACCACCAATGTTACATTAAAAAATAAATAAATAAATAAATAAATTCTCACCAAACCGCATTCCCGAGGACCTGCACGCTTTGACTAATGTCTAACAAACTGTGTCATGTCCTAGGACTTGGTTTAATTCACTGACATGTATCTGTGATACTGTTTGTCTTTGTAGTTTGTCCCTTCTCTCTCTCTGTATCCTTAGCTGTGATGCTGTAGCTCCTCCTCTCTCCCCCTCAGTTTAGTTTCACTTCTTTGTAAGCAACATGTCTGCTCAGCTCCTGGTATTTCATCATTTTTCACCTACTGCTGTATGAGGTTCTACAAGATTTACCTGGATTAAAGCATCTGGAATCTTATCTACGCCTCCTCAGTTGAGTTGAACACTATCTGATAGATATCTTGGTGTAAATTGCTGGTTAGCATAGAGACTACAGGACACTCTCACAACCTCACACTTGCAGCCAAGCTATTGAGTCAGAACAAACTGTGTGAACACCTTACGATTAATGTAATACCTATATTCCTTTAAACGGGCCTTCATACTATTTATAGTCTGTCCAAGATATTGTAGTTTGCATTGGCATTGGATCATATATATTATATATTCTGAGTTGCAGTCCAAATCTTTAATATGAAATCTTTCACCTGTTGACGATTGAAAATGTACAGTTTGCTCTTGAATCACAGAATCACATCACAGCATTTGCACAAATTTCTCTGGCATTTAAAAATACCAATTGATGATGGGGCTTTTTTTTTTTTTTCAACTATCTTCGTCTCCATAAAGAATTTGCGGTGCTATTAAATTACCTAGTGACATGGCTTATTTATATACTATATTTGGTTTTTAGGAAGTTTTACTTTTAACATGGGGTCAGCCAAGAGGACGGCCAGTGTCTATGTAACATATTGGAGATCAATTTATTTTGAGAATTATATGCAGTGGTGAAAACAAAGTATCTATATTTATCATTCTGCGGTCTAACACTTGTTTTTAAAATTTTTTTTTTTTTTTTATTTCAATCAAGCTGTTAAGTTATAGATTTATAGTGTGGTGCGCACATATATATATATATATATATATATATATATATATATATATATATATATATATATATATATATATATATATATATATATATATATATATATACATGCACAGTATTGTCTAAAAATTGCTTTCTTAAAATTAGTGCCTGTTGGTTGAATGATTTTTGCTCCATACAATTTTATTTTTTTTTTCTTTAAACCTAAATATTGTCCATAAGGTTGTGTGTGTGTGTGTGTGTGTGTGTGTAATTATACAATAAATTTTTTTTTAATTTTTTTTTTTTTACCATGTGGGTAGGTGATTGCTTGAAACAGTCTAAGAATGTAAGAAATCAGTGGTTGTCCAACACTCAGGGTCTCTGCTGATCAACTGTTTAAAGTTACTGTGGTGGTTTTGTGAGCACCGTGACTATTTCCCTATTTACATTGCACGGTATCGGTTTTATAATTACGATGCAATGTTATTACAGTCTGTAATAGTGCACGCTGCTATAAAACAGATGACATGTGATGTGAATAGTGAAGGGGCCCCACACAGTATAAAATGCTCCACAGTGGCCCCCATGCAGTATAATGTGCTCCCTAGAGCCGCTTCAGGTGAACCCTACAGATTTGTCAAATATTCTTAAGGTTCAGCCCTCTGCTGCCTCTCCTCAGACTCCAGAGTATAATAAGTAGAGACCCAGGGGAAGTGATTAAAAAGTTATACTCACCATGCTTCACCTCTCCTGGACATCCTCACTCTGCCTGGCTCTCTTCAGCATCTTCTTCAGACCTTGTCTGTCTGCGACTGAAGGGACGTGCCCCAGCTGTGACATAAACATGCAGTGCACCCCACATGACCGCTGAGGTCCAATTACAGGCCCCAGTAGATTCTACAGGCCAGAAGAACCCCGAAGAGGATGCTGGAGACCATCTGAAGCCCAGGAGAGGTGAGAATAAGTGTTCATTTTTAATCACCAACCCTGAGAAGGCGGCTATTGAAAAGGGCCCCAGCATGTACAAACATCACATAATGCCAAACTGCTTTCCATTAACAAGATGTATTGCAGTCAAGGAACCAGGCTTTCGCCAACCGATATCATGGTGCTGCAGGGCCCCAGCCATCTCCAGCTGACCGTAGGCCTTGTACCACTCCAGCCTCAGTCCCTATTGCACCCCCTGTGACCACGATTACACCACTGCTTGTCTACCTTGCTTCCTCTAATCGCTGCTGTAAACCAGATGCTGGCTTGTCTGGTGATCAGTACCATCCCCCACCCCCTTCTGGCTGCTCTGGCAGTCAATGAAGTTTAGAGAAATGCTGCTTTCATGACATCACGCTCATGGTGGGTATGGCTAGCATCTGAAGTCATGTGCACCATGAATGGCATATGATCAGGACCAATAAGGAAGTGATTGCAAAAGAGATTATGTTGGTCACACATTTATGCAAAAGGATAAGACATTTGTATTTGGTATCAATTAGAAATATTCATTTCACCACATTTTATGTCTACTTGTTTAAAGGGGTTTTCCGAGAGAGAGAGAGATAATATATCTATAAAATATATATTACATAATTTTTTTTTTTTTTTATTTTTTTTTCCTCATTTTTCATGTTTTTTCTTAAGGAAATTAAAAATGTTCAGTCAGCTGGCACTGGGAGAAGTTGTCTGATATATCTGATTCTTTCTCATCCTACCACTGAACTACTGAGTGAAGAAACTGTTGATCATAGTTTACAGTGGGCATGTCAAAGCCTGCATGAAACATATATCAGGCCCATGGCAGAGCTAAGAGGGATTTCCCAATCCGGGTGACAATCACAATCACTATTTGAAATGGTGAATTAATGAAATTAGTTTGATTAATTGCACTGCCCTACTTACATGCCTTGGCAGGCTATCACTGGGATTATTGTTTGTCGGAGGAATGTTACACTAAACTGGATGCATTTGGGCACACAGATCATCAAGATTGGCTTCTGGCAGCTCCCTTTGTAATTGCCAACCAATAACATCCCATGTGCTAAATGGGAGACAAATCCAGAGATGCTGCAGGTTATGGTAGCACTTTTAGGACATGCAAGTTGCTCATAATGGTATGAGCAACATACGGCTTTGGGTTATCCAGTTGAAAAATGTCTCCTGGGAGATTTTGGAGAAATGGCCGTACCACTGGTTTCACAATCAAATCAATGTAATGCTGAGCTTTTTGTGAAGTAAAGACTAGAAGGGTCTAACTACAATACATTATGCCACCCCCACCATAATCCCAGGAATAGGGCCAGTGTGACGTTCCCTTTTGAAGGCCTCTTCATGTTGTTGACCACATGGACTCCAGACCTAGCTCCAACTATCATTGTATCGGAGTCAAAAGTGGGATTCATCTCAGAATAGACCTTCATTGCAGCCTCCATTGTCATCATGCTCTGCACCATGATAGCCTTTGAGAGTGGTGGCATGAGGTCAATGGAAAACCTGTTGCTGGACATCTGGCTCATAGCCCAATGTTACTTAAACACCTTCTGATTGTTTGTGTCAAAACGATTTGCCATCCTAGGCTTGGGATGTGACCTCCAATTTCACTTGCAATACAGAATGGATCACTACACGCTATTCTTCTAGTCAGACATTCGGTCTGTGCAGAGGTTTACCTCTGCTCACCTCTTGTTGTCATTCCAGGTACCACCAGGACACGTAACATTGCAGGAGCTGACATCTCGGCCTAGGCACGTAACGACCTGCTGGAGTGATGAACCTAGAGACCTTGGTTTAAGGATTCTGTCCAGCTCAGTTTGTGGCACCGATGTGCAATGCCTTCAGTTCAATCATCTCGCACCACTTGATTTGACTTTTGAGGTTCCATGTGGCTAAAATAATTTTGTGTTCAATCTGGCTTTTATGCCCCTCACATGCCACAGATTGGAGTTAGTGGCTTGAAAATTTGACCATGTACAGATCTAAGCAACACCGGCTACTTCTTTGATTTGTTATAATATATGAATTAGATCAATAGATATGAGAAAGATGGATAGTTCTCATATTGATTTGTCTATCTTTCTCAGTGTGATGATGAGACCCTCAATTTATGTATCTTTCTTGGACATGTATCATTCGTTATTCGTATCAGTCACATATCTGTAGGAATGTAGAGCTGTGTTTACATTCATACATTACATTTACATAACATACATTACATGGTCGATTCGCTCCAATGGTTTTATGTGCATACCATCGTCAGTGTGATATCCCAGATGTCCAAAAGGGGGGTGAAGGGTGGAGCTGGAGAGGGTCTCACACTGAGGGGGGGTGAGTTTTTCTTTTGTCTTGGTGTGGAGCCTGAAAGAGAGACAGCTAAGAGACATTAGCTGAGGTAGTATTCTATACTTTATTTCCCTTTTTGTTTCATGTGCTGTATCATCGCTCTTTTGCTTGTATGTTTATGCTTGATCATATTAATATTGTTTATTTCTGTATATGCTATTAAATGGTACCGACCCACTTGGGTTATTAAATATATAAAATTTATACAGCTCGTTTCATTCTATCCTACGAACTCAGTCTGCTCACGGGTTGTGAGTGGAAGTTTAGAAGAGTGATCGCAGGTACGCCAAGAGGCTTGGCAAGGCAATATTCTTCACACTCAGATTTATCAATAATGTAATTTATGTCATGTCTATCAAGATATAGGGATATCTATTAATGTATCTTATATCTATCCATCTATGTGACTGTATACAATAGTACTAGTGTCTAATGCTCTGTCTGATCTATTGGTATGGCTGACATGACTTTGGCCTCCTTCAAACACTGGGGCAGATATACTGTACTGTTTGAGACTGTCTAGACTTTGTTACCCATAGCAACCAATCATAGCCCAGCTTTCACTTCCTACAGTAAACTTCAAAAATGAAAGCTGTGATTGGTTGCTATGGGCAACAAAGACACAATTTTTCTTTTAGGGGCCAGTCACATCCCATTTTTAGCATCTGATTATTGTATCTTCTTAAACCAGGGAATAGAAAGAGCTTGCTGAATTTTACAAGTAGTCACTATAAGAAGTGGAAGACAATGTCCTCTTTCCGTCAGTTCAAAGGCATTTGACGTAACTGTTCAAAGGCTGATACACACAACTGGACATGTCCAACCGAGAGGGAGGAAGGAGGAGGACATTTGTACAAAAATATGACTCTTGTTATTAGGAACATGAGGTGTATAACCATTACTTTATCTTGGTAGATGTAAGAATTATAGCAAGATCAAGACTAACAGATACCTGATAATTCACTAATGGAATTGTAAGAAGACCCTTCATCATAGTAGAGATGTATCCTGTATTATCTGAATGTCACTAGATCACGGCAAACAAATCTAAACAGATCTCCATAAGATGGTTGCAAGATAGGTTTTCACATTTTTTATTTAAAAATACAACACGTTAAAAAATGTATAAAATATAGGCAATACAATATTTTACTTAGTTTGAAAAACTCATTATGTATGTACACATGAATACAGTATTTACTAAAATCACTATTTTACAATTGAATCTGACTGTTCAAGGGGCTCTGCCACCAAAACCCGTAGATATCACACCTTGCATTGCTGCCACAAAGTTTAAGCGTAACCAGTTCTGTATTCTCCACACACATTCTCTGCTCACCCTTCTATGAGCTTGAGCAAGGTCCTCAAATGGTATCTTATCACGCAGCTGCAGAACAGGGGAGCCTTCCCAATGGCTGTCACATGACCGCTAAAGGACCTGTAACTGGTGCTAAGTCTATCAGCCACAGATCTAGGGGAAATTGGCCAAAAAAAAAAAAAAGTTCAGTTAAGATGCCCCCCTCCTCAGGGGAGGAACAATGTAAAAAAAACTTTTTAAAAATTAGTTAGAATCACACCCACATCACCGGTTCTAGCCCCACCCCTGGGGACACAAAAATAACCATAACGGAGAGGGAAAACTATTGTAAAAAGTTTTTTAGTAGCACTTTAAAAAAAAGTGAAAAAATACACGTTTCCCCTCCCTTTTTTTTTTTTTGTTTACATGTTCCTGTGTTATATATATATATATATATATATATATATATATATATATATATATATAAAAATAACATAAAAAATAAAGCCCCATGTGTCAGTGAATAAAGATGCAAAAGTTTTTTTAAATAACCTGAATGAAAAAAATGTTATATCCCTCAAAGCCAAAGGTCTGGTCCTGAACCAAGGAAACTGGCCCGGTACAGAGGAGGTTAACCAACAGTAGACGTTTCGGCTAACTCTGCTGCCTGTGTACATGCTCTGGTGGACATGTTCTCCTACTACACTGTTTAGTAGCAAGTCTTATATATCTAGATAAGTCTTTTATATACAGCTTCTGCCTCCTACTACACAAAGTAAGAAAACGGACAGACAGGTGGTTTGCTGAAACAATCTTGGATTGGGATTTTCAGACTCCTTTTTACATTCCTTGTAGGCTCCACCTCTGGATTGCTTAATGTGGTCTTGGACAGGTGTACATTATACATGTTTCATAGCAGCAATGCAGGTTTATTGGGATCAGCATTTAGGGTTATGTGCAGGATCATACACTAGCTCCTTTGCCTTGTGCTGTAATTTCTTTGACCATTTTCTGAAAGGAAAAAATAATATATTACAATCTTTTTTTTTTTTTTTTTTTTTTTTTTTTTTGTCATTTATATACAACATAAGAAAAAAAAAAAATAGGGTATTCTAAGACTTTTATATTGATTAGGATAGGTCATCAATATCAGATTCCCCCCCCCCCAAGCACCCACCAATCAGTCTATTGAAGGAACTGAGGTGCACAGACCAGAGCTGCAGCCACCTTAGGCCCCATGCACATGGGGGAATCTGGGACAGAAAATCCAGTCCACACATCAGCTGGATTTCCCAGCCCGTGTTCTATGAGGTTGGGAATCTGATTTTCCACATCTTTATTGTCCTGTACTGTATATAGTAAGGAGAGTGGAGCTGCAACGAGGCAGGGGATTCCTAGAAATATAGATCACTATGATGGAAGGGGTTCCAGTATCCTAACTGGAATTCCCATGTGCATGGGACCTTACGTGTGTCTGGTATTGGTAGTGTGTGTGTGTATAACATATCTCTATCAATAAAATTATAAATATAATTTTTATTAATATAAATAAAGATATATAGATGTGTGTGTGTGTGTGTGTGTGTATAATATCAATAAAATTATAAATTTTTATTAATATAAAGATAGACGTGTGTGTATGTGTGTTATATATATATATATATATATATATATATATATTTCTGAACTTACCTTCTCTTTATAAGCGTGTACATAGAGGCAGCTACACATAAACCTGTCAGTATTATAACCACAGCGACAACACAGTATAGCCACTTAAATTCAAGTAAAAAAGGGGGCTCTGAAGAGAGAAAAAATATAAATTCTTGGTAAGACTGGTATTTTATAAGGACTTCAATAATTAAGCTGCAAGAAGCAAAAAGATACAACATACACATGTAATGGTAATCCTATATTAAAGGGGTTTTCCAATCTCATAAATTTATCTCCTGTCCATATGATACAAAGAGTTAAAGATTGGTGGAGGTCTGAGTGCCAGGACCCTACCAATCATCGGAAGGAGGGGAGGAAATAGATCTGAAATATCACTTAGTCTCAGGGCTAGTTCTGAAGGACTATATTTATACAGCACAGTTCTGAAAGTATTGCCTTTACTTCCTAACTTATTTTTTCTATGAAACCCTTATTAAGTCTGAGGCCCCATGTTATGCGGTAACGCAACATTTTTTGTTGCAGGTTTTATTGAGCCAAAGTCAGGAGTGGATTTAACAGAAGGGAAACGTCTCAGAGCTTCCTTTATAGTTCCCATTCCTTTTCAATCCACTCCTGACATTGGCTCAAAAAACTGCAGCAAAATCTACAACAAAAAACACTGCATTTCCGCAAGGTTGAGTCTTAGCCTTAAAGGGGTTATCACATGAATATAACCATATTTACATTTGTAGACAATTAAAAGTTAAACATTTTTGTAAATATAAGTAATTAAAAATGTTTCCCCAAAACATATTGAACTGCCCCATCATATTACAGAGCACATTCCAGTGCTAAACATTATACCTCTGTTATGTAGGTCACTTTTGTATATTTGGAGAAAAACAAGTTCAAAGTCTTATGCCAAGGAGGCAGTTGGTGCACTGGGGGCGGGCCTTCTACTCCTAGACTACTATTCCTGCCACTCATATCAGACTCATCATCTCCTGCCTGCTCCATGTACAGTGGAAGTTGGTCCTCACCATCACCCATCCTACTTGAGCAGGTAAGAGCAGTGCTCCCAGGGCTGAAACCCCGCCCCCAGTGCACCAACTTCCTCATTAATATAGAAGTTCAAAGTTGTTTTTCTCCAAATCTACAAAAGTGACCTACATAGCAAATGGTATCTCTGTAATGTGCTCTGTAATGCTGCGGTAGCAGTGGAATATGCTTTGGGGAAGTGATAGACTCCCTTTAAATCACTTTTCATATGTTACCTGGCCAACACACTTCTGGGGTCCAGTCGCTCCAATATCCATCATCAGCACAATACATGTTTGTTTTCCCTCGGACACGTACACAAGGTTTAGATGTCTCAGATTTCTTAAAATTATATATGTACTCCCTCTGTATGGCAACAGTCTAGATGGAGAAAGAGAGTACAATGGTAAGATTATAAAATTTCTGACATGAGATACAGGTACATCTCAATAAATTAGAATATCTTTGAAACGTTCATTCATTTCAGTAATTCAGTAATACAATCCATAATCAGCGTCTTCCATGATTGTGTGTCCTACTGAACCAGACTGAGGGACCATTTAAAGGCTTAGGAAACCTTGGCAGGTGACACACTGAATTTACAATACTGAACTTTATTACAATATTCTAATTTTCTTAGATTTGGGTTTTCATTACCTGTAATCCATAATCAACATTTACAGAAATAAAACACTTGAAATAGAAGACTCTGTGTGTAAAGAATCTAGAAAATATAGGAGGTCACTTTATTAATTAAATTACTGAAAGAAATAAACGTTTCAAAGATATTCTAATTTATTGAGATGCATCTGTATAATAAACTGACTTAAAGGTAAGCTGGAGTCTACGGGAATAAGTGAAAATAAGTATTGATTAATTAGCTCTATTTAGGTCCCCTACAGATGGGCGCAGGGGTGTAGCTATAAGGGGGTGCAGTGGTGGCAGCTGCTACTGGGTCCTGGACCCTGAGGGGCCCCAAAGGTCTATCTATTTATTTAGGTAGAAGCCTCTGCCCTGATATCCTACAGATGTGTGAGCAACATTTTAAATACATACACTATATTTTAGAAGACCGGACCATTCCATAGGCTCTAAACAAATAAATCATAAGATGCCCCTTTAAGTCACCTCAGAGCTCTAGGGTGATGTGTTTAAGGGGTTCTCTGGAATTTGAAAAAAAATTAAACTTTAAAAAATATCCAGGTATCTGCCCCAATAAATACCTGCACCTTCTTAGTAATATGTAGGAGCTTGTTTTGCCTCTAGGGCTAAGATTGCTATTCTCTATGGAAAACCCACCAGTTGTACAGTTTTATTTTGTCTTAATATTTTTAAGCAAATGCATTTGAAGAATAAACAATACAATTCATTCATCCCTGTGCACAATTATTAGGAATTAGATACAATACAAACCTGCCATATATCCATATGGTCTTTAGCTTGGATCTCGTATTGCAAACAATGCGCAGGGATTTTTCCATTGGGTTCCTTCCATTGCAGGGCAAAGTCATCCGAGGTAACCATGGTAATAGTCAGGTTTTCTGGGATTCCAGGTTTAGCTGATAAAAACATCACAAGTTGGAGTCTTGTAGCAATTTATAGATCTAATACGGCTCTAAATAAAACCTATTTATATAAATTTCCCACTGCCATGTGTGTAATGTGTGTAAGCAAAGTACAGCGATCAGCCATAACCTTACACCTCCGGCCTAATACTGTGTATAGTAAACTGCACTCACTACGCTGGGAAAGCTGCCTGCTAGTGACTCAAGGAGTCTGCTAACTATCAAGTAGCTACACAGCAGAGACAGGGAATTAACTCAGCTATTTGTTTTCAAAACCTAAATTTAATTTATTTTTTTTTGTTTTTAAAAAGTATAATAGAGCCTGTTTGTGTGAAAGGGGATGCAGTGCTCCATAACAGAAAACAAGGTTTCCACCTCTATGAAGGGTTGTCCACAGCTTTACTATTGATGACCTATCCTTAAGATAGCCAGCTTTGATTTGGTGCCGCTGTGTTGGGAGATGTATATGTTACCGCTAAAGCGTGAAAGCTGTGAATGTGCATATTCCCTAGGTAATGTGCAGATTAACTGATTTGCTCCGTTAAAGTGCGGAATCAGGAGTTTTCCTCACTTTACCTAGGTAATGTGCACATTCACGGCTTGCGGGTCGTTAAAGTTCGGAAGTTTGTTTCTCTCGTGTCCTGCTGTCCCTACTCCGTTCCCCTCTTCTCCCTCCACTGTTAAGTCTTCTTTCGCCAGCAGTGTCTCGTCGTCGCCGGTTGTGTTTTTTGTGTGTCGGCTGCCAGTGTGTAGGACAGCTAAGACAGTTTTAGGTGCAACCGACTTTGGTGCAACGGTTATAGGTGCAACGGTTTTAGGTGCAACCGACTTTGATGCAATCGTTTTAGGTGCACCCATTTTAGGTGCAACCGACTTAGTTGCAACGGTTTCAGGTGCAATCTTCTTAGGTACAACCGACTTTGGTGCAACGGTTTTAGGTGCAACGGTTTTAGGTGCAACGGTTTTAGGTGCAACGGTTTTAGGTGCAACGGATTTAGGTGCAACCGACTTTGGTGCAATCGTTTTAGGTGCAACCAACTTTGGTGCAAATGTTTTAGGTGCAACCAACTTAGGTGCACATGACTTTGGTGCAACGTTTTAGGTGCAACGGTTTTAGGTGCAATCTTCTTAGGTGCAATCATTTTAAGTGCAACCGACTTAGGTGCACCCATTTTAGGTGCAACCGACTTAGGTGCAACGGATTTAGGTGCAATCTTCTTAGGTGCAACCAACTTTGGTCCAACCGACTTAGGTGCAACGGTTTTAGGTGCAACCGACTTAGGTGCAATCTTATTAGGTGCAATTGTTTTAGGTGGAACCGACTTTGGTGCAACGGTTTTAGGTGCAACCGACTTAGGTGCAACGGATTTAGGTGCAATGGATTTAGGTGCACCCATTTTAGGTGCAACCGACTTAGGTGCAATGGTTTTAGGTGCAACGGATTTAGGTGCAACTGACTTTGGTGCAATCATTTTAGTTGCACACGTTTTAGGTGCAACGGTTTTAGGTGCAATCTTAGGTGCAATCAACTTTGGTGCAACTGTTTTAGGTGCAATGGTTTTAGGTGCAACCGACTTTTGTGCAATTGTTTTAGGTGCAAACGTTTTAGGTCCAACCAACTTAGGTGCAACCATTTTAGGTGCAATCGACATGGGTGTACCAGTTACAGAGCTGCTTTCTGTTCAGGATTATTAAAGGGGTCTAGTCTGGGATAACCCCCTTTTATATCCCTCCTAAAAAGGACAGGTTGTCTAAGGATGGAATGATAATGAATTCTGCCTAGCCTTTCCTTTTAGCACATTATTGTAACCTCTATGTAGGATTGTGTCGAACCTCAATCATGGATGTTCCTGGATGTTGGCCCCGTGCTAGTTATTCTTGCTATGCTATAAATAGATGACCCATTGTATAGAAACATTGTATTATTGCTTATTTCTATCTTACCTATATTCTGCAGCTGGAAGATAAAGTATGACGCTCTTATTGGGTCCATGTCAGGCATCCCAGTGACACAAATATACAGATCTGAGAAAAGCTCCAATTGTTCGCTTCCAAAATCACATCCGGTGTTTATTCCATTAAATGTCATGTAGTTTGTACAGATCTTCTTCTGAAACATTCCTTGTTGCCTTCAAAAGAAAAGGATACAGAGAACTTTGTAAATTCTGAGTAATGGATGCAATAAGTCATGGATATGGCGAGCATTGGTGCAGGATTTAGTTTTTGCCCTGTATTGTCACACATCTGGTCTGATCCTGTGACGGTTCCCACAACACTTTAGCTTTGGATCCCAAACCTGCTGATAATGTTTTCTGTGCTTATTGTTTTTGTCATTTATCACAGCGACACAAGGTGAGAACGCAACTGTCTATATATAGTCTCTACATGTAGTATATAGCATTGTAGCTGTGTTATGTGGACTCCCTGCAGCGAAGTCCAGAATTACATATGGGGATTAAAGGGTGAAGACTGGAGAGTCTGCTGGCATAACGCACTTAGGGGTGGTCCCAAGACAAACCTATTTAGTATCCCGGTGGTTCCATGATCAGCCGTCTGCCCGCTTTACACACACAGAAATGTGCTGGCTATGCCCTTCTTTCTGGACGTGACCAGCATGTTAAATTATAGAGAAGCCTTGACCCGGGAGACTTGCCCACTCTTCCAGGAGCCTGGGAGTTCCCCCTTCTTTTTGGAAGTCCCCCTGGACATTTCGCATGTATGGTTTTAGTGGTTATCAGAATAGCGATTATTGTACCCTATGTAGCAATGAAAGGCTCAGTTGTGTAAGCCTTTCTACCCCCGCGGTGGTTTTTGTTATCGTGCCAGTTTAATAAATGAAATTTGTATATTTAGTGATTAGTTTTTTATGAGCTTTATAAAAGTTTTGCTTATACTACTGTCACAGTGTCGCTTTATAGAGCGGACTACATTGCCTACAGTGTTAGCTGAAATAATCTTCTGATTAAGATTTATGGGCGTAATACTAGTATGAGACATTTGTAGACTAGCCCAGACTGGTTGTGATTTCTTAAGTCATAACAGCAAATGTCTCCATATCCGTGTTACATATTAAGTGATTCTTCACCCTGAAAGTATTGTAAAGCCGCAGTTATTTGCCTTGGAACTCTTAGTCATAGCATAGATTGTTTATCTGACGCCTCTCTGAGTCTGACCTGCTATTACCTTGCTCATTCCTGTCATTCTATGATATATAGAATAGTTGCTGGTGACAATGTAAGATCGTGCAGGTCTGAGAGAGTGTGTAAATGTTGTTCAGCATGTAACAATACCAGGTGCTGACATTGTGCTGCCCATTATACCGGCCTACCCAAAAAAGAGGAACAGGGTGTCCTTCTCCTCCTTGCACCAGTGCTTCAGAAGTCATCAACACCGACAAGTCACAGTTTCACCCAACACTTTACTTAGAGGTGGTTGGTGGTTACAGCAGGACCTGGCAAACCATTGCGGAAGTTGTGCAGTAGCCTCTTAGTGGTTACACAGCTCGCAGGTAATGGTCCTTCAGACAGCGTTGGATTTGTGGCCCCATAGAGACACATAGCAATGTTCTTGTTTTCACAGGGATGTGCAAACCTCAGGGACCATTGTTAGCAGGCAGTGGGGACATTGCACCCCACACGCCTCTAACACTAGCGGTGACTTTTCAGTTCCCAGCTTGCACCGCACCGCAGCAGCCACTATTTGGGCCAGGAGACCTCCTCATGCATACTGCACTCTGCTTCAAGGACAACCTGGTGAGACTGACTTTTCTGCAAGCGCCTGTACCCCACTCCGATGGTTCACATGTAGGGGCTCCTATAGCCCTCCTGTCAGACTCACAGCCCTTATAACCATCCCTGGAGGGGCGGCTGCTGAGGCTTCCTGGTCAAGCTGCTGTAAATACACTCCATGGCTCAGACCCATCAGCCCCTTGGCCTTTGCACAAATACTCCAGGTGCACACCCTTATTGAGGTTGTGCAGGGTCAGGGCAGACTGCGGGAATTTATCAATGCACCAAGACAGTTTTCTGGTGTAGATGTGTCATAATGTGGTGCATCGTTGGTGCAAGGTCCTTTCTTGTGCCAAAGATGTGGCACATCCCCCCGTTCTGTGCCTTGAATGTCATCCTTCATGAATGTGGCAGAGCAGAAAGTGCGAGGACGCCCCCGCCCAACATATTTATTATGGTACAAGTTACACAGGAAATCTACTCTGCTCCTGCATCTTAATAAATTGGGAACTAAATACAGCTATAATACCAAATACATTATAGATAGGTTACTCACCAATACAGAAGGTCATATATATGTGTCTTATTCACTGCTACAAATATATCAATGTATTATGTTCTAAATGTATTAAGTTTAAAGGGGCCTACTGAAGAACACAGAGACCTCAAAAAATCAGCAAGAATTGATTCAGAAAGTATATTGTATAACTTTTCGTCATACAAAGTATGACCTCTGTTTGCTGTAACCAGAACACCCCTTCAATGTAGACACAGTAAGCTTACCAGTACTGTAGCTCATAGTTGCTGTTGCCAAGGGCCCCTGTCCTCCATTCACATTTCAGGGTCTCAAATTTATCATTGATGCACTTAAAGTCTTGCACTTTTGATTCCAGAGTTCCTGCAGTTAATAATGAATATATCAATTTTAAGAGTCGGTATCAGGCAGAATCTAAATAATGAAAGGAATTGGCTGCAGAATGTTATATATAACAAAATCATCTCTATCAGATTCCTGCCACGCCAGTGCCATCCGTCTCGTGAGCCCCCTGCTGGGCTCTGTTTACCTGCTAGCAGAGATTACGTGTATTACTAGCACATGAGTACTATAGTTAATCACTTATGTGCCATCTTTACGGGCACAGTAGTATAACACAATGTACTACCATATATACTTCAAACAGTTGATCGGCAGAGTGCTAGGAGTTAGAACCCCACAGATCCTAAGGATAAGTCATCAATGTCCTAGTCCCAGTATACTCCCTTAATAGCAGTCTCACTTCTGTTGCAATGGCACACTTAGTTCTGCTATCAGTAATTGGAAAATAACTGGATTTATTACTAGAGCTACATAAATCATCTTGGATTTGGGAGATGGGATTGCCTATTTATCTCTCTCCTCTTACCTTCTAACCGTGCTGGGTAATTTATTTCTACCCATTGGCTCCATACTTCATTTTCTTCTGTGCATGGGCCCTTCAAATATGTTCGGATTTTTATGACCACGTTTTTTCCCAGATCAAAGCCTTCTCTGTATGTTTGTTGCTTCATCCTGACTGACTTTGTAAAAAGGAGAATAAATAAAAGAAAATGGCATTAAAACTTCCTACAAATACGATTAGGAGAACTTTTCTATTCGTTGAAGTCTATCTCCAGTGAATAATAAAATCTATACAGTGCTCTGAGATTCTCATGTAGAGAACGTTGGAGAAGACTTTCACCGCAGCCTAGTTATTCCTAGCACATATCAATACCTAGTATAGCCTAGTCCAGGCGTCAGCAATCTTTTTTGTACTGTGCGCCATTTTTGCTTTTTTAAGTCAAAGATGAAGTAGTCCGTGTACCATGCAATAATTGTAAGGATGGTGACCCCCTACAGTGCACAACATAGCAGAAACCAATCAACCGGTTGGTTAAACTTCCAATCCAATGTGATCCTTGCCCATGACTTTTTGTACAAAGATGATTCTTATTTGGTGGATATGACTTTTGGATGAGTGTGATCTGCAGTAAGCCAGAGGTTGTCCCTCACACAGCCCAGTCTTTTTTTGTTGTATTAACCTATACAAATCTGTCCAGCCTTGTTAAAATGAACAGACTCCTACTTTGGCGCATTCAGCTGCCATATCAGGATGGGTTCACACTTGCGCCGGAGTCCATCTGCCGCAAATCCGACTGAAAATGTGTCGCAAACCTTCCCCTATCCAGCCACTATCCAGTTTTCCGACATTTAGGTCGGATTCGCGGCAGACGGAGTGCTGCCGCAAGTGTGAAACCAACCTCATACTTTTACTTTTGCCCTTGCTTCAAGGTGCAAAAACAAATTGTATAGGTAATTGCTGCCCTCTGACTCGGCTATCTCACAGCCCAGACAGTAGGGCGCCATGCCTCATGCTTTCCCCCTTAGTGCCTCCTCCCCTCTCACTGTGTTTACATGCTCCATCAAAGAAAGAGATTACCTGGAGCAGCATCATTTTAAACATTAGTGGGATCCCTGTGTTGAGTAAATTTACCTAAAGTGCTGACCTTGGCACAGGTGCCAGAGGTTGATGATCGCTGACCAACTCACTCTACAAGTCTGCCACCTCAGAAATACAATTGGCACATGCCTCCACTCCTCCTCTGTTAGTACGCTGCTTAATACTTCTTGAATGAGTGCCAAGGCTGCTGTAATTACAGGTCACTACAGCCTACTACATCATACTTGCCACTCATCCCATCTCCTATTCGTAATGCTGTATTTAATGATTATGTGGCATAAAAAATGAGGGTTTTGTCCATTAATGTCTTGTTGTACAGGGAGATATATTTTATTTTTTTTATTGTTTATTTTTTTTGCTGGTGGCAAGCCTGATTGCCACTTCTAGTTACAATGGGAAATGTGCTCTTTATTGTGGAATTGAAAGTTTTTTTTTTAACGACCTAGAGTTCTAACAAAAAAAAAAAAAAAACCCAGCCCACTAAAAGTAAGCACCAAATGACTGCTAGGAGTGATTGAATGCATTCTATAATATGGGCTAGCTGCTTTCTTACTATACAGCTGCAGATATTTGGATACTGAATAGAAAATTTGTCCTATTAAAAACACAAAAAGCATGAGAAAAGTATATGATGATATTAATAAGCGTATGTTCACATCTGCACTCAGTGAGCGTTCAGGGATTCCGTTCCCCATTCCGCTTTAAAAATACAGAGAGAAAAGTCCTGCACGCAGACAATGGGGTCTGTTCTGTTCTTGAGCAGAACCATCTTTAAAGACCCAATATCTGCTGTTCAAGTACACATGTTAAATGGGTATTCTTGTTTCAGCTAATAAAGATTGTTTATCCTATAATAAAAAGGTTTACAAATTTCCAGTATTTTTTATGTTCTAAATTCCTTTTGGAAGGATAGTGGAAAGTTCCTTGATATTGTATAATAAGAACCTTCTATGTTTCCTTCTAGTGGATGAAAATATGTTCTGGTTATGTAGAAACACTACCACTGTAATAGATGGAATAAGAAGGCTTAAGCAATAATACCCCAAATTCATGCCAAGAAACACTAAAGCTCATCCTGCAAAAAAATAAGACCTACCGCTATACTAATGGTAAAATAAAAATTTATGGGTGCTGGAACACATTAGTGTAAAAACCAAAAAATCTTGGTCCCAAGGAGACCCAGATGTGTTTAGCAATGACCACATTTATTGAATTCCGCCATATGCTAATAAGTTGAGAACTTACTCTAGTGCAACCTTTTGGAAGGTAGCTCCCTATAGGTCAATGGCTGGTTTTTTAGAAATACTGTCTTTTCTCTTTGGAGGATATATTCTAGCTTGGCTTCAATCCCAGACAATCTCACTAGCTTCATTGAAAAACAGGCATTGATCCATAGGGAGTTACTTTGCAAAAAGTGGTGCTAGGGCAAGTTTTCCTTTTGTCCATTTACATCTTTTTTTTCCAGAATTCTTAGTAGAGTACTTACAGTATGGTCTGTAAGATTCCACATCCCAAAATGTGTCCTGCAGAGGCTGTCTCCTTAAGGAAACACAGTACCACCAAAGTACCACATTTTGCTGATCCATAATTGTCACCTTACCTTCCATCTTTCTTCATTGACGACTTGATGGGTTAGTTCATACCGTGCAGAACACTCACTCGTGTTATTCATAGAAGCTGGAGGCTGCCATGTTATTTCTAAAATTCCCAAAGTTCCAAGATCTTTAATTTGTATATTAGAAGGTGGGTCTACTAGAAGGAAGGGGGAAGAAAATGCTTATTATCAATCATTATTTCCGTCCTGCTAATACTATATTACATTATACGTCGTGACCACTAACAATTACTAAGTTTCCCAAGATTCTGAAGGATAAATACAAAGTAGTGAAGTGAAAAATGGAACGCTGCTATCCATTTTCCAAAATTGAGATATTATTGTATTTGGTCCAAATTGGTGCCCTCTTCCACCAGGGAGAAGTGTCGCCTGAGGCAAAGCTTTCGCCTCATGGATGATACACCCCTGGGTGGTCAGAACCCTCAGATGGACTTATGGCTCTGAATACAATG
Organism: Leptodactylus fallax; assembly: GCA_947044405.1. Taxonomy (NCBI): domain Eukaryota; kingdom Metazoa; phylum Chordata; class Amphibia; order Anura; family Leptodactylidae; genus Leptodactylus; species Leptodactylus fallax. The sequence continues at coordinate 1,003,064 of CAMRHE010000151.1, forward strand.
TTGGGTAATATGTAACATTCACATATAACAATATAATATTTACCTGTTCTTTGTATCGTCGATGAGCACTGAACATAAAGGGTTGAGCATATTACAAACTTCGATAACCACTGAAGGCTTGCTTGTCTCATAGTTTTACACAGCGAGGCATGGTTTAGGCTCCACATTTTCTAAATTTACAACAAATACCTGAAAAGGGAAAGAACTGTAAAAAAAAACAAAAAAAAACATGAAATGCTGAAATACATCAAAGTGATTGTAAATAAATCACACATGTTGTCTCTTAGAGCGATTTCTTGTTTTATGTTTCTACGGTATACTATATATCCTTATGATCTTATTATCTGATTAAGATATGTCCTGCAACATAATATATGTGATATAATGTCTTGGATTGAATCCAATTGACCCCTGGATTTCCATTGCATTTTTGCAGTACTACGAGGTCCTTACGTCCATTTTCTGATTAAAAACAATCCTAGGCTCAAGTACCCTTAAAGGTCATGATCTGAGGATATCCCGTGGATATCTCCTATGGAAGTTCCTGATGCACTTTCAATAGTTTTATCACATGCATAATACAAGGGAAATCCTGATAACCCGGATTGTCAGGGATACTTTGAGGATCAGAGTTGCGAACCACAACCCTAAGTTCCGTTTATTGAAATCTGTTTTTATTTCAGAATCTTTAAAATGACAAACTACAGAATATAAACTAAAGTATGGGGCTGTTTTAGGAATATGTAACTCCAAAAGGAATTTTTGTACCATACGAAAGATATTAACCTGTCCTATGTAATGAAAATCCAGAGATCTGATTTATTCCCAGCTCTCTCTATCAGTTTCTTTGTATCTGGCAGCAGAGATTAAAGATCACACATACAAAAGAAAGAAAAATGACAAGTATGTAACAAGAAATTTCTTAAGAAAACCAAACCAAGCGAATTACTAGGAACTACATAGACAGCAGTAAGTACAAGGCTATTCATGTAGATGTAGACTAACGCTAGGTTCACACCAGTATTCAACTTTCCGTTCTTTGGGTCTACTTGGGAACCCGAAAAATGGGAAGCTAACCTGCTTAAAAAGCGATTACCTACAGACCCCATAGACTATTATGGGGTCGGTCCAGGTTTCCACCTGAAAAATGCAAGCAGGACTTTTCTCTCCGCATTTTTTTAGCAGTTTCGGGGACGGAAATCCCAAACATAGATCAGGCGCAAGTGTGAACCTAGTCTTAAACATCATCAAATCTCATCATGATAAGCAATTTCTATAATATTACTTATCATTTAGACATGTAGAAGTAGTTATCTTTGTCTGCCTAAGCGCTAAAATCCCTTTTATGGGTTAATAAGTGTCTATAATGTGCGCATTAAAAGCGTAAGATACTGTGGGAATACAATAAAATATCCACTGCAGGTTTAAAGAGGTTTTCCAGGCTACTTATCCTAAGGTAGGTCTTAAGTTAAAGATAGTCAGTGGCCGCAACACTTGGGCGCCCCATACCGATTGCCTACTTGAAGAGGCTTAAGCGTGAGCGCTGCAGCCTCTTGAGTACTTAGCAAGCACAGTGGTGTACATTTGTACAGTGGCCATGCTTGACATCGCAGATCGTCCTATTCACTGAACGGAACTGACCTGCGATTAGGTCATGTGACCAGCAAATGTGACAGCACTTGGCCTGAGAAGTGGGAGCAGCACTCAGGAAACACTGCTGCCAACTAATCCACTAAGGAGAACTCATCAATTTAAAAGTTCCGGAAAGAAACCCTTACCCTAAGGAATACAGTAATAATAATTCTAACACTAATCTGCTGAGTAACACTACCAGATATCAGGTCCTCAATGACTCAGCAGTGTCACCTGCTGTGCCAATTATTTGCCAGGCAGAGCTCCAAACCCATTTCAGCACTGCCTAACAAGAACAGCATCTATAAAGCTTCTCATTAATAAGTCTATAAAACTTACAAAATAGTTACAAAAAGAGATCCCAGTATTTACTTCCCAATGCTTAGCAATAGCCTCTGCCGCAGGATTGTGCTGTGTTTGTACATCACCTCTGTAAATGCGCAGAATGTAGGGCACAAAGCTCACACCCTGGTAAACTAGAGGCAGCCAGTCTTGCATGCCTTGACAGTCAAGGAGGCACTGGGGCATAAGGAGAACAGGCCAGACAGGAATCCCATGTGACCACTGAAGAAGTGCCAAGTTGGCATGCCAAAGACAAGGACGTGCTGGACAGCCATGGAGCAAGGTGGAATTTGGACTTAGTGCAAGTTCCCAAAGAAGGGACAAAAGAGACAGAGGTTTACCTCTGGAATAGGACTGAATGCAGCAGCATGGGTGTTGGAGTCATAGAGAGCCACAGCAGAAGGTCATGGAGGCCTTTACCAGTGAAGGTCACCATCCTAACACCCAGAGAGTGGAGACAACATCCGACTACCATCAAAGAAGGACTGCAGTGCTCTATGTGATGGAGAAGGAGACTCCCCTTGTACAGGCCAGTCGTCTGAAGACTGAATAGTTACAGCTGGTTTGCTGAGTATTGCTTCCATATTGTTTCACTGTTTACCCATATTAAAACTTTAGTAAAATCCATTGAAATCAGTAGCTTGGTAGCCACTCTTGTGTACAAGCTTGCACCTGTTACAAGCATGCCTTAAAAATATGCTGTACGTACAGGTCCATAGGGTGTGCTGTATGGATGTACATACTTAGATTACATAGCACAGTCCTGTAGCTGGGAACATGGACACAAATTGACACCAATCTTAGGGTTTAGTCCAAAAATCAATAGACATCAGTTGGCGCCTAAGAGCAAGTCCATATGCAATATGCCAGCTGATGTCTATTAATGCTGTCCAGTGGTCCCATTCATGTAAAAAAAAAAAAAAAAAAAATCACTTATACTAATACTATATTGTGATAAAGGGGCCGAAATTCCTGGCTGTGTGATGTGCCAGTTTTATGGTTTCCTCATCCTGGCATGCATATGAGCTACATGCTTTCTATGAACCCTCTCTCTAAGGAGATAAGGAAAATGGATAAGACCTAAAATATCACAGGCTGGTCAACCCGCGGCTTCTGATCATTTATTGTAATGATCTGTAGGGTTTAGCAGCTGAACCCCTACACAACAAAACTTCTGACTTGTCACTGTGACATGATAAAAACTTATTAGAAATTGGGTTCTATTCAGAGTACATTAAAGGGGTCAATGAGAAGGAAATCCAGAGCCCATACATGCTGCCCTACTAATATTACAGTGTCATAGATTGCTTACATTGTAATGTTAAATATTAACTGGATCCTGTATAAATTGTGTTACTAATATAAGGAAAATCATTGCTTCACTATCAAATTGCAGGCTTATGCAATATAAAAACGCTGAAACTCTTGCTAAAGTTCCAGGAAATGGTGTAATTTATTCACAAATATGACACATCTTTCATCTAGAGACTCCTTCTGATACCTGTGCCCACTAGGTAAAAGTGCATACAGCCGCAATAGACGGATACATGTAAAATAATATCACGACAAAGGTGCCTCAACTTGTCATATGTCACATTAGTATAAAACAATATCATACACAGCAATCTCCTCTATATATTAATACACATACAGTGCCAGGATGAACAGCATTGGAACAATTTTCTTTACCTTTTAAAGTAAAAAAAAAAAAATACCAACAAAAAAATTAATATGATGAAACTATTTCAGTAGGTCTTTGAGTAAGGAATCATTTTTCTGCATATAAAAAAAATAAACTTGCTACAAACAGAATTCAGACATAAGATATCATTTCACTGCATTGAGCACTTACCAAATAGTTTATTCTGTACCAGCATCAACTGTGAGTTCTTACTGCAGCATCCTACAGAGCAGAATAAATATTGGACTAAGGAGGTGTGGTCAGATGGGGGCAGCACTCGCCTGACTCACTGAGGACTCTCAATTTATTCATTCATTCATTCATGCAAGGTGAAACAGTATAAAGAACTATTAATGATACAATATTTGTCTTAAACAATCTACAAATATGCTATTTCCTATTGTAGTGATGTCACTGTGACATGAGAACATCAATTATAACACATCTCGCCAAAATGTAGTTCATGTGTATAGTTATGTTGTAAGAAAGGAGGTTGCAACAGTGATTCTTGTGTAGCTTCTCTTTCTCTATCTATGTATAGATCTATAGTGTGTATATGTTACCGTTAAAGTGCGAAATCAGTGAATGTGCACATTCCCTAGGTAATGTGCAGATTAACTGATTTGCTCCGTTACAGTGCGGAATTAGGAGTTTTCCGCACTTTAACTAGGTAATGTGCACATTCATGGCTTGCGGATAGTTAAAGTCCGGAAGTTTGTTTACCTCGTAGTCCTACTGTCCCTACTCCGTCCCCCTCTTCTTCTCCCTCCTTTCACCAGCAGCGTCTCCGGTCGTCGTCGTTTTTTCTTCATGTGCCACAATCGCCGTCGGCTGCCCAGCGCGTAGCACAGCTAAAACGGTTTGCTTTCAAAACCCATTCAACTTGAATAGGTTTTGAAAGCAAACAGGCGGGTGTGTGTGTGTTCGCGCTTACACCCTCTGTGCTGTCAAGCAGCCGGCTTTTTTTTTTTTTTCGGACAAGAAGGACTTTGTGTTTCCGACGAAAAAACAAAAAACGGCTTTTCGCAGCGCAGAGGGTGTAAGCGGGTGAACACAAGTTGAAAGGGTTTTGAAAGCAAACCGTCTTCAACCTTTCCTTATCCTGTCCCCGATCCTTTTTTTTGCCGGCATTACGTTTGCTGTAATGCCGGCAACGTTGACATGTCATTATCTGCACTTTTTTTTTTTTTTTAAACTGTAATTTTTATTAAAAAAATTTTGAAAAAAGATACAAATCAAATACAGAGCAAATAATCTGTTAAATCACAAAAAACAACAACACAAAGACACGATTTAGGGAATACGAAAGACAAGACAAAGGGAGGGAACAATGAGGAGAAAGACAAAGCAGGGGATCAGACTTCAGAGACCCTGCGTGGCACAGTAGGTATCCCAGTGGGACCAAATTGCCTCAAATGCCTCTACCGTATGGTTGAGGGAGGCGGTCAAGTACTCCAGACTGCGGATGTCCTTCAGTCGGGCTATCAATTCTGAGATCGCTGGAGGAAGAGCTTCTCTCCAATGGCGGGCTATGAGCATCTTGGCCGCGGAACACAAATAAAGGAATAGCTTAGATGTATTCTTACTGAGACCTTTTGGAGGGAGATTCAGCAGATAAACCATGGGATCAAGGGGTATACCCTGGATGAAAAGAATGTTAGTCAGCTTCCCAACCTCAAACCAGAAAGGGCGGACTAGGGGGCACTCCCAAAAGATATGGAACAATGTTCCTGGTGTTGTTTGGCATCGCCAGCAAGTGGAAGGGATAGTGGGGTTGAGAGTATGCAGTAAAGCTGGAGTATGATACCAGTGCATAAGTATTTTGTATCGCGTTTCCCTAAACGTTACACAGGAAGAGGATTTAGCTGCTCGGGACCAAATGACCTGCCACTGGCCGTGCGAGATATGCATGCCCAGGGCTCCAGACCACCGGGTCATATATCTGTGGACCACTGGGGTCTGCCCCCCCTGAGAGGACAAAAGCCTATAAATATTAGAAATCAGGCCTCTAGTGGAGGTACCTGCCCGACATAGTCGTTCAAAAACTGTAGGGAGGGAGACCCAGGTGGACCCAAACTTGGAGACAACAAAATGAACTATCTGTTGATAGTGGAACCACTCTGAGGTAGGCAAGTGTTGTGTGGAGGTGATTATCTGCACTTTAACGAGTGCCTAGTAGTTAATGTGCACATTAACTAGGTAACGTGCAGATTAGCTAGGTAATGTGAGAAATGAAAGAAGTTTTCTGCACTTTAACGGATCGCCCTAGTTAATGTGCACATTACCTATTTAATCTGCAGATTAACTGAATTCTGCACTTTAACGGTAACATATATAGTGTGTTGAGTGAAAATAAACTTATTGGTACAGATTTATAATGCCTTGTATGCTAGTTTGGTTTGGCACAAAAAATTGTGACTTTTTTAAACTGCACCGTCTTTACCAAGTTTCCGAAAAGACGGTGTGGAGAGGGCATGTAGAAGGAAATCTGGCATAAATGATGGGAGAAATGTACGGCACCTACGAACTGGTGTACATTTCCGACAACGCACAACAACCCAGCGATAGGTGTGCCTCATTTGTGAGGATGCATGCGCCTCATCATATACAAGGTCTACATGCAGGACTCTTTCTTCTTCTGTCAGAAACATAAAAAACATGAGACGCTTTCTTCCATCATGCTTTTTTACATTATGGTGAATGCAGACAGACACCCAATGGAGGAGGCTCCATCTGCATCTGTTTTTTATTGTCCATTTCTCTCATACTGTGATGGAGGAGAGCAATGGACATCGAAAACGGTAGCGTACACCCACCCTTAAAAAGCTCTCCTGAGTCCTGATGTCTGTTTTATTGAATACTTGCATTTTCTACATAATATCTTTTGTCACAACCCTAGTATCCTAGCCAACTATTGGCCCACTGAACAGGACATCCATCCCTACGCAAACCGGGTGGTGTGCCAGAAGAAAAAACACCAAACACTCAACTGAACTTTACCAATCTGTATTACAGATGAGCAAGACAAGTGATGACCACGCGGGGTAAAGCTTGTGAAGCTTACACACATGACAGATATAACCCAGTTCTAATAGGCAACCAACCAAATGCACTCGCCTGACATCTCCTATTCATAATGAGTGGGCAGCACGATGGCTCGGTGGTTAGAACTGCAGAACTGGAGTCCTAGGTTCAAATCTGACCAAGGACAACATCTGGAAGGAGTTTGTATGTTCTCCTTGTGTTTGTGTGGTTTCCTCCCTCACTCCAAAGACATACTGATAGGGAATGTAGATTGTGAGCCCTATATGTGATAGTGTCTGTAAAGTGCTGTGGAATATGTTGTCAATAAATAAATAATGAGCCCTCACCCTGCTTAACCAAGCCTCACACCACAGACAGCCTGGGGTCATACCTCAACAGAGAGGAAAGAGTCCAGTGAGCAAACTCAAATGTACTGTACAGCTGTTCAAATGTATTATCCAAAAAATAAGCAAGTCAGGTATAAAGTCAGGAGTAGCCAATCGTTAGGTCCAGATATCATCTAATCTATGGTGACACTACGTTTACGGTGATTACACAGGTAGCTCAGCAGACCCCATTGACTATAATATAAACCAACGGAGGAAAAGGTCCTTCATGCAGGACTTTTTCCTTCACCAATTTTCGGTGGACTCTTCGACAGAGTCTCCGTAAAGATGTGAATGTAGCGTTAAACAATTGGCAGAGTCCAGTAAAAAGAGCTAAGCCAGAGCTCAACTGATCATTGAGTCCAGAAGACTAAAGTCAAGCTGAAGTTGTGAGTACATACTAGAGTTCAGGCACTCCAATAACTAGCAAAGGATGATAGAAATAAGACAACCCATGCTGGGATCAACTGAGCAGCATCATGCAATGACTGAACTTTAGAGTAAAAGCAGGCCCATAGGTACTTGCTGATGGCATCTGCACACATCAGGACCAAACCCTGCCTCCATGCGGCCAACAATGATCGCATGATTAAACAGGTCATTACTTGTATAATTATGTGATCATTGATTGCCCCATGTGTCTGCTGTGATGTTGGGACGTAGCCAAAGGGGGAATTGTGTATGCAGGATGGGGTTAAAGGGTATTAATAAAGCTTACCTGACTCCCCTGGGCTCAGGCCACAGCTCCATTCATTAGAAAAAAAGTAACAAAGGGGGCCCAGGGGGACTGGGGTGTAAAGCTTAAGCAGTGCAGGAAATGCATCAATAAGCAGTCCTAAATATTGGAACCTACCCAGCCAATTTACATTACTCATGTTATAATAATTGCAGCTCAGACATTCATGGCACGGGTTTACACGCTATGTCCCTGAGCTTTGTCTCTTACACATCAAGTGGAAACATTTCCATGTTGTCCTCCAAGGTCTAGAGCCATTAGTCTATGAAAGTACAGATAGTTCCCTCCGGTTCATTGACTTTAGAGATTAGTCCATTGTTCATGCACAGATTACAAATGTATCCAATGAAACCACCTGGTTTTAGATTTTGTATAGTGTTACAGTAAACAAAGTCAGGGAGTTCTTTCTCTGTGACATAATCCTCCAAATTTCCCATTGTTGTTTACCAGCAACTACAGAAGAGTTAACTGTTTAACAATTTTGACAGTTTTGATAAAATGTGGGAGGAATTTTAATCTTTTTAGTTGGATAGCAACAAATTACTTATAAGATGGTAGCGGCCCTAAATGTAGCAGTGAGATGGCACAATTAGGAACACGTCCAAGATGGCAGCCTCGCTGTCACAGTGACTTTGGGTGGCAAATCCTCTTACAGGCCTTAGGCTGGCACAGAGATAAGTGGGCCACACCAAGGTGATGGTATTTTGTTCCTCAGAGCACTTACTGCTGCTTGTCTCCCATGTGCTGGCTTTTCAGGGTGCCCTTGATGTTAGGATGAATAAAGGCACAGGAGACAGTATGGCAGCTGAAACAGACACAGCTCGCAGCTCAGTGTACTTGGTAAGGATCATCCAGTTACAAGACAGTATGGAGGCACAATTCACTTACAGCAACAGATTCCAGATGTATGGCACTTTACATGCACAAACAGAAGTGGCTATTGCTCTTTACCCATTCCCCAGTCTTCTGTTCCTTTCTACCATGGCGATCTGGGGCGACCCCTGGGACCTAGTCCTCATTTCCAACACTATTGGGGAATGCAGGGCAAATCTCCACTGTAGATACCTAAGTTTCCGCACTGTTTAGAAGTGGAGATGTCCAATAATTATCAGGTTATGGATTCTTAGCTCTGCAGTCCTGGGGTTCAATCACATGGAACTACCTGTTAGTCCTATCTGCCACTAACTAACCTGCAGAGCTGAAGGTGCTCTGTGACATGCTAAATTTCACATTGAAATCAACAGGAAGTCACCCCCTGGCTAAAGATTGGGGACTTCTATCAACCACTAAACTCCTCCCACCTTAAAGGAAACACGGAGCATAATCTATTCCTCCTTGCAGAGCAATATAGAAATGGCAAATTAACTCTTACATACCCATGTAAAGCTGGAAAGTGCAAATAGCCAGTTGTAAGCATCACAAACAGTATCAAAACATTTTAAGACCTTGTAAAACAGTGCAAAAATATGATACATTCATGAAAAGGCAAAAGTCCTTAGCAGTGACCTTTTTGGGGGATACTGCAAGATCAGGCAGCCAGAAATCTCCTGTCAGCACATGTGATACAAGACTCCAGAGAGTCATATAAATCACTTTATTGTAATTCTAGCATCATCCCAGCAGGAGGGGTATGTTGTAGAGAGAGACCAGACACACATAAGTCTAAGACTAATGGTTTCAATACTAGTGTGTAGCTTTTAGACAACTATTTAGTCAGCAAGATGTAATAGCTTCTGAATGTAGCAGTCAGGCTAGGAATACATGTACAGTGGGGAAAAAAAGTATTTAGTCATCCACCAATAGTGAAAGTTCTCCTACTTGAAAAGATGAGGCCGGCCTGTAATTGACATCATAGGTAGACCTCAACTATGCGAGACAAAATGAGAAAACATATCTAGAAAATCACAATTTTTTGAAGAATTTATTTGCAAATTATGGTGGAAAATAAGTATTTGGTCAATAACAAAAGTTAATCTCAATACTTTGTTATATATATGAAATTGTTATCAGTATAAAAGACACCTGTCCACAACCTCAAACAGTCACATTCCAAACTCCACTATGGTGAAGACCAAAGAGCTGTGGAAGGACACCAGAAACAAAATTGTAGACCTGCATCAGGCTGGGAAGACTGAATCTGCAATAGGCAAGGAACTTGGTGTGAAGAAATCAACTGTGGGAGCAATAATTAGAAAATGGAAGACATACAAGACCACTGATAATCTCCCTCCATCAGGGGCTCCAAGCAAGATCTCACCCCATGGGGTCAAAATGATCACAAGAACGGTGAGCAAAAATCCCAGAACCACACGGGGGGACCTAGTGAATGACCTGCAGAAAGCTGGGACTAACGTAGCAAAGGCTACCGTCAGTAACACACTACGCCGCCAGGGACTCAGATCCTGCAGTGCCAGACGTGTTCCCCTGCTTAAGCCAGTACATATCCGGGCCCATCTGAAGTTTGCTAGAGAGCATTTGGATGTTCCAGAAGAGTATTGGAAGAATGTCATATGGTCAGATGAAACCAAAGTAGAACTGTTTGGTAGAAACACAACTTATCGTGTTTGGAGGAGAGTGAATGCTGAGTTGCATCCAAAGAACACCATACCTACTGTGAAACATGGGGGTGGCAACATCATGCTTTGGGGCTGTTTCTCTGCAAAGGGACGACTGATCCGTGTACATGAAAGAATGAATGAGGCCATGTATCGTGAGATTTTGAGTGCAAACCTCCTTCCATCAGCAAGGGCATTGAAGATGAAACGTGGCTGGGTCTTTCAGCATGACAATGATCCCAAGCACACCACCAGGGCAACGAAGGAGTGGCTTCGTAAGAAGCATTTCAAGATCCTGGAGTGGCCTAGCCAGTCTCCAGGTCTCGACCCAATAGAAAACCTTTGGAGGGAGTTGAAAGTCCGTGTTGACCAGCGACAGCCCCAAAACATCACTGCTCTAGAGGAGATCTGCATGGAGGAATGGGCCAACATACCAGCAACAGTGTGTGCCAACCTTGTGAAGACTTACAGAAAACGTTTGACCTCTGTCATTGCCAACAAAGAATATATAACAAAGTATTGAGATGAACTTTTGTTATTGACCAAATACTTTTATTTTCCACCATAATTTGCAAATAAATTCTTAAAAAAACAGACAATGTGATTTTCTGGATTTGTTTTCTCATTCTGTCTCTCATAGTTGAGGTCTACCTATGATGTCAATTACAGGCCGGCCTCATCTTTTTAAGTGGGAGAACTTGCACAATTGGTGGCTGACTAAATACTTTTTTTTCCCCACTGTATCTTGCCTACTACAGGGCTTTCCTGGTATGTGCCCAGGGCTGGAGATATTGGTGGTGTAAGTTTCACGGTTTACTGTCAGAAGGACGTTCCTGACAGTGTAGCTGCGCTGTGAGGAATGCCCTCCCTGACAGTTCTCGTTCATTGACTTGTACTGGGGGAGCGTTCCTCACAGCTCAGCGTCATCGCTGAGCTGTGAGGAACGCCCCCCCAGTACAAGTCTATGAATGAGAACGGTCAGGGAGGGCATTCCTCACAGCGCAGCTAGACTGTCAGGAACGCCCTTCTGACAGTAAACCGTGAAACTTACACCGCCGATATCTTCAGCCCCGGGGCACATACCAGGAAAGCGCACTATCAGCTTTCTAGCGTTATGTAAAGCTGCATATGCCTGAGGACATGAAAGGTCCTCTTTAAGTCCATATGTTTGCATGGACTTTATTCCAGCTGTGTCTATCGGTAATCTTATAGATTTCCCTCTCAAACAACAAGACAAAAATCAAAAAGGTCCTAAATTTAGGCCCCAGCTTGCTCTAAAGAATGCAGCTGCCAGAGGACCTCATTAATTGTCAGGGGTCCTAATTAAGTGACATTCCATTATGCTATAAATAGGACTTTTCCCCACCAATTACAACTCTTTATATTCTTCAATAGGCACTGCTCCACTGGTTCTGATGAAGATGGAATTATTCTCTAGCCCCCACCATTCCCAAGCAATCATTTCTATTACTTTTAGCACCCAATATGTTAATTAGGCTCTCTACTGTCAGGTGGGTGGTCCTGAGTTGTTTGTGATTGGTGCAGATTAGAGAAAAAAAATCCAACTGCCCCGGAATCAGTGGAGCGGCACCTCTTGAAGGATGCAAAGAGTAACAGTTGGTGGTGAACAGTCTTCTTTAGAGGCAGGAATCAGGGGCGTAACTTGAGAAGGTGAAGAGGGTGCAGTCACACCGGGGCCCAGGAGCCTTAGGGGGCCCATAAGCACTGGCATCAGTATTGAGATTGCCGCTTCCATTTGGCCCATAAGCCAAGGAGACCCACAGATTACCCTAACCACACTAAGGTTGATTGAACTACTTAGCACCTGTAACAGCCACTATCAAGAATTTGCTGTAAGGATGAGGTAGGGGGCCCCAGACAAAAGATTGCACTGGGGCCCACAAGACTTTAGTTACGCCACTGGCAGGAAGCTCCATTAAATACAGTATATTCTAGTACTACAGTACATAAACCATTGGAGTAAAGCAAGCTGAAAAATTATATTGACCAGACACCGGCCGCCCATTGACTATATACTGTACATCCGTGCAGTCAGTATCTAACTCTGCAAAGACATACCTGGATGTCCTTGCAAAGGTAAGCAGGGAGCCAGCTGTAAGAACAGCCAGACATCCCAGAGAGAAAGCAGAGACAGTTTATTACCATCCCTGCCTTCCCCATCGCTGTATTCACAGTACGTATTGAGACATGATGCGCCTTCCCTTTTTGGCCCGGCAGTCATGTGATCTTCTTGGGATTGGAAACTGTATGATCTGCTGGATTCTAGAGGACCCAGATCAGCTATTCCGTGTAGCTCAGGAGGCTGCATTCCTCCTGTAACTATGACTAATGTATCAACCCCAGTTACAGGGGAAATCGAAAAACTTTAAAAAAAAAAAAAAAAAAAAAAAAAAAAAAAAGGAATGTTAAAGATCTGATAGGTCTAATAAAGGTCTATTATGAACATATGAAGGGTGAAAGGTGTATAAAAAAAAAAAAAAAATTAAAAAAATGACATTCAACAAAAACTTTTTTAAAAACCTCTTTAGTAGTACTTTGTGCTATAAAAAAAAAAAAATAAATTTGCACCAAATATTGTCACCAAAACTTATTTGAATAATCTAAAAAAAAATGTTAAGCCCTCAAAATTGCATGTACTAAAAAATTCAAGAATGAGTCTGGTCCTAAACCAAGGAAAATGGCTAAAGTGGTTGAAGGATTGTCTCGAGAGACAACACCTTTTAATTTGGAGGTGCTTTCAGCACCCCTGGCAAACATCTGATATTGTCAGGGAAAAATGTAACCAGGCAGACATTTCACTGCAGGGGAAATCCAGTATTATTGTACACGGGGTGCATTTTGATGAACCCTGTTCTGGCTCACAGAGGGAGCAGGGCACAGTATGTGGATTTTTAAGTTTGGTGAATACAATGTTTCCACTGCTCTACAGTCTTTCATGAAAATTTTGATCTCCTAGGCTGCAGTAGATTCAGGAAAGAGAAGTCTTTGAGGGATGAAGTGGGGATTGGAAGCAGTGGTGAGACAGGGGGGCATGGAAAGCAGTCTATGAGAGAGGAGGAGGACATGAGGAGCAGTCTGCGAGGAAGAAGGGGGCAGTCTGTGAATAAGAAAAGAGCCATAGGGACCAGTCTGTGAAAGAGAGAGCCTTAAGGGAGCAGTTTGTGAGACAGTAGACCATGGGAAGGAGTATGTTAGAAAGAATGGGACCATACAGAACAGTCTTTGAGAAAGTAAGGTGTGGGAAGGAGGGTACCATATGGCACATTTTGTGAAAAAGGGGAGGGCCATAATGAGAAGTGTATGAACTGGAAGTAAGGAGACATTTGTGAGATAGAAGGACAGAAATGGAGAACGACTGTATGAATAAAGCTGGGCCATGGGGAACATCTGAGGGAGAAGGGGGATCTAGTGAGCAGTCTGAGAGAGAGGCATCATTGTTGAGCAGTCTATGCTAGAAAGAGGACAGCGTGGAAAAGCAGGCCAGGGGATTACCCAGAACTTTCTTAGAATTAGAATACATGTTATTTGGCAATAAGAAACACTTGACCTGAGAAGTAAACAGTAATGCCAGTTACACATTAGGGATTTTAGCTGTCTAGACATGGGGACTTCCCCTTTAAGCCTGGTATGAGTAATGGCTCAGAGGTTGTGGCTCTGTCACATGACTTCATATGACAAGTGGAAAGTTAGACTAGATTTTCCAAACCGTCTAAAGCTGTTTGATAAGGGTGGGTTCACACTTGCGCTTGAGTCCGTCCACTGCCAATCCGAGTGAAAATCTCGGGAAACTGGATAGGCACCGGATAGCGACAGGTTAGCAACGCATTGCTTAAAAACCCATTCATTTGAATGGGTTTTTAAAGCTATGCGCTTACACCCTCTGCGCCACAAAGCCGTTTTTTTTTCGTCGGACACAAAGTCCCATTCAAATGAATGGGTTTTTAAGCAATGCGTCGCTAACCTGTCGCTATCCGGTGCCTATCCAGTTTCCCGAGAGTCTCACTCGGATTGGCAGCGGACGGACTCAAGCTCAAGTGTGAACCCACCCTAAGCTGGCATACTTTTACACTATCTAGTCTATACTTTACACCACTTATTAGTTGACTTAGTTTCCAACAAAAGGGTGACACAAAAATTTTGGTGCAGTGGCTGAAATTGTGGCACAATGTTTAGCTCACAGTTTAGCATATTAAACCACAATTTTTTCAATAAGCCCCACCCACACATTGTATGAGATACACAAACTGTTACAAAGTGCCTAAAACACATATGGGCAGCACAGTGGCTCAGTGGTTAGCACTGTAGCCTTGCAGCGCTGGAGTCCTAGGTCCTAATCCTGCCAAGGACAAAATCTGCAAGGAGTTTGTATGTTCTTCCCATGTTTGTGTGGGTTTCCTCTGGTTTCCTCCCACACCCCGAAGACATACTGATAGGGAATGTAGATTGTGAACCCTATATGAGACAGCAACAGACAATGTCTGTAAAGCAAAATATGCAAAAATCTGCAAAATATGATGGTGCTATATTAGTAAGCAAAAAATAGAAAATTAGGTGTATAGAATGTACAATGATGTAGAATTCTGGTGCATATTTACACATGTGGACAAAATTGTTAGTACCCCTCGTTTAATGAAAGAAAAACCCACAAAAGTAATAATAAATAAAAATTCTATGAAAATGAACAAATGAAAATCAGACATTGCTTTCCAACCATGCTTCAACAGAATTTTAAAAAAAATATTTTGTTGCACAACCTTTTAAGGCAATCCCTGCAATCAAACGATTCCTGTAACTGTCAATGAGACTTCTGCATCTCTCAACAGGTATTTTGACCACTCCTTATGAGCAAACTGCTCCAGTTGTCTTGGGTTTGAAGGGTGCCTTTTCCAGACGGCATGTTTCAGCTCCTTCCAAAGATGCTCAATAGGATTTAGGTCAGGGCTCATAGAAGGCCACTTCAGAATAGTCCAATGTTTTCCTCTTAGCCATTCTTGGGTGTTTTTAGCTGTGTGTTTTGGGTCATTATCCTGTTGCAATACCCATGACCTGCGACTGAGACCAAGCTTTCTGACACTGGGCAGCACATTTCTCTCTAGAATCCCTTGATAGTCTTGAGATTTCATTGTACCCTGCACAGATTCAAGACATCCTGTGCCAGATGCAGCAAAGCAGCCCCAGAACATAACAGAGCCTCCTCCATGTTTCACAGTAGGGACAGTGTTCTTTTCAAGATATGCTTCATTTTTCCGTCTGTGAACATAGAGCTGATGTGCCTTGCCAAAAATT
Organism: Leptodactylus fallax; assembly: GCA_947044405.1. Classification (NCBI taxonomy): domain Eukaryota; kingdom Metazoa; phylum Chordata; class Amphibia; order Anura; family Leptodactylidae; genus Leptodactylus; species Leptodactylus fallax. Next base: position 1,018,727 of record CAMRHE010000151.1, read on the forward strand.
TAGATTTTTGTCTCATCTGTCCATAGGACATTCTCCCAGAAGCTTTGTGGCTTGTCAACATGTAGTTTTATATATTACTACTTTTGTCAGATTCAAGTTATTTCTGTGACCATTGTGGGTTTTTCTTTCATTAAACGAGGGGTACCAACAATTTTGTCCACGTGTGTATTAGTTTATCTGTCTCAATGTATTTATTTAAAAGGGTTATCCAGCTTCCAAAATGTATCTGCAAATACATCCACAGCAGTGCTAAATACTCACTGTTCCCTTGAGCACCCGTTGCTTGGATTTATTTTACTTGCTGCTCCTTGTATCACTGTTATTTACGTGCAGTGAATTTGTGGACAAACTACATTTCACATGATTCCTCTCCCTGCTCTGTGTGTTGTTCGTTTTTTTTTTTTTTTTTTTTTTTAAATAAGTTTAAATCACCCCAACTTTCCCTAAATGACATATAAAGAAATAAAAAAGCACAGTAGGCATCCCCAAGTCCAAAAATACGCAAATTATTAAAATATGAAAACATTTGTCCAATATGGTAACCGCTATAGAAGAAAAAAAATCAAAATGGCTGAATCGTCATTTATTCGTCACTTTAAAAAAAAAAAAAAAAAAAAAAAAAGGGAATAAAAGTGATCAAAACATCAGGTACTGCCAAAAACTGTTTCAATAAAAACTCCAAAAAAGTCACATTCCAAAGCTCTGAACACTGAAGTATAAAAAAAAAGTTACAGATGTCTTTTCAATTCCACCCCATTCTGATTTTTTTTCCAGTGTCCCAGTGCATTGTTTGCAGATAAGTGGGTTGCCAGGTGGAAGGGCTCTACAAGTACGATGTCAACCCTTCCCATAATGCCTTGCCAGGGCCTGTGGGAGCCAGAACTACGTGAGTTGGTGAGAACCGCTGCATTTGTGGCGATACTGGGTAGTCGGCCGGGGGTCTCATAGTGAGGGACACTGAATGTGTAGTGAGTAGCCAGATGGCTCAGGATTTATTTTGTACTCTGACATATATGATACAGAAGAATAAAGCTGGCTGAGGTCAGCGCTGAACCAAATTCATTGTGTCGGAGTGAGAATTTTTTGTCGGCTTCTGATGTGCCAACTATCTTGATGAAGAGATGGCGATCCCGTAAGCTAAAATAACCCCGAGTTGTCACAGGATCTTTGTAATTTAAAAAAATAAATAAAAAGCAAAAACAGAAAGATAAGACAGTAAAAAGCGATGGAAAGTTCTATAACTGCACCAGTTTATACATGAGCGGAGGTGACAGTACAAGCGCATTGAGGAATCTAAACTGTTAGAATCTGTGTTCTTGGAAATTTGCTTCAGCCTAAAGGCATTTATAAGTGAGAACGGAAAAGGATTCTTGACACATTCTGTATCCAATGCTGGTTCCTCGTGACTAGCAATGATTTACTGCTGGATGATGTACGGTCCCTCTATTTGACTGATGAAAAATCTTTATCAGTAATAAACTGACCATTGTTCTCTATTTTTCTTGAGAAACTTACATGAGTTCTATCAGCATGGCGCCACCATCAGTCTCTGTGTACCGTACCAGGGCATATGTAAATCATTACACCAGAACGCACTTGTAAGATGCACAATTTTATTTTCCTACCTCCTTAGACAATGAGGCTTTAGTACATTTCTAATTATATCAGATTCCTGGAAATTTCTTTCCGTTATTAATCTTTAACCTCTTAAATTACTTTTATACTCAACATTTTTAATACTAAATTTTCCCAACTGGAAATCTCTAATGCAATCTCTATAATATTTCTAGACAATTTAACATGCCACTGAGTTCATCCATCAGGAATCTGTTGCAATGTACTCACCCAATAAAGGGTCGAGAGTTTAGTCTTTAAGTATAAAATATATATTTCAGGCATAGTAGTGCAAAGTTTTTGTATACTACTAATATTGTCACAGATCTTACTGGAGATTCATTGTCACACACCTTTGGCTTTATGCTAAATCAGGAGTGAAGCCTAAGGGATTGCTCGGTATTCACCCCTTTACACCAATATAGGTGTTAGGAATCTCTATATGAGTAGTCCTGCTTGCAATCATCTGCTCACTGTTATCGCTTTACAGTTGTTATACCTACAAGTCAAACTTTGGCTGGCTCTGTAGCCAAAGCTCCGAGATGCTGAGCCAACCAGAGTGCTGCCTCATTCTCCAATCCTGAGCTGAGGTGGGGTCAAACCACTCTTGTTCCTGCTAATAATTGTAGTTCTGTTTGTGTTCTCAGAATCTATGTGGTTATCTGCTGATTCACTGTTTTCTGAGTTTGGCTTTCTTTCCTTGTTATCCGACTTCTTAAAGATTTGACTTTGTCCGTTAACTCCTGGATTCAAACCTTGGCTTGGATACTTTTAATCCTCTGTTACTGATTTGGATACTCCTGTACTCTCCTGGTTTTGACCTGCTGTAGGGATGCTGGTCTGGTCTTTGTCTACAAGTGCATCTATTTTCTGACAATAGCATGTGATAACCAAGTCGGAGAAATGAGCAGGACACCAGGACGCATCACAAATTCAGCAAGCTGAAGACGTAGTCAGATAGGAAGGGGTGAGTGGAGTAGACAGGCCAAGTTTAGGGCTGACGCTGGCCAAATTTTGACACAATGGTAAACAGGGGGTAGGTAACAAGAAGTTGCAGAGAGGTAAAGGAGGTCATGGTACAAGCCAAGTCAAATGTTAGTGTCAGTCAGGTTTCTGTCATTTTTATACTAAAACCTGGTGGAGAAAAAAAGTCCTATGGAGACTCCAACGCAGATGTGAACCTAACCTAAGCATGGTATTGGTGCCTTTAAAAATGGACTGTGGTTGTTGGCTTATGAGAATAATATGAACGTCAAAATAAGAAGGCTTTCCATGAAGTAAGACTTAAACATGTCAGTGAGGAAAAGGGAATGTTAGTTTTTAATTATAACCTTGCCTGAAATAAGTTGAATATAGGGTTAGTACCACAGACCACTCAGTAGTTAAGCTGTAGCAGATTACAACTGTGCAATCTGACTATTCCGTATATAGAGAATTCTATATTCAGAGTATTCCAACTAAAAATGACTAAGATCCCATCTTACATGATACAATAAAAGCTATTTTTAAGTGTAATTATTAGGGCGAAAAATATGTCAATAGCATAGATGTAAAACTGGTATTTTCTTGTCAAGGGTAAGTTAAATAAAACAAGACTGAACTGAACAGACACAATTCATAGACAAGGAATGGCTAAGTCTAAGGGGGAAAAGCAGAGTAAGATTTCCAGACACCCTTGTCAGTCAAGCTGTTATTTTGGACATGAGAAGGATCAAGGAATAAACAGATGGATACAAAGAGTTTTTTTTTATGTGTTATTGGGTAGTCTGTAGGTCCAGACAGATGGCATAATTCACATGGTATCATATTTTTGAAAATCTTTCCAAGCGTGGGATAGAATATAGTATTAACAATGTATTCTGTTGAAATTTCCAGCTGTCTAGAGTGCCACCTCTCTAGTACCAGGTCCCCTCCATGGTCCCAGACACTCCACTCTCCAGTGATCATTCCAAGATGATGTCATATTCACGTGACCACTGCAGCCAGTTATTGACTTCTGCAGTCACATGCTGCATCAGCCACGTAAACAATGAACGTGATGTCATCACAGGTATTGGAGCAGCCGGGACCAGTGAGGCTGCACTGAAATGTCAGGACAAAAAAGTTGGACAACCGCTTTAAATCTGATAACCCATGATCTAATCAGAACTGGGTTCATTCCCAACCATATCTGTATGTTCTTGTGTTTCTATGGTTTCCTCCGGATACTTTGGTTTCCCCACACACCTCAAAAACATAAAGATGGGGACTCATCACGACCGGCATATTTAATTTTTTTTTTTTTTTAAATCATGAATTAAGTGCATCCCGTGCTAGTCCCTGCGCCTGGACTGAAATCTACACCTGCTCCTTGCTGGAGTCACAAAAGTGGCAGAAATTATAGTGAAATTGGCAAGGCTGATGGCCATGGCGCTGCCCCCCATCACTTTGAGAAAGGGCACTGTCATACTACCACTTGTGACTGTTTTATTCACAAATAGAATAAAAAGAAGCAAAATATAAACTTTTTTACATCAAAAAAGTGTTACACAAAAATCTGCCCTGTTGTCTATGAAAATGTCCCTACTTGTATGTCTATGGTGGGAAAATGACATTTTGAGCCATACTGGGGACAGAGACTGACGTGAATGGCGATGTGCAATACACTGGCATTATATAAACAATGGGTGTAACATTCTCAGTTATTTTCATTTGTTCTGGTAAAAAGATAATGAGAAACAGTACAAGAATTTTGGATGAATCAGAAATCATTCAGTGATGAAGATTTGTTTATGGCTGGCAAATAATAAATTACACAATAATTTGCAGAACGTTCCAAAAGCTAAACACAATTACTTGGTACTGGTCCATTCCCCTTAATCAAGAAAAGCCAAAAACAGAGTAAACAAAATCCTGAAAAGAGTAACTTTGTAACCTATTGTGGTTTTATTATAGGGATATGAAGAAATTTCTCAAAATGTTTTGTGCGCCGTTTACTACTTTTCACCACAGCAGAAACAGGAAATACGGCTATTTTGGGTTTTAATGACACAGCGATTATTTTTGGTTTTTACATCACTGCCTTCTAAGAGTCCTAACCTTTAAATTCTTCCATCAATGTAGCCATATGAAGGGATGAGATTTATTTTCTACATGATACCCCTTTGGGGTAAATATTACACACTGAAATAAAATTTTCACATTTGTTTTTTTGGGTTTCGTTCCCCATTGGAATTTAATAACATTTTAACTTTATTCTGCAGGACAATGCAAGGTGGTACCAAATCTATACAGTTGCTTAAGGTTTTACTATTTTTGCACAATAAAGCACTTTTAAATAAAATAAAAAAAAATAAAAAAAATTGTGCTACAAGCATAGTATGCATCAGTCTGAGAAATGTTGCAGCCATGTTGGACCTAGGTAGAGAGGTCTGGGAATCAGTGGATTAGCAGCACAATGAATATGAAGGCAGACAACATTTAGCCCATTCCTGCCGCAGCCGTTTATCGATTTTCGTTTCTGACTCCCAGCCTTCCTAAAACCTCAACTTTTTATTTTTCTATTCACAGAGCCATATGAGAGCTTCTTTTTAGTGGGACAAATCATACTTTGTAATGTTATTTAGTATTTCATATGATGTACTGCCAAGCTGGAAAAAAAATCCAGAATGGGGTGGAATTGGAGAAAAATTGCAATTGTGCAACATTCTTACAGGTTTCATTTTTATGGTGTTCACTGTGCAGCCAAAATTACCTGTATTTTATGGGTCAGTACAATTTCTGGGGATACCAAATTTGACTCTTTTTTGTTTTTTTGTTTTTTCCCCCGCTACAGCCACTGCATGGGAAAAATATTTTTGCGTTTGTAGATCAGGCGTTTTCAGACACAGGTATACCTAATGCATCCACTTGCAGACCTAGATCAGTCCAGAAAGCCTACAGCAGAGTAAAACATGAGCCAGGTCAAAACCAGGAGAGCACAGCAAAATCCAAATCAGTAACAGAAGAATAAAGTCCAAGCCAAAATCAGTCCAGGAGTTCACAAATTAGTATGAAAATGGATAACCAGGAAAACAAGCCAAAATCAGTAACTGGGAATCAGCAGATAAGCAGGTAACTTTAGGGTTTATAAACCTAACTACAATTAATAGCAGGCACCTGAGTAGTCTCAATGTAGAGTTTAAATACCCCGCTAGTACTGAGGACACTGGAGAGTGAGGCAGCACTCTGGATGGTTCAGCATCTCTGAGATATGACTAGCTGTAGACCCAGCCCGTGCTTCAGTTGTAGGATAGCAACCTTAAAGCAACGGCTGTAAGCAGTGTTGCACTGAAAAGTATGATGGTTGCAAGTAGCATAATGCATATTCAGAATCCTAACAGGGCCCCAATGGAAGATCTGTAATGGGGCCCTTACTTACCATATCATAACTATAATACTCGTTACTTCTTATATTGTAAAAAATCCAGGTAGAGATTGCTTACTCTGCACCCCCTATAGCTATGCCCCCTGCCAGGCATATGCCCTCTTAACAGTGCTGTTTTAGACAAACTGTGGTCTTGGGCTAAAATTAAAAGTGAAGCCTGAAATGCTGTAATATTGTAGCTATAGTACAACAGAGTCACTTTCAGCCATAGCAGAAGGTGCTCTGTGTAGAGTTGCAATCCAGTCCAATCTAGATGGCCAGTGTGCAGTACAGAAGCAAGAAGCCAAAAAATACACATAATGTCCTTATTATATTAATATCCCAGTGTTTTACATACAACATAATAGACAGCAGGGTGAAAATGCTCCCCCCTCCCTTATCTATTCCTGTGGCTATATATATATATATATATATATATATATATATATATATATATACAGTACAGACCAAAAGTTTGGACACACCTTCTCAGTCCAAGAGTTTTCTGTATTTTCATGACTATAAAAATTGCAGATTCACACTGAAGGCATCAAAACTATGAATTAACACATGTGGAATTATATACTTAACAAAAAAGTGTAAAACAACTGAAAATATGTCTTATATTCTAGGTTCTTCAAAGTAGCCACCTTTTGCTTTGATTACTGCTTTGCACACTCTTGGCATTCTCTTGATGAGCTTCAAGAGGTAGTCACCTGAAATGGTCTTCCAACAGTCTTGAAGGAGTTCCCAGAGATGCTTAGCACTTGTTGGCCCTTTTGCTTTCACTCTGCGGACCAGCTCACCCCAAACCATCTCGATTGGGTTCAGTCCCCATCACTCTCCTTCTTGGTCAAATAGCCCTTACACAGTCTGGAGGTGTGTTTGGGGTCATTGTCCTGTTGAAAAATAAATGATGGTCCAACTAAATGCAAACCGGATGGAATAGCATGCCACTGCAAGATGCTGTGGTAACCATGCTGGTTCAGTATTCCTTCAATTTTGAATAAATCCCCAACAGTGTCACCAGCAAAGCACCCCCACACCATCACACCTCCTCCTCCATGCTTCACGGTGGGAACCAGGCATGTAGAGTCCATTCGTTCACCTTTTCTGCGTCGCACAAAGACACAGTGGTTGAAACCAAAGATCTCAAATTTGGACTCATCAGACCAAAACACAGATTTCCACAGGTCTAATGTCCATTCCTTGTGTTCTTTAGCCCAAACAAGTCTCTTCTGCTTGTTGCCTGTCCTTAGCATTGGTTTCCTAGCAGTTATTTTACCATGAAGGCCTGCTGCACACAGTCTCCTCTTAACAGTTGTTGTAGAGCTGTGTCTGCTGCTAGAACTCTGTGTGGCATTGACCTGGTCTCTAATCTGAGCTGCTGTTAACCTGCGATTTCTGAGGCTGGTGACTCGGATGAACTTATCCTCCGCAGCAGAGGTGACTCTTGGTCTTCCTTTCCTGGGGTGGTCCTCATGTGAGCCAGTTTCTTTGTAGTGCTTGATGGTTTTAGCCACTGCACTTGGGGACACTTTGCACATCATCCCCTCCAGCCTGGTGCCTTAACAAGGATTCTGCTGCTATCTCACATACTTTGCTCCCAAATACTGAAATAGTCCTGTACACAGATAGCACCCCTGCAGATACTGCAAATACCACACAGATAGTGCCCCCTACTTTAATTAGTTTCCCTTCAGAAATAATTGTGCCCAGCAAATATTCCCATAGTAATAATGCTCTCTGTGTGCCCCATTAGTAAGAGAGTCAATAATAGTAGTAATACTCCCCAAGTGTGCCTCCACTGATATAATAATATGCCCCAATAGTAATAATGCTCCCATTGGTAATAATGATACCATAGTGCCCAGATAGTATTAAAGCTTTCCCAGTATACCCCCATTGGGAATAATGCCCCAATATAAATAATGTACTCCAACAATTTCCAATTGATAATAGTGTCCCCCTAGTGCACCAACAGTAATAATGTTTCTCCAACATGCTTCCATTGGTAATAGTGCTACCATGGTGCCCCCAATATTAATGCTTCCCCAGCATGTCCTCATTGGTAATAGTGCCCTGAATCCGTGTACAATTACGCCTTTCCCAATACATCAGGCATTTAGTCAATTGTGGGATAAACAGCAAATGAATAAAACCTAAAACTACAACTTCCAGCTCGTTCTGACCGCTACAGGTGGCATCAAAGCATGCTGGGAGTCTTGCTCCAAGGCAAGACAAATGGAATATATGTGCTAATGTATTAGAACTGGGGGGTTTTTGTAAAGAAAAAATGAAGATACCTAGAAGTGGGGGTGCCGACAAATACACAGACGAATAACAACATAAAAACTGTATATTACATGTGTGGTTCCGCCTGCTGTGCAATAAAGGATAACAGGTCAATACAGACATGTACGGCTTTCCACATGACTACATAAATCATTGTGATCTCAGTAGGACCGCTTCATGTGTTAAAGGGGTTTTCCAGGATTTTGATATTAATAACTTTTATAACTAGTGATGCAGCGACCCTTTAAGTTTGCTCCAGACAAATCACCATTTTGGAATATTTGGGTCAAGCCTGACTTGATATGAGTCAGTTTGCCCATCCCTACCTATAACCTATTAGTATATGTGATTAATATCAGATTGATGGAAATCTGACACCTAGCCCCCACTGCTCACCGAAACATTATACCTTTGTTATAGATGTCACTTTTGTAGGTTTGAAGGAAAACCGCATTGAAGTGTTATGCAAATGACACAGTTGGTGCACTGGGGGCGGACCTTCAGCTTTCTGGAGCACTGCCCTTGCTGCTCAGACTCTTACATCTTCTGTATACGTCACCCAGTGCAGTGAGAGTTGATTCACCTGCTACTTAAGCAGCAAGAACAGTTCTCTGATAGCTGAAGGCCCGCCCCCAGTGCACCAACTGCCTCATTTGCATAATGTGCTTGTTGCTTTTTTCCAAATCTACTAAAGTGACCTACATAGCAAAGATAGGTCATTTATCACTGTAATGTGCTCCGTAATATGGTGGTAGAAGATAAATATGCTTATAGGAGATGGTAAACTCCCTTTAAGTTTTCATTCATATCAATTTTGGATGTACATAAAAAATGTTTAGTAATTTTATTACAATTTTTTATAAGCAAGATGACACCCATTATTGATGGCATGGACTCTGGTCTTCAGCAAACACCATCCTCATTCCATATGCCATATGTGTACAATCTGAGGCAGGAAGGGGCTAACAGATGAGTCTCACATGACCCCACACTATTATTTGTTTTTTTAGGTATGACCGTTTTCAGTTACTGTATATAATCTTTCCAATGATTTTCTACTCATACTACAGATCGCTTTCCCCCAAAAGTAGCAATAAAAGGTCATCCATACCAAACATTGGTGCCAATAAAAAATACAACTTGCCCTGCAAATAGAGAGCCCTGACATAGCCAAAACAGTAAAAAAAAAGTTTTATACGTCGGAATACGATGAAGATCCTTCATTTTTGTAAAATACCTTTTTATAGTAAAAACGGTAAATCATAACACCAATATAAATAGCACCACAATCATATTGCGGACAAAGCTGCCATGTCTTTTTTAATGCAGAATGAACACCGTAAGAAACAAAATTCAAAAATAGAATTGTTTTTTTTTTTTTTCATACAGACCCCACAAAAACGTTTATAAAACCTAATCAAAACATATGAACCCCAAAATGGTCATACAATTGTCACACAAAGAATAAGCCCTCACAAAACTATGTTGTCAGAAAAATAAAAAAAAAAAGGTTATGAATTTTGGAAGGAAATTACGAAAAAAGTCCCCGAGCTATAACGTACAAAATACCCTGCGTCCTTAAAGGGTTAATGAATGAACCAGGTGTTTAAGGATGATTCCAAACTAAGGTGTTTGGGCACTTTCGTGGGGTATCTTTTGTATAAAAAAAAAAAAATGCAGCGTCTAGATACAAGTTATTCCATAGGTTGATATGAAATGACATATTAACAGAGCGTTATTTTTGTTTGCATTTTTGTAAATTTCCTGGCTTTTTGGTTCCCTGGCTTCATTTTTTTAAAACCCTTCATCCTCTGGGTCTTTTTTTACAGTAATTTTTTTCCAGAGTTGTTTCCAGTAATACAAAAAAAAATGTTTAACGTTTTCAGGAACACAATCTGAAAAATGATTAAAAGACCAAACTACGTGCACTCAATAAAGTTGATACTGCAGAAATGGAAATTCTAGGGGAAAAAAAAAAATCATTAAAGAAAAATTACAATGAATCTGGTAATGCTAGGATTAGTAAGTGGAAGCATGTAACTAGAAATTTGACTTAAATAGGACCTTTCTCCACCTCCAGAAATCCAGCTCACTACATCATTTAATAGTCACTGCTCCACTGATTCTGGCACAGTTGGAATTTTCTCTCTAGCCCCCCCACCATTCCCAAGCAATCGATGCTTTAGTTTTGGTGTCTGACATGTTATTTAGGCTCTGTAGTGTCAGGAGGGCGGTGTCAGGCAGGAGCAGACAAGGGGTGCGATTCTGAGCTCTGACACTGGCTGCTTCTGATTGGAGCTCTGAATCACGCCCCCTGCCTGACACCGCCCTCCTGACATTACAGAGTTTAAATGGCACATCAGACACCAAAACTAACTGTGCTTGATGCTCGGGAATGGCGGGGGCTAGAGAGAAAATTCCAACTGTGCTGGAATCAGTGGAGCAGCGCCTATTAACAGATGCTGAGAACTAGAATTGGTGGAGGTGAAATGAAATGAAAGTCATTGAAAATGTCTAGTTTTTGTTTCTTGCAAAAGTAAATTTCATAAGTTAAGTGCCAAATCAAAGTTTGCTACATCTGCGTTTGAACATTTTGCTTTGCAGTCCTGCATTTTGGGTTCAAATCCAACCAAGGACAACCATTTAATGGATCAGTTAAAAAAAAAACTACATATTAACATCTGTTATTATACAGTCCATTTTTGTTTTGTTTTTTTGCTTTGCTTTATGACATATGCTAATGGACAATAACAATGGTAGTGTGAATGCCACCTTAGGGGGCGTTCACACTACCGTTGGTGACCGTCAGTAGTGTCCATAGCTATTGTCCGTTACAAGATTTTAGCATCAGACACTAGCTGAACCGTCAGTAATCCGTTAAAATTTCCATTCATTTCAATGGGTTTTTACATTGTGTCCGTTTGTGTCAGTTTACATCAAATCCGTCAGAAGTCCGTTTTTTTTTTCGCGGACAAAAAATCCTACATGCAGGACTTTTTGTCCGTTTGAAAAAAACGGATTCTTGACGGACAGCAAGTGTCCGTTATTTTTTTAACATTGAAGTCTATGGGTAACGGACTTATAACAGACAGTAACTGATAGCCATCAGTTACTGTCCGTTATTTTATGTCCGTTTTTTTCCTGCACATGCTCAGAAAGGAGAAACAAACAAAAAGAAACAGACAGTGTTAAAAAACGGACACTAACTGATGCTAACGGACACTAACTGATGCTAATGTGTCTGTTTTTTTAACTGAACCATTAAGTGGATCAGTTCAAAAAACGGACACATTAACATCAGTTAGTGTCCGTTATGATAGGTGTCCGTTTTTTTTTTTTTCAACGGACACCTTCATAACGGACTCCAACGGTAGTGTGAACCCTGCTTTAGAGAAGTGAAAATGTGAATGATGAGGGTAACTTCTCTGGGTGGAAAGAAAGCTGAGGCTTAGACTGGATTGGAGTGGTAGACACAGCCATTATTATCACACCCAGAGAGAGAAACTGTTGAAATGTTTCTAAAAAATTAATAAACGTAATAAAAATCATAAAAAAAAAAAAAAAACTAGCAACATCCCTTCTTTCTTCCCAAAACTCACTCTGCACGCTATCATAATGCAGAGAACAAGAACTGAACATAAGTGACAATATGGAAAATGTACACACCACAATTTGCAGCTGTAAAATTTTATATAATAAAGTATAACAATAACAGCAATTTATGATTGACATTTTAATATTTTTTATTAATGCGCTCAGATCCCTATATACACTACTGCTCAAAAGTTTGGGGTCACCCAGACAATTTTGTGTTTTCCATGAAAACTCACACTTTTATTTATCAAATGAGTTGCAAAATGAATAGAAAATATAGTCAAGACATTGACAAGGTTAGAAATAATGATTTTTATTTGAAATAATAATTTTCTCCTTCAAACTTTGCTTTCGGCAAAGAATGCTCCATTTGCAGAAATTCCAGCATTGCAGACCTTTGGCATTCTAGCTGTTAATTTGCTGAGGTAATCTGGAGAAATTTCACCCCATGCTTCCAGAAGCCCCTCCCACAAGTTGGGTTGGCTTGATGGGCTCTTTTTGCGTACCATACGGTCAAGCTGCTCCCACAACAGCTCAATGGGGTTGAGATCTGGTGACTGCGCTGGCCACTCCATTACAGATAGAATACCAGCTGCCTTCTTCTTCCCTAAATAGTTCTTGCATAATTTGGAGGTGTGCTTTGGGTCATTGTCCTGTTGTAGGATGAAATTGGCTCCAATCAAGCGCTGTCCACAGGGTATGGCATGACCTTGCAAAATGGAGTGATAGCCTTCCTTATTCAAAATCCCTTTTACCTTGTACAAATCTCCCACTTTACCAGCACCAAAGCAACCCCAGACCATCACATTACCTCCACCATGCTTGACAGATGGCGTCAGGCACTCTTCCAGCATCTTTTCAGTTGTTCTACGTCTCACAAATGTTCTTCTGTGTGATCCAAACACCTCAAACTTCGATTTGTCTGTCCATAACACTTTTTTCCAATCTTCCTCTGTCCAATGTCTGTGTTCTTTTGCCCATATTAATCTTTTCCTTTTATTAGCCAGTCTCAGATATGGCTTTTTCTTGGCCACTCTGCCCTGAAGGCCAGCATCCCTGAGTCGCCTCTTCGCTGTAGACGTTGACACTGGCGTTTTGCGGGTACTATTTAATGAAGCTGCCAATTGAGGACCTATGAGGCGTCGATTTCTCAAACTAGAGACTCTAATGTACTTGTCTTGTTGCTCAGTTGTGCAGTGGGGCCTCCCACTTCTCTTTCTACTCTGGTTAGAGCCTGTTTGTGCTGTCCTCTGAAGGGAGTAGTACACACCATTGTAGGAAATCTTCAGTTTCTTGGCAATTTCTCGCATGGAATAGCCTTCATTTCTAAGAACAAGAATAGACTGTCGAGTTTCACATGAAAGTTCTCTTTTTCTGGCCATTTTGAGAGTTTAATCGAACCAACAAATGTAATGCTCTAGATTATCAACTAGCTCAAAGGAAGGTCAGTTTTATAGCTTCTCTAACCAGTATAACTGTTTTAAGCTGTGCTAACATACTTGCACAAGGGTTTTCAAGGGTTTTCTAAACATCCATTAGCCTTCTTACACAGTTAGCAAACACAATGTACCATTAGAAAACTGAAGGGATGGTTGCTGGAAATGGTCTCTATACACCTATGTAGATATTGCATTAAAAATCAGACGTTAGGTAGATTTCCCTTGTAAAGCAGATTTAAACTTCAATACCTAAAATTGCTTATGACGTTATTTCTGTTTCAATAAGATAAAGTTATCAGAATACTCTATTTAACCAACATGTATTACTGTCAAGATAAAATGAAGTAAATTCAGCCAAGATGATGAAAGACGGGTTATCTTCACCATTATGAACAACTGTTAGTTGTTGGTATGTCACAATGAATGTGTGAAATATGCAGGAATACATGTTCACTCCATATACTGCCAAGTTTTATTATAGTTCCATCTTATAAGATGGGACATTGAAGAGATAACAGACTTACACAGAGTTGTAACTTGACTGGGTTGGCCCAACACCTACCATGTGCCATGTGTAATACTGGTACCTTCCTCAGAGATGAAAGAACCTTTGGGCCCCTTCAAGTACCAGGGGTGGAGGATGACACTTCTACAGTTCCTCTTCATCACTCTGCAATATTTACTATTGGTGTTGAAGTGTCAAAATGTAGCCTTATGTTTCACGGACTACTGTGATGGTGATAACAGAAGAGGACAGAGCGTGAGGTATTACTGACACACCACTATAGTCATAAGGCACCTAAAAAAATCAGCACACAGTTATTGTATTGTAGCCAGTTAAAACTCTATACACTGTATCATGGCAAGCAAAGGGCCTGAGGAGGGGATGAAGTACATATACCCCTTTAACCTAATGATGGGAGAGGATGTGAATGAAGGGAAGGGATATGACCAAAAGAAGCAGGTAGGAAACCCATAAGGAATTCTCCAGTCTGCCCTAATAAATGAAAAAAACTGTATCCTTTCTGATTCTATTTTTTTGTAGTTGTTCTATATTTCAGGGTATCATTATTGGGGGCAGCAATAATTTCTGACTCTGAGCATGCTCACAACACCCCCCCCCCCCCATAAAAAGCAATAGCTTGTGTTCTAGGTGAGTGTGTTGTGGGCATGCTCTGTGACCTGTGAAATCTACACCAAAATATGTGTCAAATCCAACACATGTGAATCTTTACTCTCTGTAGCTAGAATGTATCTGTGCCACTGCAGATCACAAAGGAGGGATTCTGTTAATGAACTATACGGCATATAAGTTACCTCTTATTATAGCTAGTGCTGTGGCTTTTCATTTATAACCACCACATGCAGAACAAGGCATCTTATTTATGGCTAATATGGCATTTGCATGAACTGAAGGTGCGAAGGTCATGGACTACTATTAGGGTTCTCTCAGTGGAATAATTTGTTGCAGATTTAGTTCCAATAAGTTTTTGAGAAACAACATGTTTTGGAAAAATTTATCAATTCTCTAACAGTCGGAAAAAAAAGACAATGAAGTTATCATAGCCAGAAAAAGTGTAAATGAGCCATGACCTCTCTTCATTGGACCGTGGAAAACCTTTCAAGTTGACTGAATTGGATATTATAACAGATATTTTATTTACATCTCTTAGGCCAAATTTTGCATATGTGAATCTATTGTTTTTCTTATTGTGAAGTAATTAGAAAAATTTTTATCAAGAAACTAATAAAGTGTCTACAAAATAAAGGCCATGTGTGGGGAAAAAAATAGGAAACATCAAATATCAAAGTAGAGACATTACTTTTCTGATCTTTTTTTAAAAACTTTCTAATTTAAACATTTTAAAGATAAATTTGTATTCTTAGAGCGCCGCATTGCGTGTTGTTCCTCCATTATTTCTATTAGAAGTCTGTAGGAAATAGTAATACCCTATTTAATTATAAAGTCTGACATTGGCAGCACTGATGGGTGAGAGTGAGCAGATCAGTACCATAAACATACCCATTTAACAAATCATTCTTAGTTTTGAATAATAGCTAATTTAACTACAAGCTTCCAGGGGCTATATCTTCAGGTGGTTAAATTTCAGAAAAAAATTGCCAAAGTGATTATGGGCACAGCAAGAATCAAATGATGTATATGGCATTTAGTATGGCATTTGTACTTGGTGATAGGTCCTCTTTAAAGTGAATATCCTCTTTGTATCATAATATCATTTAAATGGTCACTAACTTAGAGACAACTTAGTCTCATTTCATAGAGCATGTGATTCCGGATCAAAACGTAATACACTTCATTTAAAAAGATTACTGTGTTTTGCCTGAAAAAAACTTTCTAAAGTTTCTGCCACTAGGTGTCTCCCTTCTAGCCAATTTGTTGATGACTTCCCGTTACTAGGAAAGTTCTGTCCTTAGTTACCTTCAAAATCAAGACAGGTTTACATTGAGTGGAGGACGGAGGGGCTGGTTTTCTTCACATAGTGAATGTGGAGGGGAGGGGCTGGTCTCTCCTTAAAGCCTGTACATGCCTGCACTCAGCTTTCTCTGTACACTGCACAGAGAGGATTCTTCAGCATCCCACAGTTTACGATGTAAGAAAAGTGTACTATGTACTTGTATCCACAAGTACATAATAGTGTACTTGTATCCAGCTGTAACCTTGTGTTATTCCTGATGAGATATTAGTCACAGACATTAAGTAGCTTTCCTTATTGTGCTCAGATTTATCTTTTTCTGTGTCAATGATCTTTTTAGCTGCATTATAACTGGATTTCCAGTCTAGTGTCCTGGGATCTTCTATATTATACTCACTTGGTCTATTCTCAGCTATTTCTTTGCTATTTTACAGTTACTCCTGACTCAATGACATGTAAAGAAACCCATTGCAGTAAAAATGGATGGAGGAGGGGGACAGACTGCCTATTGTACATGCCGCCCCAGCCTCTGAGACATATGTAAAATGTGCTACAGCCATAATGGGATGGATATCAAAACTGACAGGACACCATGGATGAAGGCTAGATATAACTGTTTGTTTTAGCAAGATCCTCCAGATATTTAATCTTTTCATAAAAACTCAGGTACCCTTTAAAGCTGTACATTCTGTGCTGATGAAATTAAAGCATTGTCTCACCACTAAATATTATGTACATGGTATAGTGTCACCTGGTGTTGAAAGTGTATTCGAATGTGCATGTCCACCTACTGAGCACAGTGCTGGTGGACATGAATGGGCAGTCACTCTCTATGGTCAGACTCTCGTTCCTATTCTTGACATAGGGATTCTCTGTTCACGAGCATCAGTCTATACAGATTGCTCCTCCTCTTCTTCTTGTTAGGTTTGCAGTAGAGATTGTGAAGCAGCAAAGTAACGTACAGAAAAGCTGAGTCTTTTTTTTTCACTGCTCAGATCTACATGGTACATGTGTTATCTAGTAGTATTGGCGTCACCAATAGGCTGTAATAGTGTGACTGGCACCTTATAGGACCTTATCTTTGTGCATTTGCAATAATAAGCATCCACCTCTTTCATGCATTGTAGGTGTTTGATGGATCAGTATTTTCCATCTATGCAGCCGCCTTCATCATACAGCATTGAACCAGCAGTGAACTATTGCTTCACCTGTTACCAGGTAAATTTGCCTCATCTTCAGTGAAATGTTACGATATTTTTTCTAAAGATTCATTTGCAATTACAACTGAGGAACTTACCTGAGGCTAGATTTTTGGATCAGGGGAAGAATATTATGCTGACAAGAGCTAGTTTTGACATTAGAAGGTCTCCTTTCCAAAAATGACATGTTGTGTATCATAAATCATCTTTATCTGCCTCTTCCACAGAAGCATCTCAATGTGCCAGAGAACACGAGGGAAAGATTTATAGCGCACAGACTGCAAGTCATCAAAGGATGTCATGAACTTGGCTGCCATTCTTATAGCTATGCCTGTAGCTAACCCGCAGAAGCACAAATTAGAAGTGGCATTTAGAGAAGATTTTAAAAAATGTATATTTTGGGGTGGAAATAGTGGAAAGTAGTTTAAATAAGGAGTCATTTGTGACCTTTTATAGAAAATTGTTTAGTGACGTAACACCTACACAGATGAAACAAAGTTTAACTTGAAAAAAAAATTACGGACTTAGGAAGTAGGAGATCATAGATATTCAAACTTAACTTTTAATTATCACAATTAAAAACTACAACACCCAAAAATATCAGGGCAAATACAATAAAAACTACTATTGCCATCCATACAAAGCAGATCCAATGTATCTCACTGCAGATCCAATAAATATCACTGCACTAACTGGGCAATATCCCAGGAACCATAGAACATATTATAGCCCCAGGACTACATATGAATGGCCTGGAATGTATAGTCCCAAATATCATGTAAATGGACTAAAACTATGAAACCTAGCTCAACTGCCTCAAAAAGATTATAGCCACGCTTCAGGTTGAATCAAATTGCAGAATGTTATCACAAATAAAGTATAAAATGGAAACCAGCACTCCTCCTATATCCTGAGACTACTGGCCTAATGCCACACCAACTGGACTCAGAGGGACTAAGTATTCCAAGTAAAAGAAATCTAGATTCAACACAGTAGCTGACAGATATAACTAACTCCTAGATATTTAGATAAACTTCCCAACGCGTTTCCTCAGTGTGATTCATCAGGGGAAAATATACTCAATTTCTTAGTAAGTAGTTGTAACTGCTATTACAAGATATGCACAATGTTTTTAGCAGAATTACATGGCGTGACCGCTCTGATACTGGAGGTCCCGAAAGTTTAACTTGACCCTTAACTAGTCGATTAAACAGTTGAAAGAAATTTTAACTTGACTTTTTCAATGGTTTTTGTGGCAAGGTGTCTCTCTGCAGCAAGTTATCAGATTCAAGTTAAAGCTACAGTACTGTGCAAAAGCTTTAGAAAGGTGCAGGATAAAATGCTGCAAAGTAAGAACGCTTTCAGAAATAGAGCGTTAATAGTTTATTTTTGTCAATGAATAGAATGAAGTGAACAAACAAAAGAGAAATCTACTGTAAATCCCATCAATATTTGGTGTGACCGACCATTGCCTTCCATCAATTCTTCTAGGTACACTTGAAGAAAACCTCGGCAGGGAGGTTGTTCCAGACATCTTAGAAAACTAAGCCAGATCTTCTGTGGATGTAGGCTTGCTCCAATCCTTCTGTCTCTTCATGTAATCCCAGACAGACTGGATGATGTTGAGATCAGGGCTATATCTGTTGGGGCCATATCATCACTTCCAGGACAACTCCTCCCAAGGATAAAGATACCTCCAAAAATAAACTATTGACACTTCTATTGCCAAAATAATTTTTAAATACATGCCTGAAACTTTTGCACATCACTGTACATCTGTAATAAATCATTATTGCTCCTTTTTCCTAATATAGAGCTCTAAATCCAATGGAGGAGACCCCAACTACAGTAAACTTCTCTTCCTGCATACAAATTTATCATCCGTTGTATTAATGCTATTCACGAAGTTATCTCTAATTGTTGCCTCTGGCAGTCAAAGTTGTATTTTTTGTCTCTGTCTATCCATATGCTTCGGAATCCTGTATTAGACAAATAGAGCTCCTATAAAGATACAGTGAGTAAGTGATCCGCACAGACTTTTGGTTCCGAATAATTTATTTAAAAAATTGTGTTTTGTCCTTCATTATCAAGATCTTGGAGTTTAATGGTGGACATTCACTTTAAGAATGTCCTTCAGTATTTAGATGTCGGTGTTTAATGGTAGACATATACATTGTATACATTAGTAATGGGGCCTTGAGTGCAGAAATGTTTTCCCGACATCAGGCTTGTTATCATTTCTTATGTAACTGCATAGCTTTGTCCTGCTTTATACATTTCTTACTAAACATAGCAATTTTTGTTTTTCAAATTCTCTGGAGTTAAACATTTCCTTCCTTCCTAAATCTGTTTTAAAATGAAAAGGTCTGTTACTTATTTATTTGCTTACACTACTTTCCTCAGCTATTCGGAACATCTAGTACCAGGCTTTGTACCACAATGTATTGCTTCATTAAAGGGTTACACCCCTTCCTGTAAATGGCTGGATCATTAGGTCCTGATTGCAGTGTTCTTACTAAAGTAGGATATAAGGGGATGTCCAGTGGATGGTCCAGCAGTGGAGCTGGGTATGCTGCCTGTAATATACAGCTGACCTCCCACTGCAGTGGCCAGCCATATAACCCCTTAGATGCCAGGGTAAATAGCAATCTTAGCTATAAGAAATTTAACAGAGGGTGGGGGCTCTGTTAGGTCATCACACCCCACAGTGCACCTGGTTCTCCCATAGGGTCGATCCATTAATATGTCTTGTGAATATTTACCCGGCCCTTTAGTTTCAGACCAAACTATCTCTTCAGACTCCCGAGAATAATAAACAGAGTCCCTGGCCAGGCCCATACTCACCTCTCCTTGGCTCCATCACGGCCTCTGGTATGGGTCCCTGTCCTCTTTGGGCGTTTTCCAACCTCCTGAATGACATCAGCAGCCCCGGGGACCACTGAGTCCTGTGATTGGGGTGTACCACCATCGTGACTCTTGCGTCTGGAAACTATATCTTTTATACTTTATCTACAATTTTGTAATTTCATCTAGAGCTGTGTGAGGGCTTGTTTTTTGTAAGGCTTTTGGAACTGTATGACCCTTTTTTTTTTTTTGGAAGGGGGGGGGTCAGGTGACCTAGTGATTCATGCATTGTGATTTTTTTTTTTTTCATGTCTATGTTCACTGTGTGGCTGAACTAGTATAAATGCTTAAATAGTCGCATATTTGAATAGTTCAGACATTTTGAATGCAGCAATAACAACTGTCTTCATCTTTAGTTTGATATTTAAAATGGAGAAAAGGGAGTTTTGAATTTGATTTTTATTTTATTTTTTTCAGTCCTTCTACAGTACTCTAGCATGCAGTTGTTCAATTCACTTATACAATACACTGCAATACTTTTAGCATTGCAGTGTATTGTGCGTATGACGTCTTCCTATTAAGCCCTGCCAGATCTTCCCACAGTTCTAATGGCGTCACAAAGATCCCACTGCCATGATAACTAATCAGCACCCTGTGATCTTGTTGGAGGAATCTGGCTTGGGGGTGGAGGGAACTCCGCCCCTCTGACAATGCCAATTGGTAGCAGGTGTATAACACAGCCGACACGTGCTTCATATGGAGTGGGCTCAGCTCTAGATCCCACACCATATTACTCCTCTCCACACAACCGCCACAGGGGATGTCAGATGTCACCAAAATAATAAAAATATACATATGTATACATATGGTAATGGTATGGTATAGAAGAGGCACTGACAGAACATAGGTCATAATTTAAAGGGTGATCTCAAAATTTTACTTTCAAAAACAGCAGAACATTTGTCACATGTTGGGTATAGTATTGCAGTTTAGCTATATTCATTTTAATGGAACTGAACTTGAATATCAGACTCCGACCCATGGACAGATGTGTAGGAATAAAGTAGCCATGTTTTGCATCCTGGACAATTCCTTTAAATGAAGCTGAAGAATATGGCACTGCAAGGAGGACCAAAGCCACTGTATTGTAGCATTTGATGAAGTTCTGAGTTCTCAGTCTCCCCTCGATATACATGTATCTTATGATATATCATATTGGATAGAGCGACCCCTTAGTTCACCCAACTGGTGGCGACCCTGCTAACCATACTCAGCCTTATTCCTTCCTGAGGATAGTCCATCAATGTGTATTCTGGACAATCCATTTAATCTAGAGGGCAACCATTACAATATAAAACAATCTTGTCTTTTTAACCAACATAATACAATCTTCCTCTTTTAACCATCTTCCCTTTTTAATCTACTTATTGCTCCTTGTTGAAGCCAAAGGTAACTGGCCCAAAGAACAGTTCATCCTTGACAACAGCTCAATGATAGATTCATGATGGTTGGTACGGAGCCAAATGTTGCAATACCCATTCTAGTCCACTTCTGCTCTTAAGGGTTTAGCTAAAAGAACTTGAAGATGATAGCACAAGGCATGAATGAGAGGAGCAAAACCACCAAAAATTTATGACTTATAATATCAGATTTATTAGTCATTGCCAACATTTCAGCCATAAAAATTTAGTATAGTTTATGTTTTTTTTTTTTTTTTTATGGCATGTGTGTGTTTTGTGAGAACATATCACACTGGAGTAAGTTATCAGTGTCCAGATAAGCATTGCTTTATCTGTACAATATATTACACCAATTAACTCACAATTTCCAGGTAATGGAGGATTGCTGTAATAAGATAGGGTTGCTCCACACAAAGCAATGTAATCTTTGGTGGTGTGTAATAGAACTTCCTGGGAACATTCAATAGGCCCCAGGCTGTTATCGACATCCCTTTATGATGCCATGGAGGTGATCATTAGTCCAAAAAACGATGCCCCCAAATGCCATGAAACTGATGAAGACAAAACCCTTTGACTGTCCAGTAGTTTTGTCCTAAGCCATGTAGAAATGAAAGATGGATGCAAAAGGCCTGAAGAGCTCCTGGTCACAGTTATAACTGATGTTGCTAAGGGGTTAAATACACGTGTGCTGATAAGACAGGCTTTTTTTTTTTTTTTAAAGGACTTGCCCACTTTAGACATGTGTCCCCTAATCACAGAGGACAATAATCAGACCCCAGTTATCATGAAAACAGTTCTGCATTTCCCCCCCAAGTGATCTATGAGGGTGGAGTAGTAACATGGCAACCATTCCATTATCTTCTATGGGGCTGCCAGAGTTTGCCCTTTCGTTAGTCTCATAGAAGAGATGTTTTCTATAACCTCCTATGTTCAAATATCATCCATCATACATCAGGCTCCTAATATCAGGGACAATTTATCAGGTCAGTAAGATTTTAACAAAGATTAAAGATTTTCCCTACAGGATATAAAGGTTGCTGTGCCTGTATACATGTAGCAAAGTTTAAATTGACTCTTAGCATAAATGCACTGTTGCAGCAAACATTAACAAATCAAAAGCTGTCGAAAATGTAAAGTTAAGCATCCATCAATTTACATTACTGGCGGACCATGACCACTAGCACTCACAGTTCCAAGTTCTCCGTCTTCCATCTCCTCCTGCCGTGCGTGCCAGTGTGCACACCTGCTTCACCTTCCCCAGCAAATCCGTAGTGTACCCAGTGCATTTAAGGTGCCTTCCCCCACAGATCAATTTAGGTTCCTGCAAAGGTGTTTTTTTTTTTTTGCTGTGTATACTGACTACCTGTGTTTGACCTTGGACTGTTTACCTGACTCAGAGCCTGGGCCACCTGCCCTGATCTTTGCCTGGATTACTGTACTAAGTCTGTGCTACCTGCCCTGACCTCTGCCTGGATTACTGTACTAAGTCTGTGCCACCTGTCCTGACCTCTGCCTGGATTACTATACTAAGTCTGTGCTACCTGCCTTGACCTCTGCCTGGATTACTGTACTAAGTCTGTGCCACCTGTCCTGACCTCTGCCTGGATTACTATACTAAGTCTGTGCCACCTTCCCTGACCTCTGCCTGGATTACTGTACTAAGTCTGTGCCACCTGCCCTGACCTCTGCCTGGATTACTGTACTAAGTCTGTGCCACCTGCCCTGACCTCTGCCTGGATTACTGTACTAAGTCTGTGCCACCTGCCCTGACCTTTGCCTGGATTACTGTACTATGTCTGTGCCACCTGTCCTGACCTCTGCCTGGATTACTGCACTAAGTCTGTGCCACCTGCCCTGACCTCTGCCTGGATTACTGTACTAAGTCTGTGCCACCTGCCCTGACCTCTGCCTGGATTACTGTACTAAGTCTGTGCTACCTGCCCTGACCTCTGCCTGCATTACTGTACTAAGTCTGTGCTACCTGCCCTGACCTCTGCCTGGATTACTGTACTAAGTCTGTGCCACCTGTCCTGACCTCTGCCTGGATTACTATACTAAGTCTGTGCCACCTGCCCTGACCTCTGCCTGGATTAACGTACTAAGTCTGTGCCACTTGCCCTGACCTCTGCCTGGATTACCGTACTAAGTCTGTGCCACCTGCCCTGACCTCTGCCTGGATTACCGTACTAAGTCTGTGCCACCTGCCCTGACCTCTGCCTGGATTACTGTACTAAGTCTGTGCCACCTGTCCTGACCTCTGCCTGGATTTCCATTATGCATGAACTCTGTCTGCCCACAGGAGGAAACATGACGGCAAGAAAAAAGATCAGACACCCAGGGGAGGAATAGTGGGTATCAGCATTTATTATTTAGTCTGTACCTCTGAAGAGACCCAAGAGAATAAGAATGATTCATGGGTGGTGAACTCCCAAAACTTTGGGTTCGGCCAAACACTAAATATTTAGAAAATGCTTAGTAAACCTGGCTTGTTACAAATGGATTTGTTCATCTCTACTTATGACCTCTTTTGCGTTTTTCCCCTTTTTTTCAGCAGGGAGGCTAAAATGTAGAGAATTTCATGAGAAATTTCCATTTCAACTAAATGAATTATTTTCATAATTTGATTTAGTTGAACCATTATAATAGCAGGTGTAGATAGCCAATAAATCAGCCCTCTATATATAATTCCATAGCTGGTAAGGGAGGCAACTGGCAATGCAAATGCTTAAGCAGCTTTATCAACATAGAGTAGACTGTATGCTGTAAGTCATAAATTTTAGTGGCCGGTTTATATGTTATAGTTGTTTAGTGCCCTATTCCCATGTCTATTGGTTTAGTCTGTGGGGTCCAGTGGAACAAGTGCCCCAGTTTTTCTCCAAGAAATCTCTATACGCACCTCGAGCACTCCTACCAATGATATACAGAGCAGCAACTCAGTGCACCAACCCAGGTAAAGAAAGTAGCTGTGTCATATTAACTTGCCTTCCCCCACCTTTGCTTCATCCTGGTTTCCATAGTCAGTATCCAGAAGATCCTATAACTGGCATCAAAGCGTACAGCACATTTTCTCTGTTGGAGAACACAATAGCTGGAATCCTCTGTTCTTTGAATTTTTTTTTTGGTGCATTTCCATAGAATAACAACTGCTGATTTAGAGCGATTTATCAGCTCATACATGTAAAATGTCACATCCACAAATTCAAAGACAATACTTATACTAAGAAAGAATATACTAGTCATAGCTCCCTCCGGGATGTGTGAGAGCAAAGCTGGATCACAGCCACAGAACAGCGCGATTTTTAATTTCGACAAATCTCACCTTTCTAGCATTGATGTTAAATAATAAAGCTTGGCAGTTTTGATTTTTAACATTCTATAATCTACAGAAGTAGCAGAGTTAACCTGAACTTCTGCAATTGGTTAAACTGCTGCAGTGTAATATCTCATCACAGAAGGCAACAAATCCCTGAACATGAGGGAAATGGGAGTGGGGCCAGATAAAGGAGTGCCATTAATAGGTACGTCTGCCTCTGAGGTTGCTTCAAATCCTGAACAATCCCTTTAATTCTAATTCTTTTTAACCTTTTTCTCATAACTGAGTTCCTTCAGCCATATCAGGTTTGCAACTCTCTTTTGTAGCTTTTCTAACTCCAGGACATTATTTCTATAAACCAGAATCTGGAACTGAACTCCATGTTCCAGATGAAGTCAACTTGGAAAGTGAATAATACCCATTAGTAACATAACACCTAGGGGCTAATATAGTTTACTTGTTATCATGAATGCTGAAAGCTTGTTGAATTGCACTAATGACCATGTATAATATGAAGTCTGCAGAAGATCTCTTCATACAACTACAGTATGCTGTCTGCAGCTTTGTCTGATACCTGGAGTAAAGCAGTTGATAGACCTGTAAACATATAGGATTACTCATACGGTAGATTAGATTTCTTTCCTTGTAAAAAGTTTAAGAACTAATTCTGTGGAAGAAACACAGAAATACACTGACTAACAAAAGGGTAACAATGTTTTGAACTTGTGACTTTCAGGCTCCATATCTCACCATCCACTACCGCTTAGAATGTGAGACTACCATCATTTTATAGACAATCATCTTGGCTATCTCATACATACATTTGACTTGCAACTATTTAGCATATGATTAGTTATGCAGATTCTTGTCATGTAACTGCATTGTCACTGTTTTGCTCCTGGTGGTGGAAAAATCTTTTTCTTCTTGTATACTACAAGTTACATCCTGTTCTCACATTCTCAAATAGCTCAGGGTGTTAGGTTGATTCCTGAGCGAAAAGTCACTGGTTCAAATCAAGGATCAGCCATGAAGATTTCCCAAGAAAAAAGAAACCGCATCATCCAGCTCATTGATAAGTCTCTCGGCCAAGAAAATTGCATCATGTGAGTGTCATGATAGTTGGAGGAATATGAATTGAAGTCCATCAATCCATTCAAAAGCCAAGAGGTGGACGTCCAGGTAAAATATCAGAGTCAACAAGTCGGTTCATCACAACGTCTTTCAGTTCTGACGCAAGAAACATGGCAGTGGAGTTGGCTCATATGCTTCGTAATAGATCACAGACGTCCATGTAAGCACTGTGCAACACGTGTTACACAAGTCTGGAATGGTGGCCTGAAAGAAGGTGTAAAAGCCTCAACCTCAATATCGTCAAAAGAAGCATTGACTCAAGTTTGCAAAAAAGTACGAAAATTAGATAGTAGAAGGAAATGGGTGATTTGGAGCGAAAAAGACGAAAGTCAATAGCCTGGGCTCTGATGGGTGCAAATGGGTCTGGAAGAAAGAAGGGAAAAGGGGACTAATGGATTGAAAAATTGAAGGAATTGTCCAGTTTGGTGGAGGAAGCCTGATGATATGGGGTTGTTTCATAAATGTTGGATACTTGACCAGGAGCAATGGTGGTCTCACTGCTTAGCTATATGTGAGTATCCTACAAGACCCAGGCCTCAACCCAATCGAGCACTTGTGGATAGTTGAAGAAAAAGCTGTATTCATACCCAAGTGAGTCAACACCAACATTGGGAACATGTAGAAGAGACCTGGGATCAGATTTCGGTTGAGACATGCTTCAATCTGATCAGGATCATGCCCAGAAGGATTCAGGCAGTGTTGAAATCCAAAGGTGGATTTACAAAATAATAAAAATTAAAATTTAGATTTTTAGGAGCAAAACAGTAACAATGTAGTTACATGACAAGAATCTGCATAACTCATCATATGTTAAATAGTTGAAAGTCACATTTATGTATGAGATAGCCAAGATGATTGTCTATATAATGATGGGAGTCTCACATTCAAAGCTGTAGTGGATGGTGAGATCTGGAGCCTGAAAGTCACAAGTTCTAAACAGTGTTATCCTTTGCTCTTCAGTGTAATAGATAATTCAGCCTCCAAGGAATTTTAGTGTCACATCAGTTATTTATTTGCGTAGAGGTAGGGGTTTTAAATATTTTTATAATATACTTTCTTAGGAAATTTTGTCAACTTTTATTAAAAACTTCCTCTGAAGTTTTCCTTTAGTAATGCTGTAACTAAGCACTGCTAAGGAAAATCTGTATTCAGTGTGTACTGCTGAATATTGCTGACTGTGGTACTGAGCAGCCTGCTTCTGTATGTTAAACAGTTCATTTACATACAGATTAAAAGTGGTCTTTCTTAGCAGTGAGAGAGCATTTCGGCACAATAGGTCTGTTCACTAATAGCCATTATAACTGCATCTACTGTAAGTGGCTTAGAGGAAATTTTGGTGGTTGTAGAATTGCTTTGACAACAAAAACTGAAAAAACACTTACACTTTAAATATGGATTGTTTTGCAGCAAAAAAAAAAAAAAACATACAGGACACCTGCATGGATTTCCCAAAAATTAACAACAATTGCAAGAAGATAGACAATAGAAGTTCTATATTCTGAGTCACAGAATTACTGAATTACCATTGATATAAGCTAAAAGTCTCCTACATGGAGTCACCTGCAGGTCAAGGCAACAAACAGAATTGGACATAAAATGATGTATTTAATATTATCATCTTTGAGGATTTCTTTTTCTCTTTCAGCTGTTTCTACAGATACTGAATATACTTGTGTTGGGCCAATGTGCTTTATTTTAACTGTTTATTGACAATTTTTTATGTTAAAGACAGCAATAAGAGACAGTACAAAAAGAAAGTCTTCCACAGTACAACCAACAATGTAATAATGATGGTAGTAAGAGTGAGGAGACCAAGCAAGTCACATACAGAAACCCAATCTGGTAATGTAAATATAAAGAGGCATTTAGCCAGAGTGAGCATGTGCAGAAGAAGCCACCAAAGGGGTTTCCGCAAGTTGCTTTAAGAAACATTGAGTAAATACAGTGCTTTGCAAAGTTTTAGGCAAGTGTGGGAAAATAATAAGAATGCTTTTGAATATAGAAGTGCTCATAGTTTATTTTTGTCACACATAATTAAGTCAATAGGCAAAAAAAAAATTTAAATTCCATTAATATTTGGTGTGACCTTTGCCCTTTGCCTTCCATCAATTCTTCTCAGTACTTGCAGACAGCTTTTCAAGGAACTCGGCAGGGAGGTTGTTCCCGCCATCTTGAAGAACTAAGCACAGATCTTCTGTGGATGTAGGCTTGCTCCAATCCTTCTGTCTTCATGTAATCCCAGACAGACTGGATGATGCCGAGATCTGTGGGGGGCCGTATCATCACTTCCAGGACTCCTCCTCCAAGAGGCAAAGGTCACACCAAATATTGATGGGATTTAGATTTCTAATTTGTTCCTTAATTCGGTTAATTGATAAAAGTAAATTTAACCCTTCTATTCCTGAAAGCATTCTTACTTTGCAGAATTTTTTCCGTAGCTAGCTAAAACTCCACACTATTATAGGTAAAAGGGTCGAAAGGTAGAAAGTTTCCCAGTACCCTCTGGAAGAGATCTGATTCTCAAGCCAAAAGAGACATATGAGAAAAATATTAGACAAGGCCCCCTCCTCAATACGACATCTCATACAATGGTTGGAAAGATGGAAAGAACTGATGGCGCAAGATCCCAGAACATAAAAATTATATTGGTTCTTTGTCTATTTTCCAAAGAGAAAATTCTGCCACCTTTGACCAAATAATATACAACAGGGATGGGGAAGTTCTACAAGACATGTCTCGCGCCTGCATGAGTGCCTAAACAGGACTATCTGGGGGGAGCTGAAAAAATTCTGTAAATTTCAGAAGTCAGACCCTAGGTTGAAGAAATGTTTCAACAAAAGCGTGGGAGATGAGAAATTAGTGTTAGCATTGATAGAGGTTGCCAAGCAGCAAATCTATATGTAACGGAAGTAAGCTGCAAAAGGAATATTGAATTTGGATAAAAGTGCACGAAAAGGGAAAGATGTCCCCAGAAAACAGATCAACGGTGTCAGTGGTATGAAAAGATGGGCATCAAGCAAGGATTGGCCATATCTACCTGCAGAAAAGAAACTAAGTCATAGGTGATTTTGGTGAAGACAAAGGGTATAATACATTGAGACATTGCTGACTAAACAAGGTGTAGGGTCTAAGGATTCTCCTGTTTTTCACCAAAGATCCCACAAGGAGGTTTGGACTTCAAGGGGTTTCCCAAGCTTTGAATACTGAAAATAGAAAATACCCAACAGCAAAAAGAACTCCTTTATTATCTGTGCAAAATAAACTGCACTCATTCCTAAAAATCTGACCCACCAGAAACAGCTCTAACAAAAAAGATTATTAATTGGCCATAATATATCCAGGATTTGTGCCATTTACTAACACACCATTGGCACTGGAAGAAAGCTCCAAAGTCCACACACCCTGCCGCATTTGTAAACAATCACAACGGTCAAATTGACTTTCCATTGAAATCAACAAAATATCTCAGCTAAACCAGTGAATCTTTCCTGACATCTGGCAAATACACGAAATAAGGAAATAAGAGACGCCTGGAAGAAACACAGCTCTCATAGAGCTAGAGCAAGAATACCAACCTCCACAGCAACCACCCATTCCAAAAATGATGAACAACACAAGACAAATAAAAGACCACAAGTAAACATTAGTCACAAAAAAAGAAAACATTAAAAATTAAAGCCTAAAAGTCAGAGAGATAAATAGGAAGCAAACTATATGCTGACTTAAAGGGAGTCTGTCACTAGAACCCAGCATATTAACCTAGGAGATAGCTATGTTAGGGTCCCCTGAATCAAACGGTGTTTTCCCCTTGTGAATCGGTGCCTCCGTTGCCGAGATATGGCTGTTTATGTCAATATGCAAATGAGCTCTTTGGAGCAACGAGGGCGTTGACTATTTACCTTTTTGGAGCAAGACATACTGATTGGGAATTTAGATTGTGATCCTTATATGGGACAGTGACTGACAAGGTCTGTAAAGTGTTGCGGAATATGATGGCGCTATACAAGTTAGAGAACTGAGCCCTGTGTATATAGCTATGATAGCTGCCATGATATGGCTCCCCTCTGACCCCATGGTCATGTGATCCGCGGCTGATTCAGTCACGGAGTCCACAGCTCAAAACTCACTGCTGATTTGGTCCATTCATTTGGGCTTAATCAGCAGCTGGAAGTTGCGACGGAATGCCAATGCCCTGCATCTGCATCTGGTCTCGGCCGAAAATTCTTCTCCAGACAACCATTCTTCCAAATGTCCCAAACAGTTTGAAGTTGGCTTCATCAGAGAAAATTACTTTACCCCAGTCCTCTGCAGTCCAATTCTTGTACTTCCTAAAGAATGTCAGCCTGTCCTTGATGTTTTTCTTGGAGAGAAATGACTCCTGGAAGAATGATTGTCTGGAGAAGAAAAGGTGAGAGATACCATAAGTCGTGTGTCATGCTAACAGTATAGTATCCTGAGACCATTCATGTGTGGGGTTGTACAGTCCCTGACAAGTTCTGTCGCTTATCCATGTTGTGGAATCAAAAGCTTATAACCTGACTTTAAATTCATCCATTGGTTTTAGAAATGACTCATATGAAAGCTGGAACCCTCCCAAATGATTTTTTGGTTAAGAAAATAAATTGGCTTCACTGCTGAAATATTGATCATTTAATGAACACAGAAAGGTCAGATTTTGGCAAGACAAAAGTTTTGTCGCACACATAAAGTAATGTGAAAATCAAACCAATAATTCTGTTCAAAAACAAAGATATGTTTCATAACATTGGTGAATGAAGTTGTGGTGCTATTAGAGCCATATTTAATATTTTGTGTGACTTCCATGAGCTTGAAGGACGGCATCCATGCGTTTCAACAATGATTCATACAATTTATTGATGAAGTCATCAGGAATAGCACAGAATGCAGTCTTACATGCCTCCCAGAGTTCATCAACATTCTTTGGTTTTGTCTGCCAAGCTTCCTCTTTCATCCTACCCAAAATATGCTCAATGATGTTCATGTCTGGTGCCTGGGCTGGCCAGTCCTGGAGCACCTTGATCTTCTTTGCCTTGAGGAACTTTAATGTAGAGATGGCTGTATGAGATGGAGCACCATCCTGCTGCAAAATTTGACCCCTTTTATGATTGGGAATGTAAGAGGAAGCTAATACTTCTTGATATTTTAGGCTATTGATATTGCCTTCCACCTTGCATACTGAATGTAACCCCAGACCATGATCTTTCCACCACCAAACTTAACTGTTTTCTGGGTGTATCTTGGATCCATACGGGCTCCAGTAGGTCTCCTACAGTGTTTGCGGCGGCTGTGGTGTAATTCAACTGAAGATTCATCTGAGAAATCCACCTTCTGCCACTTTTCCAGCGTCCACCCATTTAGCAGGCTGTGGGCCTTGGCAAATGCCACACGTTTTTTTAATTGCCTTTTGTTTAGTGCTGGCTTCTGGACACTGATTCGACCATGGAGGCCATTTCGAGACAGATTCCTACAAACTGTTCTAGTTGACACAGGGACTTGAGGTGACCAGACCTGTTGGAGCTCTGCTGCAGTGGAAGAGGGGCTGGCTTTTGATTTTCTAACCAACAAACGTTCCTCCTGAGCAGTTGTCTTGGAGGGTCTGCCGGACCTGGGCTTGTCAAAAACATCTCCAGTCTGTTCAAATCTTTTTTTGATTCTTTGTACTGGACGCAGAGACACATTAAAGGTGCCAGCCACCTCTGCAGTGGATCTGGTCTTCAGCCTCTTGATAATCAAGGCTTTAGTCGCAGGGTTGATTTTTGGCATGTTGTCAGAGGTGAAGTTGCAGTTCAAGTGAAGGTCTGGGGTGCTGGAGTTCTTTTTATACACACCCACTAATTAACCGATCAATTAGTGAGCACAGGTGAGGCTTTAAACTAGGATTGGCTGCATTATATGACAAGGTGACAAAACTTTGCCAAAATATGACCTTTCTGTGTTCATTAAATGATGAATATTTCAGCAGTGAAGCCAATTTATTTTCTTAACCAAAAAATCATTTGGGAGGGTTTCAGCTTTCATTTGAGTCATTTCTAAAACCAATGGATGAATTTAAAGTCAGGTTATAAGCTTTTGATTCCACAACATGGATAAGCGACAGAACTTCTGTCAGGGATTGTACAATGAACACTGCCAGGAATAAAGTATAGTATCTAAACATCCTCCAAGAGCAACTTCTCCCAACCGTTCAGGAGCATTTGGTGATGAGGAATGATTTTTCCAGCATGATGGAGCACCAAGTGATAAGGCAAAAGTGATAACTGAGTGGCTTGGTGAGCAAAACATTGACATTTTGGGGCCATGACTAAGAAACTCCTCATATCTCAATCCCAATGAGAACCTGTGGCCAATCCTCAAAAAGTGGATGGACAAACAAAAACACAGAAATTGTGATAAAGTCCGAGCACTGGTTAGACAAGAATAGGTCTCCAGCAGTCAGGTTTTGGCCCACGAGCTGATAACCAGCATGCCAGGACAAATTACAGAAGTCTTTAAAAATAAGGGTCAACACTGTAAATATTGAGTCTTTACATAAATTTTAAAGAAGTTATGAAATGGTTATAATTGTACATCAGTGACCATAGAAACATCTGACTAAAAGATCTAAAAATACCGAAGCAGCAAACGATGTGAAACCAAAATTTGTGTCAGTCTCAAAATGTTTTGCCACGACTGTATACTCACATGTGGCATGCCATCAACATAGAGTATTATTATATTCAGAGCTGGTATCTTTCCATCTTTCTTATCCAAAAAAATTTTATTAACATATTTCCAGTTCCAGACAAGGGAACACTTAAAAACAAAAACTAACAAAGTTCTGAAATACCCCTCACCCAAACCTAATAGACAGTGAAAAGAAACAGCAAAGTGTGCAGCCGGGGGAAGAAAACAACAGCTTGAATCGGATTAAACAAGAAGTCCGAAGAAAAACATTTCCTGGAAGGCAAATAACAGAGATAAAGTCTGTTCAGAAAATTAAAATTCTACAGTGGATGACTCAATCCCCTGGAGGGAAGTAGATGTTGGCACTGATGATCTCTGAAGCTGAGGAACTAGAAAATAATGTTCTGGGTACAATCTTTTGGCCAAGTAGAGGCATTGGAGCCACTCTTCTTCCTAGCCTTCAATGAAGGCCTCCGTATCATGCCAACACTGGCAGGTACCCACTTCTTTGGACTTGGGCTGCTGGCTTGTTTAAAACCAGTAACCCAAACAAGTTGGTCACATGGACATATCACGCTCCAATAGCCTTCCTGTTGACCCCACTAGCTTCCAATGAACAGCAGTGGCTACACTGGGCGCGTTTCCCCAGAGAACAAGAGAAAAATTGGTTGAAAATTGTTTTTTTTGTTCTCAAAAACATAACATTTATATATATCACTATAATTCCATCTCAATCCCCTCATTGTGGTCTGAATTCTCCCATTCTAATTGGTAAAACTCCATTGTTTGATCCACATCAATCAACCCATTGATGGTCTATCCTACCCTCTGAAAAAAAAAATCAGATTTCGACAGTATGTCAAACATTTTGTACATCCAGTCAAAGACGAATTTTTTGGCACATCAGAAAAATGAGGCAAAATTTTGGCATGTTGGAACGTGAGACAGATTTATGATGGTCTGTCTGTACGACGACTTATAAATAGGTCTTAAAACTACAAAAAGAATTGCAAAATTCTATAGTATTGAGAAATATGCCCCAATGTTACGCATTTTTTGAGAGAGGGATCGGTGCGGTTAAAGAGATACAAGAAAAGTTTTTCTTATTTTCTTGCAGTTGTAATTCGCAAAAAACTGGACGCAGAAGGAGCTCGCAACTGAGATAATATCTGAAGTTTTGTGTGCATGAAAAAGTGGTTTTACAATGGCAGCAAACCAGATGCTTGGCAACATTCTCCCTACTATAGTCATGAACGTTTTAAGATCTTAACTAAAGGGAAAGAAAATAGCCTTGAGTACAACACATTATCCTAATAGGAAGCAGATGCACACAGTGGTGGTAGGACTAAGTGATAATGGACCAATAATATATCACAGATAAACAGCAAAGTGAAGACGTGTATGCATAAAAGAAAGTCTCATAAAATGCTAGCCAGGAGCAAAAGCTAAGATTGTTTAGCTGATATTAGGGGAAATAAGAGAGGGTCTAGCTGTAGCTCGTAGGATTTGTGATTTTATAAGAATTTTTTTCTATTAGGACATATGGTTGCTAGAAGGGGATTACTAACCCCAGACCTTTTCTACAATCCATAGGAAAGAGTCTCTACAAATAGTGGCTCCTGCTTTGTTGGATGTAAATAGGCAGTAGAGATGGGAAAACTTCACAAGATTTGTTCCACTGAATATTCGTGGGTTCAAACCAGTCCGAACTGGAGCTGCTATATTCTGGGGTGTCTTCAATAAATGAAGGCCCAGGGGAGGCCAGTATTCATAAACAGTCTTACCTCTCTTGGGCTCCATCATGGTGTCCTGCGGTCCCTCAGTACTCTCTTGAGGCCTCTTCTGTTCTCTTGAAATACGTCAGTGGCCACTGGGGACAGTAGTGGCTTGTGATTGGCATCAGCGGCCACATGGGGTGGCCCAATGTTATGATGCTTAGATACAAGCGTCACAACTTTGGCACACCTCACATGCCTGCTGAGGCTCAATCGAAGGCTTCAGGGACCCCTACCGGCTACTGATGTCATTCAGGAGGTTGGAAAAGGCCCAAAAAAGTAACAGAGGAACACCACCCAGGATAGGTAAGACTGTAAAGTTTATTCACGTGCCCTGGACCTCCACTTATTACAGTCAAAAGTCTGAAGAGACCCCAGAGTATAATAGTGGTTTGTGGGTGGCAAAACCCAAAAATTTCAGGTTCAGCCAAACCCAAAATTTTCTGAAAATTC
Source organism: Leptodactylus fallax (assembly GCA_947044405.1). Taxonomy (NCBI): domain Eukaryota; kingdom Metazoa; phylum Chordata; class Amphibia; order Anura; family Leptodactylidae; genus Leptodactylus; species Leptodactylus fallax. The sequence continues at coordinate 1,053,347 of CAMRHE010000151.1, forward strand.
ATAATGAATCCAGCTAGTTAGGAACTGCTTGGCTCATCCCTAATAAATCACTGCTGTTTCAACAAGTTTTACATAAAGGAATCGTATAGGCAATTGTAAGAAACTTTCTAAAACCATATATCCTATCCTAGAAATACCACTTTCTGCTCTTATCAGGCTCTTTTTCTGCTCCTCTTTCCTCTGCTAAAATGACTCGCTGTGAAAATCAATGCTTTATCTGCTCTAGGACTGGAGGTCACATATCTCAGATGTCTCATGTGTATAGAGAGGGAAGGGGAGGAGTGAACAGGAAGTACAGGAGATAAGAGAAGAAAACACAGGCTTACGCTAGATTCACACCTCTGTTCGGGTTTAAAAAAGTGGTTACCCGTGGACCCCATAGACCTATAATGGGGTTCGCCGGGTTTCCGCCAGAAAAGGGCAGAAAATTGTGGATTTTAAAGCAGAATGGGGAACGGATTTCCCGAGCAGAGACAGGGCGCAGGTCTGAATAGAAATGTTCTATCAACCAAAGCCCTTTTCTGGTGTCAGTTTAAGTCAGTACTTCTCTACATATGTCCTGCATGGTTAGGGCTGTTTCTGAGTGAATAAGGGAGAGGGACATTTATAGAGCAAATATATAGTACTCATTGTGATGTAACTCATTGTGATAATATCCTGAAAAGTTACCTCAAATAATTCTATTGTCTCCCATATATTTGAATAGGTGCCATACAGGGGTGTAACTAGCAAAAACTTGGCCCTCCTCTCCCATACAACATAGTGGCTCCTTGCCTGGCCCTCACACAGTATAACGCCCCATTTACTTAAACTATAATGTCCTACAGCGCCCTTTTAGCCAGTATAATGTCCCACAGTGGCCCCTCCACACAGTATAATGACCCGCGGTGTTCAGTGCAAATATTACAAAAATTTCCAGTTCAGGGAGTTCACCACACACAAACTATTATTATACTCAGGCAGTGGTTCTCAACCTTACTAATGCTGCAACCCTCCCCCCCTTAGATGCCAAGAGCACTCCAAGGACCCCTTTACATGCCAGAAGCACCTAAAGGACTGTTGGCCCCCCTTTAGATGCAAGAATGACCGCCCACCCTTAGATGACAGAAGCACCCCAAGGACCTCTGGACCTCCCCCTTTATGCCAGCAGCACCTCAAGGACCCCTGCCCTCCCCCATTTAGATGCCAGCAGCACCCCAAGGACCCCTGCCTCCCCCCTTAGATGCCAGAAGCACCCCAAGGATCCCTGCCCTCCTTTTAGATGCCAGCAGAACCCAAAGGACCCTGTATCCCTGATGCCAACGGCACCCCAGGGACTCCTATCCCACCTTAAACATCAATCCAATCCCCCAGACCCTCCAGGATACAGTCCCATGTAAAACATCACTCTTTCTTCAACTCCTCAACATGCAGTCCCATGTAAATACATCACTCGCTCCCCTCAGTCTCCTCCAACATGCAGTCCCATGTAAAACAATCCTATCACTCCCCTTCCATCTTGCAGTCCCACAAAACACTTCACTGCTTTCTATTTCCATCTACATGTGCTCCGCTCCTGCTTCCTCTATAGAGCACAGAGCTGTGATACAAGAGGCCCCGCCCTCCTCAGAGACTTCGCCCCTTCCCGTGACATCATACCTACCAGGAGCAACTCCATTCTAAACACAACCGTTGTAGATTCAGACGGATAGAGGAGCAGTGTCTCGGTTCCTAAGATCATTGGAAATATGTGTTTTCCGATGGTCTTAGGTGAGCCCTGTGAAACCCAAAGGGGTTGTGACCCACAGGTTGAGAACCACTGCTCTAAGGTCTATTCAAACCCCAGAGTATAATGATCAGAGGCCCAGGGGAGGTCAGCAAACCTAAAAACCAGTGTTACTCACCTGTCCTGGGCTCCGGTGTGACTCCCTGCTGTGTTTGTGGCTTCTGACAGATGTCACAGATGTGGTTATGTCGGCATCATTATGTGTTGTGATGCCAACCTGACACACATCACGTCTGTGACGTCATTGAAGAGAAGTCGCATCAGAGTCCAGGAGAGGTGAGTAGCACCGGATTTTTTTCACCTCCCTTTGGTCTCCAATCATTGTACTCTGGGGCCTGAAGAGACCCCAGAGTATAAAAACAGCACTTTTAGTTCGGACATGTTCAGTCCAAACAAAACCGCCAGGCGAAGAGTCGTCCAACAAATACCAAGTACTGTAGCCCTATTTACCAGTCCCCACCCCCTCCTGCCATGGCTGCCCCTGCTTCACCTTCAACCCTCCAGGGGGTCCAGTGTGTCCCATATCACATCGCTGTCAGCCCTGGAGGGCTGAAGGGGAAGTGGCTGTGGGCAGGAGCGGGAACTAGTAAGTAAATAGGGCCAGTTACCTGCTAGGGTCACTTCAGCAGATAACAGCCTATTTAAAAAAAAAAAAAAGTAGCAGGGGTTCCAAGGGCCTACTAAGGTCACGGGCCACGTAGCAGCCGCTATGGCTGCTACGGCAGTTGTTCCGCCACTGGTGCCATGTAATGCTATATATCCTTGCAGCAAAGCATCACCCAGCTGATTGGAGGAGGGTAAAGGCAGAGAGAAGTTTCTCATTTAACGCTATGTCTACAGATAGTAGAAAACTTGAATCTGTTAGCTTGCTGCAGTGTGATATCAGATGGCAGCCCTATTTGGACCTGCTTTTGCAGCCAATCACTTGCAACTAGGATCTATTTCTTGTGGCTTTATTACAAATACTCTATTAGACTTTATGGATGAAAAGGAAGATACATTTGTGTGCAAATAAAAGGACATGATGTGTATAGAAGGAGAATGGGCCCAAGAAAACCCAATGCTTTCAACCTTGCCAGATCCATAGCAATTCCATATCTTTGCATTTTCCCACCATACTTAACCAGAAACATCAGTCCTCCAGATATTCTTACCATTTGTCCTATAATATGTCTCACAGAATGTTCATTGCTCTGATCCAAACACAGGATCTTTAAGTGTGTATGTTCCATGTTCAGGATTTCTAATGCAATTTTTTAAGCTAATACCAGTGTTAGGGAATTGCCTGTTGAGCAATTCTCCAGTAGCTGTTACTGAAACCTGGGAGTAAGGGAATGACAGAGACAGTGAGTCCTAAACTCGACTCAGCCCCTGTCCCTACCTACTTGCCTCAACTACCCTAGGTGGTAGATAAAAACTGGGAGACAGTCCCTTCCTACAAAACAAGTGTGACACAAAACGCGGACAAGACAAACAGATACGGATAATCAGGAAAGCCAGGGGTCAGAACCAGTCGAGCAGCGAAGTACAGAATCAGAATCCAAAGAGTAGTCACAGAGAATAGCCAAAGTCAGAAATATATATATATATATATATATATATATATATATATATATATATACATCAAACAGTATAATAGCCAGCAAGCTCAGAGAAGCTAATAGCAAGCATAGAGAGGTCTGGAAAACTATATCAAGGGAATCCACCCTAGGCTCGATTGGCAAGGAGGAATGTCAATCAAATGGATACTAACTTAACTCCTTAGTAACCAGAGGATTAATAGCCCTGGTTGACCTTATACACAGCAACGAATTCCAAGCTGTGCTAAAACAGCAGGAGCCAAAAATTCACAAATGGACACGCCTCCTGCGTTGTATCATGTGACCGGAGGATGGCACAGAGGCCCGAACGGGCAAAGATGTTACAACCAGATGAAGATCCTAAAGAGAGAGAATATGAAAAACAGATAGTACTAAGCTCCTTAAATTAAACCCACTCCTGAAGTTCGCCTCAAAAACTGCATCAAAAAGTTGAACATGGAAATATATCCTAAAGCATCTGTTTCCCAAACTAGAAATGGATGTTCTTCTCATGTGCAGCTGAACATTTGGGGCCTCTGCTTCTGCTTAAGTCTTGGTTACAGCCAATAATAAATCTCCTCTTCCAACTAACCATTAGACTTCTTGGCAGGATATTCTAGCCTGTGGCATAAAACAAAAGATCTTCTTAAACAATTGTTTGCCCAAATCCTGATAAAGCCAGAGGATGATCTAAAAGCTTTATAGTTAATAAGATAAGCCTGTTATTCATCCCATGTCTGCCCGGTAAATTACAGTATTTCTATGGTAAAACATTTCATTAATATTCCAGGATAAGTCATTGAGTTTGCTTTTGTAAAACATGAGTATCTTGGGCATGAACAAACAGGAATGAGCCTAATTACATGATGGAACATAAGAACTTGTATGTTTTGCACCCAAGTTTGAATGGAGTGGCAAGTCTTGTAAATTATGTTTAAGAAGTTTTTTGCAAAATTTAACAAGTAACACAGAGAGCAAAATAAACAACAAAAGGGAGCATCCTCCGCCCAACGGAACCTTCGGAACTGGTGGAGAACAGTTAATAACATGACAGAGCAGAGATTAGGGCAAAGTTCCATAAGAACATGACCAACCTATCTGCAGGTAAAACAGCATAATCAGTGCCACAATAACTCAGTACATTAAAGACAACAGGGGGCCCGGGACAGGAAGCAACCCCCTGAATTTGATTGAAGATGTGACTGTCAGGGGTCAACCCTCCGATCAAATCAGAGGGGATGGAATTGTGGAATTGGACATCCCACAAAGAGGGTGAAGGGGGAAAGCAAGAGGATAGAGGGAGGGAAGGTTCAAAGCATCGGAAGGAAACAGATAAGAGAAAATGCAGAAAAAAAAATCACCCAAAATCAGGAAAAAGAAAAGGCTTTGCTTCAGTCTGGCACTCCTATGCATGTAGTCTCCTTCCTTTACAATGTCCTCCTGAGTGATGCTACGTCGGGAGCCCCCCTGTGACATGGGATAGGGACTTGCAGGCTTCAATTTCCCCCAATGACTGGTCTAGAATTTTTTGTTCACTCATAAGTTGCATTTGCCGTGCAACAAGCAGGAGAAAAATTTTAAAATCTTGACCCGGTGGTATCGCTGTCCAGATCTCCTACAGAAGATGTACCCTTTTGTGTCTGATCGGTGTTGGCACTGTGGTGCAGAAAGGGGCTCTCTCCTCCATATTTGGTGGGAGTGCGTGGGGATCTGACCATTCTGGAAGTCTGTTTTCGACCTCTACTTTACAGTCAGTGGTCATGCCCTCGCGCCCTCCCCCCCAGTTGGCCCTCCTGTCCCTTATACCGGGTAAATACAAAGCAGTTAAGGGTGACCTCCTGTGACACTTCTTCACTTCTTCCTGGGCACTGGCGCAGTGCCGAAACCCCCTCTTTGCAGGAGTGTCTCCAGGAGTTCCTCCACATACGGCGTATGGAGGTACTAATAGCAGCGGATTCCGCTGACTCCTCCAGGTCTGATACACTCTGGCGGCCGTGGGTGGTGTTTCAGGAGTCAACTGATTTCGCTAGCTCTTTCTTGAGCTCCTGATAACTTGGGATGCGTTTCTGTTACTACATTCAGGTCTGTTGTCCCTCATTATCCCCCTCCTTTTCTCTCCTCTGTGGTCCCCCTTGTCTTTGTGTCTTCCTGTTCCCTGATCCTACTCACATCTGCTCCCATGGGAGCAACAGTTCTCGGGAAGCCCTCCTTCTAGACTCCAGCCCCCTCTCTCTTTTGTTTATCGTGTTATTGTGATCTTTTGTTTTCTGGGCCTGCGGTCCTGGTTAGCCTTGCAATATGGTGCTACACAGCTTCCTGTCTTACATTTTGTTCCATCCTTTGTTTCTTTTTGATGTATGCATTTGAAAAACTAATAAAACCTGATTAAACCCAAAATCAGGAAAAAAGGTTAGATAAACCACTGACTCCTGGAACTCCACCCACGGCCACCAAAGGGCATCTTAGAAGGGTTATGAGAGTCCTCTGCAACCAAAGTCTCCATCTTTCGGATTCGAAGGAACTCCTGGAGATACTCCATCAGAGAAGGAACAGTAGTACTACGCCAGTGTCAAGAAATGACTGATCTGGTGCCCATGAGGAAGTGTCGCAGAAGGTCACCCTTTATTTTGGAGAGTTTCCCAGGAATGACTCAGAGAAGAGTCCGTTGCGGAGAGGGCACCAGGGAGCGACCACTGACCTTAGTATAGAGGTGAAATATGGAAGCCCAGAGAGGGTTGTATCCTCTGCAGTCCTAACAAATATGATAGAGAGTCCCCTTCTCAGCACCACAGCGCCAGCACCTATCAGAAACACCTAGAAAAGCCATACCCACCATGCTCCGGTGTCTCCCACCACTGTAACTGTCTGATCCATAAGTCACCTGTGACGTCCCATGTCCTTTGCTTAGGCCGCAGATTGGCCTCAGTGGTCATGTGCAGCGAGGATTTCCCCATCAGAACATGACCCTGGGAGCAACAGGTCCTCGTAGGGAAACACCAGAGCACCGAGGACAGGGTTTTTTTTTTTTTTTTTTTTTTATAACACCTTTCCCGACCTCCTTGTTCAAAACTGTGCATCCTGGACAACCCCTTTAAGGAGTCATTTAGAAATGTTAAGCTCAATGATATGTTCCAAGTTTCACTTTAAATAAATTCTTACACCATCACTTTCAATTTCAACAAGCCATACCAGCTGCAGAACTAGACATTTGGTGGATACCATAAAAAAAAAAAAATCATCAAGACTTTGGCTGCGCCATGCATGGAGGCTAAAGACTAGAGCTCCCTTACATGATCTTGCAAACTTGGACTTTCTGCTCACACAACTAGTCGGCTCATGGCCGTTGACGGCATTGCTCCACACTAGATATTTCTTTTTACAGAGTTCGGCTAAAAACTTCCGTAATACTCTGACACCATTGTGACATGGAAAGAGGTCAGGAAAATGTATGGCTTGTCATTTCTTGTCTCTAAATAATAATAATAATAATACATTTTATTTATATAGCGCCAACATATTCCGCAGCACTGTATAACTTGTAGGGTTCAAGTACTAACAAAAAAGATACATTACAAAGAAATAGTCAATTCACACACTGGGACTGAGGGCCCTGCTCACAAGAACTTACAATCTATGAGGTAGAGGGGGTGACACAAGAGGTAGCAGGGGCGGCAACAGACGTAGCATTGCTTGTACAATGGTCAGACAATTCTGTAATAGAGGTTACTGTCATTACACATATATAAAGCTGTATGAGCCGTCACCAGTCATGTCCTTTAACATGCAGATGGTGCCTGGACATATAAAGCTAGTCTGATATGGCATCATATCCTGTGAGGTAATGTTGAAGCATAAACAGAGGAGGGTACGTTTTAGGGATTCTAACTGCAGAAGAGTTTACATTAGGAGTTGTGATAGGCCTGTCTGAAAAGATGTGTCTTTAGTTTACGCTTGAAGCTGTGGAAATTGGGAGTTAATCTGATAGTCTGGGATAGAGCATTCCAGAGAAGTGGTGCAACTCGGGAGAAGTCTTGTATACGAGCGTGGGAGGTTCTGATAATAGAGGATGTTAGTCTTAGGTCATTGAGTGAACGGAGAGTACGGGTTGGGTGATAGACAGAGATGAGGGAGGAAATGTAGGGAGGTGCAGCATTATGGAGAGCCTTGTGAATGAGGGTGATAAGTTTATATTGTATTCTGTGTTGAATAGGCAGCCAATGTAGTGACCGGCACAGACTGGAGGCATCGCTATAGCGTCTAGACTGATAGATGAGCCTGGCCGCCGCATTCAGAATAGATTGTAGAGGGGAGAGTTTAGTAAGGGGAAGACCGATTAGTAAGGAGTTACAGTAGTCAAAGCGAGTGTGAATCAGGGCAACAATAAGTGTCTTTAGTGTATCTGTGGTAAGGAAAGGGTGGATTCTGAAGATCTTTTTGAGGTGGAGATGACATGAGCGTGCGAGTGATTGGATATGGGGGGTGAAGGAAAGGTCTGAGTCAAACAAAACCCCGAGGCAGCGGACATACTGCCTAGGAGTTATGGTAAGGCCAGAGACTGCAATGGAGATATCAGGGACAGATCTATTAGATGGTGGAAACAGCAGTAGTTCAGTCTTTGAGAGATTCAGTTTCAGATAGAGCAAAGACATGATATTTGAGACAGCAGAGAGACAGTCATTGGTGTTCTGTATTAGTGCAGGGGTGATGTCACGGGATGACGTATATAATTGGGTGTAATCAGCTTAAAGATGGTACTGGAAGCCAAATCTAGTGATGGTTTGTCCAAATAAATGCCCTTTTGGCACCATCCTGAATTCCCCCCAAGGTGGCTCTGACAAGGGTTCCTCAGTTGGAGACAGAAAGGTATATACACTTATAGGCATTTATTCCATTGACGCTACTCACCTTTCAGGAATTGTAAAACCACCATGGTATTTCCCCAACCCAAGTTTTTCAGTTTTACCAACTTCGAAGTTTTTGCTTAGGCCCGGTTCACATCTGTGTTCGGGTTCCCGTTCGGGGAGTCTGCTTGGGGACCCCCCAAATGGAAACCTATACGCATAAAAATCGGTTTACCTGGGAAACCCATGGACCCCATAGACTATAATGGGGTCCGTGTGGTTTCCGCACGAAGAAAGCGGAGAGGAAAGTAGTGCATGCAACACTTTTCTTTCTGCATGTTTTGTGCGGAAACCACACGGATCCCATTATAGTCTATGGGGTCCATGGGTTTCCCAGGTAAACCGATTTTTATGCGTATAGGTTTCAATTTGGGGGGTCCCCAAGCGGACTCCCCGAACGCAGATGTGAACCGGGCCATACATAGTCTTCAGGAGACCCGCAGAGAGGCAATCAATAACCCTATGGATAGATTGTTTGGCCCCGATCCAAAACATCATTCTCTTTCTTCATTATATGTAAATATAAAATCTATTCATGATCGCCCTCATATTGCGAAACTATTTAAGGCTTGGCCAAGTTTCTCCCAAGGACTGATCTTCCTGATAGATCGCTAGAGGAATCCTGTTTTGGCATAATATATTACCTAGATTATTTAGTTTCTTTTCTTTTACCTAAGGAAAAAAAATATGGTTCGCAGGGATTGAGTACACTACAGAATAACCAACATGCTATGTTCTGTTCTTCATTGTGTCACGTTATGTATCTTGCTCCTGCAGAACCAATAAAAATTGTTTTATAAAAATAATTGTAGGTTCTTTACAGGTTTCCTATTTGTACTCCCATGTGAATACATATGGAAATCTGAGCCTTATCACTGTAAAGTGCATCCGCTAGAATTTCCCGTGTCAGTTTTTAAAACAACCCAACAGAATAAGACTCCTATCTCCGGAACTCTGATACCATGCAAAAACATTTCCAAAGAACTCAATGATTTACTATGTAAATAAAGGAACCGCAACATTTCAGCTACATAGAATACTATTTTTGCAATTCAATATAAATGAGCAGTTAAAGTATAAGCAATTATGTGCTACACAATACACTTCTCAAGATACAAGGAAATTCATACAATTCCCAAGGTTCCAAATAACGTACTGGAGGAGATAGAACAACTGAAATGTTTCCTGCATAAAAAGTTAATGTAATAATTCTGTTGGCTGTGTGATATTGCAACTTAGGTCAGATACATCGGTCCAATTCACAATGCCAATGATGCATCAACAAGCATTGAAGGGTTTAATGGAGGGATGGGGCTGTGTCACTTCATTGGCATGATCACAGGATGCCAAGAAATTTCATGGCAGCTTAACAAAAGTCCACTGGTCTGTCATTTGTATGTGCCTATGGCAGGACCTAATAGGCTGTTAGTACAGTATCAGGACTAGAGATGGGTGAACCGCTTTATAACAAAAATGGCCCCTGCCACATATTTGACTAGGAAATACAGAGGAGACATGTGTGCATAACTCAGTCTGTCTGTGACGTTGCAACACCTGACAGCCACTCAGTCAATAGACCGTGGTAATGGACACCTTGCAGTGCTGATGTCATGTCATATGAACTATAGAAGGTTGTGCACTCGTCATCAGGCTCTAGTTGCTGTAATGGTGGACATACAAATGCATCTATGATCCATCTCACTGTATCATACAGAAGAGACAACAAAAAAAAGACAAAAAAACAGCACCGAGCAGTGCATAGTGTGATACTGTTTGATAGAAAGTGGAGTGAATATATTAGATTAGACTCTCACCTTAGAGGGTTGTGAACAAAGGTCACAACCACCATGAAGCACAGTAGAACCAATTAACAGAGGGTTCCTCTCTGGATGTAAGGCAGCAGCAGCAGGATCCAGTGACCACTCTAGAGTGTCAGGAGATACACAGGAAGGACTATCTTAGACCCACATTCTGGGTCTGAGGAAAGAGGAACTGCGCTTCGCCCAAATTTAATTTGAAGCAAAACTTTATTTTCCAATCACTACGCGTTTCAGGGTATAAACCCCTTTATCAAGTGTACAGGAAGAACACAAAATACAGCGCTGTATCATACAGAGCACAGTTCTGAAAAAGCAATAGGAATTCAGGCAATAGTTAGAGAACTAGGAAAACTTATTCAGAATCAAGCAATTACACAATTAGTGCTAGAAATCAAACGAGATAGGATGGGAGTGAGGACATAGCTGTGCTGCATTCCTGCTTTAAATATACAATTACACAGACAGGACAGTTAATCCATTAATTGCCAATAAACTAGTTTTGTCTACAGTGGGTACGGAAAGTATTCAGACCCCTTTAAATTTTTCACTCTTTGTTTCATTGCAGCCATTTGCTAAAAGCAAAAAAGTTCATTTTATTTCTCATTAATGTACACTCAGCACCCCATCTTGACAGAAAAGAACAGAAATGTAGATATTTTTGCAAATTTATTAAAAAAAAAAACCCCTGAAATATCACATGGTCATAAGTATTCAGACCATTTGCTCAGTATTGAGTAGAAGCCCCTTCCTTTTGAGCTAGTACAGTCATGAGTCTTCTTGGGAATGATGCAACAAGTTTTTCACATCTGGATTTGGGGATCCTCTGCCATTCTTCCTTGCAGATCCTCTCCAGTTCCGTCAGGTTGGATGGTGAACGTTGTGCAATAGAGCAGTTTCATCTGTATACGCAGTTTTAAACATACTTTTTACTGACAAGACAACCCTGTTAGTTAAAAATCTTTTGTTAAAAGAGGTTGTCCAGGATCTATATTATATATTAGGTTGGGGAAGGTGGAAAAAAAAAAACAAAACACAAAAAAAAAAAAACATACAAACATACTCACCCGTCCCTAGTGCTCCAGTGTCTACCAGCACGGTCCGTCTGCTTTGGTGTCTTGTTTTGCCATAAGTCCCCGTCGCACTGTGACATCCGAAGAAAACACCGGAGCAGCAAGACCAGACTGTGCTGGGAGACACTGGAACACAGAGGACAGGTAAGTACCGTATTTTTCGGACTATAAGATGCACTTTTTTCCCCCAAAATGTGGGAGGTAAAATGGACGGTGCATCTTATAGTCCGAATGTGGGTGTTGGGGGGCCGAGGAGCAGGGTTGCAGCATCGCCCCACTCCTGCTGCCGCCAGCGGCTTCCTGCAGCAGGGATTCTTGCAGCAGCAGGAGTGGGGCAATGTACGGGATCTGGGCTTGGAGGAGTTATTACAGTGGATGCCAAGTCTGTAAAGATGATGGCGGCCGCTCTACTGCAGAGTGGTTGCCATAGCTACCAGGTCTCTACTGTAAAAGTAGCCCCCACCGGCCCCGTACCTTTCAAGTTGCAGGCCGGCTCCTGCACAGCAAGATCGCAGGAGCCGACCTGTTCCTGTGGCAGCCAGGAGCCTAATGAAGGCTCCTAGGCCTGTCACAGTAATGTACAGAATCTCCCATAGACTGCAATACAGTTTTGCAGTCTATGGAACTTGCAATCAAATGATTGCAGGTTCAAGCCCCCTAAGAGAGCATGGTTATAAAATAGTAAAAAAAAAAAAAAAGTTCTAAATCGCCCCCTTTCCCTAGAATACATATAAAAATAGAACATTACTGAAAACACAAACCTTAGGTATCCGAAAGTGCCAAACCGCTGTTTTTTTTTTTTAGTTTTTTTTTACTGTTTCTGAATAAAAATTGATCTAAGCAATAGACATTCCCTAAAATGATATAACTAAAAAACACCTGGCCCCGCAAAAAAAAAATGCCGTTTCCCTATGCCCTGTACAGCGGCAGGGACACCTGTCAATGTGGCCTTGCAGCTGTTGCAAAACAACTCCCATATATTAAATATTTTACCATTTTTGCTTAAAAATGTTTCCCTTATTTTCCTTCTCTAAAACCTAGGTGTGTCTTATGGTCCGTTGCATCTTATAGTCCGAAAAATACGGTATGTTTTTTGTTGTTGTTACCCTGGACAACCCTTTCAAGAGCTTTTTTGGGCAAGAGTACATTTCTTTTCATTAAATACATACTGCTGTTCTAACAGCAAACTGTAAATTTCACCTGCAGTAATCTGAAAAAAACTCTTGTAAATTCAGGTTTTATTTATTTATCTTTTTAATACTTTTATGCTCTGGGCACCAAATATACAGTATGATATAGTGTTGTTAATCTGAAAAAATATTCATTGCTTAAGCATTTTTTTTTGTTTTGCTGCATATGTCTGCATAAATACATAGAATTGTAGCCTCACCTAAAAAAAAAAAAAAAAAAAAAAAATCTCCATTATTTACCAAATGACAAATCGACCTTCTCATGATAGTCTTTGTAAACAGGACACATCTATTTCACACCTAGCACATGGTGGTCGTCACATTATTCATCATCTCCATCATGTTCTCCTCCTCGATACAATCTGCCTTCTCTAATTCCTACACTGGACTATTTCCCATCCCCAACTTCACCAGGGCAAGCCATTGGTTACACTCACCCCCTACCTCACTTCATGGTTGTAATGTGAAGCACACATTGAGTGATACTTATACACATGCTGAAGCGTCAGTTTGATCGCAAGTATATCATCATTACTGCTTGCAACAAACCAGACAATGATCACTTTTGGAAGATAGTCCAGCTTATTCAACTGGCAAGCTAGGCAGTAGGTAAATGGATAGTGTGCCCCAAATTTTTCTTGAAATTATCAATTGTCATTTACTAGGCTACTTGGTTGGAAGGTGAAGCGCACATTGAGTGGCATGGTTTTACATGCTGGAGCGTCAAATTGAGCAGCAGTATACACTGAATGATTTCTGCATGCAGCAAACCCCAGACACAATGCAGTGGACACGCTGATCAGTTGCTGGCTTGCGGCTATTTCAGTCATGATGATAATGATCATCAGTTTTGAAAGTTAGTCCAGCTTTTTCAGCTGGCGGGCAGCCAGGCCAGACACGCTGACAGCGCACAACTAATTTTTCCTGAAATTATGTAACTTGTCACTCCAACACATTGTTGATGTGGCATCTACTGGCAGGATAATTCAGGTTCTTTTCTGCCTACCAAGTGCTCTTCACAGGGTCAGAGAATCCTTTCCATTTCCCAAGATATTCTAGCTTATCAGCTGGCAGGCCAGGCAAGTCTCCCTTTTATTATTATCTTCCATTTACTGTACTGCTGCTGCCTGCTACTCCTACACAGCTGCCACCAGTCAGGCAGACAAGTCATGCGGTCTGGCCCATCACATTGCACTATATCACACTGCTAACTACTACTGCCACAGTGTTGGCATGGGGGATTTCACATCTGCTCCCATCAAGATGACTTAAAAAAAAAATAAATAAAATCATTTTTCATGTGACTCACAGCCACAAATGTGTCTCCCAACAACAACCATACAGCACTAATAAGTCATCAAAGCAGGCAAATTTTTCTACAAAACCATTGCTTTTTGCAAAAAATAACCAGTGTGTGTGTCTAAAAACCACAGCAAGCACCTTATCCCCTAATAGGGTCATTTTTGGAGCATTTTAAGTGTTAAAATGTGTAAAAGTAAGTGTCAGCGCAGTGTATGGGTAACATCGGAATTTGTATCTTCTGCTTACCATGTGTCTTTCTATAGACATACACTTTGACATAACTTCGGCTGTATTTTCCTTATAAATTGAATAGTGTGAAGCACTCTTAGGTTCCTAGGAACCTACCTATAAAACACAGTGTATGAAACTGTCAGGGCTCCTAGGAACCTATCTATAAAACATAGTGTAGAACGCTGTCAGGGATCCTAGGAACCTATCTATAAAACATAGTGTAGAACGCTGTCAGGGCTCCTAGGAACCTATCTATAAAACATAGTGTAGAACACTGTCAGGGCTCCTAGGAACCTATCTATAAAACATAAGGTATGACACTATGTTAGTTAAAAATAACAGTTGCCATGATCTTATAGGTTTTGTTTTTACAGTATGCTGTGCAGTAAAAATGCCATGCTACCTTTATTCCATGGGTCCATATGTTATGTTTTAAATGTTTCACTCGATTGTAGTTACAAAACAAGCTTTTAAGACTCCTCCAGTCATGGCATATATATATATATATATATATAATAAGAGCATAGAAGTGGCATAACAAATAAAACATCAGAATGAGCTCGGATAATGAGCCATCCAGTTTGTAGATAAGCAGTGTACAAGTTGTATTGTCTCTAAGGTTAGAGCTGGTGACCCCATGATCTCTGGATTAGATTCTGTAGATATTGTAGCAGGACGTAAATCCTTGCAACAAATTCAATCCTATGTGAAGAGTGTCAAATATTGTCATAAACTTCTATTTCCAGACTGTCCCTTTGAGATTTGAAATTGTCTTTTAGCATTAATTTCATGCTTCAGAAGGGAATTGATATTACGGCTCCTTAGGAAGATGCTGCCTTTACAGCCACCTCGTGGTGTATAGAACGTCATAGACCATACAAATAAGTTGTTTGGCTGTAAGCCACAGGAGCATCCGAGGAGTCTTATAAGTACTGCTAAGTGCCGAGGCTCTGTAACGTAATGTTTAGAGATTATAAAGCCAGGGCAACATTTTTGTAGTGCTACTAATTTAAGCTACAGCATGATATGCTATGTGATCTTGTGGTCTCCAGCTCTTACTCAAGGGTTAAAAAATAATCAATAGCACTACAAAAAGTCACAGTGTAGCTCTGGTTTAACATTGTGCAACCAACTAGCGTTTGGGGGAGTCTCAAAAGATTCATTTAGCTAAATATTCGTGGGTTCATCTGCATGTTTAGTTTCAGGTCGATCTTGTCCAGCAGGAACCAGAAGTGCTATTAATATATTATAGTGTATCTTTAGACCTCAAAATATAATAAGTAGAGGCCCAGGAATGCTGCATTAACATAATAAACACTCATACTCCTGCGCAACGTCTGATGATCCCTCGGGATCCTCTTCCAGCCTCTGGGTGAGGTCACGCACCTTGGGGGCCCTGCTTAGGCCTATTATTGGGATTCCATCACATGAGCCGTGCCAATATCATTACACTTTAACGCATGCATCATGACATTGTGGGGCCCCACGGGAACACTGAGCCCAATCACATGCCTCGGTGTTCGCCCAGCAAAGCAGAAGACCAACAAAGAGGACTGCAAGACAGTTGAGACAAGATGAGGTGAGTATGCGTTTATTAAGTTTCAGCACCTTGCCTTATTATCTTAGCATGGAATTTTTTTTTTTTCCTTTTCAAAGATTTTTGCCACTAAAGCATTAACTTTTGGCCAGCCAGGGCTGTGGAGTCAGAAAGGCCAAACCACAGCTCCTGTAATTTATTAAAAAAAAAAAAAAAGTGGTTATACATCCAATTATATTAAAAATTTTACTTTATAGACTGTACTATATCCTCACTCATACTGTATGCATTCATGTAAAATTTGTCATTACTTATTTCATATCAATATTTCCTACAGTACCAGTAATCCCATTTAATAACTTGTTTCATAATACATTTCTTATACAAAAATGAGGAAGTTTACTTAGAAAACATAAATAATATCTCCTGGCCTAATACTAAGATTATATTTCCTAGAATTTGGCATCTTTGAATTTCCATGGAATTTAACTTATTTCTTAAAATTGGAAATGCCCAATTCATAAGATTTCTAAAATTGCTATTTACTGGCGACACAGAAGACAACAAACAGGCGCTGTTAATGAAATGCGCTGAATTTTATTCATAGAATATGTACAGTCTTATTCTAGACATACATGCAAAATCAATTAAAAAGTCTATTTACAAACCAAAAGTAGTAATTGGGTAAAGACTAACATAGAAAAGTTGGAAGCATTCACAAAATTTTTTTTTTTTTTTAATCCTTTCCGAATGAAAAAGCTACAGAGTTCAAAAGTACTTACATAGAATGGCAGTATTACAAATATTTACAAGAGAAATCATCAAAATGATAAAAAAACAAACAAACCCAAAAAGCCCACTCCACACAGGCACCATTTTTTAGAGCCAATGAAATAGAAATGTGCTCAATAAGCATTGTGTGTTCTGGCAGAGAAATCTGTATTTTCAGTAAGATACCGGCAGGACGACTGGTAGTTCTCAGTAGTTGTAAAACTAGTCGTAAAACTTAACATTAATCAAGAATTTTACCGTACAAGGGGAATATAAAGATATAAGCCCTTTCCATAAACCTGTCATGTATATCCTTAAAACTAAAATAAGCAGCACTTTAATAAAGTACAAGACCACCCATGATAAATTTTATAATTTTAATTTATACATTTATGTAGAATCTTGCAGAGGGGAGGGGTATAAGTGTCAAGCTCCATTTTCCTGACCACTACTTGGCACTTTAAGGAAACACTGAATGGGTCAACTGTACTAGTCTTTAAATGGGTTGACTCAATGGGGGAGATCATATGGACATTAAAGGGAATCTGTCAGGGCAATCTGGGACACTAAACCACCCACACATCCATATGGACCTGGGGTTTAGTGTTCCAAATCGTCCTATTATAATGCAATCCATGGCCACATTAAAAATAAAAAAAGCTTTACACTCCCCCTGCCGCTGTACTCCCCGCACCTGCGCAGTTCCTCAATGAAGCCAGAGGAGTTCACCTCGGCTTCAGTGCGCATGCCCCGCAATGACATAGTGAAGCCGGGGTGTCCATCTTTGGCTTCACTGAAGAACAGCGCAGACGCTGGGAACAAAGTCTCATGAATAACCCGGACCGTTCTCACCAAACAGCGTCGATCGGACCCTTATCCAGGTAAGTATAAAGGTTTTTATTTTTAATGCGCCTGTGGACTGCATAACAGGGCGATCTGGGACACTAAACCCCAGGTCTATAAGGACTTGTGGGTGGTTTAGTGTCCCAGATTGACCTGACAGATTCCCTTTAAAAGGGGGTTTTACCATCTCCCAGTCTCAGCAGCTTTACCTGCTGTCTCTTCTTCTCACTTCCTGTATTCTTCAACAAGCTGGGGGGAGGCGGCTTTGACTGTATGATGGACAGGACACTATGAAGTATCACAATATAGACTTTGCCTTTACCATGAGAGATTATTATGATTACTAGAGATCTAATATAAATGCAGATCAAATAATATGCACAGTAAATATCTATTATATTACACAGATAGAAGACTTACTATGCTTCTACAGAGAAGAACAGTTATCTTTGTGCTTACATAGATAACAGACATGGCTCCTGGTGCCTTTATCAGCAAACTGCAATTAGCTGAACTGATTGACCTGCTGGCAGAGCTGTAGATAACAGTGAGAGCACTCAGCCCCCTCCAGAGAGCAGTGACTCATCCATCCTTTGTCCTGCTTATCAGATATAGGCCATGCTCAATGGAAATGCTGTGTAAACAATGAGCAATAATTTCACATAGCAGTGCTGCTTTGATTGTCTGCTAAAGCAGTGTATTTAGGAAAACTTTATATAATCTAGCAGTATTGATAGGATCCTTGAGATGGTAATATCCCTTTAAAGTATACCACTAACAAATAAGAGATGTCATGTAAAGCCACCACGTAATACAATATTTTCCATGCGTCCTTGGTTTTTATTAAGCTGGACCCGGGTAACTCATATTATTGCTAATCCAGCTTTCATTGTAAAGGCTAGGTTGACACAGCGGAAAATGAAGAGAAATTCCTCTTCATTTTCCACCGCCATATTCGACAGCAGGATTGCCACGACGGAATGCTGATTAGAAGTCCCTGCCCTAATCTGCAGGGACTTTGTAGCTGCAGAATCCATGGCGAGATCAAGCAGGAGACTGGCTTTTTTTTGCGCCCTACTGCAATCTCTGCCTCCAATTGAAAGCAATGGGAGGCAGATTAGGGGCAGAATCTGCCACAGATTTGGGGGGTGGAATCTACTCCCAAATCCGTGGCAGATTCCTCTGTGTGAACCTAACCTAAAAAGAGGTTGAGTTCGCGAGAGACCCTCTTCAATTTCAGCACTAGACTGCAACGTCAAACAAATTGAAGACAAGTTTGAAAACCCCAACATTTATTTCATTTCAAGTCTTCTAAACTGGAAATAATTTTGAGTAAAATAATTTTCTCCAAAACACAAATGTGGACGGATAGTTCAAAGTTGATACTGCGGGCATGAAAAGGAAATGTTTATTCTACGAGCTTGGAAGCTTCGGTTATACAATGAGAGAGACCTGTGAGCACTTGTACGATCTGTAACCTTGCTGATGTCTTTAACTTGTCATAATCTTATCCTGATCCTTGAACAGACACAAAAACTTATCAGCTTGGATACAGCCTTGCTTAGTTCCAGTGAATCGGCGCAAAGGTCAGCTCTATTGCATGATTTGTTAGTACAGAGCATTTCCCTAGATAACCTGGTAAACACAGACAGCCATGTGCAAACTTGGAAGAATTACAAGTTCCTTCTTCATTACTCAGAAAAAAAAACTCTACATGTCAGGGGTGATGACAAACACATCTCTTGCTAAAAAATATTTGCAGAGATGTTTTGCTACACTCAGTGTGCACCCGAGGATAACCTGTTTTGACCGATTTTTCGTAGATTTTAGTTTGAGAGATCCGTGAAAACAGACTGTGAAATGGCAGGTTCTATTATTTCATGGATCGATCACATGAACAGTTAACACAAAGGTCGTGTAAACAGATCCTACATTTACAATGGGGTCTTGTGCTGGCTGTTAACTTATTTACATGGCAGGGTATCACGGTCATGTGCTAGCTAGTTTTTCTTCTTTCCCATTTCTTCCAGTAAAGCCCTTCATACTGCAGCAATTCATATAATGGTCAGAAATACTTTTATTCCTCAAGCATACAGACTTTTGGTTTATCATAAAAAAAAATAATCTGAAAATTTAGAAACACTAAGTTTTTTTTATTTTTTGCAAATGCATTTTTAAAATTTTCTGGTAATTTTATGTCAAGATCTAGTCATGGCCAACAGTTTTGAGACAGAAGTTTTGGGTTTGACCAGGTTTGCTGCTGCAGTGTTTTTCGATCTCCTACTCATATCTGTACTTCCGTAACTGTAGAAACATCTAAGTATTTCATATACTTTTAGTTTCACATCACGTTTATGTAAAGACCCTTATTTTTCAAGATTTCTGTAAATTGCCCTGGCATGCTAGATATCAGCTTTTGGGCCAAATCCCGACTGATGGAAACTCATTCTTTCCTGACCAGCACTTGGAGTTTCTTTCAATTTCCGTCTTTTTGTTTGTCCACCTGCTTTTTGAGGACTGACCACAGATTCTCAATGGGATTGAGATCTCAGGAGTTTCCTGGCCACGGACCCACTTATTTTTGCTTGACTTTTTACTTATTCTTGACTTGTGACATGGCGCTCTATCATGCTCGAAAAAGCATTGTTCATTACCACATCTCCTGGATGGTTGGAAGAAGTTGCCCTTGGAGTATGTTTAGATCCCATTCTTTATTCATCTTAGGCAAAATTGTGAGAGAGTCCTTTGGATAATGCAACCCCACAAATGAATGGTCTTAATGTTTTACTGTTTGTTTCACACAGGACTTGTGGTAACACTTACCCTACTGTTCTCCAAGTCCTCTGAAGTTTAGTTCCTATACTCCCTGCTGAATATCAGTCTGTACTTGATGTTTTTCTTGGAGAGAAGTGACTTCTTTTCTTCTGGGCACCAGGCCAGCCTCCAAAAAGTTTGTGTCTCACTGTGCATGCAGATGTGACACCTGCCTGCTTCCATTCATGAGCAACTGAAGAACTTATCCCGTAGCCAAATCCTCTTTAGGAGACTGTCTGGGCATGTGCTGGACTTTCTTGGATGCCCTAAAGTTTTCTTCGCATGCCACTGAACCTTTCTCCTTGAGGTTCTTACTGGTCTAACAAAGGGTCAAGTTAGTGGCAATTTTACAAGAAGCAATGTCCTTGCCTGTAAAGCCCTTCTGAAGCAAAACAATGATGAGCGCACACATTTCCTTGAAGGTGACCCTGGTTAACAGAAGACGACAATGATTTCAAGCTGTCTGCTCTTATATTTCAGTCAGAATTACAGAGTGATAGCAGCTGCCTTGTCCTTGTTAACACTGACATGATGTTGGCAATGTTAGCAGGTTATTTTCTGGTGAAGCTGAAATTCAGTGGAAATGGGATTTTACTGATTTAGTTAATTTTCATGGGAAAGAACTGGCACTACCTCTAGGTTGTTACAAAGAGTGATCAGATGAACTGCGATAAATTGTAAACTGCCCCTATAAAAAGTGAAGCAGCAAACTAAAACAAAATTTGTTAGTCTTATATAGTAATATATTTAAAAAATATACAGTACAGACCAAAAGTTTGGACACACCTTCTCATTCCAAGAGTTTTCTGTATTTTCATGACTATAAAAATTGTAGATTCACACTGAAGGCATCAAAACTATGAATTAACACATGTGGAATTATATACTTAACAAAAAAGTGTGAAACAACTGAAAATATGTCTTATATTCTAGGTTCTTCAAAGTAGCCACCTTTTGCTTTGCTTACTGCTTTGCACACTCTGGGCATTCTCTTGATGAGCTTCAAGAGGTAGTCACCTGAAATGGTTTTCACTTCACAGGTGTGCCCTGTCAGGTTTAATAAGTGGGATTTCTTACCTTATAAATGGGGTTAGGACCATCAGTTGTGTTGTTCAGAAGTCAGGTGGATAAACAGCTGATAGTCCTACTGAATGGAGTGTTAGAATTTGTATTATAGCAAGAAAAAAGCAGCTAAGTAAAGAAAAACGAGTGGCCATCATTACTTTAAGAAATGAAGGTCAGTCAGTCCGAAAAATTGGGAAAACTTTGAAAGTGTCCCCAAGTGCAGTGGCCAAAACCATCAAGCGCTACAAAGAAACTGGCTCACATGAGGACCACCCCAGGAAAGGAAGACCAAGAGTCACCTCTGCTGCGGAGGATAAGTCCATCCGAGTCACCAGCCTCAGAAATCGCAGGTTAACAGCAGCTCAGATTAGAGACCAGGTCAATGCCACACAGAGTTCTAGCAGCAGACACATCTCTACAACAACTGTTAAGAGGAGACTGTGTGCAGCAGGCCTTCATGGTAAAATAGCTGCTAGGAAACCACTGCTAAAGACAGGCAACAAGCAGAAGAGACTTGTTTGGGCTAAAGAACACAAGGAATGGACATTAGACCTGTGGAAATCTGTGCTTTGGTCTGATGAGTCCAAATTTGAGATCTTTGGTTCCAACCACCGTGTCTTTGTGCGACGCAGAAAAGGTGAACGAATGGACTCTACATGCCTGGTTCCCACCGTGAAGCATGGAGGAGGAGGTGTGATGGTGTGGGGGTGCTTTGCTGGTGACACTGTTGGGGATTTATTCAAAATTGAAGGAATACTGAACCAGCATGGTTACCACAGCATCTTGCAGCGGCATGCTATTCCATCCGGTTTGCATTTAGTTGGACCATCATTTATTTTTCAACAGGACAATGACCCCAAACACACCTCCAGACTGTGTAAGGACTATTTGACCAAGAAGGAGAGTGATGGGGTGCTATGCCAGATGACCTGGCCTCCACAGTCACCAGCCCTGAACCCAATCGAGATGGTTTGGGGTGAGCTGGACCGCAGAGTGAAGGCAAAAGGGCCAACAAGTGCTAAGCATCTCTGGGAACTCCTTCAAGACTGTTGGAAGACCATTTCAGGTGACTACCTCTTGAAGCTCATCAAGAGAATGCCAAGAGTGTGCAAATCAGTAATCAAAGCAAAAGGAGGCTACTTTGAAGAACCTAGAATATAAGACATATTTTCAGTTGTTTCACACTTTGTTAAGTATATAATTCCACATGTGTTAATTCATAGTTTTGATGCCTTCAGTGTGAATCTACAATTTTTATAGTCATGAAAATACAGAAAACCCTTGGAATGAGAAGGTGTGTCCAAACTTTTGGTCTGTACTGTATATATACATAAAATCCTGTAGTTTTCACACTGGCTACTGAGCCTAATAATAGGCTAACACTTCCTGGTCTATATAAATCGCATCTCCTTGGTCATCTGTCATCATCCTAGGCAGGATTCCAATGGTAGGTAGCATCTATAAATACAGGGTCATACCATTCACAGTGGCTAATGGTCACAGCTTATCTGCTATCCCTCCCTTTACACTGATTTTTGCAGAGATCTGAGCACACCCCTAACACTCTACTATAAAAGTTAATGAACATCTCCAGTCTATTGTTTATGTTCCTCGTGGCTGCCCCAACAGCTTGGGTAAATTGTCTACCCAAACTATGGGCAGAAAATAAATTAAAAAATAATAAGTCATAGATAAAATATAGATGACATTCCTTTTAAGAAATAAATCAGCGCAGACTTTTAGTTTGCAAACATGTATCAATCATGTACTTTCCAGCTGTAAGGGCTGGTTCACATCTTCGTTCGGTTTCCATTCGGGAAGTCTGCTTGGGGACCCCCCCGAACAGAAACCTATACGCATAGAAAAGCGGTTTACCTAAGGAAATCTGCAGACCCCATAGACTTGCTTCATGCAGAAACTGAGAGGAAACCACACGGACCCCATTATAGTGTATGAGGTCTGCAGGTTTCCTTAGGTAAACCGCTTTTCTATGCGTATAGGTTTCCGTTCGGGGGGGGGGGGGGAGGTCCCCAAGCGAACTCCTCAAACGGAAACCGAACACAGATGTGAACCGGCCCTAATACTATAGCAAAACAGAGGCCAGGGGACAAACCACACATTTATGGGCCCCCAATCCTCACCATTTAGCCCTAGCAGTATGATGGTGATAGCTGAATGAGTTCCATGTAAGCAGTGGTATAATGTGCTGCATGGGTAGGTTATTCAGCAGATGACAGCTGTCTGTTTTGGCAATAGAACGTCAGAACATGAAAGGAAATAATATGAGGTCATTGTTGCTATAAGGTTTCAAGGAAAAGCTGTAACCCCATGTACATCAGTATTTGTTAATTTGTACTTTCACCCATTAGCCTAACCACAAATCCCCCCAAGTATACAGAGGGCTAATTTGTGGACATTTTATGATGTACAGTCATGGCCAAAAGTTTTGAGAATGATACAAATATTAATTTTTACAAAGTCTACTGCTTCAGTTTTTCTAATGGCAATTTGCATATACTCCAGAATGTTATAAAGAGTGATCAGCTTAACAGCAATTACTTGCAAAGTCAATATTTGCCTAGAAAATGAACTTTATCCCCCAAAACACATTTCAACATCATTGCAGCCCTGCCTTAAAAGGACCACCTAACATCGTTTCAGTGATTGCTCCATTAACACAGGTGTGGGTGTTGATGAGGACAGGGCTGGAGATCAATCTGTCATGATTAAGTAAGAATGACACCACTGGACACTTTAAAAGGAGGCTGGTGCTTGCCATCATTGTTTCTCTTCTGTTAACCATGGTTATCTCTAAAGAAACACGTGCAGTCATCATTGCACTGCACAAAAATGGCCTAACTGGGAAGAGTATTGCAGCTAGAAAGATTGCACCTCAGTCAACAATCTATCGCATCATCAAGAACTTCAAGGAGAGAGGTTCCATTGGTGCCAAAAAGGCTCCAGGGCGCCCAAGAAAGACCAGCAAGCGGCAGGACCGTCTCTTAAAAGTGTTTCAGCTGTGGGATCGGGCTACCAGCAGTGCAGCGCTTGCTGAGGAATGGCAGCAGGCAGGTGTGAGTGCATCTGCACGCACTGTGAGGCGAAGACTCTTGGAGCAAGGCCTGGTCTCAAGGAGGGCAGCAAAGAAGCCACTTCTCTCCAGAAAAAACATCAGGGACAGACTGATATTCTGCAAAAGGTACAGGGAGTGGACTGCTGAGGACTGGGGTAAAGTCATTTTCTCTGATGAATCCCCTTTTCGATTGTTTGGAACATCTGGAAAACAGCTTATTCGGAGAAGAAGAGGTGAGCGCTACCACCAGTCTTGTCTCATGCCAACTGTAAAGCATCCTGAAACCATTCATGTGTGGGGTTGCTTCTCAGGCAAGGGAATCGGCTCTCTCACAGTCTTGCCTAAAAACACAGCCATGAATAAAGAATGGTACCAGAATGTCCTCCAAGAGCAACTTCTCCCAACCGTCCAAGAGCAGTTTGGCGCTCAACAATGCCTTTTCCAGCATGATGGAGCACATTGCCATAAAGCAAAGGTTATAACTAAATGGCTCAGGGAACAAAACATAGAGATTTTGGGTCCGTGGCCTGGAAACTCCCCAGATCTTAATCCCATTGAGAACTTGTGGTCAATCATCAAGAGACGGGTGGACAAACAAAAACCAACAAATTCAGACAAAATTAAAGCATTGATTCTGCAAGAATGGACTGCTATCAGTCAGGATTTGGTCCAGAAGTTGATTGAGAGCATGCCAGGGAGAATTGCAGAGGTCCTGAAGAAGAAGGGTCAACACTGCAAATATTGACTTGCTGCATTAACTCATTCTAACTGTCAATATAAGCTTCTGTTACTCATAATATGAATGCAATTATATTTCTGTATGTGATAAAAACATCTGACAAACACACATAAAAACCAGAGGGCAGCAGATCATGTGAAAATATAATATTTGTGTCATTCTCAAAACTTTTGCCCATGACTGTACTTATGCTTTCTGTAATAAGCATCAGTATTTAATTTGGCACATTATTGGTCTCTGTTACATTAAATTACATTTCCAAGAAACAGCTGTGTGGGAGATAACCATTTTTCTGAATACTTAAGGATGTGAGTTAAGATTTTGCGGACAATATCATAATTTGTCCTCTAGAAGACTACTAGAACTGAAGAGAATGTCAAACATTAGTCTACTACAGTAATTGCAGGTTCTGCAGGTTGAGGCTACTTCAGGTCAATTTGTAACATTGTTACTAATTTCAGGCATAAAATGGTTAATGAGGACATCTTGATTTATTATGTCTGTTTGTTTTATAAGCGAGTCTTAACCCCTATCTTGTAATTTGTGCCAAATAAAGCAGCTGCAAATCTGGGTCCCATAAAAGTGGCATAAACCCGCTCAGAAGTTTACCCCAATGAATCTAGGGCTCCATATGAATTATGAGGATCACTATGACTGTACACACACGTGGTCATTGCAATAATGACATGCTGATCGGCTACACACACAGCATTTTTCTGAAAGCTTCCTTGGCTGTCATACTATATTGTGTTTTTGCTTTGCAGCTGGACATTATTTTCAAAGCTATAGCGTAATGTAAAACACTCTACATGTTACTATCGAAAATGCACCAGAAATCTAGTACATGTGTTACACCACATTTATTAACTGATTTACATTCTGGCAACTTACTTTAGAAAGGCTGCATTTTTGCAAAAAAGCCAGGAGTGGATTTAGCAGAAGGGATAAGTGTAAGAGCTTCCTTTAGATTTCCCATTACTTACGAACTCACTCTTGGCTTTGGCTCAAAAGACAAAAAAACAAAAAAAACTACTTTCTGTACTTGCAACAAGAGGGCAGGGCTTAAATGGTCACCAACTTAGGCCTCTTGCAGACGACCGTGGGCTAAGTCAGTGTGTTATCCGGGTTTTTCCCAGATAGCACACTAACCCACGCACATGACCGTGTATTACCAGTTTTGCAGCCGTGCTTCCGCAGTTCCTATTCACTGAATGAATGTGGGGCCGCAGAAGCACGGCCAATGCACGGATGGAAAACAGCCAGGGGCCAGTCCACGGTCATTTCATAGAGCATGTGATTCTGGACCAAAATGTAATGCACTTTTATTAAAGATGTGGCTGTTTTCTGCCTGAAAAAACTCTCTACAGTTCCTGTTGCTAGGTGTCTCCCTTTCATCTCCATAGATGCCAGACCGTTTCATAGTGAGTAGAGAGGGAGGTTCTTTTCTCTCTTCACACAGTGAATGCAAATGGAATGGGCTGATTCTCCTCACAGCCTATACATACATCTTTAAACTGCTGTCTCTGTGCAAAGGACTGAACATTCTGCACATCTCAGCGTAAGAAAAGCCTTCTATGTACTTGAATCTACTGCTGGATGCATGTGCAATTAAAAATGGGATATTATTCACATACAGCAAGCAGCTTTCCTGAATGTGCCGTCTAATGTTCCTGAATCTGCTATAATACAGGGCGGGCCATAAGTATGGCTACACCCAGTTGAAGTGGTTGCTGATATCACCTTACCGTTTGTGGCATATTAGTACATGGGAGGGGGGAGGGGTGGTCATGTGACACAAACACATGGAGAATTGCACAAGAAAAACAAAAGGTATCTGGGTGTATCCATACTTATGGCCCACCCTGTATATTCACTTGGGCTTTTCACAGCTTTTTGTTTGCTATTGTACAGTTACTCCTGGCAGAATTATACAAACAGACCAAACTTGTTATTATGGATTGGGGAGGGGGGTTGTCACACTGTTCCTTATTGTACACGCCCTCCTACCTCAGAGACAAATGTAAAATGTGCTGCAGCAATAATGTGATAATTAGCGGCATAAAAACTGATATGACACTATGTATGAAGTCTAATACAGTCATACAACAGACTGCCGAGCAAGACCCTGTACATTTCCAATTTTTCACAAAAACTCAGGTACCCTTTAGGATTTGTTGCCATTCTCCGAAAAATGAGAGCAATGGACCATTAAAAGGTAGTAGAGTAACAAATGCGGACTGAGACCTCCATCTGCCATCGACTATAATGTAAAAAAAAAAAAAATTACAAAAAAAAGCCTGTTAACAAAAAAAAAAAAAAAAGAGACCATTACCTCCAGCTAGAAAATTGTGAGTGGGACCAAAAATTAACAAGAAAATTTAAATATAATACAGAACAAACTTGTTAATCATTTTCAGTTTTACATAATGAGTTCAGCAGAAATATGAGTGTTGCCTGCAAATATCTTACAACACAAGTGAATACATACAGGATTACATACTCACACACTTCTGCTGTACTTCCAGCGATAATGTGGCAAATTCAGATTTCTTTAACCAGACAAGGCTCATTGTTTTAGCTTAAAATGAATAAAAATTATTTACAATCAAACCCAGTGATCACCAAGTAACAAAAGAAAATACCCGAACCATATGTTAAAAAAAAAAACCTAAATAAATGTGTGAAACCCTGTTAAATTCTTAACATAACAAAAACTGACATCACAAAGTCGCCATTCACTTTGCAGAAGTTCTGTATCTATGACGTCAGTTACACAGGCACTTCACATGTAAACAGTCTACAACG
The DNA here is from genome assembly GCA_947044405.1 of Leptodactylus fallax. Lineage (NCBI taxonomy): Eukaryota > Metazoa > Chordata > Amphibia > Anura > Leptodactylidae > Leptodactylus > Leptodactylus fallax. The sequence continues at coordinate 1,080,853 of CAMRHE010000151.1, forward strand.
CAAAAAGAGATTTTGGCACCAAACTCAGACTATAAAAATAATAGTTTAAAAAAATTACAAATATATACAAATATAAAACCAGAGAAATTAAGTCAGTATCATTTTGGGGCAGTCACAAAATGAAAATACCAAGATGCCAAAAAAGTATATAAATTACCAGAAGTGCAATAAATAATATCTAAAAACTGATTTCACTGGTTTATAATGGAGCGCCAAAATTATATACACTGCACTAGCGAAAACTACAAGCACTAAAACGTGTTCAAAGCAACAGCTGTATTAAAACTGAATGCCCACTCTTAGACTCCATGCACACGAAAGTGTACTTTGTCAGTGCGCGATCCATGTGCTGTTTGCACACAGACCTGTACATGCACACATTTGTGCGCATGAAGCCTTAAAAGGAACACTAAACCTACAACTGAATGATAAGAGTCAGCAAGAAAAAGTGTGGCTCTTGACAATTATCAGTCTGAGTACCAATACAAATGGACTTGTAGAAATCCGGCAAAAAACATAGGAATTAATCTCCTGCTCAGTTTTCAGCTGGAGACCAAATGGGGCATGGCTTAATCTTTCATCTCACTGCAGACTGGCTGCAGGAAGGAACCTCCCTGCTGTGCCAAGTTGTCTTAAGCCCGGTTCTTATCTGCGTTCGGGTTTCCATTCAGGGAATCTGCTTGGGGACCCCCCCGAACGGAAACCTATACGCATAAAAAAAGCGGTTTACCTGGGAAACACGGACCCCATAGGCTATCATGGGGTCTGTTTGGTTTCCTCTCCGCATGTTTCGTGTGGAAACCACACGAACCCCATTATAGCCTATGGGGTCCACGGGTTTCCCAGGTAAACCGCTTTTTTATGTGTATAGGTTTCCGTTCGGGGGGGGGGGATCCCCAAGCGGACTCCCCGAATGGAAACCGAACGCAGATGTGAACCGGGCCTTACAGCTCATGTGACAGTGAGAATGAGGGAGGAGGACATAGCGAGGCTCCTGGGGCACAATAAGATGATTTCTTTATATAGTTTTAATTGTACTAAGAGACAAAATAAGACTTAAAAAAAAAAACATAATAAAGTTTTAATAAAGGGGGAAGTGGTGAGATAATTTTGTGCATTTTGGTCTGTTTAGTGTTCCTTTAAACACAGTTTTTTCCCTATGTAAATTATGTGATGATCATATTTTATTAGTATATCTTTGGAGTAGTTCTAGATTTTTTTTTTTTTGCTAATACAGAGCTCTAAATCTACAGCACAGACCGAACTTGAATGACCCATCCTTTGGATAGGTCATCGATATCAGTACCCCACCGGCTAGCACTGGAACTATACAGTAGACTGAGCCAGAAGCAGACGACATATCCACTGTGTAGTGGCAGTGCTGGGTTAAAGCAGATCAGTTCTCATGTGCCCACTGTGTAGCTGCAGGGAACAACTGATGGGTGGGGGTGCCAGGTGTCAAAGCCTCAATGATCTGATACCCTAAGGAACATGAAACCCCCTTTAATGGTATTACAACACAGATGCACAGGATTTGGATCTCTGTATCAGAAAAAATGATTTCCAGCCGTTATAAGAGATACATTATAAAACTAATCTTCACAAAATTCTGGAGAGAATTGCTCATTGCTAAAATTGCAAATGCTCATTTATATAGATATAAAAAAAAATCCAGATTTTAAACAGCTGTATTCTATTTCTAAAGAATCCTTCCTCTAGTATTAAAAGGGTTTTCTTACTCAGATTTAGAACATTTCATATATAAAGTCACCTTTGTGTTTCAGCAATTCACATGGATTTTATTAGAATTGACTAAACCTGCATCCATAGGATTCTTGAGTCTCCTCAATGTGTCATTTTTTGGAAAACCCTTTTAATGCAATACTTTCAGGCTAAAGCTACAAGGCAACGCATACCACACTGATCTGTCGTATTCCATTGCAACGCAAAAACAATGGAACTTTGCTATGACCAATGGTAAAAGCTCAGATAGCCTAGGATACTGCTGGCAAGACAAGCTGGGTTTCCTCTCTGCAGTGTTGCCATAATATATTGCCTGTAGTCTGAATTTAGCTCTAACCTAAGAGACCATTCATTTCAGCTGCATATCCTAAAACCCGAATGATGTCAGTTCAGAGTCCGCCTGCATAATGTTATGGAATGTTAATATAAAGCTGCGCTAAGAATCCTGACCCTGCTATTGCCTACGTTTCTACGCCACTCCACTCCAGGCTGCGTGTACCTGAGTATACATCCATGTACACACAGACATGCCTTCACAGATATGCAGTTGGTGGCATTCTACAGATTAAAAATTAATAAAAAAAATAAATTCAGAAATTAAAAACAAAAAACACACAAAACCCCTTCACTGTAACGTAGGGGACAGTAGCTGTGCACAGTTCACATGGTAGGGCAAACATGACTTCAGAAAGATAAGTGTTGCCAGAAAATCCACTAGTTGAGGCTTGAGAATGAGCCATAAGGACGTCAGTGCTTGTGATAGTAGGCTTTCTGTAGCAATTCACACTGAAGAAAGTTGGGAAGTTCTCAATAAAGGAAGTTCTAATAGTGCTTGTACTGTGACGCCAACTTTCACCAGCCCCCTCTCTTCTAAGATGTGGTGGGGTAAACATAGCCTGTCCTGGAAGACATAACAGGAGGAAATTATTCACTGCAACGTTGTAAAGAATGTCAAGTGCCTCAAATAGAAAAAAGGATGGTGTGCTGGGGAAGGGGGTTTTGACAGTCTTATCACTCTCTCACTCAAAAACTGGAAGAGTGAAGAAATCAGACGATACCTTTTAGAGGCTAACTGAGTATATTTGATAAGCTTTCGAGAGTGCTAGCTCTCTTCTTCAGACATGGTGTTATATAAGAAACTGAAAATTAACACACTTTATACACACACAAGACATGGATCTTCAAAGGATCTTAGAATAACAAAATGCAATATCAGTAGAGAAGTTATTTACAACAGGTCAGGAAATAAACAATCTGGAAAACTTGTGGGGCGTGACGGAGGGATCAGTAATTCTTGCTGATATCTGTTTGCTATCAGGTGGTGATTTGTGACCCTCACAGTTCATACATACTGTGACATGAAACTGGCATGAATATATTCCCATTCCTTTCTCTCCCTCTGCGTCTTAAAATGTCCCATTAAAACCACAACCAAAATCACACAGATTCACCATTAATAACAGCAAAACAGATCTCTCAGTGGCCGCACATTTCTCTGGAGGAGAAGATGACTCTATTGAAGATTTGCGGGTTGTGGTTTTAATGGGACATTTTAAGACGCAGAGGGAGAGAAAAGAATGGGAATACAAGTTAATGCAAAAATTTCAAACTCTGCAATTTGGACTTAATATTCATGTGTGAATTTTCAGTTTCTTGTATAACACAATGTCTGAAGAAGAGAGCTAGTACTCTCTAAAGCTTACTATCAAATATACTCAGCCTCTAAAAGGCATCGCCTGATTTCTTCACTCTTCCACTACTTTCTATGGTTAACATGGTACAACATTATACTACTCAAAAACAGTGAAATCAATCCCACCACAGTAAAGGAAGGGGGTACATATACACACACATTTAAGTGACTGATGGTTTAGTGACTGGTTGTCTTTGCTTATTTAGTGGGATTCCTCTGCAAATTCTGTCCCTGCAATTCCATGGCTGAAAGCTGAAGCAGAACTTTGGCTATCCACCACAGGTTTACCCTCCCATTAGCCTCAGTCACCATTGGGGTAGCTCTCATGTTGCAGGTTCTACAGCTGAATAAGCAGCGGAATTTGGGGCAAGATTGAGAAGAATTCTTATTTCAGCATTCTTAAAACAAGGAGAGGCAGATTCCAGCTGGAATTTGGGGTCGGTATTGAGGTGAAATCTACCTCAAAATCGGCTGCAAATTCCATTGTGTGAACATAGCCTTAGGAGCCAGTTAGCATTCTTTCAGGAGGAAGAAAATGTTCTCTCAAGTGCCACCATGTAAATCAATATTTGATCCATATAATAAATTTGTGTAGGAAAACAGGACTCTGGACATGCAAACAAGAAGGCATAGACCAATAAACTCACTTGTGGAACTCCAAGTTTCTTACATGCCTCCAGAAAGTTTTCTACGTTACGCCTGCATTTTGCCATGCTGAGTTTAGGCTGCAAAATAAAAAACAAAGTTTTCACATGTGTTAAAAATAGAAGAGATACAGACGTCCAAAAAGGAGTCTTGTCAAACAGAAGGCACCACCATATTTTATATACACAGTAATTTATGGCATTAGCTTCTTGGGTTTGTCAGACCTAAAATACATCATCACGCTTGGACTTCGGACTAGGGCTACACGGTCTTGCAATAAAATGTTACATAACAAATATTACACATATAACCCAAATCATATCCGTTTCATCACCTGGCTGCAACTGGATATCCTCCAGTAGTTCTCTACTTTCCCCATTAAGCATGCATGGCGTATTGCTGCTGCCTGTGTATTCTATCACCATCTTGAACGGTGCCGTGAGTTTACACATGCACAATATCCCGGCTCAGTGAAGATTGTTGTTCTATTAGGTTACCCTAACCCCAACTGCTTCCCTATATTTACTACACGACGCTCAGAACTCAGCCCGCCAGATAGATAGGTTAGGGTCACATGAATCAAACAAGTGTTTTCCCCTTGTGAATCGGTGCCTCTGCATATTGGCAAAGACAGCATTATTGCAGCAACAAAGGAGCTCTTTGGAGAAACATGGGTGCTATTGCTCCAAAGAGTTCATTTGCATATTGACATAAACAGCCATATCTCGGCAACGGAGGCACCGATTCACAAGGGGAAAACACCGTTTGATTCAGGTGACCCTAACCTATCTATCTGCTGGGCTGAGTTGTTCTGCTGGGGTCTGGTGAGAGACTCCCTTTAATGCAGTATGACTTATGTGCAAATCACATAGCTGGGATAGTCCTAAATTCTTAAAGAATCATTAAATCTCAGGTCTGGTTACACTTCTTGACATCCTTATAGATAGATATTAGAGCTAGCAGCGTCAGCTTCCTTGACTAGCACAAATCGTGGCGCTGCAGAAGCAGGGAGCCAGCCAGACCTCCCATAGAGAAGGCAGTCTGCATGCAGCCTTACTTGGAGTCGCCACGATGCTAAAGGACCTAGAACTGTAACTGGGGTAAATGTAATGAGGAATAGCAACAGGAAAAAACAAAAAAAAAAAAAACACACACTATATTATGTATGTCACCACAACCACAACCACATCACAGGTTCTAGCCCCACCCCTAATGACACAACAACATGCATAAACATTACCATATGAGAGGGAAGCTATTTTTATCTATTTTTCCTTTAGTAGCAATTTGTGCCATTAAAAAAAAAAAAAAAAAAGGCAAAAAGTGAAAAACAGACATAATACCCCTCCTTGGTTTACATTTTCAAGGCTTTATTTTTGTTTTTATTTTCAAAAATAAAACCAATATAATAAAAAAATGACACAAAAAATTACATATATCCAGAATAAAAAAACAAAAAACAAAACACACACACACAGACACACACACACACGCACACACCTTATAGCCCCCAAGACAGGATACAAACAAAAAACAAAAAGACAACATGAAAGTGTGTCCGGTCCTGAACCAGTTAAATTTCATCCAACTAGCATCTGTTGCGGCTGAAGCTGCCCATTTTTAACAACTTCTCTCTAATGTGTGGACATGATAAGGGTCCACAGAATAGCCATATTGTGCTGCCATGCACAGTACAGAACCTCCTAAAAGCAACAAAAATAATCAGATCAATCTGGAGTCTAATAACACGACTGAAAGGGGTTAAGTCACTTCTAGTCCGGCTTCAGTTGCTGTGGTCAGAATGCCAGGGATATTTCAGACATATTTCTGAAGATCTAACTTCTTTTCGGCAAGTCAATTTTGTTGACATTAATCAAATCCAGGCGACTAAATTAATAAAACAAATATAAACCACTTTATAAATAGTTCCAGATAGTTTCCAGTCACAAGAGATCAGTAAAAGCTGCATCCAAATACAAGAATATTTCAAGTAAGGCTGGGTGAATTTAATGAAGAATTAAAAAAAAAAATATATATATATTTTTTTTTGAAGCCTATGGGCAAATTTAAAATTTTGACTTTCCTGTTTTTGTTACAAAGTTCAGCGAGTTAGCCCCGGGAGGAGTTGGATCTACTGGACGCAGCTTCTTAGTCTTATATCCTAACTATTGACCACATGGCTGGAGTTAAATGGTGCCATGTGGTAATGTTGCATCTTTTTGGGGTTTTTTTTTCCCATTTGAGAGGTAAAAAGGACAAAAACTGCAATTCAGGCTTTTTTTTTTTTTTACCTGCTACAGTGTTCAATGTATGGGATAAATTGTTTTATATTTTTCTAGTCTGGACATTTTGCAATGCAGGGATGCCTAATGTATTTTTATTACTTCTATATGTATTCTAGTCAAAGGGAAAGGTAATTTCGATTTTTATGTTAATATTTAAAAAAATAAATAAATAAATAAAAATTTTTACCCTCCTACAGGGCTTGAACCTGTGATCTTTAGATAGATGGGCAAATTCAATATGTAGCTATGGAAGCTGGTCACAGCCATGTCTCAATAGTTACAGGTGCATCTCAATAAATTAGAATATCTTTGAAACGTTCATTCAGTTCAGTAATTCAGTAATACAATCCATAATCAGCGTCTTCCATGATTGTGTGTCCTACTGAACCAGACTGAGGGACCATTTAAAGGCTTAGGAAACCTTGGCAGGTGACACTGAATTTACAATACTGAACTTTTTCACAATATTCTAATTTTCTTAGATTTGGGTTTTCATTACCTGTAATCCATAATCAACATTTACAGAAATAAAACACTTGAAATAGAAGACTCTGTGTGTAACGATCTAGAAAATATAGGAGGTCACTTTTTTTAATTAAAATACTGAAAGAAATAAACGTTTCAAAGATATTCTAATTTATGGAGATGCACCTGTACATACAAAAAAGTGCAGAGACAATCATTTAAAGGGTACAAAGATGGGAAAAAAAATTGGCATGTGTATTCAAGTAATGTCGGTGGGGGGGCGGGGTTGTTGGTCAGGAGTGAAAATGTTTCTTCCTGTCATCAAGACCAGATATACGGCTAAGCAGGTTTTATTGCTTTAACCAACCGAGTTAGACATACATAAGCATGTGTGACGGGCTAGTAACGTCAGCCATCTGTACAGTATCCCTCTTTCCAAGGTGCAGATGAAAAGCTGGAAAATGGCTGGTTTCAAAATGTGGAAAGGAGGAGTAGGGAGACACACTGACATGAGGAATAGCTCAGCACAAGCCAGGAGGTTCACCTTAGAAGAGACCTTGGAACAGGGGGGTCACATCTTGGATCCAGCAAGTGAGCTGGGTGTGCACAGTCCATCAGAGATCCATCAAGCTCCATGGGACCAAAAGGACTCTTAAGTTATCAGGTTTATTCTGTTTTTCTCCTTTTTTATTTTAAAACTGTTTTGCATGTTTGTCACTTTTTTATAAACAACACTCAACCCTTTGAGTATTAAATAGTTAAATTTCACGGTACTTTGTGTGTGCTCTATTAATCCATCACCTTTTTGTAGTGTTTATGCATCTAACTGCTGGAAGCACTAGCGCATGTTTGGGATTCCTATTGATCCTGATTTTTTAGGCAATAAGTGGTGGCGGCAGCATGTATTTGGGGTGCGTGGACTGTGTTGGGGCGCAATTTATGCCCAGTTTGCAGCCTGAGTGAAGGGTGGGTGCAAGATTGAGTGAGTGGAGTGAATTAACCCCGTCTCCACATTATGAGCTATGATGACCTATATGTGACAACTCTGAATTACTGTGCCAAAATAAACTCAGAGAATGGAGCTGGAAGCACAGCTGTCCTCTCCATGTAGTGGCCATGCTGAGTTACATGAATGTGAGCTATGTTGCAATAGCCCGCACACAGAGAACGCAGCTGTTCTTCCGACTTTGTTCTCTGTATTAGTCCTGACAGTGGTGGCTGCAGTGAACAGCTGATCGGTGAGGTGGTAGTTGTCAGACTTCCTGGAAAAAACCTTAAATGCCCAAAGTGTAAGGGGGGGAAAAAAACAAAACAAACTAAACCGGGAAGCTGGACATCTGTGATGTGTGAAAAAAGGGTCATTTCAAACAATTTAAAGAGACCAGGATTTAAGGCTTTTATTTCATTAGATAAATATTATGTCTGCTGGAGCTGAAACTACTTGCAATGTGTTAAAAATAGCTCAATGATTTCTTCACTGCACTGAAAAAATTAGCAAAGCACTTAGAAACAGAGAGAACTTCTAATGAATATTATGTAATCTGTCACGCAAGAAAAGTCTGCAATCCCACCATGCAGAAACCCATGTGTCCTATCTGATAACACCCGACCCACAGTCCTTGTAAATATGAGGGCGACAGGGAAATAATATTTGCAAGTATCATGTCCAGAAATGGTGCCAAATCTACAGAGCGGTACCAGTATAAGCTTTAACCCCGTCCCATCACCGAGAAATGCCACTTTGCCTTAGGAAGGCAGTAAGGATTGCTCTCCATCTGTTCACTAGGAGTCAAAAGTACAGAACAGCAATTGTCAATTTTCACCCCTTAGATGCCACAGTCAATAGTGACCATGGAATCTTAAAGGGGTTATCCACTTTTTAAAAAATAAAGACCAACTAATAGGATGCATCACCCCAAACTGTGAACTTAACCTAGCTGCTGTAGCCAGGAGTGGATGGAGCAGAAGAGAGAAGTATAAGAACTTCCTATGTATTTCCCATTCCTTTTGTAGCCATTCTTGGCTTTGGCTCAAAAAACCGCAACAAAATCTGCAACAAAAAAAGCTGCGTTTCCGCAACATGGGGCCTCAGCCTAAAGTTGCAAATGGCTTACTGCACAAATTCCACTATATGGTAGAGCCCATGGCCCATCATGGACCGTTCAGCGGCGTTGCCTTTCTTGGTGCTGCTGCACACCACGGTTGATTGGAATAGACAATCAATAGATAAGTCCTGAAATCTTACCACTGCTGGTGATGGAACATGGATGCTGGCAACTGATCGGGGTCGTATATGATTGGCAAGATGACATAATACTACTCCGTCCATGAGTGCTCCTCCAATATCTTCTGGTAGAATCACCTTCAGTCTGGACTCCAGATTCTGTGGAAATTATATATATATATATATATATATTTAGAGAAAGGTATACATGCTGAATGTGTTTACTTACATGAGAGAAGGAGAATGTAATATCCCACTAAGGCTACATTCACATCTGCATCGCAGGATCCATTAAGAGACTGATGGGCACTGTCAAAAATCCAAGACGAAAAATCGGTATAAAAGGACTTTATCCAGCAAAATGACTGGCTAGTGTTCGCCATTGGACAGATCAGTTTTCACTGTCCATTCCATTTTTCTGTTGCTATGACGGAACATAAAAACAGAATGAACACTGCAAATGTGAATGCAGCCTAACTTCCTTTACAAGATCTACACTGTACAGGACTAGAGTAACCACAATATTACATTTATCATGTGAGTAGGGGATTCATGTCTGATCAGTGGGGTCTGAGTACTGGGACCCATGTGGGACCATAAGAAGCGGGCTCCAAATTACCCCCATTTAAATGAAGAGGCAGCTGTGTTCTCATGCTGCTGTTCCATTAAAGTCTATGGGACTGCTAGAGACAGACAAGGGCTGTGCCTGACTTTTCTTCTGCATTCCCAAATATTAATGGATGGTGATCCATTCAAATGAGTGGGGGGGGGGACACAGGAACCCTACTGCGGTGATCAGCTACAGACGACAATGAAAAATCACCAAGGGAGTGCTCACACTATCATCTGTTACCGTCAAAGGATGAGAGCAATGGACATTAAAGATTCCCACTGATGCTAATGTTTGCTTACTTTTGTAATGGAAGAAAATTGCAGCATGCAGGACTTTTTATTCCGACAGAAATCATCATGAAGAAAGAAAGCTTATGTTATTTTTTTTTTTACATGTGGATGAATGCGGGGATGATGAGGGGGCTCTGTCTGCACCAGTCACTTAAAGGGTTTGTCCAGTTAAGGACACTTCTCCCCTATCCACAGGACAGGGGAGAAGTTTCCATTTGCTGGGGGCCCAATCGCCCCAATGAAAAGTCTCCCTAAGGCTTCCCTGTGAATGGAGAATCAGTGTTTTTGCGTGACTGGTGCTCCATTCACCACTACGGGGCTGCCAGAGATTACAGTCCCAGCAGCCCCATAGAAGTCACACAAGCGCACAGACGCACCATTCACAAGGAGGACTTTTAATAAAGGTAGTGTGAACTCCCCCTTACCCTCTAACACCAGATAACTGCTGCAGGGCCTACTTGCTGCAATGACATTCTGTACAATGGTCCCGCATGCTTTTCTTGATATCCACTCTCCTAAAATAAAAAGGACGCCATACCTGACGTCTGAGGCTGGGTTATCTAAAGGGGCAGAGCAGACTAGCCCTGTAATGTTGTATATGGCAACAGAAACAAGACCTTGAGAACAGTAGCGTGTGTGTTAAAGGTTAAAAAAAAAAAAAAAAATTAAATGAAATCGTGACAATAAGTAATAAGTTTTGGCCATATTTTTTTCCTGGGAAACACAAAGTTATGTTTCACTGTATACAAAGTTACACAATAACTCAAACTAAGCCAAAGAATGACTCTTGTAATTTCTCAGAACGACTAGCTAAAAGGTTTGCAAAACACTTGCCAATTAGGAGAATGGCACATTACCCCTGCCTCAGGGCTACTGGCACCGAAGAGCAGATCTAATGCCAAGTCTGGAAAAACACTTACGGACAAATCCTATTCTCTTCCTTCTTAGTAAAGCACATGTTGTAATAGAAAGTACTGTCTGTAGAGTGCTTGAGAATCAGTGCGATTGTGCCATTGATTTTTGGGTTTCGATTTTACTCTGTTCAGTAAAATGACAGGTTACCTGAATTTTGGGAGCCTCTACAATTTCAGCAATATGAAATGTATATAGATAAGCATCTCCATCAACTTAAATGAAAAAATGCTTTTAAACAAAAATCCATAGCTTAAGTGTTTTTTTTTTGTTTTTTGAATTTTTCTGGATTCCATTTTGCAGTAACTAAGTTTCAATTTTGGAAAATCGCTTTATGGGTCACTGTTTGGCTTGTACGGTTCTTTCCGCAGTTCTGTCTATGTATTTTTGGTTTACATTTGGAACCCGAGTTCTTTTTTTATCTTATAGCTTAGCACATCGGCTGCCAAGAAAAGCACAGATGTAAATTTAGTGCCCTGCTATCGAGAAAGAAGGTGGTTCGGTTCCAAGAAACACACAATTGGGAAGAATATTTGCTTAAGTTCTCACCAAAGATGTCTATTCAAGTAATGAGGCAGAACTGTGAAAACGGTGCCAAAAATCACCTAATATACAGTGATACCAGGGAAAAATAAACACATTCAGTCCGGCTGCAGCTGGGGTCAGCATGGTATCTGTTAGGAAGAAGTGCTGGGTTGCTGAGAACTCGTCCCCCATCCCCCTTGTCATCTGAGGCAGCACTAAGAGTGGCAGAACTACGGGGTCAGACTGTAGCAAGGGTAGGTAGTGTATCTTAGAAGAAAGAGTGCCAGGTTGCAGGGAACGCCTACCCACCCCCTCCCTCAATTAAGTGAGTGTGCTATGGCCAGGAGTGAATTTTTAACCCTGGATAACCCCTTTAAAGGTATAGTCCTCACTAGTGTTCTAAAGAAATGATACTACTGCAGGGGCAGCCTGACCCCCAGACATCATATACAATCCACTCTCACATACATTTCGCAGCTGTTTAATCTGCTCTCTCTCTTCTCTTAGATGTTCCATTTTCCTTCGCATCGTGAAACCTGGATCTAATGATCCGTAGTCTTGCCGAGAAGAGCGGCTAAAAGCTGAAACAAGAAACCGGCGATATGATTAAATCCATGACAATATGCATTGTAATCTAGAAATCTCCTAAATAATCAGATACACAACTACGGACGCCTCTGTACTGACTATTATTATTCATTTGCTTTCTAACTGCAAAATCTAGCAACTTTCTGACAAGTCTTCACTGAAATTTCCCCAGCAGGTTGTGTAACTCCTTCATATATCTGGCTTTAGCGGCTGAATCGGACAGAAATCTGACAGCACACCGCTCCAGGCTTTGTAAGCTCGCTCTGCTCTACTGATCCTCTCAGTGTTAAGCTGTTGGCTGAAAAGTATTCTTTCTGGTTCCCCCCCCAGTACAAATATACGGGGGGACTGCAGCTAGAGGTTATCCATTATGAAAAGTCCACAACAGACAACATTGATGTTGTTGACCAAAACTCCCCCTAAAGCCCCCACGTGAATGGAGCACCAGTGCACTAGTGTGACCGGCGCTCCAGTCACTTCTATGGGGCTGCGGATGCTGCTGGAGATTACACTCGCAGCAGCTCCATAGCAGTGAATGGAGCGTGGATAGTGCAAGGACACTGGTGCAACATTCACAGAAAGGCTTTAGGGTGACTTTCGGTCCCCTCTGTCCTCCTGATCATTGGAGGATCAGGCAGTCAGGCACCCAGCTATCGGCCATTTATCCCCTGTTCTGTGGATAGGAGATAAGTTTCCATAGCGGCACAACCCCTTTAATTATGTACCCAAAGAGGGATGGAGAAGTGAAATATTAAAATTAAATTCAGAGAATCATTACGTTGAGAAATACTTTAAGATCATGGGTCATTAAAAAGTGGATAAGACAATCAGATGAGCTTACCGGATCTTGGCTTTAATCCAAATGGTGTTGGCGAATTACTATGTGACCGTTCACAATCCTATCATCAAAAAAAAAAGTTTTAAACATCAAACTACATTCCTGTAAAACACCGCAAGGTCTTCACTCATCTACATCACATAGCCAAAAACAAAGGGATTAACCCTTAGGGTTGTTTTCCCTTTTTAAAGCTGAACTGGCAATAAACTACTTATTTCTGATCTGGCTTCTCTAATCCCTGGCGATCACCTCTTATCGATAGGGAAATGCAGATACTTTGCTGCAGTGGAAATGTAGTACACATTGACCAAATGAATGGCTGAGAAGTGTGGATGGCAAAATCTCACATATGCACAGTATGCTGTTGTAGTCCTTGCTGTGTAGGAGCATACTGCACATGTACAGGATTTCACCAGTCCTAACAGCATCAGGGGCATGTTTTCCAACAGATATAGCGGCGCTCGGGGATCAAAGGTAACGCCCCCAGTGCTCCAAGTTCCTAATTTACATATGAAATAAAACTTCATTCCCGCCGCATCCATAGTGCTGTAAAAAATAGCAGAGGTATGATTTTTATTCATGTCACCGCATCTACAGCACTATGGTGGCAGTTTTAAGTGGCTGGCAGAAGTGACACTCTATTATGTCATTTCTGGCCCCTAATGAACAGCCCACACTGATAACCTAACCATAGGATAGCTCAACAGTATGTGATCTGTGGGAGTCCGACAACCAGACCCCGCACACATCAGCAGTTTAGGCAGGCCCTGGGCGCCAGAAGCTGCTGCAATGGAAGGGGAGCGGGAACAGTCTGCTCCTATTCAAGTAATAGTAGTGGAGCTGCAGTCCCATCCACTGCATAGCGATAGGCACCCAGGAATGCAGATCCGCTCCTATTACTTCAATAGGTGCAGACTGCAAACGCTCCCCACTCCCACTAGGACAGCTGACTTGTGGTCTAGGGTATTGGATCTGGAAGTTGTCCATTATAGGACTTATGACTCATAAGACGACATTTGTGTGCTTAAGTCTCCAAGCTATTCCTGAAATGTATTCCTATACGTACACCACACACGACAATACTTGCCAGATCTTCTCTCTCAGTGTGGCTTATATTTTAACATAACAGCAGTTTTAGTAACACATTAGTAAGTGGAGACTGTTTATTGCACATCTGGATGTAAAAGTATCTGCTGTAATTTCTGTGGAAATGCACACACAGCGAGGATGTCATACAAAAAGAGTCAATGGACGTGAACTACATGAAAAAATCCCTCTAAAACCTCCAAAAATAATCCTGTAGCCAGAAATGAGGGGTTTCTAATAAAAAACAGATGAAAATTGCAAAATGTTAGAGACTCCACCTTTACTGACTAAGTGGCAGAACGTATTTTATAAGTTCGCTATATTAAGAGACAACTTGGCAAATGTTACAGTAAATGGGATGTCCAGCCAGTATACCTGGATCCGGGGAAAAAAAAAAAGCCACCGTAGCTGTGACCCAACCCAGCCAGTGACTGTCTGAGCAGTCATTTCCTGGAAGTAGAGACCAGCCAGACCCTGGAAGTATTAGGAACAAGAGCGGCAGGAAACTGAACAGCTCGCAGATATTTGTGAAGTACTCAGAAAATAGGGGTACATCCCTGTGTAAAGCTTGACTGTCAACTGCAGAGTCCTCTGCTGGACCTTAAAAGAGTTATCCCATACTGATGGTCTATGCTTAAAATAGGCCATCAGTATTAGTTGTCCAAGAGTCCGACACCCGGTACCCCCGCAGATCAGCTACTCCCAGTAACGGCACTGCTCACTCACCATACATAGTGTTGCGGTAGGTTCAGGTACTGCATTTCACAATGAGGACCACTGCACGATATGGTCTTCCAATCATCGTAAATGCGGTAGTCAAAACTGGACTGGCATGTTGAGTATCAGCAAATGAGTAACATTATTGGGCTTAAAATGCATTGAACATAGTGAACATATTTTAATCATGAAAAAACCACCATGAAAAAAGAACACACTGAACAGAAACCAAAAGAAAGCAAAGCACGAGATGTACCTCTGATGATACGGGAGATGAGGGTGACACATTTGCACTATCACTGTTTTGCTAAAATGAAATGAGACAGAAACAGGGTTAAAAATGAAGTAAATCTGTCTACAAACCTTACACGCTGAACTTTGCGATCTCGTATTGTGTGCTAGCGACTGATCTGCCTACCAAATTAGAAGCACACTATACATACACACGCCAGGGGTCCCAAACCTGTGGCTCTCTGGCTGTAACTCCTAGAAAGCCCGCCAATGCTGAGAGTTGTAGTTTCACAATAGCTAGAGAGCCCCAGGATGGGAATCCCTGATCTACATCATTGGCAGTTTCTCAATATACATCTATTAAACAAATCACTTCCTTTCTACTAGCAGGAACAGTTCAGGAAATAGAGGCAGGGAAGGCAGCAAACCAGGGAAACCAAGCTCGCCCTGACAATGTTCTTGGCAGTCAGCACTTTTTTACATCACCAGTATTTTGTCAGTGGGGAAAATGACAGTGGGCCGAAATACGGATTAAGGAAGACTACTGGATAATCTGTGTGTATGGTAGGGAGCTTGAAACAAGTCATGCAAAGCTTTGGGCTGCTCATAGCTCTTTATTGCTGGGAAAATTCAACTTAATCTGGCATACAAATTAGGCTGCAAGTGCCCCAGGCATGGCCCCAAACCTGGTGGCTTCAGCTCTTGCTCATAAACCTTGATATATTCCTTTCCCCCCCCTTAGCTTCGACTGATGGCACCAGCTTTTACAAACACCACATATATCGGCACCGAATTCGGCCAACTGGGAGCCAACGGCACACGTGCAGAACACTCCTTGCTGCAGCGTACAGCCTTATAGCTGTACTGTGCGTGTGCTACATCAGTCTTCAGTATACTTCGGGCTGCTCTGTTGGCTTTTCTGGGTGTAATGATGATGGATGTGCGTACGCCTGTGACGATGTTGCCCATAGCAGAGGGTGCGGTGTGCATGTGTCATTTGTTCCTGACATGGCGCATCAGATCACAGGTCCAGCACTGGGAACAATTTATGAGTGAGACTTGGAGAACTTACAAAGAAGGGAAATACTCTTGGGGCATTTGTCACATAATTTGCATCTTTTATTAAACTCAATTTTCTTAGGAAATCATATTAAAAAAAAAAAAAAGCTGTGTGTCCACATTTCTAACCAATGGCTGGGAGTTGTTTGGCAGACAAATCACCGACAGACATATCAGCAGTTCATTATTACAAGGTAAAGAGCACTGCGGGGCGGCTGACAGAGCTGAAGTTATAACTGGGTTATTCCCTAAAGTAAAATTCTAGGCATTCCAATAATCTTATACTGTCAATGTAGTCAAGAAACCGGTCTCTTATATGGGACTGTCTGACAGCACATCCATAGCAGCCAGTCTGCCTCATATTGCTCTGCTCTTCCAACCCAGGCTGAATGGGTACCGAGCTAAAGACAGCAAAAGGGCAAAAAGGCTGTGCAGTATCCAGGCTACACATCTCACACAAGAAAATTCTAAAAAAATAAATAAAATAAACACTGTAGAAACCACACACACATTCACTGAATCACACTCTGTTCCCCCTCTCTATTTGGCTGCCCTCTTTGCTTCTGCAGTCTATGAACCAGACTGCATGAAATCAGAAGAAACAGGTTTTATTGAACCAGTAACAGGTTCACTTTAAGACCCCATGCACAGGACAGACGTGGGGACAGGCCTGCAGCAGAATGCAGTCGGATGACACTTGAAGTGACATTGCATGATGCATTCACGTCTACGGGTGCTTCCGAACCGTTCTGACGACATTGAGCATGATAGGACCTGCTCTATATCGGAATATCCGGTAGACATGACTACACCACGGAATGGACTCAGATGTCACTCCGAGTGTCATCCGACTGCATTCTGCTGGCCCCACATCGGATGTACACTCTGTTGAGAACATGGGGTCTAAGACTCCCTAAAGGCATTTTGATGGGGGTCTTGGCTGTCAAATCCCAGAGATCAGTGAGAAGATCAGGCGGATATATTAGCGGTCTTTCTTAAACAATATAGGGGAGAGAGGCATTTATAAAGTAAAGAAAAAAAAAAAAAAGTATACAAAAAGCAATGGACTGGGTGACAGAGCATGTGCATGTCAAGTGGCTCATGTGTGAAAAATCCTATCACATAGGCAGAATACAGGAGACCTTTCGGGGCATCTCACCTCATCATTGTCATGGCCGCTTGAACACTTCCGAGAAGACTTGTACTGTATAAAGAAAACAGCATGGGATTAGAAATGTCATGTGAGGGTTACAGGGAAGACTCCCTGCAGAAGAATTACATCTATTTAGGGCTTGTATATACAAAGTAATGAGGGATTACAGCCACATGCTTCATCCTTGAAGCAAATGAGGCAATGTTCTTTATAAAAACATCACATTTTTCTGAATAAAATGCTTTTCTAAGTGCTAAAAACCAGTTTGGATCAATCCAGGACGGACTATTTTCCTGAGGATTAGATGTTGCATCCACTGCAAAATTCCCAGGCATCTTCCTGTAATTGCTTCACGAATAAAGGGGGGGGGGGGGGTTCCCATCTTAGACATTTATGGCATATCCACAGGACATGCTATAAACATCTGATACATTAAAGGGGTATTCCCATCTCAAGGATCCTATCTATACTGCTAGCTTATGTAAATTGAAGACTTTTCCTAAATATATGCTTTAGCAATGCGGCTTTGTTTGCCTGCTATGTGAAATTATTCCTCCCATTGTTTACACAGCGTTTTCATGGAGCCGGACCTGTGTGATAGGACAAGTGACATCACTCACTGCTCTCTCAGTTATCTACAGCTCTGCCGCTAATTGCAGTTTGCTGATAAAGCCCTGTCTGTTATCTCTCTATGTAAAACACACAGATAACACTGAGTCCTTCTCTAGAATCATGTGCATATTAGGGTGGGTTCACACTTGCACCGGTACTCTGTACGCTGCGAATCCGACCTAAATGTCGGATAGGGAAAGGTTTGCGATGCTTTGCTTAAAAACCCATTCACTTCTATGGGTTTTTAAAAGAAATGCGTGGGTCTGTGCTTACACCCGCTGCGCCGCGAAGCCTCTTTTTTTTTGTCGGAAACAAAGTCGGATACGCAGGACTTTGTGTTCAACTAAAAAAAACTGGCTTTGCGGCGCAGAGGGTGTAAACGCACACCTGCACATTTCTTTAAAAACCCATAGAAGTGAATGGGTTTTTAAGCAAAGCATCGCAAACCTTACCCTATCCAGTTTTTCGACATTTAGGTCGGATTCGCGGCGGATGGAGTTCCGGCGCAAGGGTGAACTCACCCTTATTTGATCTGCATTTATATTAGATTTCTAGTAATTATAATAAGTATTGTGATACTTCATAGTGTCCTGTTCAGCAAGCTGGGAGAAGGGTTACAGGAAGTGAGAAGAAGAGACAGCAGGCAAAGCTGCTGAGACAGGGAGATGGGAAAACCCCTTTAAGGTCTAACCTCCGACACCCGCAACTATTTCCGGACAGAGGGTAAGGCAGTCCGCTGGCAGACACATTCAGAGAATGAATGGAAAGATGGCCGTGCCAATTCTGTCTGGCCATGACACACATTTTTGCTATGGAGAGTGAAGAGACTTAAAAGACACTTTACAGAAGACATTCTAAGGAATTGCAAGTGGCAAGCTTCTAATGGGGGGGGGGGGATTCACTGAGATCATCGTTGTGGCAAGACGATATGTCATTGTTGGAAAAGGCTAAACAAACACCAGTGATGTGATCTTATTTTCTGGAGAAAAAAAAAAAATCTACTTAAACCAACCATACCGCAAGTTGTGTGATCTAAAATGTTACAATGTATAAAAAAAAAAAAAAAAAAAAAAAAAAAAAAAAAAGCACACAGACATTTAGGAATATTTAGTGACGATCTAGATATGGGGCTGTTCTGAGTACTGCAGCATGAAAGTCTATGACCCCAGCAAAATATATTAGGGGGTGTCTGACTGAGGCCCTACCAATTAGCTATCTTATTTAAAAAATCAGTTCCCTGTCCCATGCATCAGGCTGCTCTCCTCCTCTTTCCCTTATCTCTACAGTATCCAGAACTATATTTTTTTAGGAAGGGGAGGATAGGAGTGCACTGCTGGCTAGTTACTTGATTTATTGCCTTTGCATCATGCACGCACCACAACTTTCCAGATTGTTTTTTGACCTGTTGTAAATAACTTCTCTACTTAGATTGCATTTTGTTTTGGTTTTTTTAAGGACTCTAAAATCCTTTGAAAACCATGTGTATAAAAATCTGTGAATTTTCAGTTCTTGTATCACACCATGTCTGATGAAGGGAGCTAGTACTCCTGAAAGCTTACTTATAAATATACTCAGTTAGCCTCTAAAAGGTATCGCCTGATTTCTTCACTCTTCCACTACTTTCAATGGCTAACACGGTACAACATTATACTACTACAGAACAATTAAACACAGACATTTTTCAAATTAAGTGGCAGGTTTTGGTACTGCAGCGCAGCACAGCAATACTAATACCCACTGCTAAAAAGCCCACACATGTAATGCATTATATCTACAAGTCGACAATGCCACCTAGTGGCACTGCTTGTTTCACATGTTATATAAGTGTTTTACATATGCTATAATGCAGGAGCAGGCAACCTTTTCTGTTCGGCATGCCGATTTAAATGAAAAAAAAATCAAAGATGAGGTACTCTGAGTGCCGGTCAATAATTGTAAGGCTGATGACCCCTATACTAAAGTCATATACCACAAATAACACAGAAGTGCTGCCACAAGGACGCATGCGCTTACTGCCATTTCCTGGGACGCAGCTGTACTTTTCCATTAGAAGCAATGAAAGTCCATGTGCAGCCCCCAATTAGTGGTAAATGTATATGTCCAGGAGCACCGTATGGCGGCATCCTTATGGTGAATACACATTATGTATCTGGATTCAGCTATATTCTTAGGCCACTAGAACTTTTACTTTGATGTAAAATTGCATTCACATATCCCATAGCGGCCCCTGTACAAGGTATTATGTCCCATAGTGGCCCCTGCACACAGTATAATATTCCAACTTTAATAATATTCCAATTTGTGCCACTCACTAGCTATTATACTCTGGGGTCTCTTCAGACTCCAGAGTATAAGTGGAGGGCCAAGACACAAACAAGAAATAATGTTACTCACCTTTCCTGCGTTCCAGAGCAACACCGTTTTCTTCGGCACTTCCGCCTGAACTCAGTGACTGCCGATTGGGTTTCAGGGGTCACATCAGTGTAATGACGTCGACGTGAAACCTGCGGCTCCTATCAGCGGTCTCTTAAATCAGGCAGAAGCGCCGAAGAGAACGCAGTGGCTCCAGAGCACAGGGATGGGGAGTTTCATTTCGGTGAGGACTCGGGCTGCCCGTGCCAGGGAAATAAGCTTCGCGTGCCACTCTTGGCATGCTTGCCGGGGGGTTGCCGACCCCTGCTATAACGTACATACACCTGCAGTTTCTAAAGACTACTTGCAGCCAAAAGGATGACCAGTATATGAGTGCAAAGGAAACACATTGGTATCAGTCAGCAGTTATAAGCAAGGAGTGCTGGTGCAAAGTAAAGTCTTATACAGGTTTCATGGGCCTAATCTACCATTTCCAGAATAAATATCAATACTACCACCCCAATCCTATTACCTTGAAGTACTCTTTCCTGGTCTGTTTGGATCGCCGCCTCTCCTCTGCTTGCCATACGGCACATTCTGCAGCCGGCCATCCCTGTTCATTAATCCGGTCCTTCTCTCCGTCCTGCAGAAGAGACATTGTGTTACTGACTATTACAGACTTATAGGGGAGTCTGGATGTCAGGGGGGGACAGGGGCAACTCAAAATACCACTTTATGAGCCATGGAATAGAGAAGTGTGGCTCCCTCATATTAACACTATACACATCTGCCTCCATCTTCAATAACAGCTGCCCTCTGAATCTATGATCCTAGATATGCAGACACTGCACAGGCATTAAAAAGTAGACAAGTTGTCCTTCGTGATATTATTAAATAATTTACTCGGTCACGACCATCTTAAACTTTACTTTCTGGCCCTGCTTCTTGTTTCCCTCCTGAGGACATGCATTGAGGAAAAGCTTTGTTTGTGTTGCAGATTTGGCAGGAGTGGATTTATCAATAGGGAGACATATAAAGGTTTCTTTCATATTTCCAATTCCTTTGGAAGTTGCTCAAAGAATAAAATAAAATAAAATAAATAAATAAATAGAGCAGAATGTGCTAATAAAATATCCCCACAGTGAATGTAAGCTCTTGTGAGCAGGGCCCTCGCTCCTATTGTTTGATGTTTCTTTGTCACAGTGTAATGTCTCATATTGTCTATTCATATGTCCTGTGATTTTGTAAAGTGCTACGGAATATGTTGGCGCTAAATAAATAAAGTTATTATTATTATGGGGTAAACGCCAAGGCTCTGGGGGTTCTGTCTATATATTACAAATAAAGCTTATCCATTGCAGGGACTATACAGGTAAATTTTCTGTGTCCCTGGACAATTCCTTTAAGTGCAGCCAAGTTTCTACAGAATACTCCATGATATATAAAGTCCTATTCTCAGTATCACCAGAGTAAACAGATATTCTGTTGCCAGCCTCTCAGGGTAACAGCAGCTTGATTTATTGTCACCTAAAATGTTCCCCATAAATTTTTAGTTATTCTTACTCATAAAGGGAGAATTTCACTAACAAAAGTGGAAAAGGAATTGGTTATTAGAGAAAGGTTATTACCTGCCAGTTACATGGGGATAGCTGGGAGTGATCGCCCGAAGAGCCACTGAAAAAACAAGAGAATCCGAATAAAGACACCAAACTTGAACAGAGGCAACATAACACTCTCTCCGACTGATGTGTACGCAAGTCTAATGAAAATCACCTTCAGAAAGAATATAATGAAGTAACATTATGGAAATCACTGAATATTAGGCCCCATTCAGATGAGAATTCTAGTCAGTATTTCCCATCGCAAGCCAAATCCAGAAGAGGAGCCTACAGTAAAATACTATAAAGGGGCCATCTGCTGCTCCTCCATGTTTAGGTTCCACTCCTAGATTTAGCTTACAAATACTTATGGAAAATACTGAGCAGAACAGTTTCTGAAGGGGGCCTTAAAGGGGTTTTACCCAGGCTAAAAATAATATCCTAAGGATAGGATATCAGTATTAGATCTGTGATGTCTGACACCAGGCAGCCCCCATCAATTAGACGTTCTCAGCATCTGATGCAAAAAGAGATTAGAGTGAGAAGCAGACAGCGCTGTTGTCTTTGTAATGGCCAGACCTGGTACTGCAGATCACCTCTCGTTCACGAGTGGGAGCTAAGCTGCAGTGACTCAGTTCTGCCACTACATAGAAAACAGCGCTGTCTGCTTCCTGCGGCATTCTCTGTGTATTAGATGCTGAGAACAGCTAATCCATGGGGGTGCTGAGCGTCAGACCCCACAGATCTGATACTAGTGACCAATCTTTATGATAGGTTATCAATATTTTGAGCCTGGAATACACTATGCTGCCACCTGTTGGTTAAAAGACTAAATGAACATAATAAAAGATTTCTCTTTTTGAAGCTCACGTCACTGGTCACTCCTTTTATCTGGCATTGTGCGTACAGGTTGGCAGCCAGCTTTTTATATAATCTCAGTTATATACCAGTAATGTTGTGAAAGATATATAATGTTCAAGATTTTGTTCATAACTCAATCAGTAACATTTATAATAGCCAAAGACCAAATTAACTGAGAAGTCTCAGGATCTTCACCATATAGGGCATAAGTCACTATGTTTTATCCCCACAAACTATAGCTAAAGGACTGTATAGGTAAAAAGATGCAAATTCGGAAAAACAAAATCTTGGTGCTTACTGGCAAATCTACGTAGTCAGTCGCATGGTCCATACAATGTATGCTGATGCCTACCTGAGCCACCTAAGCTTGGTGATATATTGGAAAGCCTTGACGGGCTGACTGTAGGGAGATGCAAGTAAGTAGCCTGATAAAAATGACATTTACAGAATGAGACTTTTCACCTATTCGGCCATTATTGTGGTTTGTGGGAGGTAAAACACAGTGACCGATTCCCTCTAAAAAGAAACTGAACCGCTACACGTGGTCAGTAAGGAATTGCAGTGGAAAGTTTTTTTTAATATATTTTACATTTGTAGCTTTTCTTTCTCCTAAGAATTGGACAAACCCTGCAAACACATAAAAGATCAGTACGACTGAATAATCTACAAAACCACAGAAACACACAGACGAAGGGCTGGAGTTAGGCGTCATACACAGCATGCAGCTACAAGACGTTGGCACAATACAGCGATGAACACTTTACGATATACCCAATGTAAAGCTCTTAAAATGCGATACCTTGATGCCCGCCCAGCGGCTCTCGTCCTCTGGAAGAGCTTTTCACTGAATGAAGTTCTATAACTTAATGGCCGCCGTCTGTTCACCCATTTCAATCAAACCAACCAAACCCAAAGATGTAGAAAGGAGTAGGAGATAGTTCGGAAAGTGAAGAGTTGTTAGTTTTGTCAGGAAGAGAAAGAAGAAACAGATTAAGATTGTAGGTCATGAATAGAATAGGTAGATTAGGGTAGAATAAATGAGAGCGGTGTTACATAAGGCCTTGTGAAGGTGGGCACTAGGAGCCACAATGTAGCACTGCATGCTAGGTGCTACAGACCATGCATATAGACATGCATACAGAAAAGAGAGAAAGAAAAAGGAGAAAAGGAATAAAGCTTTCATTTATGTCAATGCGCCCCCAAATTCCCACAAGGGCAGTGTATATGATCTCAGTGACTACCACTGCGCCTAGCTCACAGATCTCTTACTCTTACTCTTGATTCTGTATTTTGTTACATTTCTTCTTGTTAGCAAACCCTGAGTGTATTCTGCAAGGCCTGCAACAATGTCTTCCTGTGTGGGTGACAACCATTTGGGTACATGTAGCAGAATACTCAGAAATCTATACATGCATGTACAATATCCTGTATTCTCTAAGTGGACAGAGGGGCTCCGCCAATATGCTGGTTGGCACCAGGACTGTGGGTTGGTAAGCCAAACCACAAACTCCTATTTCTCGTCTACTTCACTGGGGGACACAGCACCATGGTATAGACCTGGTCACTAGGAGACAAGACACTAGGAAAAAGCAAAAGCTGTTGGCTCCGCCTCCAGGCTATACCCAGCCACAGCCACTGTGCATGAATCAGTTTGAAACCTAGTGTCATAGGAGGCAGACACGACCTGACTCAGGTCTTCTGTCTTGCATCGTTTTTATTTTTACCTTTCTTTCAGGTGCAGGGGGTAGTCAGCGTGTACGCCACACTAGTCATACCCTCCTGCGGGCGCAGCGCTCTGCAAAGGAGCAGCCTCGCCGGTCACCCAGTCCCCACTCACCATTCGCCGCACCCCGAAAGCGGCCGGAGTACCGGTGACCCCACTCCCACGTGCGAGGTCCTACCGAGGGGGTGACCCTGCGGCGCCTGAAGTCGCCAGACTGGTGAGTATGAGAAGAATAGAAGACAGGTGAGTATGAAAGTTACCTCAGCCCCTCTCCTTCTCCCCTTCAGGCCCTCTCCACCTCCCCTCAGCCCCTTAGTGCCATTTCCCAGGGGGACAATAGTATGGGTCCTGTTTAGGGGGGGCATCACAGGGTTCCCCTGAACTGGGCCTTAAATCTTAGTAAATAAGCCCCTTTTTTCTGGGGCGTTTTTGGGCTTTCTGGTCGCTCCTACCGAGCGGCCCCCGTCGGGGGGGGGGGGGGCACCCGGTTCCCCCCCCCGCTCGTGTGGGGACCCCCTTTCCTGGCCCCCCGGTACCTTTTCCCAGGCCTCCGCGGAACCTCCGGAGTTCGTGGTCGCGCCGCGCCGACGACGGTGCCTCGCGGTCGGCCGCGTTGTACGCGAGTCCGAGGCCTGGCCGGGAACTAGGCCGCAACGGGCCCGTCCCTTTCCCGGGCTTTTCTGGTACCCAGACTCCGCCTAGGGCCTTCCATTGGCCAGGGGGCTGTCCTGGCAAGCCATCCAGCCTGCCCAGTAGCTACTGAGCCTGTTTTTACCAGGGGAAGAGCTTTGCTCTCCTCATATTCTCAATTTATTTATTTATTGGCTTATTTATTTATTTTTTGGCTTGCTGGGACAGCAGGGATTCTTCCCAGTTCCCTGGGAGACATTGCACCTGCGGAACCCTTGCTGCAGCAGTTTGTGAGCGGCCATCTTTTGCAGTCTGGTAGACTAACCCCCTGGGTTACCCTAATTTTCTTGGGCTCCCCCTCCGGCCCCTCTGGTTGCGTCACGTTTTTATACGTGCACCCCCGGAATCAAAAACAGTTGCCATGCGGACAGCCCGAGCCCATGTGCTCTCTCTGCCTTCCGCCTCAGCCAGTCAGTAACCTCCTGGCCCCTCTCCGGTTTTTCCATCCCCCGGATTGGGCGGCCTCCCTAACCTTGGCCATGGTGTCCTTACCAGACTTAACTAGTCAGTGCTGGAAACTTGGAATGGCTGCTTTCCCAGATCGCCGCTCAGTCGGCTGCTTCTAGGGATCTCCCTGGACACCCTCATAGTTCCCGTCGCAGCTCCAGGAGCCTCAAAAGGACCAGGAAGTCTTCCTACGGTTCACGGTCCGCCACCCCTTCCTCTGGGTACTCCCCAGATAGGAACTCAGCTCACGGCTCCACTCCGACAGGCGGATACCTCCCTCCCTCTGCTCGGTCTATTTAACTGGGGACGCCTCTGACTCCGACTCGGAGCTTCAGCTAGGCTCATCTATATCTGCTGCTACGCGGGAGTCATCTATGCGATAGAGACCCTACAGATCTCTGAGGACCCGGACTCATCCTCTCAAGTGGACATCTCTTTCTGCCACTGGATGTTTGATGATATCTTGAGGGCACAGTGACTTCTCCCTGGACCATCCTCTGTCTTCGACTAGGAAATCGGACATCCCTTCCCTTGACCTGTGTGTCTCCAAGTGGAAGGTGAGCTCGGGCAGTTCTGCCAGGCTATGCTGTGACACACGTCTCTAGCTCTCCCTGGCTGGCAATGATGAACATCCGAGGCAAGGGAAGCAGGTTGCTCCAGGGTGCAATCGGTTAGCGCACGGTACTTTGATATCAGTAACTAGTGAGCGCAAGCTGGCCTGTCTTGACATTTTGTCAGAGAGCCACCCCATGTGTCCCTTCCTATCACTAACAGCCTCCCGCGGTGGATCCCATAATAGCTAGGCTCTCCAAGGCTTCTAGTCTGCCTTCAGCGGATTTTGCCTACCTCAGTGATCCCTCGGAGTGAGATCGGATCGCATCTGTTGTATTGTTTGCAATGCAGAACTGATACATTGCATTGTCCTAAATGCTGGCTATTGCACTGCAAGAAGGTGGCTTCCCTCACCAGGGTGGCCTTCGTAGTGGCTGGTTTCTCCCTGCGGCTCTCCTTCGCTGCCTCTTGGGTCATCAAGGCCTTCTTTTCCTGGGCCAAACAGCTTCAGTCAAACCTCCCTGATGCAGTTTCCCTCCAGCCGTTCGTCTCTGAGATCCTGAACGCTTCCCAATAACTAGAGATGCCTCCCAAATCTGCCAAGGCGGCCGCCAATGCAGTGATTATCTGCCATACCGTTGGGATCCGTTGTGGAATACTGGGTCCGCCTCCAAGAAGGCGAACCCAGCCCTTCTCCCTTTCCAGGTCGTCCTGGGCCAAATTTTTTGTTAAGGGCGTCGAGAAGCTTATCCCTGAGGCCACGGGGGAATAGATTCTTCCTCCCTCAGAGGCGTCCTATGTGTCAGCCGTTCTCCTGCTCCAGAAAGCTTCTTTCAAGTCCAGGCCTCCCTGGCGGTTCTGCACTAGGTCGTCCAGGTCTTCCTCTTCCCTGCCTCCTCGGCATGAAGTTTTTTCCCCTCTCTGGGCATCTCAAATGGCGGGACGTCTGGAGCCTGGGCCTGAGAGGCGGTGTCGTCCGGCTACTCCAGTTTACGCTGGAGTCTCTTTGCCTTCGCTATGTCGGACAATCCAGGCTGTCTCCAATCTCCAGCGGCAGGGAGTCAGCGTCCCTGTTCCCGTTGCAGAGTGTATCTGGGGTTACTATTCTTACCTGTTCTGCATTCGCCTAGAAGGACGGCTTCCTCTGTCCCATCATGGACCTGAAAGGGCTCCACAGGTCCTTCCATGTCTGCAGGCTCCGTTGTAGTCTATGCAGTCTGTGGTGGCATCCCTGGAGATGGGCGAATTCTTCGTCCATCTACATCATCTCGCTGTGCCGTCAGCGGTTTCTTCGTTTTTGCTGTGGATCCTTGACCTTTCCAGTTGTCTCTCTCCCCTTCAGGCTGGCCTCTGCCACCGGGGGTTTTTTCCCTCAGTGATGGCGTCTCTCATGGCCATCCTCTGCGCCAGAGGTGCTGCCGTGTTTTCAGACTTTGACGACCTCCTGGTGAAGTCCCTCCAGGTCAGACAATCTGACCAGCTTGTGGTTCAACTTGGATGTTCTTCGCCGGTTCTGCTGGCTCATCTATGAGGATGTCTCGTGTCCTCTAAGCACATGGAATCCGGGACATGATCCTCTGCTCGCTCCAGGGTGTGATTCTCCCTCCGGAGGCCAAGATCCTGAGTGTCCCACCTTTGGAGGTACTCTCCTTGCTGTCTTTGAATCGGCATGTGGGTCCTGCACACGATCGCCTCAACCTTCTAGGCTGTACCTTTCATTCACTCTGTCGTTCTCTCCTCTTGAAGATTACGACCTGCTGGGACAAATCTCCGGACAGCCTCATCTGCTTGGTTCTCTTTCCACCTTGGTTCACTGAGAGATTCTTTAGTGTATATTCCTCCCCAGGAATTTCTCAAG
Organism: Leptodactylus fallax; assembly: GCA_947044405.1. Taxonomy (NCBI): domain Eukaryota; kingdom Metazoa; phylum Chordata; class Amphibia; order Anura; family Leptodactylidae; genus Leptodactylus; species Leptodactylus fallax. The sequence continues at coordinate 1,108,613 of CAMRHE010000151.1, forward strand.
GGAAGTCCTTCTTCCCCTCTGTTGGTAAGTGATTCCCACTGCCGCCAATTTCCCCGGCTGGGGAGTGGTCCTCGATGCTGTGATTGTTCAGGGCCTGTGGTCCAGGGCCGATTCCTCCCTCTGGTTCAACCTGCTGGATCCCAGGGCTATCTTATTTGCCCTTACTCCTTGGACCTCTCTTCTCCAAGGACATCTGTCACAGTCCAGACTGACCTCTCCTCCATGGTCGCCTACTTGAACCCTCAGCGTGGCACCAGGAGCCGTGCGGCCTTACTAGAAGCCTCACAATTTCTTCCTTGGGTGGAGCGCCTTGTTCCAGCTCTTTCGGTGGTCAACCTTTTTCTGGGTGGCAGACTACTTGAGTCGAGAAAATATTGCTCCGGGTGAGGGTCGCTTTATCTGCAGATCTTCCATCCACTGTGCTCCCGCTGAGGTGTGACAAACGTCGACATTTTTAGCCTCCGCCGGAACCACAAGGTCCCCGGCTAAATTGCCAGGTCTCTGGATCCTCGAGCCATCACCGCTGGCGCTCTTGTAAGTTCGGTTTTTTACTTCCTCTTCTCCCTTGGGTCCTCCAGAATCTCAAGACCAAGGGGGTTCAAGCTATCCTGGTGGCACCAGATTGGCCCTGCCGGGTCTGGTATGTGGATCTCATTTTCCTGTTGGCGGATGCTCCTGGCCTCTTCCTCTGCTGGTCGACCTTCTGTCTCAAGGACTGCTGTTCCTCCCCACCTTGACTCAGCTGCGTTCACAGCGTGGCTGTTCAATCCGAGGTTTGAGGCATCGTGGTTTTTTCGGAGTTTGTTATTCTAACATACTCAAGGCCCGGAAATTCCAGATAGCTTAGATCTGCCATCAAATGTGGAAGGCTTACGTCCACCGTTGGAAGAGTAACGATTCTCATCGGATCTTCTCCAGTCTGGTGTGGATCAAGGTCTTAGTCTTCTTTTTTTTTTTAAAAGACTTTCCTACAGGAGTGCCACTCTGTGCTCCTTTGGAATCCTTGGATCCGTGGGATCTTAACCTCATCTTTAAGGTGCTTCAGGTTCTCCCCTTCGAGCCTATGATATCCTTTTTTTTTTTTTTTTGCCTTCTGTCCTGGTAGAATGAGTTTCTGGTGGCCATTACCTCCATCCGCAGGGGTCCCTAATTGGCTGCCACTTTTTTTCGGCAGCCTCCCTTTCTGGTCCTCCACAAGGATAAGGTTTTCCTCTGTCTGCCACAGTCTTTTTTTCTTAGGGTGTTTTTCCTGCTTCCACTTCGAGGACTTGGTCTTGCCCTCCTTCTGCTCGGTCCCCAGGCGTCCATGTGAGTGCTTGCTCTTCCCTGCCCGGTTGTTGCCCGGGCAATTTGCGTGTATACTGTCCCTCACGGATCCTTTCTGTTGTTCAGACACTTTGCTCGTTCTCCCTGAGTGCCCTTGCCAGGGCCTGCCTGCTTCCAGAGCTCCCATCTTCCGATGGCTTTGGTCTGAGATTAGGGAGACCTGTCGATTTAAGAGTACGGCTCTGCCTCCCGTGTGACGGCTCTCTCCTCTAGAGCTGTTGGAGTTCCCGGGGCCTCCGGCATTAGGCTTATGCTTCCCAGGTCTGTAAGTATCCCACTGGGCCTCCATCCTTTTTCTCTAAGTTTCTCCAGATTCATTCTGTGGCCTCTGCTGATGCCAATTTGGGTTGTAAGTTTCTGGAAGCGGTTGAGTATTACAGGTTTGCATGGCCGTGTTATTCCCACCCTCTGGGACTGCTTTAGGACATCCCATGGTGCTGTGTCCCCCAGTGAAGTAGACGAGAAAGTGGGATTTTTGTGTACTCACCGTAAAATCCTTTTCTCGTTGTATTCACTGGGGGACACAGATCCCTCCCTTGTTTTTTTCAGTGTTCCTGCCCGAACTGTGTTGGTTCCTTTTCGGGTTCAGGTATTGTTGGTGGTTGTTGGTTCCATGTTCCTTTGTGTCTCTCTCTCCTACTGCTACGGTACAAACTGATTCATGCACAGTGGCTGTGGCTGGGTATAGCCTGGAGGCGGAGCCAACAGCTTTTGCTTTTTCCTAGTGTCTTGTCTCCTAGTGACCAGGTCTATATCCATGGTGCTGTGTCCCCCAGTGAATACAACGAGAAAAGGATTTTACGGTGAGTACACAAAAATCCCACTTTTATCTCAGCCTGACTCAAGACTCCTTCATAAATGGCCGACAGCCATGGTCAGACGGAAGCAGTAAAGATGCTCTGATATACAAAAAAAAAAAAAAAAAAGCCAAAAAAGTGATTGGTTCCTAAAAGTGCAACAAACTATACATTTAGTAATTCAATATTAATAATTGCTCAGGTTCTCAACACAGCTATGAAATCAACATTACTAACTCTGTACAGTAGGTGGCGCCACCTAACTCCTACAATATTTTCAACACTGCATTTTTTTTTTATGAAAACTACTGTATTTTTCATACAATAGGATGTGTCTGACTATAGGAATCGCCCTATGTTTGGGCATGAAAAATTAGGAAAAAATATTTCGGATTAATTTAACCTTCCCAGGTAGTCAAATGAAGTAGTGCGGTGAACTAACTGATAGGCTAGGGAATTTAAAGGGGGTTATGAGCTAAAACCTAAGGTGCACATACATAAAGCCCAATGAGTGGGGGAAGAGGGGCAGGACATTAACGTGGCATTATACTGTATGGAGAGGACTAAGGAGCATTATACTGTGTGGAGGGCACTATGGGGCATTAGTTGCTACCACAGTATAATGGTCCTGATTGTGTGGGGGTGGGGGTGGTGGCAATGTAGGAGAATTATACTGTGTGGGGGGAACACTGACAGCAGTCCGGAAAACCACGTACCTCCTGAGCTCTGTCCGTCAGCATTAATGTATTACTACAGCAGCGATTGGTAATTGTCCCTGTAGTGCACAGAAGTTGTGTAGGCAGTAGGGACAATTACAGATCCCCGCTGCCACGGCAGTAACATATCCAAGCTATAGGGCAGAGGTTGGGCGAGTCGTTTCTTACAGCCACTATGATTATGAAGGCAGAGGTCCAGAAAGATGGCGGCCAAGGTCCCAGTTCGGACCACAGTCCGCCAATTGGATTATCCTAGAGATCAATGTTTGGCAAGGACGGAAAGCTGCGCAGACACACACACAGCTTTCTAATAAGGAGAAGCAATTTAGTAGCGATTCTCCTGATCATAAAGCAACTGGGCTGGGGTCTGGCACGGCTGGATCCTGCAGAATTTGGACTTTCAAGCAAGGTTTGTCCTTGTTAGAAAGAATCTTATAGTCCAAAAAAATATAATATTTATGGGTCCCCTGGAAGACTGAAAAATTATCCATTATTCTAACACTATACAAGGAACAGTTGTACTCAAACCCTACACTATTTCACTGTATTTAAGACTCTTTTTGGTTTTCGTTCTGGCTTTGGATGGAAAGCATGATGCAATGCTTGATCCATTACAAGATGGAGATCACCATACCCTGACAGACTTAAGCGACTTAGAGCCAGGTTTCAACAGATAAAAAAAATTGTGCTATATGCAGCCGTACCTTTTCTGAAATATGTCAATCTGTGAATGAGTTTCTGACACAGGTGTGAACAGAGCCCTAAACACACCTTTTGTGGTGACAATAGAAATCCTTGCAGGATACGCTACCTGTTGTGCTTTTCTTGCTGTAGTAACTGTGCGGCTATCTTCCTCAGGTCTGTTACTTCCTTTATTTCATCCTCTTCTTCCTCTTCTAATAATTGCTCCTTCTGAAGCCTGTTATGTTAAATAAATTAGCATGTTTAAAGGCATATACACATCTCCTGGATCATATTGATGAAGTTCTAATATAAGGTAAATGAAGAGTTTGCCCAATACATTGCTTTATCTTTCGCACTTTTCCAGATACAGCTAAGTGTGTGTCCTGGGTGTTTACAGCCAGGTATTTCTGTAGTATTTATCTGAATGGCCGTCCATGTACTAGGACAGCCCTAGTCCACCAGAATCTGGACCCATAGATTTCATTACTGAGCTCAGGCCGCAAAACAGACTGTCCTGAGTTTTTCTCCCGGGCTCAGGGCCCCATACAAGGACCGTGATAATACACAGGGTGTCATGTGTCAGGGGGCATTAGAACATAATGGGTTAGTGTGCTAGTCGTCTATGGAGCCTTAACCCCTTAATGACCGGGTCATTTTTTGTTTTTGCATTTTCATTTTTCCCTCCCCACATTCCAAGAGCCATAACTTTTTAATTTTTCAGTTCACAGAGTCACATGATGGCTTATTGTTTGCGAAACAAATTGTACTTTGTAATGTCACTATTCAATATGCTGTGCAATGTACTGGGAAGCTGGAAAAAAAATTCAGAATGAGGTGCAATTGGAGAAAAACTGCATTTGCGCCAAATTCATATGGGTTTAATTTTTACAGCATTCACTGTGTGGTAAAAATGACATGGTACCTGTATTCTGCGGGTCAGTACGAACACGGCGATACCAAATTTATATAGTATTTGTAATGTTTTGATACCTTTTGAAAAATTAAAAACTTTGCTAAATAGAAAAAAAAAATTTTGCGTCGCTATATTGTGTCACCTGTAACTTTTTCATATTTACATGTATGGAGCTGGGTAAGGTGTCTTTTTATGCGGGACAACATAAAATTTTTATTGATACCACTTGGGGAAAGATCTGATGGTTTGATCACTTTTTATTCAATTTTTTTATAGGAGACAAAGTGTTGGAAAAAAACGCTATTTGGCCGTTTAGATTTTTTTTCCCCGCTACGCCGTTCACCGTATGGGATGAATATTTTAATAGCTCGGGCATTTTGGAGCGCGGGGATACCTACAGTGTTTATGCTTACTTTTGTTTATTTACTTTTATATCTGATCTAGGGAAAGGGGGGTGATTTGAACTTGTGTTTTTTTTTTATTTTTTCATACTTTTAAAAAAAATTTTTTTTATACTTTTACTTTTACGATCAGACTCCCTAGCAACCTTGAAACCTAGGGAGTCTGATCGATCATACTATTCACTGCGATACTACTGTATCGCAGTGAATAGCAAAATGCCTTCACTGCTATTAGACGCTGCCTCTGGCATCGTGTAATAGCTCTAATGTAATGACAGGCCTGGGAGCCTTCAATAGGCTCCCGGCTGTCATGGCAACCAATCGCCGCCCTCCGATGACGTTCTGGAGGGCAACGATCAGGTAAAAATGGCGGCGCCTGTGCAATTTAGACGCCACGGTCCCGTTTGACCGCGACATCTAAAAGGGTTAACAGCCGCGACTGGTGCAGGCACCGATCGTGGCTGTTAGCGGCGGATCCTGGCTGTATTATACAGCCGGCACCCGCGTTGTATGGAGAGCGCTCAGCTCCTGAGCACTCTCCATACATCGTCATGCGACTCAGGATGTACTATTACGCCCTGGGTCATTAAGGGGTTAAAGGGGTATTCCCATGAACAGAACCATATTTAAAATTGTTGACCATTAAATCATTTTTGCAAATATGAATTATTTAAAGTTTTAAAGATTTTCTCTAATCATCTAATTGGTGATAACCCGTTGTCTTGATCGGCTGCCAATGGATACATCCATGAAAGCAGAAACTTTCTATACTCTGAACTCCAGCCATGATTTCCTTGTTGTGGCTAGATCATCTCGTGCATGCGCTGTCTTTGCCTGATAACCTGGCCACAATAAGGAAATCATGGCAAGTTCCAGACCATAGAAAGTTTCTGTATTCATGGTCGTTCTCATTGGCAACCGATCAAGAAAAATACTGTCACCACCAAGATGGGTAGAGAAAATCTTTCAAACATGTCGAATTTAAAATACTGTTACATTCATGGGAAAAGCCCTATAAGAAAGTAACTAGAGCCTGGACAATCATATACATTGCATTAAAAGACAAGTACCTCTGTTCTTCTTCCCATTCTTCATTCTCTTCAACTTTTTCTGATTTATCATTTAGTTTCCCTCGTTCCTGATACATAAATCCAAGAACACGGTTAAGACCCACAGAATTAAAGAACATTATAAAGGGGAGAACATCACAATTTACATTAGTACTGCAACTACCTTAATATAAGAAACAAAGGGACCAGTGAGCTGAACATCGCCATGATCTGTATCATCTGCATTCGGGTCATAGTCATAAATCTCCTGGTCGTGACCTGCAATGTGAAGACACGAAAGAACTAAAACAAAAGATCGAGATTTAAAAGGGGTTATACTAAGTTTTGAAGTGATACCCCATTGATAGGATAGAGGATAACTTCATGATTGGTGCAGGTCCCAGCGATCAGAGCCTCACCAATCACAAAAACAGGGGGGTTTGGTTTCTCAGTCCTGATGGAGTTGCAAGCTGAATACATGCCCTGCTGCTCCCTTCATTCTCTATGGGAGTGCCGGAGATGGCCAAATACAACTCTCAACAATCTCTGGCGCTCCCACTGAGAATGAATGGAGCACTAGGGCACATGCTCAGACCGTCGCTAAATCAAGATGGGGGAACCAGACCACCGTTTTTGAGATTGTTGGGGGTCTCAGCGCTCAGACTTTGACCTATCATGAAGTTAGATAGGGCATAAATATTGTTACTGGGAATACCCCTTTAAGCCTTTGTGCACATGGCATTTTACCAGTAGGCACATGTTGGGAATAAGGCCAGAGGTATACATCAAATTTATGCATAGGGTAGAAAAACACCCCAACTACAGCAAAGTCTGTGTGAATTATTATGCAGTTTTTAACATACTGCACTACTGCAACATGTGAATACATCTGTACAGTGAGAAGGTCAGCAGCTTCACTATAAAAGGTTACCTTTATGAGAGTCCAGTTTACTCCCTAGTAAATGATTGTCATTTTTCAGTGCCTGGTCTCTTGATTCTGATACCTGAGAGTGAAGGCTGATTGTGTCGTCGTCAGAAGGCTGCACAATAAAAGAGAAGTATGAAGTGACCCAGCAATAAAAAGCAGAATCTCCACGACGATTTGTCCGGTTTCCTTCTTTAGCATCAGTCCATAAGAACATCTACTTTATACAGCAATGACCAGAGACTTCAATGGTCCCCATCTATTCAACAAAGTTTGCATAAATCAATGGTACAAGCAAATATCAGAAACTTTGTAATAGATCTTATCAGAGAAAAATGCCTCTTTCTCCACTTATTTGCCCGTTTGCTGGTCCAACATCATAGTACATCTCACAATAAAAGTCTTTGTAGAGGGGAGGGGGAAGGATTGAGGAGGAACTGAGCGAGAGGGGGAGACACACAGACAAGTCTGCAATAAGCTAAATGGGAAGTTTCTATCTCACCCCAAATTCACCTTAAAGGGGTTGCACAGGATTACAAGGACATGGCTGCTTTCCTCTACAAACAGGACCCACCACTCAGTTTAGTGTAAAACTCCTATTAAAGAGAACCTGTCAGGCCTATATGGAACATTAAACCATCCACAGGTCCTTAGGGACTGAGGGTTTAGTGTCCCATGCAGACCTGTAGCAATGCCATCTGTGCCCAAATGTTTATATGTACCTAGAGATGAGATGAGACTCATCTATTGTGCACTGTTCTTCAGTGAAGTCGAGGACGTACATACAGCTTCACTACACATGTGCCAGGATGAATAGAGGAGTCGGGTAAGTATAAATGTTTAGTTTTAATCGGAGGCACAAATGGCATTAAAGGGAATGTGTCAGGTCCATCTGGGACCATAAAACCACCTACAGGTCCTTATAGACCTGGGGTTTAGTGTGCCAAATCGCCCTTGTTGTAATGTAATCCACAGGTACATTAAAAATAAAAAAAAATCTTTATACTTACCTAGAGAAGGGTCTGATGTACGCTGTCCCGCCGAGAACAGCCCAGCTTATTCATGAGCAGCTTCGTTGGCACACCTCCCGGCGCCTGCGCTGTTCTTCAGTGAAGCCGAAGATGGACACCCCGGCTTCACTGCGCAATTGCCGGAGGTATGGGACATGCGCTCTGAAGCCGAGGTGTACTCCTCTGGCTTCATTGAAGAACTGCGCAGGCGCGGGGAGTACAGCGGCAGGGGGAGTATAAAGCTTTTTTTATTTTTTAATGCGGCCATGGATTGCGTTATAACAGGGTGATCTGGGACACTAAACCACAAGTCCATATGGACGTGTGGGTGGTTTAGTGTCCCAAATTGCCCTGACAGATTCCCTTTAAAGAGGGCTATTTGGGATACTAAAAACCTTGGTCCATAAGGACCTGTGGGTTGTTTAGTGTCCCATATCACCCTGAAAGGTTCCCTTTAATTGTGAAACTAAAGTATAAATTCTAATGTAATAAATAGAACTCATATTCGTTAATTTCTTATTCAGCATAAAAGAGGTAAAGTTGAAATATTCCACATTTTACTGATAGCCCAATTTATATTGCACTTATTATAGATGGTACCTACAGAGGTGAATCTCACAACCTACTTCTGTTGTTGACAGACGCTTATCTCCATTGTCACTGCCAATTCCAGAGTCAGGGCCGTGGTTTTTACTTTGATAAAAGTCTTCAATACTATAAAAAATGGAAAACAAAAGATTAAACCCCTTTAAATGAGATCCTGAAATAAAAAGCAAACCGAAGAATCTGTGTAATAAATATAAATACAACTCTATAGAAGCCTATAAGTTCTCTTGACCATCACTTATTTCACGACCAGACAATGCTGAGTGACGCACATACGTAAACCCTTAATGGAAACACAATCTAAAAATGAATGCAGGATTTCTGCATGATCCTCAAAAAATCTGCACGGCTGACGTACTGTAATGTTACTACTGGCCATGATGTCCCTCAATAAAACCAGATGTCTGCCAGGGGAGCCATCCAGAGCGGTGAGATGTCCCCAGATGACATTTTAAAGAGGACCTTTCACGTCTTCATCAGCTTTCCCGGTATGTGCCCCGGTGCTGAAGATAATCGGCGCGGTTAATTTCGGCACCAGTATCTCCCCACTGTCAGAAGGGCGGCCTTATAGCCTAGCATCATTGCTGGGCTGTGAGGAACGCTCCCCTGACATTACAAGGCTATGGAAGAATACTGTCGGGGGGGGGGGGGCATTCCTCAAAGTCCAGCAATGACGCTAGGCTGTAAGGCCGCCCTTCTGACAGTGGGGCGATATCTGTGCCGAAATTAATGGCACCGATATATATCACCAGCACCAGAGCTGGAGATTTTTTATTTTTACAATATTGTAGACAATTAAAATGTAAACAACTTAGTGGTGACAGTCTGTTGTCGTGATCAGTTCCAGCGGATACGACCATGAATACAGAAACTTTCTATTGTCTGCACTTGTCAGAAACCCAGCCATGATGTCCTTATTGTGTCCGGGTTATCCTCTGCATGTAGTGCCCCTGTCTGATAATACCCCCACAATAAGGAAAACATGGCTGGGTTTCTGACAAAACCATAGCAAGTTCCTGCATATCCACTGACCAAACAAAGGACTGCCACCATTAAGACTACGCTCAAATCTGCTTTGCAGTCTCTGTGTCTCCATCACAGTATATGTCAAAAATCCTCTCTTTTAAGCCCCTTGCAGACGATCGTATGAATGGTCAGTGTGCTATCCAGGTTTTTCACCAGATAGCACACTGAGGCATTCATTTCTATGGGCCCGTACACATGACAGTCTGTCCGATTTTGTGGCCCAATGCACGGGCGGCACACGGATGACATCAGTGTGTCACCCGTACCATTCACTCATGGCCACTGGTTAGCACACGGTCCCTATTCCTTTATGTTTGTTGCTGGTTATATTCCTTTTACTTATAAGCCCTAATATTTTGCCAATGTTATTTTTGTACCAGTACACTGTAACTTTTTGAGGTTATTCAATAAATACTTTTGAAACGAAAATGAAAAGTCCAGACAAAAAAAGTCAAACCTCACTTTTTCGCCCGGCAGTTTCCGTTTAAAAGAACAGACTGCTGACGGATGTTATTATAGTCAATGGGGTCCTTGGGTCACCATGTGTGTCCAATATTATAGGTTGGACCAGAATAACGGACAGAGCGGCACAAATGTGAATGCAGCATAAAACGATGAGAAAATCTTGATAAACCCAGTGTTATCAACAACCCCATCATGGAGCTTCTAGGCATTGTGAGGTCAGAAGTAGCAGATACAGTACCCTGCAGAAATTCAGGCTTTGCATGGTAGGGTAGCACAAAGGTACACTACAACATGTCCTCTGTCTTTCTCCTGTGTTATGTTCATGACATGCAGTATGGACATTGAACAATCTATTTTGTATTATTCAATTGGGTTTTCCCAGATATTCTCAGGATAGGCCACTGTGGGTAAACTATCATAGTACTTTACCATCCTAGTCAGTCCAATAGACCCTGAATGTAGCATCAGTGTGCTAGTGAAGCTTCACTGCTGAGTGGGGGTCCCAAGCAATCTGACAATCGTATAGATAGATAATAAAAGGGGATTATAAAAAAATAAATAAAAATAAAACCCTATTAAATATAAAATAAGACTAGACCAGAACATTTTCCTTGGTAAGTGCAGTTTTTGGGGACGTTGTGACAACCTACCTGTCTGTCAGAGGCTGAGGTCTTTTTACTAGTGACGGCAAGTCAAGGGAGTCTGGTTTTTTCTCTGTCCGACAGCATGCGTGGATATTCAGAAACTTAAATATGTGAACTTTCCCTTTTAGGCAAATCTATATAAAAAGGCAAGACATTAGCAGATTGATAAACATTCTGAATGACCAGATGCCTGCTCAACATTTAGAATAGTGTGCATTCACCCTTACCTTACCTCGAATTTGGTGAAGGACTCAAATTTCTCATTAAACCAATTCAATACAATATCACAACAGGCTAATAAAACAGCTGACAGGCTGCAGCAATACACAACACAACCACTAGGTGGCCACACACACCAAATAGTCTACCAACACAATGTGCCAAAACCAGATTTAAAAAAAAAAAATAAATAAAAAATCTGGTCATTTTTCTTCAGACAAATCTGGATATTTACTGCCAGTACTGTTTTGGTGCTCCGTCAAGGTTCAAGTTTGTATTGCAATCCTTGGGGTGCCAATATGCACTGAATTCAGTGAAAACTTCCAAAAGGCTAAAATCAATACTACAGCATGATCACTGCTGGTCCTATATAATGGACCCTCAACAATCCTAGCAATATGCCATCGCCTTATAAAATGGAATAGACCTTTAATAAAAAAAATATGTAGGAGACATACTTTACACTCCAAAAATTCGCATATCGTGGCCCATTATAAAAAAAAAAAAAAAAAAAAAAAAAAAAAAAACACACTAAACTCCAGCACACACTTTCCTTTCAGATTAGTGTTAGTTTTCTTTCCAATTTACTGGAGATGGAGGGGAAAATCTGTCCCCCTGACAAGTGCAACAAAGGCGTTCCAGCGGCCATGCGCCATGCTTACATACTGGAATGAGCGTGTTCGGTGCTCAGCCGTCCACCCACCTGTGCTGGAGGTATTTGCATAGGATTATTATCCAATATTAATACTTCAAGCTGCCGGAGCTTCCTGTAGCTTACTGGGATTTCTGTAATCTTATTACACGAAAAGTCCAGTTTTACCAGTGGAAGTGAGGACAACCCTAGGAGGAAAAAACACAAACGTGTAAGTCGTATTAATGGAAGAGACTATATATTTTTTTTTTCTTTTGCGATACGTTATTGAGAGTCAAAAGAAACAATAGATGTTTGTAGAGAGATGCAAAGTAGTTAGCAATGAAAAATGATGGGATATCCTTGGGATAGGTCATCAATATCAGATTGGAATGGGAAATCGAAGATGAGCGGCACGGTCACTACCAAAATGGACAGTCAGCTTCTGGCTCTGCCCACTGTGTATTAGCAGTGCTGTCGTCTACTGTGAACAGCCGATACAGTGCCAGGTATCTACTGTGTGCAACTACCGATCTGATACTGACCAACTTATCCCCACGACTGGTCATCAATATCAACAGGATAACTTTATCACTCGTGGAATACGGGGATGTAAAAATGAACAAAATTCTCTTCTCGCCCCTTAAAGCAACGACCTATTCTTTGCATTAAATTTTTACTTTAAAGGACACTGCAAATTTCCAACTTTAGTGCAAGAAAAAAAAAAAAAAATTTAGAGGAGCAGCAATAGAAAGGGAATTACTTCATCAAATATTTTTGAGAAATTTTAAAGGGGTTATCCAGCTTCCAAAAATCATCTGCAAATACATCCACAGCAGTACTAAATACTTGCTTCTCACTTGTGCAGCCTTTGCTTGGCTTTATTTTACTTGCTGCTCCTTGTATCACTGTATATGTGCATTGAATTTGTGGACAAACTACATTTCCCATGATTCATCTGCCTGCTCTCTCTCTGTCTACCCCTCCCTTCTCCACTATCCCCTGCAATGAAATGACAGATAATAAATCACTCCCACATCTGAGGTCACCTGCTGATTTCCTTTGCTGGTTGAACTGCTCACAGGGAGGGAAAGTGAGCTAGTTATTTGGCCGATATTTATAAAAAAAAAAAAAAAATGGATAACCACTTTAAATTTTGGATGTCACTGGATATATCTATATAAAAAAAAAAAAAAAAAAAAAAAAAAAAAAAAACACACCACAACATATTTATCAGTTTTCTTCAAGTCTTAAAATAGGCTGACACTTCCAGTTGTGTATAGAGATCACAGCAGTCACATTATCATGGACGGTTTACAATGGAATCATCTCTACTAAAAGGCTCCACCATTCTTACTAGATGATGGTCACAGATTAGCTACCCCCTACGTTCACACACAGGAATTTGCCACAGATTTGGGGGCGGATTCTGCTCCCGAATCAGTGTCAGATTCCACCTCCCATTTCGATTTTGCGGCTCGAGACTCCCTGCTGATTGGGCCCATTCATCTGGGTCTAATCAGCAGCAGAAAGCCGCTACGGAATGCCGATGCCCTGCAGAATTATAAAAAAAACTACAATCAGAAAATAAAATAAAATTAAATAAAATACATATTTAGTTTGAAATAATTTTTATTTCACACAATACACAATCTTAAATTGCAAGAATAAACCCTGAAACCTTATTACATATCACATAAAGAAATTACTTAAACCACTGCCAGTTCTGTAAGATCAAAATAGAAGGTCCTTTCACTCACATAACCTCATTTATGTGCTCCCTTTTCAATGCCGCTGAAACAGACCAAAAAGTGATCAGGTTATGCCACCCCTTGTCCAGTGTTAACCATAGTGCAGGGCATGCCAGGGTCAAGTTAACTGTGCCAAAGTATAAGGAAAAGATGTGCCTGGGTCAGGCCGCAAGGCTAAAGGACCTTCTGCCAGTTCTGTATCTCAGGAAGACTTAAAAGCAAAAATAAAGCACCAGCAAAAAAATAAATAAATACAGGACCATACAGGAAGAGATCCTACAAAAAAAGATAGAAACTCACCATCTGGTAGGACTTGGAGATTATTCCTTCTCAAATTCAGTTCCCTAAGTGAATGGAGCTTTCCTACTTGTGCTGGAAGAACTTGTATTTCATTGCAGCTGACATCCTATAATAAAAGGAGAAAGAATTACAGAAATCAGCACATTTGCGCTACGTTCACACTAGGGTTGCCTATCCGTTGTTCTGGTGCATCGGAGGACAGGCGGACCGCTGTAATAGCAGTCACACATGGAGCCCAGTGGATCCCACTGACTACAATGGGGTCCTTAGAGTGGTCAAAAAAGTCCTCAGGCGGCACTGCGGCAAGGTCTGAATGCAAAAGAAAAACAAAAACAGACATGGACGCTTACAGTACATACCAGTTCCATCAAGTCTCTTAATTTCCCAACCTCTTCAGGAATGGAAACTAGTTTATTATTACTGACAACCAGAACTTTCAGTGGCAAGTCGAAGAGATATTTTGGCAACGTTGATAAAAGATTTCGACTACAAAGAAAAAAAAAACAAAAACAAATTTCTATACATTTATAAATATATATATGTGTTTTATTTATTTAGATGGTAAAGTGAAAAACGCTACTAATATTGTCAACATTTAAATCAAATGTCGTTTACACCTCTTTTACTTCATGAGGGCTAAAAATGTGTTAAATCAAGATGTGAACAGAGCCCAAGTATGAGCCTATAGTTTGTTTATGTGGCTCAGCTGGACCTGAATTTTATTTCTTAGGCAGGACCTCAAGAGACAGATATTCCATCACTGCCCAACAGCGAAACAGAGAACTAAACTAAGAGTAATGTCTGACTAATATTATTGACTACCATGTTCTATAATCAGACTATCCTATGAATCAGACTATTGTGGAGTTTACTGAACCTGATGTAAGAACGGTCTGTGAGAATTGAAAAGTAATGTGATCCTGCTTAAAAAGGAATCTTTCAGTCAAATCCTTGGATTAAAAGGGGTTTTCTGGCCCTGAATACATTTTTTTTCATACTGATCATCTACTGGATAGGTCATCAGTATATGATTTGTGCAGGTCCAATACCCAGGCCCCGCACAGATCCAGGTACCAGGAGCCGCTAGTGGACAGTCAGTGCATGCAGCACCGCTCCTATTCAAGTAGGAGAGATGCAGAAGCCTCGTCCACTATATAGCGGTGGTTCTGGGGAATTGCAGCGTTGTTCCTATTACAGCACACGCCTGCCCATCTGCTAGCAGCTTCCAGCTGATCTGTGCGAGATCTGGGTGTTGGACCCTCACAGATTACATACTGATGACCTTACCTGTGGAAAGGTCATCAGTGTGAAATATCGATTTGGGACCAGAAAACCCCTTTAAGGTCTTTGTACAGGTGGCAGTATTTTTGGTCTGTTCTTTGTGTATAAGTAGTGCATACTGCAATTCCACCTGGGCTCACTGCCTGCAAGGAAAAAAGATTGCAGTGTGCACTACTACAGTCCATTTTAAAGACCACTAGAGAGAGTCCACCTACCTGATATTTAAGTAGGTTAACATCTGGAGATTTTTTATGGTCTCTGGAATGCACTTGATGCAGTTGTGATATAAATTTAAGGTTTCAAGCGGTGCGAACATGCAGACGTCCAGCGGGATCTCTGTAAAGCGATTTTTTGATAAGTCTAGGAGAGAAAAAAAAAATTATAAATTTAACATACACATAAAAATCCTTAGACACGAATTTAATTCAAATGTATTCCTTGCATGATGTAACTCATATTAGGTCAAGCACAATCGATTAACGAACAAAGAGATTTTATGTAAATAACACTAGAATAAAGACTAAAATTATAGAAAAATTCATCCACGTGACGGTCAACCATCCACTGCTCCGTCCTCAGTGTTGAGGAAAATCAGAAACTACAGAACACTGCGGTATAGAGATGGCAGCCCCAGCCACGTTTCAAGGCTCTTTAATGGGTTAGCAGGGTAACCTGGCAAACACACATGGACTAAGTTTCATGGGTGAAACTCAATCGTGTGAATTCACCACCGGGGCACATACCGGGAAAGCCGACAGTGCACTGAATTCAGCGCATGGTCAGCTTTCTAGCGGTATATAAAACTGCACTTCCATGACGTCCTCTTTAAAGCGTTATGGCTTTTAGATGGAAAGGATGACAAAAAACATGAAAACTGTCTGTAGCGTCATGGGGTTAAATTTACCAGGCTAAAAACAGCCCATCCCTACAGCGGCCATGACATTTCTATAATCCGCTGTTATGATGTGCTAATCAGTTCTTATTAATCTCTCCATCACCCAGCGGATACGTCCATGACAAATATGCTGATTTTAGGGACTTACGGCACACGCAGTCATAATCTATCCTGACAAAGATGTCAGCACCACGGTATAGAAAGCCTCTTCATGCGAGATGATGAGGAGAATAAATACAAGTCCGCATGAAACCCTCAAGTCTGTCAAAAGTAAAAACCAACAATATTCTCTTGTGCATCCAAAGTCTTGAACTTGTAGTGAAGGCTCGGCGTCTTGGCCTTTACTGCACGACCAGAAGTGGCAAATGAGGTAAGGGAAAATATAAAAGTCACCGCCACTTACTAAAGGAGTAAGTAGGGGAAAAACTGATTGGAAAAGAGAGTAAACCTAAAGCGTAGCTCGAGTTATAAAAGGACTTTTCAGAAATGAATAGTACAGGGGAATATAAGAAACTTTGCAATATACCCGGTTTCTCCAAAAATAAGCCCTAGCTTGATTTTGCAGGGTTTTTGGGTTAGACTTGAAATATAAGCCCTAGCTACAGTCAGCACCTCCAGCGATAGGTTATGTCACATGACGTCATTGAAATGGAGAATCGGCATACCGTATCTCCCAAACGTCCTGGACAAGTGCCCCGCTAACTCCCGCCACGACAGGGCAAAATCCGCTCACCCACTCCAGAGTCTTGCCTCAGCCTCCCGAGATCGCCTTCCAAGTGCCGCCACTATACTGTGGGCTTAGCTACCTACATGACCAGACGCCAGGTGCCACCACCCCTGCTGGCTGCCACAGATGCAGCCGCTCCACTACAGCACCTCCCCCTTAGTCAGTAAGTTTAAGACCCACTGACCCTGCACCATCAACTGTGAATGTAAGTTAGGGACTAACCCTAACCATTTTACAAGATTCGTTGTGCCTGAAAAATAAGACCTACCCCAAAAATAAACCCTAGCCCTTTTTTCAGAGAAAAAAAAAAAAATGTATTATAAGACCCTGTCTTACTTTCAGAGAAACACGGTATCGTATTAATATCTATTTGCTTCTCCACTTAAAAAAAACATTTCCTGGACAACTCATTTAAATTCGACTGGGTTTTTTCCTGATATCCGGTGTCTCCCAACGCGTTCCTGTCCTGCAGCTCCATTGTTTTCTTCAGTCAGCGGCCTCAGTAAAGAACACGGGACGTCACAGCCTGCGAGGATGTCCAGCAAAAGAAGACAGCCGAGCAGCAGGACCGGACCGCACTGGGGGTATACTGAAGCACTGAGGACAGGTATGGGGTGTTTTTTTTGTGTTTTTTTCACCTCCCCTGGCAAAATTAAAAAAAAAAAAAAAAAAAAAAAAATTAGGTTGGAAAACCTCTTAAGGCCGGAATAATATGCGCAGCAGACACGCTGTGATTTCCAAAACAGTCACGATTTTGGAAATCGCAGCATGCCAATTATACCTATGGAAACGTTGGTGGTTTCCCTATAGGTATAATGGAAGCAGAAAGTGCTCAGAGGAAACCTCTGCGAGCTTTGTATGGAAAGCGGGACACCATGTGGGACCTTAGCCTTAAGACTGTATTAGACAGCCCAATCTCCTATGTCCGAGTGCTCAGCAAAAGTTACCTGCGTGTTTTCCAGAACCATATTTCTTAAGTAAGATCTATTACAGAGTTCCTTCTACTCACCTGTACGCTTTAAGTACAGTAACCTGTGTCAGGCAGCCGCTGCCAAGGCTAATATGAGGCACATTTAAAGGGGACATAGAGACACATGATGAGAAGCTGCTGTGATAGGCTGTGTTCACACAGAGTTTTTTGATAGCGGATTTTGACATGGAATCCGCCTGAAAAACTCCTCCCATTCATTTCAATGGGAGTCAGTAGCGTTTTTTTTTTCCTCTAGCGGGAAAAAAAAAAAGCAACATGACCTACCTTGCCACGGATTCCGCCCATGGTGTCCGCGGCTCGAGACGCGCTCCTTTCATCTGGGCCTAATCAGGAGTGGGATGCCGCGACGGAATGCCGATGCACTGCATCAGAATCCCGTTGCGGCAAACCGCGGCGAAAACTCCGGCGGCGGAAAATTTTCCGCCGTGTGAACACACCCATAAACGTATGCACGGAAATTGAAACATTTTGTAAAATCTAAATTCACAATATACATGTGGAGATTTCTAAAGACTTGGGGGTTGGCGTTGGGGGTGCAATTTGTCACTTTGGTAGGTGTTGTGTGCCAGATAACCGGTGTACAAGGCATAATAAATACGGTCCATACTTTGCATTTTAAAGAGGCGGTTTACATCTAGGGGAAAATCCTTTGCTATGTAAGATTAATGTGTCATAGGGCCCTTGGTGGCCCAGATTAAGGGCTTATTCACACAACTCTGATGCAAATCAGATAAAACTGAGTTTTTATGGTTAATTTGCAACCATGTGACATTTTCACAGATCCCTCATAGCCTTGAGTGATCCACGGAAAAAAAAAAAATTTGATTTCCGGTATTAATTTATTATATTTATTTTGGAAACAGTCTTAGACTTTCAACGTTTTTGTGGTGACTGGTCAGGTCAATAAATAGCAGTTTCCCACTGTACTGTGAATAAGCCCTAAGAGAGCCGATTACAATAAGACAACGACAACCCTTTTAGGCTGTGAGTTTTACAGCCCCTGCAAAGTGGACAGAAAGTCCGCAGAGGAAAACTCTGTGAAAAGTGGACTCTGCGGACTCTCTGTCCCTATTATACTTACAGGTGCATCTCAATAAATTAGAATATCTTGGAAACGTTCATTCATTTCAGTAATTCAGTAATACAATCCATAATCAGCATCTTCCATGATTGTGTGTCCTACTGAACCAGACTGAGGGACCATTTAAAGGCTTAGGAAACCTTGGCAGGTGACACTGAATTTACAATACTGAACTTTATTGCAATATTCTAATTTCCTTAGATTTGGGTTTTCATTACCTGTAATCCATAATCAACATTTACAGAAATAAAACACTTGAAATAGAAGACTCTGTGTGTAAAGAATCTAGAAAATATAGGAGGTCACTTCTTTAAATTAAATTACTGAAAGAAATAAACGTTTCAAAGATATTCTAATTTATTGAGATGCCCCTGTATATGGAAAACGCCGGCATTTCTGTAGGTATAATTGACATGCTGCGATTTACAAAAAACGTTTTTTTAAGATTGCAGCTTTTCCGCTGCGGATATTTTTCTGCAATGTGTGGATGGGATTAGCCAGAATTTTTTGGCTGCGACTCGCTACGTGGGTCCTCAGCCTTGGTCTATAGCTACACAAAGAAATTGGCTGCGACTTGCATACGACTGCAGCCTATCATGGCAAGTAATAACACAATGTGATGGGACAACTTGTGGGTCACAACACAGCCACATTCACCTTTATTACGACAGCGCTTACATTGTGATCTTTGGCAGCCGTGTAGTCCTAGCCTAAGGATAAAAAGATGGTCCCTTAAAAGCATCTGAAGCAGATCCTATAGCTAATGGTGAGTAACCAATTATATGAGATCAATGACTAAACAGGGAGATAAGTGAAGTGGATCTGATATCACTCCATGAGCCAGCGTCACCAGATCCATACATAATGGGCTACCTGGAACTGCATTTACACATTGCCAAAAAATAAGAATATGTAGATTATTATTATTAATGCTCCAGAACCAAGGAAACAAAAGATAACTGGGATGAACAAAGAGGAACAAGCAGCGGGGACGGCCGGGGCTCTTTAACAATTCATAACATTGCTCCATAGCCATGGATGAACCTGTGAATGCCCCGAAGGCGCAGGAATAACCAATTACAGCAGAGGAGATGGCGCCTCATAGCAAACTCATTACATCTCAATGTGTAAAAATGCAGCGTGGCGGGGGAGCGCCATAGACTAAGGATTCGCTACTGTTCACATGTTAATGCTGAAGAGTCATTCCAGCAGGTCAGTTAAGGAGAAGAATTCTTTATACATCTTTCAGAACAACATGCGGAGTTATATCCCCGACAGAAATTCAGCAGCATGCCCGCGCCTGGCCTTACACGGACACATTGCTGAATTTTTCAAAACCAAGTGTTTCTTTGTTGTGGCGGCAACAATTCCCGCCGGTCTCTGCCAGCAATAATGGACATGCTGCAGGGTGAAAAGCTGCAGCGCTGGGCACTTTGTTCTGCGGGTTTTAGTCTAGGATTTAGAGACATGTTATTCACTATGCTGCTATGTACATTGCAGCAGGCTGGCCACAGGAGAATACAAAGCGGCTAACCTGCTGCAAGTACGGCCGGTGTGTTCCCAGCCGTAAAATTTTTGAAAACGAAGACCCCACATTGTGGAAAAGCAGTTCTTTTTGTTGCAGATTTTTCAATTTTGCCTCCCCCATAAACCGTAAGTCTATGGGGAAAACACAGCATTTCCATAGGTACAAGTAACATGCTGCCTTTTTACCAAAATCGCTGCGTTTTCCAGTGTTTTCTCGCTCGGGAATGACAAATCACCTGCTTCCGTTTTCATTTGATAGTCAGTTGACCCTTTTAACTCTAGTTCCTCTAGAGGACTACTGATCCCAGCATGCAAAGTGCAATAAATGATTATTATAAAATGAATATGACAAATGTTTATTCCTGGTCACCACAAAATACTTATCGTTTTAGCAAAGACCACTTTTTTTTTTATCCATTTAGCAGAGGTTTACATAGACATCAATGTTAAGCCTTGTTCAAATCTGCATCGAAGTCTCCGTAAGAGATTCCGTTGAAAATCTGTGGAGAGAAAAGTCCTGCACAAAGGAGTCTTCTCTCCGCCAGGTAACCGCTGCTTTAGCGGAAAGGCACGCCATAGTTTGGGTCCCATGGCGGATATAAACAACAGAGAGCACGGCAGGAGGGGAAACGCACAGATCTGTTTTAGTTCATTTATTTATATACAGTATACCGTATTGTCGTGTCCAGCCAAAAAACAAGACACCAACAAATCCTTTTGTTAACACTGATCTCTATGTAAGCAGTCGGCCATCCGTTTGTATCCTTTTTCTGCTTCCATTAACCGGATGTATAAACATGTGATCTGAACAGAGACTTACACGTTCCTGTAAATGGAGCAGGAAACCTTCGCTGTACATTCCCTCCATCATATTCTGACAGCCCAGGAGTGAATTTTCTGCCTCTCCTCTGGGATCAATGGCTTCCCTACCTCCGTGTCAGAAATAGAAGGCAGGAGGATGAAGCGGTATGTGAGTGCTACTAGCATGACTATATATACACATATAATGCGCTGTGTTTAGTGGCAGATGCGAACGTACAATTATTATTGTTTGTTTAACCAAACTCGCAGAAGACGCGCTAGAAAACACGATGCTCATTTCTGGTGGGAAACAGACCCGAGACTTCAGTAAAAATAAAAAATCACGTCATCTGCTGCAAAATCCAGGACTCGATAATGCCGTACATCAGGTAGCCCATGCATGTTAAAGGGGTTGTCAAGGATTAGAAAAATAAAAGCGGCACCACATTTGTCCACAGCTTGTGTGCGGTATTGCAGCGTAACCCTGTTCAATTCCACTGAGCTGAGCTGCAATAACAGACACAGGCCACAGACAGGTGTGGCGCTGTGTTTGGAAGAGAGCTGTATTTTTAATCCGGGACAACCCCTGTAAAAATGGCTACTAGTACCAAAGTATTTTGGTTAATTTCTATTTATGAGATCTACAAAGGATCTTACCAAGTTAAGCTAGCCACTGGATTGGACTGACTGGCTCCTGAAGGCTACATAGGCCTACATTTACTATGGTGTGTAAGCCAGCAAACTCTGCGTGTGCACCCAAAAGGGGCTGCTTTTAGCCCATTTCGCAACAGTTCTCAGATACGCAGAGCGATTTCTAAGAGGCGCGTGGCCTAATAAATCTGGAGCATCTGACACCAGAGCAGCAGTGATGGACTCTGACACACTACAGGCCACTACTAGTACATCTGCCCTCTAGTATTTTATCCATCCATGTAATCTTAAACACTGAAGAGATTTTCCAGGCTCCAAAGTGAACCCACAGGACAGGCCATGAGTATATGATCTGTGGGGAGATCTGACATCCGGACCCCGCACAGATCATCTGTTGTAGCAGCTATAGGATGGGAAACATGTGCAGCACCTCTCCTATTCCAGTAATAGCAGCACAGCAGCAGTTCACTGGAACCACCATTAGGAGCAGTGTTGCACGTGCCGCCTGTATACTAGCAGTTTCCAGCATAGGACTATCGTAATGAAGAGACTGCAGTGGTCAACCAAGGGGGGTGCTGGGAGACACACCTTTACTGATAGGATATGTATAAACCACCAGTATAAAAAGGATTTAAGCCCCCCCAGATGTTCTTCATACTGATGATGTATCCACAGGACCGGTGATCAGTTTCTGATCGGTGGAGGTCTGACACAATCAGATGATCTGGCTGCTCCGGGCACCAGTAGCTGCGGTAGAGGACAGAGCTTTGCTCCAATTCAAACGGGCACATTTTCACACCCTGACGATACCCATAAAAAGTGGATGTAGCCTTGTTTTGCCACGGTCCACTGTATATTGGTAGCACCAGGGTACTGCAGCTGTACTCTACTTACTTGAATAGAAGCAGCACTGCTCCCGGCTCCATCCATCGCTGTAGTTTCATAGGCAACAGGCAGGGCCATTTAAATACATTGGTGAGCTCAGTGCAAAAGTTTCATAAGTGGCCACCCCCATCACCACCACTTAGAAATACCACATCCGCCCAAACTATAATGCCCCTCCAAGTTACCCCCACAGTAAAGATCAAACAAAGAAAAAAAAAAAACCCACCACTTACCTTTCTCTGTAAGTGACGTCACCACATCTTGCCTCCTGCTCCCAGCACACCAGGGACAGAGACAGCAGGCGAATGGTGAAGCAGGTAGTGGACGGCTCCCTGCTTCACCACTGTATTCTGGACGCACATGAGTTGGAGTTGCGGTATAGCAGGGTGGCCTGGGACAGCTCTCTATATGCAGGACTGTCCCACTTTCCCAATGTGCGCCCCCACTATCATGCAACTGCACCAATGGCCCTATGGTTAAAGCTGCCCTGGCAAAAGGATCAGCTGATCAGTGCAGGGATCGGGATTCAGGCCTCCGACCAATCAGATACTGAAGATTTATCCACAGGAAAAATGTTTGAGGGCTGAAAAGCCCTTCAATTCTATGAGCTGAAAATGCAATGCCATAATAAGTCCCAAAAAGGAGGCAGCATAATTGTAGCATTTTTCACCCCAATTCCAATGTCAAAGAAAAAGCCATGTCAGAATCTGCATGAAAATAAAAATCAGCTGTGTGAACATTCCCATAGAGTACCACAACAACACACGTCATTGTTTCAATGCCACACACAGAAGCCAAGCTATTATACTGGCGTCAATATAAGCAAGACAAGTCTCCATTACTGTCTGTAATGGGTACACAGAATACCCGGAGGCTCTGTTCTGTGTGGGGACTGTGAGGCAGCGGAGCAGAACATATTTACTTATTTTTCAGCTTTCTGAGGAATGATTAACCATCAGAACGGTCTTACATTTACATTTCAGAGGACTAGAAGGAGGATTCTGTGAACGCCCAACTTCAATTAGCATTCACAGCCTTCTCTGATTTATATGCATGGAAACAGAGCGGCGTCCTAAAACCTGGCACAGAAAAAAATACATATATAGAGCGCCAAAGCGTTCATTAACATCAATGGCAGGTTCAAAGGAATCATTTATAATGAGAAGTATCTTAATACATTCGCTTGGGAGAATCCTGGAGCTCGGAGGTGAATACGGAGAACCCACAACTATTACATGTCTACTTGTATACTGTACTTACCTGATCAGAGGATTACCGCTGTCCTCCTCATGTGGTCTGACCAGGCACCTCGGTCAGGCCTTGGAGGAGAGTGAAACACTTAGCACTGTGTGTGAAGAATGTCTCTCTGAACAGATAGGAACAATGGCGGGTATAAAGAAGTCACCTTCCTATAAGGAGATGTTCACACAGAGTTTTTGCAGGATTTTGAGGTGTAACTCGCCTCAAAAAAGCCTCCCAGGAGGAGAGGGAGAGAGGCATTTTTTTTTTTTTCCGAGGCGGATTCCACTTATAAAGCAACTTGCAAAAAGCTGTGTGTGAAAAACCCTTATTGGTGCACAGTGATACCAAGAACACTGAAAGATGTCGAAGTGCGGTCTGGAACAGTCCTAGTCTTGTGACCAAATCTTTAGGGTATGTTCACATGGAGTTTTTTGCAGGCTGATTTTGAGACGGAATCCACCTCAAAAAACACCTCCCATTCCGCCTTGAAAAACCCATTGAAATCAATGGGAGGTGGAAAAACGCAACACGGTTTTTTGTCGCCGTTTTTGATGCGTTTTTTTTGCAAAAACCACAATCAAAAACCGTGAGCGTTTTTTTTTTTTTTTTAAAAGGAAATTTCCAGGTCCATACAGTGTGCTTGGGCAAAAAAAACAAAAAAAAAAAACAAACAAACACACACACTGCAAATACTGCGACAAAAAAACATATAAAAAAACAGTTCCCTAATTCCTGAAGCAGATACCCCATAGACAGAAACATACCCCAAAACAGTTTGACTGGAGGGCAAAGTTTTATTTATTTATGTTTACAGGCTCTGATTGGGATAAAAAATAAAAAAAATAACCAACCAAAAAGACAACACTTCCTTCATTGGTCCCGGTGGCTTCCATTCTGATACTCCGTGTCTCCCCCTGGTGTGTACTTACTTGGCTCTATGGACCCATAGGAAACTCTGCTCAGCCATTCAGTGGCTGAGGTTGGGCGCCCCCTACAGGAGGTGACTAGCTGAACAGCATTTCCTCTGAGTCAAGTACAAGTAGACATACGCAGGACTGAAGCGTTGATAAGAGGCAGGGGACCAGTGAGGTAAGTGCTGCTTCTTTCACCCCATTCTATTAGATCAGTGGTGGGTCCAACTCTCAGAATCCCCATCAATTAGCTGTTTGAAGGGGCCCAGGTGCCCTATAAAATACCTGTCTCAAAAGGGGTTGTCCAAGAAGCCATGTGTTTTGGCTATGGATCGCCCATTCACAGGATAGCTCATTGGTATCAGATGGGTAGGGGTCCAACACTCGCACCCATCAGCAGCTCTGCTCCTATGCAAGCCCCCGCTTCACCACTACAGTATACAGCCTAAATAGGCGCAGAGCTGCAAACCTTCACCACAAGAGGAAGATGCCTTGTCACTAGTTCTTAGGCCATTACTTGTATAACCATGACGTAGTGATGCTAGGAGGCCGCAGCTCTGATAGCAGGGCCTGCTCTGCCCTCTCTCACCATTACCTGCACAGGGGAAGTAAGAAGTCACTGCTCAGCCTGAAGGCTTTCCTAGGTCACGTGTCACTTGTAAATCTGCAGGCCTCGGCAGTATCACCAATCCATTTCCTGCGTAGACTTCTTCCTCTTTTTATGCAGACAGGAGAGAAGTCACACTGGAAGAGTCTGGAGGAAGCTCACAGTGAAACAAGAACACAGTTATGTACTCTTCTGCCATGTTCACACACATCACATTTTCCTATGTGTAGGTCCGTGGTAGACGCTCACATTTCTGCTGCGGATGTGCCAGCGGATGACACGGATCATGCCCACCGTCATTCACTGGGGCTAATCCGCAGCTTCTCCAGGTGACATCCGGGGGAAATAATGAACAAGCAGTGAAACTTACTATCCGCATTGTGTTCATTATTCCGCACTGATCCTTTCTGATGGAGGTGAACGCTCTATTAAATTCACTCGCATTAGTTATCAGAACGATTAGCATGGAATCTGCACCCAAATCCTGAATATGTGAACATTTTCCAACGTCTGAGCAGGGCCTTAGTGGTGTATCCTTTAGGCAATGGCAGTGTGAGACAAGATCACGGTCATATCAATTACCTGAGCCCATTTCTGGTTTTGATTAATTGCCCTCCCAGCCCTCCCTACCTTAAACATGCCCAGAACCCCCTGAAAGCTATTCCTTTAGACTCTACCATACACAAGCAAATGTGGCTCGGCTAAGCATGCATGTGCATTCAATGGGGAAAGGAAAGACACCTCAGCTGGTGCCCCGAGAAAAGGATTGGGCATGTAAGAGTCATCATCTGTCAGGGAACAGTTGAAAAGCCCATATATATCATATATGGCCAATCCAGCAAAAAAACAGCAGGTTCCAGCAGCTTTTCACATAGGCATATAGCAGCCCTTATATTGTTTGTAGGGCACTGCAGCAAGTACTTGTACACCAGAGCTGATCTTCACATCGAACTGGAAGTTGGTGACATTAGATCTACCACCCTGGACATGATGTCCAATACACGGTCACCAAGCATACTGAACACTTCGTGCTCTCACAAGTTGTCAGTCCTGTATATACAAGTACAGTCGCAATACACAACAGCCAGCACAATGTTAGGGTATGTTCACACTACCGCTATTAATGACATTAATAGTAGAATGCAGGCACAGCCCCCTACGTGCGGCACTTTCTTACATTACAAAAGTAAACAAACATGACAGAGGACCGCGTCCGTCATGTCTTTTTACATTACAGTCAACGGCAATGGACACCGGGGGCTATATCTGTGCCAGTCACTTTATCACTGTAAAAGTTCATTGCTCTCATCCTATGAGAGAGCAACGGACGCGCATTGTGGTAGTACAGACATACCCTTGCACATTAAGGCTACGTTCACATCAGTGTCAATGACAAATTTCTGCACGGAGAAAACATTGGCCACCTAATGGCCCCCGTGGATGACCGTGTGTTACCGCTATATTAGGAGTCCACTTCGCCATTGTTCTGGTCTTCCAACAGACCAGAACAACGAATAGGCAATGCTAGTGTGAACTTAGTGTCGACCAGCACATTTTTAGTGCTACAGCCTAGGCAGAAAAAGCCATAACATTTATTTTTTTTTTTTTTTATTTCAAAATCTATTCACAGTCTTATATTAAATATAATTTAATGTCTTGTATCCAAAGCAAATAAAGAGTTAAACAGCAAGATAAGCCACAAATGTACAAGCACATAATAATAATAATAATAATAATAATAATAGTCCTTTAATAGTTCCACAATGGGGAAATTCAGTGTGTTACAGCAGCAAAGATAAGCAGATACAAATACAAATACAACATGTACAGGAATGTTCCAAGGTGAGAGGCATTACATTAATAGCAGACAGACAGATAGGACGTAGCAGAGGAGGGGGGGGATATAACAGGCAGAGAGATATTTCAGTTCTCTGTGTGTAATGATCTCCGCTTAGGTCGGTGTTGGTTGTACAGCCTAACCGCGGTGGGGAGGAAAGACTTCCGATAGCGCTCCTTCTCACACCTAGGGTGGAGCAGTCGGTCACTGACAGTACTGCTCAGCGCGATCACAGTCTCATGCATGGGATGGGACTTCTTCCTCTGCATGAAGCTCACCACGGCCAGTATCCTTCTGTCACCCACCACCTGCACTGGGTCCAGTGGGCTCCCCAGGACAGAGCTGGCCCTTCTAATCAGCTTGTCAAGTTTATTTCTGTCCCTGGTTGATATACTGCTCCCCCAGCAGGCCACTCCAAAGAAGATGGCTGATGCCACTACCGAGTTGAAGAAAGTCCTAAGAAGTGCCCCCCCCGGATTCCAAAGGCTCTCAGTTTCCTAAGCAGGTAGAGCCTGCTGTGGCCCTTCCTGTACAGGGCCTCCATATGATCTGCCCAGTCCAGCTTATTATTAAGGAGCAAACCCAGGTACTTATAGGTGTTCACAATCTCGATGCCCTTCCCCAGGATGTCCACTGGATTTGGAGGGCATCTGCCTTTGCGGAAGTCCACCACCATCTCCTTGGTCTTCCCCGCGTTAATCTTCAGGTGGTTCCGGTGGCACCAGTCCACAAAATCCTGGTTCAGTTCTCTGTACTCCCTGTCATCATCATCTGTGATGAGACCTACTATTGCAGAGTCGTCAGAATACTTCTGTAGGTAGCAGCTGGATGAGTTGCACCTAAAATCTGCAGTGTACAGTGTGAAGAGGAAAGGGGCGAGAACCGTACCCTGAGGTGCCCCCGTATTACAGATCACGGTACCTGACACACAGTCTCGGGCTCTCACGTATTGAGGTCGATTTGTGAGGTAGTCTAGGATCCAGTTGGAGAGGTGGTGGTCCACTCCAGCAAGGCCCAGCTTGTCCCTCAATAACCTGGGCTGTATGGTGTTAAAAGCACTGGAGAAGTCAAAGAACATTATTCTCACTGTGTTCCCTGGTTTCTCCAGGTGAGACAGAGCCCTGTGCAGAAGATGGATGATGGCATCATCTACCCCAATGCCCGGCCGATAAGCAAACTGGAGGGGGTCCATAGCGGGGCTCACTAGAGGGCGGAGATGTGTGAGAACCAATCTCTCCAAGATCTTCATCAGGTGGGATGTCAGTGCTACAGGTCTGTAGTCGTTGAGGTCCATAGGGTGGGGTTTCTTTGGAACTGGTACCACACAAGAAGATTTCCATAATTCAGGGACTATTTCCTGCCTCAGGCTCATATTATACATATATGTAATTATACCACACAGCTGGTCCCCGCAAGTCTTAATTAGCCTTGCACTGATGTCATCTGGCCCTGCGGCTTTCCTCGCCTTGATCTTTTTCATCTCCTTCCTCACCTGGGCCCGTGTGAAGGTCAGACTGTGGCCAGATAAAGACGGATTTCTGGATTTACTGGTCTGTTGGGAAGTGGCCGCATGGGGAGAAGTCATTGTGGTGGGGGAAGCTGAAGGACATACTGGGGTGGGAGGAGCTGGTGTGTGATCAAATCTGTTGAAGAATAGGTTTAGTTCATTAAGCCAATTAACATCTGCCTCAATCTGGCAGACAGACTGTTTATGACCCGAAATTGACTTAAGCCCCTCCCAGACCCCCCTTATGTCTTTTCTTTCCATTTGCTTTTCCATTTTTTCTTTATAACTGGCTTTTCCCTTCCTGATTTGATGCCTCAGCTCCTTTTGTACTTCCCTCAACCCCTCCTTATCTCTTGTCCTGAATGCCATCTTTTTCTCCTTAAGTAGTGTTTTTATATCAGAGTTAATCCATGGTTTGTTGTTGGAGAAGCACCTCACCACTTTTGTGGGTACTGTGTTGTCCACACAAAAATTAATGTAGTCTGTTATGCAGTGTGTGAGTCCTTCTATATCTTCTCCATAAGAATCCTGCAGCACTTCCCATGCGGTTGTGTCAAAACAATGTCCCTACAAGAGCATACATGTACTCTAGGATAGCTTGTGAGGGCATCTTGCCTAGTGTTAAGCCTAGATAAGAAGGTCTCCAGTATCTGTATGTACAGCCTTACATAACACACGGGCTTATACTACATACACACGTAAACAACTGCAGACTATACAACATAATGATATAATAGAATAGGACGTGATTTATAGGCTATAGAGTCGCCCCCTCCTGCCATTCTACTAGTCCAACAAGTAGAGACTAAAGCAAAAGTGACCCTACACACCAGACAATAGCCTCCTGCTGACCGCCAGATAAGGCCATGTCCACATCTTGTCTTCTGTTTACATTGGCCTGTACATGTCACACCAGGGAGTGTTGGAAACCGACATATACAATACTAAGCAAAAGTTTTAGGCAGCTCCTGGAGGGGAAAGAATCCTGTAAAGTAGGAATGCTTTCAAAAATAAGATTGGAGCAAGTCTACATCCATAGAAGATCTGTGCTTAGTTCTCCAAGATGGCGGAAACAACCTCCCTACCCAGCTCCCTCACAGACTGTCTGCAAGTGTACCTGTAAGGCAAATGGCGGTCACACCAAACTGGGATTTTTTTGTTCATTCACTTAATTTTGTTAAATGACAAAAATAAACTATTTACACTTCTATTTCTGAAAGCATTCTTACACGGTCAGCATAAGGGCGACTAAAGTCCTCGTATGGGATCCATCAAATACACGGTCAGGACGCTCCAGTGATGTCATGGCCCATGTATAGACAGCGATCACAGGAGCTTTGCTGGACAAACTCACTCCGTGCCTACAAGTGCAGCATGTCATCTCCCTAGATCTATAGCAAGAAGAGGCCGGAAGCAGCACAGAAGTGGGTAGTGCACCTGCAAAGGTTCAGCAGCTGTGAGCCCTGCCCAAACGCTAGAGACCACTGACCCAGACAGGAACCCCTTCATTCACAAGAATGGGTGAAGACTGAAGCCACCTAGGCTCAGGCAGGGCCAGCAGCAACAAGTCCAACAAGGTGCACTATGGCAAAGCTTCAAGGAGTCCCCAGAAAGCTGAATAGCAGGTGGGTGTGCACCAACAAGGGTGTCCTCTGTGCAGGTATCATACCGGACTATAGCTGGTCATACACCATACAAGTGTGGGGGGGGAGTGGAGATGGAGAGGGATGTATAGGTGACATATCACACTATATCACTATACAACTGCATACGCTGCAATCTACCGTGATACCTCAAATCAAGGCAATACCTAGATATGAACAGAGCCTAATAGGTAGGGTCACTTTAAATCTCTAATAATTAAATACCAGGGGGCGCTGCTCATACAGCCAACAGACTGCTGGAAAGCTCCTGTGAGACATTACAAACCAGCATATACAGTGTGTGTGTGTGTGTGTGTATATATATATATATATATATATATATATATATATATATATATATAATATCTTTTTATATATGGCTCCCGTGTTTCCCGAGCTGACATAAGCTGGGCACGGAGCAGCGAGCTCCCACTAACAATTGCTGGCTGCTTTAGAAATCAGGAAGTTATTTTTGGACAGAGCTTTGTTAGATTTACCAGATCCATCATCCTGAAGCCATAGCTATAAATCGCTTCCTCCTTCATTTCCTAGGCACAAAAGAAGCAGGAGAGGAGAAGCGGTGAGCGGCAGTAACCTACAGGATTGAAGCAGAGCCATTAAAGTGAATCCGTCACGGCAGGCAGGCTGCACTAGATAGTAGGAGATCCTGCCTGGAGAGATGGCGGTGCTAGTACAGACACCCCAGACATCAGTTATCCTGCCTGATCCCACAGTTACCGGATGACGTCAGATTGACAAGGGTTAATAACAGACTAGGTCAGTTTTAGGATGGTGCATGGTATTAGGGTCAGTTCACATTATGTTTACAAGGATGATACTACCTCACAATCTTCCATCTGGAGAAAAGACATAGAAGATGCTGTTTACTACCTATTTGGTACTATTATCCCCATAAAGGACAATGAACAGAAAGTGACATTGGGCATTACAGTCACTCTTCACAAATAGTGGGGCACTTAAAGGGCTTACAGAGAGAGATGTCAGACAGATGTACCAGCGGAGAGATGGGTGCCAAGAGCCCAGTAACCAAAAGGAGAAGATTGCTGAAGCATGGCTAAGCATGATGCCCCTTTAACTACAAGATATTCAGCAAATAAGTGGCTGATCAGAGTGCCCCTTTAACAACCACACACATAGCCTGTACATGGCAGAGTGCAGTGCCCCTTCTGCTAGCAGATAAATAGCCCCTACATAGAGCGCTTGTACCTATTGCTTCGAGCCATCAATAGGAGCACCCAGATTCCAAAAACATAAAAGAAGCTGTCGTTAACCCTTTCATGACCAGGGCATGTTTTCATTTATTTATAATGCAGGACCAGAATTTGGCACTGAAGGCTTAACCTTAACGGTCAAAATGATCTGCAATACCAGACACGTGCAAGCGCTTACTTACATCATGCTGTCAGGTACTGTATTGCTGGACCACAGTGGTACTGCCAATTGAAGGACCTTAAAGTAGAACTCCGTGTCTACTTCCCATGTGTAGACAGGTACTCCTTTTCTCCATTCATTCCTATGGTACTCACATAAAGGATCTCATAGCAATGAATGGAAACACGGATTTCCTATCCACAGTCGGAGAGTCTGATTGCTGGTCACATGACACAGCCGAGGACCAGAAAAGCATGGATAACTCATAAATACCACCACCAGTAAGAAGGTTACCTTCACTGCAATGTACATCAGGTGCCTTTCTAAAGGGGTAGAGAATAGACATTTTAGTGAGCATTGTACTTTAACCAGTCATACCTTGTTTGCTTACTCTACCGTTACCTTCCCCCGTAGTAACTGGTC
Organism: Leptodactylus fallax; assembly: GCA_947044405.1. Lineage (NCBI taxonomy): Eukaryota > Metazoa > Chordata > Amphibia > Anura > Leptodactylidae > Leptodactylus > Leptodactylus fallax. The sequence continues at coordinate 1,140,477 of CAMRHE010000151.1, forward strand.
GCATTTGACTTAGTCACACCCGCATGCGACCATCATGGTTTACAAAGCTAAATAGACACAGCCTTACCAAGAAAACTGCGTGGTCAGTAACAGAGATTGTCAATGGCCATAGGACTGGGCAAAATGGTCGTGTGTATGAGGCCAAAGAAACGAAAGGGTCAGTGTGCTAGCCATGAAAAGTATGGCATGTATACCGACAATACACACAGTCATGTGTCCGCACAACAGACAGTGTGAAAGCAGTCTTAGGGTGTGTATTCACATGGTGTGGTCATATCCTGCTTTATTTCTGTGATTTGTACAAAATCACTACACAAACAGCAATATGGCTGCACCATGTAAATACACTAGAAGAGAGAAGAGCCTTTATTTCTATACTCGGGAACGCGGCGCTTACATTAGTCACTATTTTCCCTTTTTAGGGACATAATTATTTCAGTTTGTCACATTAGCAGAATCTAGTTGTCACAGTGTGACAGCCCAGTCTGGGTAATGGCAGTGCGCAGCGTGCCATCACGCCCAGGACTTACAGATGGTGGACTAGTTAGGATTAGCCGGCTGCAGCACGTGTGTCTATAGGACATAGATAGGACAGATCTCGCCCGTCTGCCCAGTTTACCACCTTACACCATTTGCAATCACATTGTCCTACAATATCCAATGGAGATAAACATTACAGAGCAATAAAAACCTTAAAAAAAATATTGTACAAGAGCCAACACTAGTCCCCATCCTATAAAACCCAGCTCATTGGAATTCCATCGTGAGAGATCACAAAGACCATAAATATCCCCCTGCCTCCAGCAACAAAAGCAGAACACGCAGGCCCGGAAACATGAAAGCGGCTGCAATACATAGACGGGTAACAAGCACATGGGGACCTGCACAGGACCCTAGATATAGGACTGGACTCATACATGAGCATTGTGAGCACATAGGACTGAAGGCACCTGGGAAGGAGAAGGTAATGGCACATTTATAATGAGGGATTGCCCCCAATACCCGAGTCCTTTGTGCTTCTGATCACACTATATAGAAGAACACTATAGATAATATACGTGGTACATCAGGAAGTGATGCTGTGAATGAATTTCTCATTTCCTTGCACAGAAACTGGGGACTCCCTGCCTCTAATAGAGCGCGAGCACTCACACAGATTGTTGGAAATGAATTAAAGGGGCAGATGACTATTGAGCAGCCCAGCACCTGCCTACACAGCAATGGAGGCAACCAAGCACGGAGCAGCTCGCTATTGATTCTTGTGAAAAGCTTAGCCAGATGCTAGAGGAAGCGGAGCCTGCCAGGAAAGCGATCTGCGGGCTAAGAACATGGAGACTGATAAAGGCAGAGCCTCACAATGTCTACAGAGTCATCCAGCTCTCCTAAGGTTTTACTGACATCTTCAATACTGTACTTTTATGAAGCAGGGAGCTCAGGATGAACATCTGCTACTCGGGTGGAGAACTCACCGTCGTGCTAGGAGATGGGTAGGCATAGCAACGGGTGGAGCTGTTAAAGGGGAAGTAGAAGGTGGTATTCCACATATAAGGAAGCAAAGCTTGGTGAATACCGCAGGCATGTAAAAACAGTGTCACCTCTTCTGCCATGTATTCCCTATGAAATAATTCTGATGGGTATTTTCTGTGCTGTTCCTCTGTTATCCCTCCTAGAAATTTACCAACAAAGTGGTTGTTACCATTTCTCTTATAATAGGGGGTGTCCTTGCACAGTCACTGGGTGGACAATGTCAGACTGAGCCGAGACTCCTCCAAGGAATAAGAGAGAAAGAGCAGAACACAGAGCGTATGGGGAATACAACTATTCTGAGAAACAGACACGTCAGGAGAGCGGACAGATCCTTCTTAAAGGGCTTGTACTGTCCAGCTTTATTGACGAGATATCCTTAGGACAAGCCACCAATCAGATCAGTGTGGGTTCCGACACCTGGGTCCCTGCTGACCAGCTGTTTGAAGAGACCACAGTGCTTATAAGAGTGTCACAACCTCTGGACGGTTTACATTACCTGCCGCCTGTTTTTTAGTGGCCGAGCTATACAATGACTGCCTCGTACCATTATCTTCTATGGGGTGAGGCTGTAATTACACCACATGGCCTCTAGGAAACAGATGGCGTTCGATGTAAACAGTCGAGAGATCACGTAACTGTCTCTTCATACAGCTGATCAGCAGTGGGCCAGGGCGTGGAGCCTCACCGATCTCTTACCGATGACCTATTCTTAGGATAACTCATCAATAAAAATGAATCAGACAACCTCTTTCAGGCCCCATTCACATGTGCATTTGATGCAGAAGAGAAGACCGATTATATTACATGCAACGGCATATGTACATGATTTTTTTGTTTTTTTTTCTTTTTTAATTATTATGTCTCAATGAAAATCATGGCACACCAAGAGTAACAGACCAATAATAAGATATCGGCATATTTTAGTTCTGCACAATAATACAGACTCATGGTAGATTTGAGCAAGGTCTTGGAGGGGGGAGTTGGCCCTACTCACCAGCTATGTCTTTGTTTAGAACCATAACCAATATAAGGAACTCCACTGACTTATACATGGACCCTCAGATTTCCAGTAGGGCACTGATGTTTGGAAAGGGAGTCTCTCTTTGATTTAGTTCCTCTGGGGGTACCGAGCTTGTTTAAACCCAGGTCGCGTGATCAAATCCAGACCTGGGTCACTCCGCTTCCTCTCTTCTCTCCCATGTTCACACCTGTAGTCTACGGCCCCATAGCTCAGGTAACTATGATAACCACACAGGAGAGGAGGGTGAAGCTGGAGCGACACAGGAGCCGGATTGCTCCAATCACATGACCTGGGGTCAGAACCAGCCTCAAACACCTAGGGCTCAGCATCTAAAAACCCCTGGAGGAAGAAAGTAAAAAAAATACCCTGGACAATTCCAGCTGCAGACAGCATTAAAAATCAGCAAAAGTCCTTCATGGGATGGAAAGCAATAATGTGAACAATACCCAATATTGACTGTGTAGGAACCAAATGCCTTAGCAGCTACAGGAAAGACCAGAAAATGAAAGACTGGAAATATCAGGCAGAAAAGCAAGTCGGGGCAGATTAGGCAGTCCCACAATATGCTGGTGTTACATAGGTAAGGCGCCCTGCAGGTTATCATCAAAATTTCCTTATTTCTGATCCAACATAACAGTTGAAAGGGAAATTGACTGTCCCAAGTACCCATTCATTTCTATTTCTTAGGCTAAGGCCACACCTCATAGCCAAACTGCATTTTTTGGTGGGTTTTTTTTGCAGATTTTGCTGCTTTTTTTTTAGCCACTGGAGTTATAAGAACGGAGACCTATAAGAGCTTCCTTTATATTTCCCATTCCTTTCGAGGACACTCCTGACTTTTGCTTAAAAACCCACAGCAAAACCTATAACTAAAGTAACAGCTTTTCTGCAACGTGTGGCCTCCGCCTAAATCAGTTTACAGTCATGGCCAAAAGTTTTGAGAATGATACAAATATTAATTTTTACAAAGTCTACTGCTTCAGTTTTTCTAATGGCAATTTGCATATACTCCAGAATGTTATAAAGAGTGATCAGCTTAACAGCAATTACTTGCAAAGTCAATATTTGCCTAGAAAATGAACTTTATCCCCCAAAACACATTTCAACATTAGGACCACCTAACATCGTTTCAGTGATTGCTCCATTAACACAGGTGTGGGTGTTGATGAGGACAGGGCTGGAGATCAATCTGTCATGATTAAGTAAGAATGACACCACTGGACACTTTAAAAGGAGGCTGGTGCTTGCCATCATTGTTTCTCTTCTGTTAACCATGGTTATCTCTAAAGAAACACGTGCAGTCATCATTGCACTGCACAAAAATGGCCTAACTGGGAAGAGTATTGCAGCTAGAAAGATTGCACCTCAGTCAACAATCTATCGCATCATCAAGAACTTCAAGGAGAGAGGTTCCATTGGTGCCAAAAAGGCTCCAGGGTGCCCAAGAAAGACCAGCAAGCGGCAGGACCGTCTCTTAAAAGTGTTTCAGCTGCGGGATCGGGCTACCAGCAGTGCAGAGCTTGCTGAGGAATGGCAGCAGGCAGGTGTGAGTGCATCTGCACGCACTGTGAGGCGGAGACTCTTGGAGCAAGGCCTGGTCTCAAGGAGGGCAGCAAAGAAGCCACTTCTCTCCAGAAAAAACATCAGGGACAGACTGATATTCTGCAAAAGGTACAGGGAGTGGACTGCTGAGGACTGGGGTAAAGTCATTTTCTCTGATGAATCCCCTTTTCGATTGTTTGAAACATCTGGAAAACAGCTTATTCGGAGAAGAAGAGGTGAGCGCTACCACCAGTCTTGTCTCATGCCAACTGTAAAGCATCCTGAAACCATTCATGTGTGGGGTTGCTTCTCAGCCAAGGGAATCGGCTCTCTCACAGTCTTGCCTAAAAACACAGCCAAAAATAAAGAATGGTACCAGAATGTCCTCCAAGAGCAACTTCTCCCAACCGTTCAAGAGCAGTTTGGCGCCCAACAATGCCTTTTCCAGCATGATGGAGCACCTTGCCATAAAGCAAAGGTGATAACTAAATGGCTCAGGGAACAAAACATAGAGATTTTGGGTCCATGGCCTGGAAACTCCCCAGATCTTAATCCCATTGAGAACTTGTGGTCAATCATCAAGAGACGGGTGGACAAACAAAAACCAACAAATTCAGACAAAATTAAAGCATTGATTCTGCAAGAATGGACTGCTATCAGTCAGGATTTGGTCCAGAAGTTGATTGAGAGCATGCCAGGGAGAATTGCAGAGGTCCTGAAGAAGAAGGGTCAACACTGCAAATATTGACTTGCTGCATTAACTCATTCTAACTGTCAATATAAGCTTCTGTTACTCATAATATGAATGCAATTATATTTCTGTATGTGATAAAAACATCTGACAAACACACATAAAAACCAGAGGGCAGCAGATCATGTGAAAATATAATATTTGTGTCATTCTCAAAACTTTTGGCCATGACTGTAGACTCTCAAAGTTACTTTAAAGTTGTATACAAGAGACCAAGAACAATGATCACATGTTCCTACCATACACACATGATGTACATGGCATCATCTGTTCAGAGGCATGTCCTACAAAGGGTTAAAATAATAAGCGCAGGGAGGAGGTTTTCTGGTAAAGAAAAGCAGTCCATGTAGTAAGTGCAAGTATTTCCCAGGGCAGGACACCAGAAGGGATATCCTGTGACATAACCCTACTGTATGTAGTGAGGAAAGTGCTCACCGGGGATAAAGTAATGGAGAGAACACACCAAGACGTACGCAGATAAGAAGGACCGGACCAGATCCTGGTGTGGGCTGTAACTGGAGGGGATTCTCATAGTGACCCCGCAGTCATACGACAGAGTTTCACGTCCGTGTTTGCCGATTTACCTTCCTGATCATCATATCGGGACAGAGACTGCTAGCAGTATAGTCATCTATGATCATAGGAGTCTCTGACTCCCAGCCATATACTGTGCTGTACTGATTTTAGTATGTTACATGGGACAGAATACCAGCGCCCCTTACATGGCCTTCCCCGTGACAGAAGGCTACCAGCGCCCCTTACATGGCCTTCCCCGTGACAGAAGGCTACCAGCGCCCATTACATGGCCTTCCCCGTGACAGAAGGCTACCAGCGCCCCTTACATGGCCTTCCTTGTGACAGTAGGCTACCAGCGCCCATTACATGGCCTTCCCTGTGACAGAAGGCTACCAGCGCCCCTTACATGGCCTTCCCCGTGACAGAAGGCTACCAGCGCCCCTTACATGGCCTTCCCAGCGACAGAAGGCTACCAGCGCCCCTTACATGGCCTTCCCCGTGACAGAAGGCTACCAGCGCCCCTTACATGGCCTTCCCCGTGACAGAAGGCTACCAGCGCCCATTACATGGCCTTCCCCGTGACAGAAGGCTACCAGCGCCCATTACATGGCCTTCCCCGTGACAGAAGGCTACCATCACCTGGTCACTTGCCTTCCTGATCATAGGAAGTTACCAGCTAACAAATGCAATCACCTTGCTAGTACTAAGGCTCTGTTCACACAGCCGTCAGTTTCTCTTATATGTGGGAACCATGAGACAATGCTGGACACCAATGACAACCAAACGCCCATCTGACACAATGGAATCTGTCTTCTTGACATGATGACAGGCCCTGCAGGCTATGCCATACTGCCCATCAAATCTGACAGGGCTGCCATTCCAAATGGTGGTGTGAACAGAGTCCAACAAGGATGTTTATCTCTACAATGTTAGGACTCATCAGAGCGCCCATCACCAGGATGTCACACTACTATATACAATACACTGGATTTACATTTTATCCACAAGATAACGGATTGGTCGCCACAAAATATCACATGACCAATACCGCCATTCCTGAGTAATCCGCTTGGCTTGCCTTTCTACCACACAGTGTTTCGTGCACGGTCCTAACTGAAGCCATTTTTGGTGACAAGTGATGGTGCAGAAAGTCCCTAATATTAACCCTGTGTGTACAGGAGCGGCCAGTGCCTGTGGTGCACACATATTGGGATGCTGGGGTGCTGCTGCCTCCCTCTTTGTGTCTATGGGACAATGCTGGGGACTACACACACTGACAATGGCCCCACCTGCTTGTGTAGTGTCCGTCAGATCATAGCCGGTGCCCGGGAACTCCCTCAGCTTGCGGCCGCTCAGGTTAAGGATGCCAGACGTCACCGCCTCCTCCAGGGCCCGGTCCAGGCTCCGCACCGTGTGCTGGTGCAGGGTCCCCGTGCTCCAGTGAGGTCCATTGGGGAAGCTGGGGAACATAGACAACGAGCCCGGGCACACACCGGCTGCCGTACTGCCAACACCCCCTCCTTCTCCACCGCCACCTTGCCCAGTCCCTCCGCCTCCTCCGCTCTGCCCACCGGTGCCCCCCGCAGCGGCTGTTGCCACCGCGGTCTGACTCGCCGCCATTTCTGACAAGGAATAGCCCTGCTATAATGACACCGTTAGCAAGTGTTCTCCTCTGTGCGCAGGCGCTGTGCTCACCGTCGGAGGGGGCCGTACCAAGAGCGGAGATGTGATGGGGGGGCGTTACTGAAACCTGTGAGCAGTGGGAGGCGAAACCAAAACAAAAGTGCTGCTCTGAGGGGCTTGTCACATTATACGCACAGGCGCTAGTGTGAACTGGCACTGAGGGGCTTGTCACATTATACGCACAGGGGCTAGTGTGAACTGGCACTGAGGGGCTTGTCACATTATACGCACAGGCGCTAGTGTGAACTGGCACTGAGGGGCTTGTCACATTATACGCACAGGGGCTAGTGTGAACTGGCACTGAGGGGCTTGTCACATTATACGCACAGAGCGCTAGTGTGAACTGGCACTGAGGGGCTTGTCACATTATACGCACAGGTCGCTAGTGTGAACTGGCACTAAGGGTCTTGTCACATTATACGCACAGGCGCTAGTGTGAACTGGCACTGAGGGGCTTGTCACATTATACGCACAGGGGCTAGTGTGAACTGGCACTGAGGGGCTTGTCACATTATACGCACAGAGCGCTAGTGTGAACTGGCACTGAGGGGCTTGTCACATTATACGCACAGGTCGCTAGTGTGAACTGGCACTAAGGGGCTTGTCACATTATACGCACAGGGCGCTAGTGTGAACTGGCACTGAGGGGCTTGTCACATTATACGCACAGGGGCTAGTGTGAACTGGCACTGAGGGGCTTGTCACATTATACGCACAGGTCGCTAGTGTGAACTGGCACTGAGGGGCTTGTCACATTATACGCACAGGTCGCTAGTGTGAACTGGCACTGAGGGGCTTGTCACATTATACGCACAGGTCGCTAGTGTGAACTGGCACTGAGGGGCTTGTCACATTATACGCACAGAGCGCTAGTGTGAACTGGCACTGAGGGGCTTGTCACATTATACGCACAGGGGCTAGTGTGAACTGGCACTGAGGGGCTTGTCACATACGCACAGAGCGCTAGTGTGAACTGGCACTAAGGGGCTTGTCACATTATACGCACAGGGGCTAGTGTGAACTGGCACTGAGGGGCTTGTCACATTATACGCACAGAGCGCTAGTGTGAACTGGCACTGAGGGGCTTGTCACATTATACGCACAGAGCGCTAGTGTGAACTGGCACTGAGGGGCTTGTCACATTATACGTACAGGGCGCTAGTGTGAACTGGCACTGAGGGGCTTGTCACATTATACGCACAGGGCGCTAGTGTGAACTGGCACTGAGGGGCTTGTCACATTATACGTACAGGGGCTAGTGTGAACTGGCACTGAGGGGCTTGTCACATTATACGCACAGGGCGCTAGTGTGAACTGGCACTGAGGGGCTTGTCACATTATACGCACAGAGCGCTAGTGTGAACTGGCACTGAGGGGCTTGTCACATTATACGCACAGAGCGCTAGTGTGAACTGGCACTGAGGGGCTTGTCACATTATACGTACAGGGCGCTAGTGTGAACTGGCACTGAGGGGCTTGTCACATTATACGCACAGGGCGCTAGTGTGAACTGGCACTGAGGGGCTTGTCACATTATACGTACAGGGGCTAGTGTGAACTGGCACTGAGGGGCTTGTCACATTATACGCACAGGTCGCTAGTGTGAACTGGCACTAAGGGGCTTGTCACATTATACGCACAGGGCGCTAGTGTGAACTGGCACTGAGGGGCTTGTCACATTATACGCACAGGGGCTAGTGTGAACTGGCACTGAGGGGCTTGTCACATTATACGCACAGGGCGCTAGTGTGAACTGGCACTGAGGGGCTTATCACATTATACGCACAGGTCGCTAGTGTGAACTGGCACTGAGGGGCTTGTCACATTATACGCACAGAGCGCTAGTGTGAACTGGCACTGAGGGGCTTGTCACATTATACGCACAGGGCGCTAGTGTGAACTGGCACTGAGAGGCTTGTCACATTATACGCACAGGGCGCTAGTGTGAACTGGCTCTGAGGGGCTTGTCACATTATACGCACAGGGCGCTAGTGTGAACTGGCACTGAGGGGCTTGTCACATTATACGTACAGGGGCTAGTGTGAACTGGCACTGAGGGGCTTGTCACATTATACGCACAGGTCGCTAGTGTGAACTGGCACTAAGGGGCTTGTCACATTATACGCACAGGGCGCTAGTGTGAACTGGCACTGAGGGGCTTGTCACATTATACGCACAGGGGCTAGTGTGAACTGGCACTGAGGGGCTTGTCACATTATACGCACAGGGCGCTAGTGTGAACTGGCACTGAGGGGCTTATCACATTATACGCACAGGTCGCTAGTGTGAACTGGCACTGAGGGGCTTGTCACATTATACGCACAGAGCGCTAGTGTGAACTGGCACTGAGGGGCTTGTCACATTATACGTACAGGGCGCTAGTGTGAACTGGCACTGAGAGGCTTGTCACATTATACGCACAGGGCGCTAGTGTGAACTGGCTCTGAGGGGCTTGTCACATTATACGCACAGGGCGCTAGTGTGAACTGGCACTGAGGGGCTTGTCACATTATACGTACAGGGGCTAGTGTGAACTGGCACTGAGGGGCTTGTCACATTATACGCACAGGTCGCTAGTGTGAACTGGCACTAAGGGGCTTGTCACATTATACGCACAGGGCGCTAGTGTGAACTGGCACTGAGGGGCTTGTCACATTATACGCACAGGGGCTAGTGTGAACTGGCACTGAGGGGCTTGTCACATTATACGCACAGGGCGCTAGTGTGAACTGGCACTGAGGGGCTTATCACATTATACGCACAGGTCGCTAGTGTGAACTGGCACTGAGGGGCTTGTCACATTATACGCACAGAGCGCTAGTGTGAACTGGCACTGAGGGGCTTGTCACATTATACGTACAGGGCGCTAGTGTGAACTGGCACTGAGGGGCTTGTCACATTATACGTACAGGGGCTAGTGTGAACTGGCACTGAGGGGCTTGTCACATTATACGCACAGGTCGCTAGTGTGAACTGGCACTAAGGGTCTTGTCACATTATACGCACAGGGCGCTAGTGTGAACTGGCACTGAGGGGCTTGTCACATTATACGCACAGGGCGCTAGTGTGAACTGGCACTGAGAGGCTTGTCACATTATACGCACAGGGCGCTAGTGTGAACTGGCTCTGAGGGGCTTGTCACATTATACGCACAGGGGCTAGTGTGAACTGGCACTGAGGGGCTTGTCACATTATACGCACAGGGCGCTAGTGTGAACTGGCACTGAGGGGCTTATCACATTATACGCACAGGGCGCTAGTGTGAACTGGCACTGAGGGGCTTGTCACATTATACGCACAGGGCGCTAGTGTGAACTGGCACTGAGGGGCTTGTCACATTATACGCACAGGGCGCTAGTGTGAACTGGCACTGAGGGGCTTGTCACATTATACGCACAGAGCGCTAGTGTGAACTGGCACTGAGGGGCTTGTCACATTATACGCACAGGGGCTAGTGTGAACTGGCACTGAGGGGCTTGTCACATTATACGCACAGAGCGCTAGTGTGAACTGGCACTGAGGGGCTTGTCACATTATACGCACAGGTCGCTAGTGTGAACTGGCACTGAGGGGCTTGTCACATTGTACGCACAGGGTGTTAGTGTGAACTGGCACTGAGGGGCTTGTCACATTATACGCACAGGGCGCTAGTGTGAACTGGCACTGAGGGGCTTGTCACATTATACGCACAGGTCGCTAGTGTGAACTGGCACTAAGGGGCTTGTCACATTATACGCACAGGGGCTAGTGTGAACTGGCACTGAGGGGCTTGTCACATTATACGCACAGAGCGCTAGTGTGAACTGGCACTGAGGGGCTTGTCACATTATACGCACAGAGCGCTAGTGTGAACTGGCACTGAGGGGCTTGTCACATTATACGTACAGTGGCTAGTGTGAACTGGCACTGAGGGGCTTGTCACATACGCACAGGGCGCTAGTGTGAACTGGCACTGAGGGGCTTGTCACATTATACGCACAGAGCGCTAGTGTGAACTGGCACTGAGGGGCTTGTCACATTATACGCACAGGTCGCTAGTGTGAACTGGCACTGAGGGGCTTGTCACATTATACGCACAGGGTGTTAGTGTGAACTGGCACTGAGGGGCTTGTCACATTATACGCACAGGTCGCTAGTGTGAACTGGCACTGAGGGGCTTGTCACATTATACGTACAGGGGCTAGTGTGAACTGGCACTGAGGGGCTTGTCACATTATACGCACAGGTCGCTAGTGTGAACTGGCACTAAGGGGCTTGTCACATTATACGCACAGGGCGCTAGTGTGAACTGGCACTGAGGGGCTTGTCACATTATACGCACAGGGCGCTAGTGTGAACTGGCACTGAGGGTCTTGTCACATTATACGCACAGGGCGCTAGTGTGAACTGGCACTGAGGGGCTTGTCACATTATACGCACAGGGCGCTAGTGTGAACTGGCACTGAGGGGCTTGTCACATTATACGCACAGGGCGCTAGTGTGAACTGGCACTGAGAGGCTTGTCACATTATACGCACAGGGCGCTAGTGTGAACTGGCTCTGAGGGGCTTGTCACATTATACGCACAGAGCGCTAGTGTGAACTGGCACTGAGGGGCTTGTCACATTATACGTACAGGGCGCTAGTGTGAACTGGCACTGAGGGGCTTGTCACATTATACGCACAGGGCGCTAGTGTGAACTGGCACTGAGGGGCTTATCACATTATACGCACAGGGCGCTAGTGTGAACTGGCACTGAGGGGCTTGTCACATACGCACAGAGCGCTAGTGTGAACTGGCTCTGAGGGGCTTGTCACATTATACGCACAGGGCGCTAGTGTGAACTGGCACTGAGGGGCTTGTCACATTATACGCACAGGGCGCTAGTGTGAACTGGCACTGAGGGGCTTGTCACATTATACGCACAGGGCGCTAGTGTGAACTGGCACTGAGGGGCTTGTCACATTATACGCACAGAGCGCTAGTGTGAACTGGCACTGAGGGGCTTGTCACATTATACGCACAGGGGCTAGTGTGAACTGGCACTGAGGGGCTTGTCACATTGTACGCACAGGGTGTTAGTGTGAACTGGCACTGAGGGGCTTGTCACATTATACGCACAGGGCGCTAGTGTGAACTGGCACTGAGGGGCTTGTCACATTATACGCACAGAGCGCTAGTGTGAACTGGCACTGAGGGGCTTGTCACATTATACGTACAGGCGCTAGTGTAAACTGGCTCTGAGGGGCTTGTCACATTATACGTACAGGCGCTAGTGTGAACTGGCACTGAGGGGCTTGTCACATTATACGTACAGGGGCTAGTGTGAACTGGCACTGAGGGGCTTGTCACATTATACGCAAGGGTCGCTAGTGTGAACTGGCACTGAGGGGCTTGTCACATTATACGCACAGGGGCTAGTGTGAACTGGCACTGAGGGGCTTGTCACATTGTACGCACAGGGTGTTAGTGTGAACTAGCACTGAGGGGCTTGTCACATTATACGCACAGGGCGCTAGTGTGAACTGGCACTGAGGGGCTTGTCACATTGGGCAACCCCTTTAATGGGCAACCCCTTTAAATGGGTTGTAATATTAAAGACACATACGCTATCCACAGGGTAGGTGATGAGTGTCCGATCACTGAGACCCCAAGCAATCAGGGGAATGGGATCCCCCATATGAATAAAGCTCCAGTCCATATGACTGACCGGTACTCCATTCACTTCTCTGGAACTTCCCGGATCACACTCGCACTCTCCAGAAGCTCCATAGAAGTGAATGGAGTGTCGGTCGGTCGTGCGCTTCCGTCACATGGAATATACAGGGGTCTTCCCCCCGTTCTGTTGAACGTGGGGTGATCTGTCACTTATCCCATCTGGTGAATCTCACACCAGCGGAGGAATTGCAATGCCAATCTTAATAACTTCCCCCAGTATGTCCAAAATATTTTTCCACTAGACACACCATGTTAGATAGATAATCTTTGGCTTTGACGTTCTCTGTTGTCTGAGTTTTGCTGACGTAGCGTAAATGGCCCCTTTATTGTAAATTGTCCTCTATGAATGGTGAAGTGAGGGAACTCCATGCACGTATATGGTCAGTGTCACACCATAGGATCGGCCTCATTGACATCATTCCACCTATAATATCAGGTACATGTCCTCCTGTAATATATAGCACACGCCGTTGCTATGCCAACCAGTTACACTTAATACTAGCTTATCATTTCCATTTTGCAATATTTAAATTGCATTCCATCAGATTTTATAATAGTGTTAAATTATTCTGAAAATCACTTACAAGCTGAGGTGTCATTTTATTGGTATTTCCCATATGCTAGAAGATTGTAGGTTACCATGTTAACCCCCTCCTCTCTACATCACCTGATGCCCACTACTCCTGGCTCTCGTACCTTTCCCTATACACCGCCATCAAGTTACATCTTGGTAATATTTGTGTTGCATGTAATGACCATAAACAATAGAGTATATATAATAATTCTCAGAACTATAATTATATACACGGCTTCAGCTGAGAGGAAGTCTCTATAGTGAGGTCTTAATCTGTGGTTAGAAGGTGTAAGGAGATCGGACAAAGTCTCTTCTTACAGTTGTGGGTTCAGTATGACTCTTAAAATTTATGGCTGACTCCCCAAAGATGTCCTATACACAGGAAACCTCTCAACCCATTCACCAGTTTATATACGGAATATCAGCTTTGTGAGCCATAAATATAAAATGTAACTTCACTAGGTAACTCAATAAATAGATTAATAAGTATACATACAAGCTAAGAGATAGATAATCCATCTAATAATATGATGACCAATCCCAAATTAGGCCTGGTTCACATCTGCGTTCAAGTTTCCGTTCAGGGAGTCCGCTTGGGGACCCCCCGAATGGAAACCTATATGCATAAAAAACGGTTTACCTGGGAAACCTGCGGACCCATGTTTCGTGCGGAAATCGAGCTTAAACCACATGGACCCCATTATAGTCTATGGGATCCGCGGGTTTCCCAGGTAAACCACTTTTTTATGCGTATAGGTTTCCATTCGGTGGGTCCCCAAGCACACTGCCGAACGGAAACCCAAATGCAGATGTGAACCAGCCCTTATAGCGAACAAGACACAGCCCACTTTGGTGACTCAAATAAAGGAACAGTCTTACCAGGTTGGTGCATAAAAACCAAATGGTCCTCGGGGAGTTGCAGGGGGAAGATAGAAGAAACCTTACACGCACCCTAATCCCAAAATCAATGACTCTTGCCCTTACAAGGACGGTCCCAGAACATCTTGTTATGAGTCAGTTCCGGGAGCAAATGCCAGCAAAAGCAGAATATGGCTGATAACATAGAGCAATAGAACAAGGTATTTAAATCCAATATTGTGATGCCAGATAGACCCAAACCGAAAACTCCATCAGCAGCGCCAGCCGCAAGGCCAGATGGACTTTGCTGAATTTGGGGGTCCAAGTTATGACCACCAGAAACAGTGGGGAAATAAATGCACCTCTATCTGAAAACAAGACCAGAGGCCACCATTAACTTACTAGTATCTCCATGTATACAGATTCTTAGTAAAATGGTCTCTAAACAAAGTGTAAGTCATTCTGAACAAACAGTGGGTTGTTGTGTGTGCGGGTTATATAAAAGTCAATCCTCTGCAAAACATTATGCTGGCCATATAGCTGTGTGTACATAGGGAAATGAATGCAGCTACACATTGTACTAATAGTTACATGACACTGTACAATACATGGCAAAATGCCAACTATCTAAAGTACTCAACCAATGAATAGTGCCCCTTGTCCGCTGCCGCAGAATTGTTTTCTATACCCCAGTATAGTACACTACAACATGAACACGATATGCCATTGCTATAGAAACATAACCTCAGGTCTCCACTACAGACTGCCCCATTAGTTACGCTGCCCATGTGGCTGGCTGACAATATCAGTCCATGACCTCCATAAGGGTCAGACCCAAAGACAAGTCAGGAAAATTACTAAAGTTTATAGAATCCCATAGCAAAGTCAATAAAGGGCCCCCATCGGGGTGATGTGGACAACAGTATAACTACAACCAAAAGATGACTAGTAGTGTACTATGTCAGTTCTGAAGAAAATAGAACTAATGTAAGACTATGTTCACATTTACACCAAAGTCTCCGTCGCAGTGTCCGCCTGAAATCGGTAGATGAAAAAAAAGTCTTGCACGCATGCATATTGTTTGGGGTCCCCGGGCTCTGTATGTAACCACTAGTTTAGTAGTCTGCCTGTCAAATGTTCTGGTACTGTGACGGAGCAGAACAATGGACAGGCAGTACCAGTGTGAACTTAGCGTAATAGGGCACAATAGAAGAAAACCTGCACCTTCTTTATATCACAGAAAAAGCAACTACCCCTCAGACCCCCTCAGTCTGCAGACCCCAGATCAGCTATATGACTACCTGCTGCTATGTCAGTAAGAGAGTATGGGATATCTGGCATAGGTTAATTCAAGGATATGAGGATTAAGGTTTTGTCCTGTGATATAGTCACGTACCTATAACCGTTACAATGTATCCTGGCTAGTAGGGACATACAGTGGGGAAAAAAAGTATTTAGTCAGCCACCAATTGTGCAAGTTCTCCCACTTAAAAAGATGAGGCCGGCCTGTAATTGTCATCATAGGTAGACCTCAACTATGAGAGACAAAATGAGAAAACAAATCCAGAAATCACATTGTCTGATTTTTAAAGAATTTATTTGCAAATTATGGTGGAAAATAAGCATTTGGTCAATAACAAAAGTTCACCTCAATACTTTGTTATATATCCTTTGCTGGCAATGACAGAGGTCAAACGTTTTCTGTAAGTCTTCACAAGGTTGGCACACACTGTTGCTGGTATGTTGGCCCATTCCTCCATGCAGATCTCCTCTAGAGCAGTGATGTTTTGGGGCTGTTGCTGGGCAACACGGACTTTCAACTCCCTCCAAAGGTTTTCTATGGGGTTGAGATCTGGAGACTGGCTAGGCCACTCCAGGACCTTGAAATGCTTCTTACGAAGCTGCTCCTTCGTTGCCCTGGCGGTGAGCTTGGGATCATCTTCAATGCCCTTGCTGATTTGCAGGTTTGCACTCAAAATCTCACGATACATGGCCCCATTCATTCTTTCATATACACGGATCAGTCGTCCTGGTCCCTATGCAGAGAAACAGCCACAAAGCATGATGCTGCCACCCCCATGCTTCACAGTAGGTATGGTGTTCTTTGGATGCAACTCAGCATTCACTCTCCTCCAAACACGGCGAGTTGTGTTTCTACCAAACAGTTCTACTTTGGTTTCATCTGACCATATGACATTCTCCCAATACTCTTCTGGAACATCCAAATGCTCTCTAGCAAACTTCAGATGGGCCCGGATATGTACTGGCGTAAGCAGGGGGACACGTCTGGCACTGCAGGATCTGAATCCCTGGTGGCGTAGTGTGTTACTGACGGTAGACTTTGTTACATTAGTCCCAGCTTTCTGCAGGTCATTCACTAGGTCCCCCTGTGTGGTTCTGGGATTTTTGCTCATCGTTCCTGTGATCATTTTGACCCCACGGGGTGAGATCTTGCGTAGAGCCCCTGATGGAGGGAGATTATCAGTGGTCTTGTATGTCTTCCATTTTCTAATTATTGCTCCCACAGTTGATTTCTTCACACCAAGCTGCTTGCCTATTGCTGATTCAGTCTTCCCAGCCTGAATCTGGGATTTTCTAGATATGTTTTCTCATTTTTTCCCCACTGTAGCTAAAGGTCCCTCTGCCACATAAAATATACCTGTATTATAAGTGGCACTTGTTAGGTGTCCCATTACAGTTTTTGCATTTTGCAATAAGGCCATAATAAGGCATTTTAAGATAACATTTTTTTTGCCGATTTCCCCTGTAACTGGGATTGATATATTAACTCTAGCTATTGGAGGAATACAGCCTCCTAGCACTTACTCCAGAGCTGATCTGTGTCCTCTAGGATATAACAGCTCATGAACTTTCGCGCCAACTAGCGATCACATGACTAGCGGTCGGGAAAAGCCACATCATGGCGGTTTTCATAGCTGTGCATGAAGTGCTCATTGAACTCTCTATATACAGTGATTGGGAGGGCAGGAACGGTAATAAACCAGCCTGGCCTTCTCCCTGGGAAATCTTGCGGACACTCCCCGCTCCTGCATCTGCACAATCTCTGCATTGACATACAGGTATCCGCTTCTGCAATGTACATAGTCAATGGGCGGACGATAAGAGAGTGGAGCTTTATTGACTGCCCTCCATGACACTGATATGTCTGTTTTACTAAATAATTTACTATAATTTATTAGAAGTCTGCAATGTGCTATTCCTCTGAGAAGTCTATGAATAATGTTTTTTTATTTAAAAAAAAAAAAAAGATATATATATATATATATATATATATATATATATTTCCCCCCTAGAACTTTGGTGTTGAATGGCGCCATCTGCTGGTAACCTACACACACTTCATACAGTTCTATAAACGCAGCGTTCCTGTTGATGTGAATAAGGATGTGTCTGTTACATTGTATCTCTTCCCCCGGTGCCTGCCTGGTACACTGAGGTCCCTGTGCCAGTCCTCGCAGTGTCCATGATCCTGGCAGAGACTGCCCTACAGTAGGAGCTCCATGTCCCTATTTGGCAGCCACAGGAGATGGCATGGAGCCAGGACATGCGCTCCAGCCGGGAGAGGGCACGCTCAGCTTAGTGTCCGGCCCCAGCACCCTGTTCTAGCCGGTGGCCATTGTGCCTGAGTACAGGGAGCTCCCCGGGTAGCCATGGAGGTGGATGAGAGTCAGTCTGAAGCTGAGGTCCAGGAGGAGAATAAGAAAATTGACATGTCCTTGGGTAGGTACTGGGACTAGTGCTACACTGTGCCGAGTCTTCAGCTGTTATCACAGTGTTATTTATGAGGTATATACGATCTGAGCAGTATACTGTACTGTAGTGTTATATAGGGATAGTTACTGTCACACACACACATAGAGCATATATATATATATATATATATATATATATATATATATGTACAGGAGCAGACTTCTAGCAAAGTATTTGTCTATTTAGTAAAACCTGTAAGACTGGACATGGATATAACATGAATGACCTGAGTGATTTTACTATGCCTTAGGCTAAGGCCCCACGTTGCAGGAACGCAGCTTTTTTTGTTGCAGATTTTCCCGCATAGCCAAGAATGGCTACAAAAGGAATGGGAAATATCTAGGAAGTTCTTATACTTCTACCTTATACTCAATCCACTCCTAGCTTTGGCTCAAAAAACCGCAGCGAAATCTGCAACAAAAAAAGCAGCGTTTTCGCAATGTGGGGCCTTAGCGGGCCACAGTGAAAAAGCACTGCGGGAAAGACCGTGGTGGAAACGCATGCGGTTTTTCCCACAGCGCTTTTCACAGAAAGTCTGCAGAGGTTTACTCTTCGGACTTTCTGCTTCAATTATACCTATAGGGAAACCGCCGGCATTTATGCCACGTGGGGTCCCGGACTAAAGGGGTTTTCTTGGACTAAGTCTACGGTCGCACCTCCATTGGAATTTCTGTCGCAGTGTTCATCCAAAATCGGCAGACGAAAAAGTCCTGCAAGTTCAACTTTTTCCTCTGGCTATTTTAATTTAAAAGAATGGACACCCAGTGGATCCCATTATAGTTAATAGGGTCCGTCGGACTCCTCATCTGTAACGCTCCACCTATCTGTTGTTCTGGTCCATCAGATAGGCCGACGCTAGTGTGAACCTAGCGTAACATATTGATAACTTATTCTAATATAAGATTGGTGGTGGGGGAAGTCTGACGCCCATGTACCCCAGTGATCATCCACCTCGTCATTGCTCACCAAGTACAGCACTATACATTATATGGGACTGAGCTGCAAACAGGTCATGTGACCATGAATGTAGCATCACTGGCACCTGAAACGGAAGCAGAGCTCACCGGAGCGGCACTGACGATTAAACTGGTGATCTGCAGGGGTGCTGGGTGTTGGGTCTTCAAGGATCTAATAATGATGACCTATTCTAAAATGGTATATCTGGTAGTATTTTATTTAGTACATCGCTGACTAAACAGATAGTTTGGGTGCTGTATGAGGATCTTTCCTTGGCAGTGCCCAGCGCTGATACGAGAGGTTATTTTTAGCCAGATATGAGTCAACACAGACTAATATATCCAAGACTGGTGACTACGCATAGGCCTATGTACTACGGCTTGTAATCACAGGCGGCCATGCTGCCTAGATCACTCTTTTCTCCATTATCTTAGTGTACAGGTTGTTAGAATTCATCGCCCTAGCTTCTCTACACCTTAGCATTTGGCTGATATTGTTGGATGAAGCTTAGTGCAGCCGCTCATTTCTCCTGCAGCGTTCGCCATGAATAGATAACTATGTAATACATGGTTGTGTGGAAGCCAGCGGAGCAGGAGGCCATCTTTGCGGCCACTTTCTTCCTAGCGTGCAGGTACACAGGTATACTGACAAGTATCATACAGCCATACACATAAGATCTTTCCTACCCAAATAAAATCACTGTGCAAAATAAAAGTGAGTAAGATTATCCACACATTGTTCAAAAAAAAAAAAAAGCTGAATTTTCAAAAAGGTACGCGTTATTGAAAAACGCAGCATGTTCATTTTGCCTGCCTAGTCCCCAGATTTTACATGAGGATGGGAACACAAGCGTTTTTTCTTCAGCGTTTTTCGCTACATGTGGCCTTAGCCTTAAGTTGTTTTTGCCACCATGAAAAGCTGTGAAAAAAAATTTACATTTTTTACATTACCTTCAAAGTGAATCAGATTCTGGCTCATCCCATCCACATATTACAGAAAAAAATCCACAGCAAAAAATCTGCGATTTTGAAAACACTTGCGTTTTTGAAAATCGCAGCATTATACCAGTGGAAACATTGGCATTTTCCCTATAGGTTAAATAAGGGAAGAAAATTCACTGGGAAAAACTAAGCAAAAACGCAATGAAAAACGGTGCAGAAAAAACACAACGCGTTTCCGATGTGGTTTTTTCCACAGCATTTTCTTGCTGTGTTTTGCTGTGTAGGGCCTTAGCTTAAGGCTAAGGCCCCACGTAGCGGGCCGCAGCAAAAAAGCACTGAGGAAAAACTGTGGCGGCAACGCATCGTGGTTTTTCCTGCAGCGCTTTTCACAGAAAGCGAGAAACTTCTGCGGACTTCCGGCTTCAATTATACATATAGGGAAACCGCTGGTGTTTCCATAGGTATAATTGACATGCTACAATTTCCAAAACCACAACGGTATTTTTCCGCAATGTGTGGATGGATTTACACCACGTGGGGGCCCCACGTGGCGTAAATGCCGCGCTTTGGCCCTGGTGGAAACACTGTGGAAAAAAAAGCAGCATTTTACAGTACTTGCATAGTGGATTCTAGTGAATCCCATCCACACATTGCGGAAAAATACGCGCAGTGGACACACTGCGATTTCCAAAACTGTTGCAGTTTTGGAAATTGCAGCATGACAATTATACCTAAGGAAATGCAAGTGGTTTCCCTATAGGTATAATGGAAGCAGAACGTCTGCAGGGAAAAAGCGCTGTGGGAAAAACTGGGATGCGTTGCCGCCGCAGTTTTTCCAGCACCGCTTTTTTGCTGCGGGCCTTAGTCTAAAGGGGTTTTCTAGGAGTAATAATTGATGACCTAACTTTAGGATATCATCTGACAACTTGGACCCCGCCAGTTGGGTACTTGACCAGGCCACAATGTTCGGGTGAGTGCTGCGGCCTCTTCAGTACTTCCCATAACAGCTGTGCTTGCTTGGTATCGCAGCTCAGCCCATTCACATGAATGAGCCTGAGCTGAAAACAGGCCACGTGACTGCTGAACATGACGTTACATGGACTGTGAAGTGGAAGCGGCGGTGTCGGACCCCTGCTGATCTTCATTTGAGGATCTGTCATTTCCGCTGCGTTTTTTTTGTCCACAACTTTTTAAGCTGCATTTTGCTATGTGTGGTTGGAGTTTCAACCTATAAAAAGACAGATATAAGTGGAGGGAAATGTGCGCCATGTCATAGTTGCCATACATTTACCTCATCATCTATGCCAGATTTCAGTTATAAATCATAATAAATGTGTCTGATGGCCCCACCCCCTGCGATGCTAAAACCAAAAAGTCCCAAATTTTTCCGAAAAACCTGATTTGTACAAAAAATTTCAGAATTTGTACGCCTTGTAGGCCAGAAAACAGGCGTGCAAAGCAAAATAAATCTGCCCCAATATCTTTACTTTTACTTATTCAATATTTTCATTTTGATCAAAGTAAACTGTATGAATAAACCTTCAAGTCTGAACAGGGAGCTTTGTATATGTCGTGTTCTGTTTAGTAATGCCTTCTAGAACTACAGCATATATTTATGCATCTTCAAAGAGCCGAGAGGCTTTGATATATTATTTACAGGTACATGTGTTGGGTTGTAAAATATATTATGCTTGTTACAATGTGTCAGCTGTCTGGATTGCAATGAAAGGAGCTGCAAGTCAGATCCTGATGCCTAAATATAGTCTATATACAGTAAGATCCGCAAAGGAATCAGAAGTGCAAAACCTCGGCATCATCCTATACTGTGTAGGATAGTGCAACACAAGGCTAGGTTCACATCTGCGCCAGGATCTGTCGTTCGGGTCCGACAGGGTACCAGAACGATGGAGAGCCAGGCCGCTAAAACAGCAGTTACCCACGGACTCCAGCGGACCCCATTGTCTATAATGGGATCTGCCAGGTGTTTGCCTTTTTATACTGAAACAGCAGAGAGAAATTCCTCTGTGCAGGACATTTATCTCCGCCGATTTCCAGCCAATTTCCGGCGCAGATGTGAACTTAGCCTAAGCCTGTATTCACGTGACAGTTGTTTTTTTAGTGGCCGTCTCACAGCTACATTAATTTCACTGTATGTGAGGGGGGCTATTCACATGACCAATATTTTGATGGTCCGTTTCAAATCATATCCTGTTCTTACCCATTTTCGCGGATCCCTCAATACACTCAAATGTATGTGGGATCAATAAAAACAGGCATAAGAGACTCTGTGGCAATGTCCGCCTGAAATCAGTGGATGTAAAAGTCCAGCATACATGGCTTTTTTGTCCACCGCTTTCAGTTTAAAAACAATGGACAGCCAACGGTCCCCATTGTAGTCCTTGGGGTCTGTTGGTACCCCAAGATACCGTACTATGATGGTGGGTCCAGTGCAAAGCTTTCATACTGTAAGTGGGGACGCTGATAGAATTGAAACTGGAACATGTTGCCTGGCACAGTGCCTAAAATCCACAACAGTCCTGCTTGATCTGGAATGGCTGGATTGGGGTGCAGGTATGCTGTTGTTAGTACTATGATTAACCGGCCCTGTATGATGTGTATAACAAGCATACACAATTCTAGACTATATTCACACAGCAGAGCCCTGCGTCGGCCATAAAAAATGTATTTTTTAATGATCAAGTTCACACCCGAAGGTAATCCGATTGCACAGATCCCTCATAGACATGAGTCTATTGAAGGACCTATGAACTCGGCCCATGAAATAGCTTGTTCTAGTCTTTATCGGATCATTCACATGGACAGTTAAAACAACGGTCATGAGAATTGATCCTTTAAAGCTGGATAACCCCTTTAAGAAGTGCCAAAATTGCAAAAATCCCTCCCAAAAAAGTCACTTTTTTTATTATAGATTTTGAATTTCTGGCTCCAGTAAATATAGCTGCCACTTAACTGCCGTGCCTTATGTGCATTTTAATCCTTTATTGGCCTAGATTAAGGCATTTTAACCTTAAACCAGTAACATTTTATCCCTCTCTACATTCCGACTTTTACAACGTTTTACATTTTATTTTAATGTATCTGTATAAGACCTTGTATTTTGTACATAATACTTTTTAATCAGTTTTTATTACTTTTTGTTTTTGAGAGGTGAGATGAACAGAACATTTTTAGGTTTATGGTATACAGTAAATAACGTACTCATTTTATTTTAGGGGTTGTTACCGATTTGGCATTACCAGTTTTGTGGGTTTTTATTAATGGATAAGGGGGAAAATATCGTCTACTGTTACTTATTCTGTAAAACCACTATTAAATGGTGAGTATGCCTTTAGTGAGGATGGGAGGGTGATATCACGAACAAAAAAAGTCATCTATACATAGTTACATAGTAGATGAGGTTGGATGAAGACATCAGTCCATCAAGTCCAACCTATAACCCTACAGTACCCTACAGTGTTGATCCAGAGGAAGTCAAAAAACCCCATGAGGCTTATGCCAATTGCCCCATTTCACGTGAAAAAATTCCTTCCCAACTCCAATCTGGCAATCAGTATAAAACCCTGGATCAACGTGCCCTTAAAATCTAGAACCCATAACTCGAAATGTCTGTTCGAGAAAGGCATTTGAACTTGCTCAATGAATCCACCATCACCACTTCCTGGGGCAGAGAGTGCCATAGCCTCGCTGTTCTTACTGTAAAGAATCCCCTTCTATGTTGCTGGTGAAACTTTCTCTCCTCCAGTCGTAGAGGATGTCCCCTTGTCACTGTCACTGGCCTAGGGGTAAAAAGAGCATTAGAAAGTTCTTTGTGCTGTCCCTTCATGTATTTGTACATTGTTATTAGATCTCCCCGTAGGCGCCTTTTCTCCAAACTGAATAGCCCCAAGTTTGTTAATGTATAGTTGTACTCCAATCCACCCATTCCCCTAATAATTTCGGTTGCCCTTCTTTGCACTCTTTCTAGTTCGATTATGTCTTTCTTGTATACTGGGGCCCAGAATTGTGCACAATAGTCTAAGTGTGGCCATACCAGTGATACGTGATAGTCACAGGGACAGGAGAAAAATCATTCTCCTGTCCCTGCACACTGTCAGCTGCGCATGTTCCTCTGCACACTGGCTGAAGTGAAAGCTGTGAGTGTATATAGCTCCACTTCAACCAGTGATATCTTGGGATCTACTAGGGATACAGACATGATCTTGGCTTTAAAAAAAAGACAAAGATAATTGCTTTATCCCCATGGCTCTGGAGTTAGAGCCATTTAAGTGACTGCTACCTCTGCAGTTTGACTGAATGTCTCCTGCTCTGGGTAAAATGTTATGTACTTTGCTGAAACACCGAGTAGGAGACGTTCAAAACTGTCAGGGGGTAATATGTGTTGCTCATTGCTTTGATTAAAAACTGCATACAGTTCTTAAAAAGGACCTTTCACATTCTCTGGCACCGACGGTTTAATATACTGCTGGAAAGCTTACATTGCACTTTGACGGTTCGCGCCCAGGTGCCGGAGATATTGGTGCTGTTAGTGAAAGTCAGCTTTCTAGTGGTATATAATATCGCCGGTGCCAGGGGACTTGAAAGGTCCTCTTTAAGCTCTTTTCAGGCAACCGATGTGCAAAACAGCTGTGAAAAAGGGACATTTTTCTACACCTGCTTTGCATTCATGGGGCACCTAATTTTAAGGATCCCTCATACACCTGAGTAGGACATGTCAAAAATAGGATATTTATCAGCATTTCATTTAGATACAAGTGAACGCACCTGCAGCAGGGAGACTGGATGCGACTATACCTGCATCAATGTACTTAGACCTCATGCACACAACCATGTGTTATTTCAGTGTGCTATCCTGGTTTTTCCTGAATAGCACACTGACCCATTCATTTCAATTGGCCCATGCACACTACCGTGTTTTCCATGTGGTCCGTGGTAAAGCCCATAGAAAAGCCCACAGAAAACAACGGACGTCACACAGATTACATCCGTGTGACATCTGTATTTGCAGAACAGTTACCCAGCTACCCATAGGGAGGTTTTTTGCGGATCCTCAAATACGGATGGCACACTGATGCAATACTGACCATTTTTGTGGACATGCGGCACTGATGCTGAAGACACACTGATGACCAAAGGACTGAAAAAACTGAACACTGAGCCGTATTTTGCAGACCGCAAATTACACACGGTCATGTGCATGATGACTTAAGCCGGTTGCACACGACCATGTGCTAACCGCCGGCCGTACATGTAAGGGGGCTTAGTGTGGCTTCATCCTTAGCCCCCTTGCAGATGACCATATGAATGCTCAGTGTACTATCCGAGTTTTTCCCAGATAGCACACTGACCCATTCATTTCTATGTGCCCATATACATGACCGTGAATCGGCCGACAGTCTGGACCGCAAAATATAGAACAGGTCCTATTCCTGTCCGATTTTGGGGCCCTGCTTCCGCGGCTCCTATTCATTGAATGAAAGGGGCTGGGGAAGCCATGTGTCACCCACACGCCGCCCGTGCCTTTCATTCATGGCCGCTGGTTAGCACACGACGGGCTGTGTAACCGGCTTTAGGCTTGGTAACTTCATGTAGTCTTTAATTGCTGCAACGAGTAGCGCGAGTTACTCTGCATTTTACCTCTAAGCTAATGGTAATCGAATTGAAAACCTTTGGTTTAAATGTAAAGGAAAATGTACGACCAATTACTGCAATTAAAAAACATGCAGTTATTGATTAAAAAAGCACTGTGTGAACGCAGCACAAAATAAAAAAGCACAACGTAAACCCAGCCTGTGGTCTTATTTGTAAGGCATCATTTCCCAGTTTGGTGTGTAAATCCCATATTTGCTAATTATGGAATCCATGACATCTGTTCCACATCTTTATCTGAAAATCCTATCTAGCGGAGCAGTACAGTAGAGTAAACTAATCCAGCAAGTGTTTGAGGCTGGATTCACACAGCGCTTATTTGTTTTAGTGCAGGAAAACATATGTTTTACAAAAGGATCTTTAAGGATCTTGGTAAAACAGAGGTCCTTCTGCAAAAAAAGTGCATGTGCTTTTTTTGCGGATTTGTCACATTATGATGAAGCTTAAAGGGGTGTTCCGGGTATTACGACTTATCCCCTATCCACTTGGTAGGACCCCCACTGATCAAGGAAACAGGGTCCCATGTCCCCCAAATAAATGGAGTGGCAGGTGGCGCATGCATGTTGTTGCCTTTTTCATCTCTATGGGACTGTACTGAGTACTGTACATTGCTCTGCTATCTCCAACCAGGGGCGTATCTATAGGGACGTAGAGGTTATAGTCGCTACTGGGCCCTACATACAGTACAGTGGAGCTGCAGTCACTCCTGCCTCATAGATCACTCCCATACAGGGAGTCACTGTCTCCCCGCAGCTCTACTGTCCATGCTATATACTTTACAGGACAGTGGGGCTGTAGTGGAGCAGTCAGTGACTCCTACCATCAGAGATTACTCTAACGCAGGGAGTCCCTGTCTCCCCGCAGCTCTACTGTCCCATTCTACATACACACGTGGACTAAATTGTTGGTACCCCTCGTTTAATGAATGAAAAACCCACAATGATCACAGAAATAACTTGAATCTGACAAAAGTAATAATATATAAAAATTCTATGAAAATGAACAAATGAAAGTCAGACATTGCTTTTCAGCCATGCTTCAACAGAATTTTTTAAAAAAGAAAACTCATGAAACAGGCCTGGACAGAAATGATGGTTCCCTTAACTTAATATCTTGTTGCACAACTTTTTGAGGCAATCCCTGCAATCAAACGATTCCTGTAACTGTCAATGAGACTTCTGCAACTCTCAGCAGGTATTTTGGCCACTCCTCATGAGCAAACTGCTCCAGTTGTCTCGGGTTTGAAGGGTGCCTTTTCCAGACAGCATGTTTCAGCTCCTTCCAAAGATGCTCAATAGGATTTAGGTCAGGGCTCATAGAAGGCCACTTCAGAATAGTCCATTGTTTTCCTCTTAGCCATTCTTGGATGTTTTTAGCTGTGTGTTTTGGGTCATTATCCTGTTGCAAGACCCATGAGCTGCGACTGAGACCAAGCTTTCTGACACTGGGCAGCACATTTCTCTCTAGAATCCTTTGATAATCTTGAGATTTCATTGTACCCTGCACAGATTCAAGACACCCTGTGCCAGATCCATCAAAGCAGCCCCAGAACATAACAGAGCCTCCTCCATGTTTCACTGAATTCTCAACCACTTCTTCATTCAAAATGGGGCACTCACCCATTCTCATAACTGGTGGGGGTCCAGCAGGTGGGAACCCCAGTGAACAGTCACTTATACCCTATTCTGTGAATAGGGCATAAGTCTTTATCCATTCTGTGTGCCACCATTCAGGCCTTTATTGTCTGAGCCGATTGAGAATTCAAAAGAATTTAGAGACCCGTACAGACTGTAGGACTAGACAAGGCAAACAGAAAAGTGCAGGATGGAGAAAAAGTGAAGATCGAGGAAAATCCACAGGTACATATCTCCGCTCATCCCAAGTGTGCTGCAATATGTATAGACAGATTAAATATCCCATGTCCATAGTTCATGTTATATTGTCTTCTAGATACACAATTACTCCAATCCTTCCATGTACATGACACATGAACATTAGGCACGTGCATTTGTTTCTGCTGTCATGTAGCATTGCTTCTTGCTCAGTCGCTCTGGCACTGTCTAGCCACTTCACAAATCTTTTGTGCAGGATAATACACTTCAGACTATATTCACCCTTGAGGCACAATTTCAATTTCTAAAAATTCAGAGTAAGGCGGAGATCTGGGAATATACATTTACAAAGGCAAGCAGGGCGGCGATGGCTGAATAATAGATAGAATAGTCATTGTAATGGGCCCGGCCTTCAGTTTACAGGGGCATTACTCTGAAGATAGATAAGATGCACTGGGGGTATTATTATTATCCAGGGGATGCCATTGCTCTGCATTTAGTAAAGCCTCTTACCTTTAGGGATATTTCTAGCCTATTAAACATAAATGTGATGAAGGTCTCGTTCCTATTGTGCAAAATCATTTTTGGATCCTTTGCTTGCCTGCCTGTGTCTCTCTGTCTGTTTATGTGAAATCTTGAGATTTGCCTGCAATCCTTTGTGCCCAGAGAAACTCCAGAGGTGGCTCTTAGCTTTATCTAACAGAGAGTTGCTCCTGGTGGGGGTGCTCCCAGTAGGAAGGCTAAATTGTGAAGACTAGAGGATCAGTCAGAGCATCTCCAAAATGGCAGGTCTCGTGGGTTGCTGCTGGTATACAGTGGTTAATACTGGCAACAGGGTTATTGGCACTCATGCCTTATTGATATGGATAGGGAGCAGAGGATATCCTGCCCAATTCCTAAGAAGGGCTGCTGCAGCACAAATTGCTGAAAAGGTTAATGATATGATAGAAAGGTGGCAGAACACACAGGGCATTACCACTTGCTGCATATGAGTCTGCATAGCTGCAGACCGGTCAGGGAACACATAGTAACCCTGTCCAGCACTGAAAGAGTGTACACGTGAGCAGCAGAACTCGATCATAAAGCAATGGAAGAAGGTGGAGTGGTCTGCTGAATCACATTGTCTTTTACATCATGTGGACAGTGGGGTATGCATTGTTAACCTGGGGGAAAATGGCATTACGGTGAACCATAGGAAGAAGGCAGGAGAGTGGGCAATGTTCTGCTGGAAAACCTTGGGGCCTGGCATCCATGTGGCACACCCCATTATGGCAGCCATATTCTCTAAAGACAGTGGCCTCTTTCAGCACAATAATGTAGATGTTTGTCAGAAATGGTTAGAGGAACATGACAAAGAGTTCATGATCTAGACTTGGCATCTGGGGAGTGTGCTGGAAAACAAGTTCAGTCCATGGAGGCTCCACCTTGTAACTTATAGGACTTAAAAGGGTTAAGTAACATAAGTGTCTGGTCACTAGAGATTCAACTACCTTAGACTTCCCAGTGATCATAAGAACTGGGGTCCACAAGTGCCCCATGTGAATGGAGACTTAAAGGTTGACAATCGCCATGGGTCTTATAGAAATGGATGGAGTGTACTGCTCTGTTCAGATAGGGCACTTGCAGGCCCCTGATCGCTGGAGGGCCCACTGGTTGACATTTTTATCTCCTATCCTGTATATAGGGCATGAATGCCATTAGTTGCAAGATCCCCTAGGATCTGCTGCATATGTCGTGGTGTCAGCACAGGACAGAGATTGTCAGAGATCTTCTGCAGTTTGTGCCTTGATGGGACAGGGTGACATGATGGGGCGCATACAGAATATTAGACCTGTGATTTTAATGTCATTTTTATTGATTTATATTCTAATAGAGCAGAAAGAAATCTCTTATCTGAAGCAGACAACCCCACTGTGTAATACTGTGTACCATACTCTAGCCTACTTTCCCCCTGTCTTGGTCCTCTACCCAGGGTTAATGTAATGGGACAATCATTCCGGGCATTACAATAAAATGATCATTGGGTGAATGTAGGCAAGTAGATATCCAATATAGGCTAGCACCCTGCAGTGTGACTAATGATACAACCAGGACAGGACTCCATCCTACCATACAGCAGTGCATTGTGGAATCTATTCACCATTCTCGTGCTATAGGGTTAAGTGTCATTCAGGACTGGATCATATAGATGACACAGCTCAGAAACTTGTAAGAAGCAGCAGCTGAACCCCCCATCCCCCCACTCACTGTGACACCCGGATTGTTTGACAGGAACAGTTGCTGAAAGAAAAATCTGCATCGACTTTCACTTGCTGGACATTTTCGGCAGAATCCTGTCATCTCACACAGTTAATTGCAATACTGTCTTCTTGATGGAGAAAGTAACAGGGACATGTATCTATTATGCATTCAATGGCTTCAAAGAACTCTCCCTCCCACATTATTATTAGGAATGACAGTGCAGAAGAAAGACTAGAAGGGAGTCCTGTGTGCACGGCTGGAGTAGATACTGTATACTAGCGGTGTATATGTTCCTACCCAGTGTATAGAGTATCATAAGCAATGTGGATGTAACTAGCAAGATGTTGCTATACAAAACCGCCATAGACATCAAATATACTTGTACTTATATCTAACCCTTATGGCATTTGGTAGTTTTATAAAGTTTTCTCTCATTCACATAGATTTTTTTTTTTGTTTGTATGTAGTGAATAAAATATTAGGGCAGCACTAGCGGCAGGACCGCGCCAATCCACCTCTACAAGTCTATCCCAACCTAGTACAGTAGGTTACATGGGGTCTACTAGTTCCCTTAGACGCTGGACACCCCAGGACATGTGCTGCCACTATTTTACCCTCTAAGCTATGGGAATTATAGAGTTAAAAAGACACCTCTCCCTGCAGACAGATATAGCTGTTATTGGACTGTTATTGGTGTCTTAGGCCAGGGCCCCACGTTGCGAAAATGCAGCCTTTCTGCCGCGGCAAACAAATGCTACGTTCTGCAGTACCTGCAAAGTGGATGAGATTTTGGCTAATCTCATCCACACATTGCAGAAAAAAAATCTGCAACGGAAAAGCTACGATTTAAAAAAATGCTTGTGTTTATGAAAATTGCAGCATGTCAATTATACCTACATATCGGTATAATAGGAGAAGAACGCCTGCAGAGGAAAGCTTTGTGGACTTTCTGTGAAAAACGCTGCGGAAAAAATGCCATGTGTTTCTGTCACGGTCTTTTCCACAGCATTTTTTGGCTGTGGCTCGCTACGTGGGACCTTAGCCTCCAAAGGGTTTTCTGGGTTATAAATATTCATGGTCTATGCTTAGGATAAATTATTAACATGAGATAGGTAGGGGTTACTTGAGCTTCAGTAACCCGACTTGGCCACTAAATAGAGAATGGAGCTGTGCTGTCATTATGTCTCTGACACCTGCTGAGAATAAGTAATCAGTGGGGGTGCTGGGTGTCCAAACCCCACAGGTTCGACATTGATGGCTGTCCTAAGAATAGGCCACCGATATCTGTAATCTGAAAATACACCTTTAACTCTGTCCTTTCCAGTATGCCCAGTATAGCGAGAACACTGCCCCCCCCCCCTCCCGCTATAATCCATCCTTGTGAATTACCATTGCAAACAGTTACAGAAATTTTCTGCAATATACTGATTCCAATGTGGTATTATGATAGTCTCTGGCAGAGTAACATAAAGATTTCGGCTACTCCTCATCCTGCCATGCTCTTTCTATGTTGAGAAGTCTAGTAGGCGGTCCTATCAGTGACTGAGAGCTATCTCAGTATGTACAGTCATAGGGCGGAGGCTGTCAATCACTGATAGCTCCGCCTACCAGATCTGTCAACATAAAAAGATCTGAGATTTCAATGGATAAATTACAGATTATACTGAATCTATTCCTACAAACCTATACATCAATCTGCTCAGTTCCTCCTGCTCTATAACGTATTGTCTATAGATTGAACGGCATTTTTCATGTGACAGGTTCCTTTTAATGTCTACGTTGACCTTTGAACTCCATTACCTTTGCAGATGACATCATAAAACTTCAAAAAGAAGAGTCAGGAGCTCAGTCCACCTTCCGTCAGACAGTCCAGAATGGCAGAATAAAAAGAGGAAATTTCCAAAATAAGAGATATTTTAGGAACCCTCCAAGAAATCAACAAGGTAAGGGTTAACTTTTATGCCATTAAAATAAGTTTTCAGGCTTTTAGTTTGCATTAGCACATTTTGGGGTTGTGGTTAATGATGTTGTTTTGTTCCCTAGGGCTTGGCAGACCTAAACCTGGCTTCAAGCAACAAAGGTATCCTGGTGTGACTATCAGGAACAATGCCCTTGGTCCCATTACAAGGCGGAGAGCGGCGGCTTCGCTGAGTAATGTGAGCCCTCTTAATAGGCCGAATCTGACCACAAAGGTAACTATTTGTTTGATGCAGAATTCACACCAAACACCTTCTGGACCTTTGATCCCTTCCAAAAGTGCAGCTATAAAAAGAGTCCTTAGCTTCAGTACAAGACAGTGCCAAATCCCAAGTCTCACCCTTTGTTGGGCAAGTTGAAAAAAGCATCTAAAATCTGTAATAAATGTGGTGTATACCATGTAGGTCAGTTTTTGGCTCATTTAGCTTGGCAACTCTACCCAATATTCCTCACTTAAAATGAAGTCTTTTTTTCAGAGTTTTCCAAAAATTTCAAATACCCCAACTCAAAAGGTCCAAAGAAACACAAAGAATTACAGAGCGGCAAGTATTCCTATGCAGTCTTTAACGCGGAGGTAAGAGAAGATGGTTCGAGGGTCATTTTGAAATTGCACGTACAGTAATTTATACTATAAGTAAAAATGCACTTTAAGGCTGAGGCTCCACATTGCGGAAATGAAGGTTTTTTTTTGTTGCAGATTTTGCTGCGGTTTTTTGAGCCAAAGCCAACAATGGCTACAAAAGTAATGGGAAATACAGTGCTGGCCAAAAGTATTGGCACCCATGCAATTCTGTCAGATAATACTCAATTTCTTCCAGAAAATGATTGCAATCACAAATGCTTTGGTAATAATATCTTCATTTAATTTGTCTTCAATGGAAAACCACAAAAAGAATTGTCAAAAAGCCAAATTGGATATAATTCCACACCAAACATAAAAAAGGGGGTGGACAAAAGTATCGGCACCCTTTGAAAAATCAGGTGATGCTTCTCTAATTTGTGTAATTAACAGCACCTGTTACTTACCTGTGGCACATAACAGGTGGTGGAAATAACTAAATCACACTTGCAGCCAGTTGAAATGGATTAAAGTTGACTCAACCTCTGTCCTGTGTCCTTGTGTGTACCACATTGAGCATGGAGAAAAGAAAGAAGACCAAAGAACTGTCTGAGGACTTGAGAAGCAAAATTGTGAGGAAGCATGAGCAACCTCAAGGCTACAAGTCCATCTCCGAAGACCTGAATGTTCCTGTGTCTACCGTGCACAGTGTCATCAAGAAGTTTAAAGCCCATGGCACTATGGCTAACCTCCCTAGATGTGGACGGAAAAGAAAAATTGACGAGAGATTTCAACGAAAGATTGTGCGGATGGTGGCTAAAGAACCTCGACTAACATCCAAATAAGTTCTAGCTGCCCTGCAGTCCGAGGGTACAACAGTGTCAACCCGTACTATCCGTCGGCGTCTGAATGAAAAGGGACTCTATAAGGATAACCAGGAAGACCCCACTTCTGACCCAGAGACATAAAAAAGCCAGGCTGGAGTTTGCCAAAACTTACCTGAGAAAGCCAAAAACTTTTTGGAAGAATGTTCTCTGGTCAGATGAGACAAAAGTAGAGCTTTTTGGGAAAAGGCATCAACATAGAGTTTACAGGAAAAAAAAAAAGAGGCCTTCAAAGAAAAGAACACGGTCCCTACAGTCAAACATGGCGGAGGTTCCCTGATGTTTTGGGGTTGCTTTGCTGCCTCTGGCACTGGACTGCTTGACCGTGTGCATGGCATTATGAAGTCTGCAGCATAATGTAGGGCCCAGTGTGAGAAAGCTGGGTCTCCCTCAGAGGTCATGGGTCTTCCAGCAGGACAATGACCCAAAACACACTTCAAAAAGCACTAGAAAATGGTTTGAGAGAAAGCACTGGAGACTTCTAAAGTGGCCAGCAATGAGTCCAGACCTGAATCCCATAGAACACCTGTGGAGAGATCTCAAAATGGCAGTTTGGAGAAGGCACCCTTCAAATCTCAGGGACCTGGAGAAATTTGCCAAAGAAGAATGGTGTAAAATTCCAGCAGAGCATTGTAAGAAACTCATTGATGGTTACCGGAAGCGGTTGTTCGCAGTTATTTTGTCTAAAGGTTGTGCTACCAAGTATTAGGCTGAGGGTGCCAATACTTTTGTCCGGCCCATTTTTGGAGTTTTGTGTAAAATGATCAATGATTTGACTTTTTTTTTCATTCTCTTTTGTGTTTTTTCATTGCAAGCAAAATAAATGAAGATCTTATTACCAAAGCATTTGTGATTGCAATCATTTTCTGGAAGAAATTGAGTATTATCTGACAGGATTGCAGGGGTGCCAATACTTTTGGCCAGCACTGTATATAGGAAGTTCTTTTACTTCTACCTTCTGCTCAATCCACTCCTGGCTTTGGCTCCAAAAAAACGCAGCAAAATTTGCAAAAAAAAAAAAAAAAAAGGAACGTGGGGCCTCAGCTTAAAGGGAGTCTGTCACCAGAACCCAGCATATCAACCCAGCCCAGGAGATAGATAGATTAGGGTCCCCTGAATCAAACAATGTTTTCCCCATGTGAATCGCTGCCTCCGTTGCCAAGATATCGATTTTTTTTGTCCACATGCTCTTTGGAACAACAAGGGCGTTACCGTCTATCTCTTTGGAGCAACAGCAATCCCTCATTGCTCCAAAGAGCTCATTTGCATATTGACAAAAGAGAAACAATTCACAAGAGGAAAACAACCTTTGATTTAGGTGACCCTAACCTATCCATCTATCTACCAGGCTTGGTTTATTATGCTGGTTTCTGGTGAGAGACTCCCTCTAAAGGGGTTATCCAGTTTCCGCCATTGATGCCCTATCCTCAGCACTGCAGTACCAAAACCCACCAATACAGTTTGCATGGCAAGTGAGCAGCACGGCTCCAAGCATGTAACCATTACCGGGAGCCATGTTGTCTCGGTACAGCTGATCTGCGGGGGTCACAAGTTTCAGATCTATTATTGATGGCCTATCCTAATAGCAAAAACAGCATAACTACTTTAAGGCTGGTTTCACACTGACTGAGCCTCAGACGTGAGACTTTGTGTGTAAGCCAGATATACCAGGTTGTATACTATGCCAGGAGACGGACTCCTAGCATTATAGTTATCTATGCGGCTAGGACTCCTAGTATCATACATAGTCCCTCTCCCAGCATAGTGTACTGAGACTTGGTAGTGTGAAAACAACTTTAGGCTGTGGACATTAGGGAATTTTAGCAGCCTTTATTTCCTGAAAGCTGCAGAAAAAAGACAACAAAACAAGAAATCAGGTGGATTTAGTTGGGGCGCATCTACAGGAATCCACAAGGTGATTTATAAAAGGTGAAAGCCATTGGTGAAACCTTCAGCAATAATTGACAAATGGTTTCAGTTCTGCTTTTTTCAGGAACAGCACCACTCCTGTCCATGGGCTGCGCCTGGTATTACAGTTTATCACATTTCAAATGAAATGGTACTGAGCTGCAGTGTCAGACAAAGCCCTTATACATGAGGGGCGCTGTTGCTGGATCCAAACAGCCCTTTTAATTGCTATATTTTGTATTGCAGCAGAATTAACATGCAGAATAGAAGACCACAAATGAGAGATGGGCAAAGGCAGCAAAGAACAAATACAGTCATCCAAAACAGAAGAGTAAGCGAGCAGATCAAACGAATGGTTAATTATCAATAATGGAATATTGTAGCCATTTGGGCAAAAATTTGGCTTATTTAGTAATTGTGGTGGAATAAAATGTAAAGTGAACCTGTCAGGACGATTTGGGACACCAAACCGCTCACAGTTCCTTATGGACCAAGGGGTTTAGTGTCCCAAATAGCCCTCTTATAATGCCTGCGATAAAAATAAAGAACATATACAGTATACTTACCCAGCCTGTATTCCCGGTGCCGATGCAGTTCTTCAGTAAAGCCAGAGGACTACACCTTGACTTCAGTGCGCATGCGCCAGACCTAGGGTGCATGTGCAGTGAAGCTGAAGAGCCGCACAGGCTCCAGGATCATTAGAGATGAGTCAGATCCATGTCTAGGTAAGTATAATGTTTTTTTTTTTTTTTTAATGGGGCACAGATAGCGCTGCTAAATGTCTATAGGTGACACTAAACCCCCAGTACACAAGGACCTGTAGGTGGTTCAGTGTACCATATCAACTTGACAGGTGTAAGCTAACCATAAGCATTAGTGTATCTGCTAGACCCGCCAGTTTTCATGGGTTCGGCTGACCGTCTGAGGTTGGGGGACTTAAGGTATTTCAGCTGCCCTATCCTTTTGCTCTCAGCGAGATAAACCACTGCCAGACATATAGGAGCAGTCAGGCAAGATAGCTGTCAGCCAAGCTAAAGTGTATGGCCAGCTTCAACAGTTACATTTTATTACTGACATATTCTCTGTCTACAGTAACACTGTTATCAGCCAAGATAAACAACCTCCAAGATAAACTTTCTTAGCATGCCGTCATAGCCAAGACTAGTAGAAATACATGAAAGAAAGGCTCGCTGGAACAGGACATAACTATAGGAAATGCACAGGTTGCAGTCACACCTGAGGCCTAGCACCTAAGGGGCCCAATTACTACAGTGCCACATAAGGCCTCATTCACATGTCAGGGGTTTGCATCAATGTTTGTAAGACTACGTAAAAAGAATGTATATGGATTAAGCAAGGGAAGAATGGTTGAGCAACACTCTTAAATGGGATGTCCAATTTGGGCAAGTCATTCTGGTATGATATATCTGTGCAAAAAAAATAAAAACAAAGTATATATATTTAACGTTTTACTTTCTTTGTCATTTCCAGTTGACACAACAAGCCAATATGACTCGTGGGAAGAGACCAACGAATGGAAGAAGGTCATTAGTATTATTAGCTTATGCAGGGGCGGATTTGGCTATAAGGCAACCCACACAATTGGGTTGCATTATGGCATACTTTTAATCGACTGCTACCTATTGCTAACAGTCAATATTTTAATCACCACTCTTGTCCAGGCTTGCCTCTGCTTCAACCTCCAGGGGTCACTGCTCAGTACGTTCCGACACTGAAGAACGTCAAGACGTGACATCCAGATCAGTCAGGACGTAATGTGCAGGGCTCCTGGACAGGAGAAGGGATAATTCAGCAAAATATTGGATGCTACCTGTTGGAATAATGTCATAGGTAGCGGTCTACCGTGTCACTGTGTGGGGGCCAAAAAAAGGGGGTAGGTACTGCATGGGGACCAACTAAAGGCACAAAATTACACAAGGGGCCAAAAAAAAGTATTATGTGTGGGTGTCAAATAAAGGGGGCAATATTATATGTGTGGGGAAATATACTATATGGGGGCAAAAAAAAGGGGGCTATAAACAAAGTGGAGGCCAAAACAAGGGGACAATATTTTGTACAGGGGCCAATAAAGGGCGATTTTTGACGTGTAAATGGGGGTCAGTTGTGGTAAAGAGGGATGTTGGCCTAAAAATTTTGATTGAGAGGGCCCTCTGATATAAACTTGCTTGGGGTCCCCGAGTTTATGATCAGTGGAGCTTGTAATGAATGTCTTCTTCTTCATCAGGTGGCAAAACACTGACGGTTTTGGAAACACCTTAACTGTGTCAGTCCCTAACCCTAAAGCAAGTTTTTCTCCTCAGTAAGTAAAGATTTTACCATCTTATCTAGTGTTCACTCATAGGGTAAATTCACATGGCAGATTTTTCAGCAGGATCCAACTTGCATAGTTCTCTATGGAAATCTTCCTATCAGCAGCACAAAGATTTCCTACTCCCATTCACTTCAATGGGAGGTTTGAGAACAATTGGCCTGAAGATTGGGCTTATACTCTCTTCTAGATGATTTTTTTCATTCATTGAAATGAATGAGAGGTGGAATTTTTGCAGCGGATTCCACTGCAAAAATTCTCCCCTTTGAACCTGCCCTCTCTATAAGAAGCTTCTCAATTAATGATCTTATTTTTTTCTCTATATCACAGAACCAAAAAACCAGTAATGAAACGACCGGCAGGGAGATTTAGAAAAACAGAAGAGCAACCCAAAGGTCCCCCTCCGAAAGGAGTTCCTCTGAGATTCAATTTCCGGGCTATGGCCAATCATGTGAGTTATATGGTATTACCAAATGTACAGTATACAGAAGATTTTCTTTTTCTGCTAGATCCAGTTTTATTGGTGAGACACAACTTGCAGCTTCATTGATATGGGGTACTCAGAAGCCCTGGTGTTGTGATTGGTGGGGGTCTCAGGTTTTGACCCCATGGATCAAACCCCTGTGGAGATAACTTGTAATTACTGTAATGTACCTTTAACTTATAACCCCTATTTGTATGACCCATCACAGTATGGAATGTAAAAATAAAACCTCATTGGTGAAAAAGAGGAATTCGCTCCTAGTGCTACCTATTGATAGGTAGATCCCTATAAATTAATACCTGGTTTTCAACAAAACCCGAGGGCATAATCTGAGAATAATAGCCAAGCCAGAATAACTCCTCCACAAGGAAGAGATTCCCATCTGCAGACAGCTGTTTCGGGTTGGTTGTATCATCAGGGCAGTGTGATAGGTCTAGACAAGGGTCAGAAGTGGTAATGTCTCTCATTAGGGAGAAACGGTACAGGGGCTTATAAGACCATGCATGCCCTGTTAAGAATTCTGGGTAAGGAATATGTAAATAAGACCTCGCTGGTAAAAAAGAGGAATTCACTCTTAGCACCACCTATTGGAGGGTAGATCCCTATAGATTAATACCTGGTTTTCAACAAAACCTAAGGGTATAATCTGGGAATAATAGCCAAGAAAGAATAACTCCTCTACAAGGAGTCAGTATTGAACTGGATTTCCATGGGCCCACCAGAGTAGTTTATTCTAAGGGCCCACCCTCCATCTATACAGATCATGTCATGTCCATTTAATGGCACACCCGACACATTCATAAGGTCTAATAAGGTATTTGTATGGAATCCGTAACAAGTGGGCTATTGGCAAGTGACTGGACATAAAAGAAGTCCAAATAGGGTTCCCATCTGCTGCATTTCTGGGGCCCATTTGTATGTCAGATCAAGGGCCTATCAGAGGATCCTATGATACTCTTGTGGGCCAGCCCAACCCTGAGCAGAGTCCTGCACAGATTGAGCTCTCTCTCTCCAAGGGCCCTATGTTTTGTCTCTATGGTAGGTGCGCCTTTTTTTTGGTGCATTGTTGTAAAGGTATAGTCTATAGTACTGAAGAATAATGGCGTTGGGTTGTCCAGGTTTTTGGAGCACCTTTCCATCTGCATGTCTTATATTTTAATGTTTATCTTGCTTGAACATTCGCATTTCATGGTTGCACAGTAAGAAAAAGAACGCTGATGTGATTTTGTGGATTTTCCAGACTAATGTCACACTGAATGAACGTTTTTCTACGCTCAAGATTAAAGGACAGTACACACCGGCAAGAAGAGGGGGGCGGACAGTCATGCTCACCTAACACCAGCTTCATTTGGACAGAATGTATTACTTGTACAGCTTCACTCTCCTTCTCCAGGACTCTGGGAAGTATCAAGGATCAGACTTCCATCATACTCTTATAATAAAGTTCTGAGCAGTAATACTAGTTGTCTTATTTATTCAGTCTGATGGTCATAAATGGGTTAAGGACATTTCACCATAACTAATGAAGCACAATGATGTCTCTGTGTCAGAGAGTGGATGGATATGACTCACTGACAGTAGCAATGCTAACTGGTATTTATCCTAATATTTCCAGGAGGAACAACACAGAAGCAGCACAACACAGTTCTAAGGAATGTTATTTTAAAGGGAATGCAAGCACTCTATTTCCTAAAACAGACATGCCAGCAGGTCCCATTAGCAGGTCCTGTTTTATTCCCTTGTTCTCACACCTATCTATGACATATCAGAAGACCACTTTGATTGGATTTCAACTTTAAAGGGGTAGTTGGGGCAAAATTTTTATTTTTTAAATAGGCCAGGGGGGGGTGATATAAATAAAAAAAAAAAAAAATCATACTCACCTGTCCTCGGTGCCCCGCTGCCTCCCAGCGTGCTCCTGCCGCTCCGCTGTTGTCTTCTGGTGGAAGTCCTCGCCACATGTGACCGCAGAGGCCAACCAGCGGCATCAACAAAGGACACGGGACGTCACCACCTGGGTCCCTTCCTGAGGCCGTTGATCGGCCTCGGCGGTCACGTGACTGCCAATCAGTGGCTTCAGTGGAAGGGACGTCACAGCCGGTGAGGAGTTTCGGTTCAAGAAGACAGCTGAGCAGCAGGACTGGACTGGGAGGACACCGCAGCACGGGGACAGCCATTGCAAAAAACAACACATTGCAGAAAAATACCCGCAGCTGCATTGCTGCAATTTCTAAAGCCGTTGCATTTTTTGGAAATCGCAGCATGTCAATTGTACCTACAGAAATACTGGCTATTTCCCTATAGGTATAATAGAAGCAGAAAGTCCACAGAGGACCACTCTGTGGACTTTCTCTGTGAAAAGCGCTGCGAGAAAAACTGCAATGCGTTTCCGAAGCATTTTTTGGCTGTGGCCCGCTACGTGGGGCCTTAGCCTAAAGCTGCAGCATGTTATTTTACATTGCAGATTCACTCTTGGCAATAAATAGGGTAAAAAAATCACAGCAAACCCATAACTTCTGCGTGGAAGCCGCTATGTTTTCTGGGATCAGGATATGTAGGACCGCAAGAACAAACATTATTCACCACCAACCCACCCCAAATTGCCATAAATAAAGTCACCACACAGTAAATACTTTTCTTGGATGGGGTCGGGCACAGCTTTTATTTTAGTTAAGAAGTCGGCAACAGCAAAATTCTCATAACATGACAAAACTTGTAAGGGAATGGAAATGGCGCAATCTGCTCAGCATCGAGCTCCTGGTGGGTAAGTGCACATCACCTTCTTATAAACACTGACAGCTTTGACTTGAGTAGAAAAACCAGAGAGGAACTAGAACGGAAAAAACATCATTGGTAAAGAACCAAACATCCCAAAAATATGTCACAGAAAAGGGAGGGGGGTGGTGGGACGCTCC
Organism: Leptodactylus fallax; assembly: GCA_947044405.1. Classification (NCBI taxonomy): domain Eukaryota; kingdom Metazoa; phylum Chordata; class Amphibia; order Anura; family Leptodactylidae; genus Leptodactylus; species Leptodactylus fallax. The sequence goes on from CAMRHE010000151.1 coordinate 1,181,115, forward strand.
TAGAGGCAGCCAGTAAGAAGGTTTACTAAGTGGGAGAGGACTAACCCATGGGCTCATGACATCACGGCGGGGAACAGGCCATTCCACCAGCCACAGTCTCCTGCTGTTATTCTTAAGGTAAGGCCCCACATTGCGGAACGCAGCAAAAAAAAAGCAACTGGAACGCATTGTATTTTTGCAATTTTGCTGTGTTTTTCTCTGCGGTTTTTCTTCTTATTAAATCTATAGGGAAAACACCAGCGTTTCTGCAGGTACAATTGACATGCTGCGTTTCCGCAGCAGTTTTTTTTCCCCACAATGTCTGGATGGAATTAGCCAGAATCTCATTCGCTTTGCTGGCACTGTAAAACGCACCGCTTTTTCTGCTACGTTTCCGCAACGTGGGGCCTCAACCTTAAAGGGGAATGCACCCTAATGCCAAACAAAATAAAGCACCAATATTTTCTTCTTAAAACACCCATAGTACTGAAAGGAGCCCTTTGGGGTGTATATATGGAAGGATGGGGGGAAGAAGCATCCCTGCAGTCTGAGGCATCCTCCACAGGTTCAGTGCCAACTAGATACGCCATGAATATTGGATTGGTGTCTGAGTCTGTCTGAAAGGGCTGCGGCATTCATGGAATCTCTAATGTGTACCTGTGTCTGTCTACCTGCACGCCATCTTTTTAGTAGTGGAGGTGAAGGATATTGCAGCTTTGTCCCATTAAAGTGAATGAGACAGAAATGCAATACCTTGCGCTGCTGTTGCCACACGGACCCATGTAAACATCGATGAGACTGCATCGCTTACACAAGCAATGTAGTCCCTGCAAACAGCTGATCAGCTGGGGTGCCATAAATTGGTCCCCCACAGATATGATATTGATGGCCATCAGTATCATGATTCCTGCACCACTGATAATGCTTCTGTGGCAGTAAAGAGTTAATCTCCATATGTATTTGACTAATCACATATAAAATACAATGTCCAAAAATGAAAAATGCATTTCCACAGAATGAGTTCTTGCACTGTATTCCCAGCAGGTGGCAGTGTAGTAACACTGCAGCGGGGTATTATTGGTGGATTGTAGTTCTGGCTGATCCATCATTGCAATCACCATCCTGCATCTAGGTCACAATGACATCAGTAAGAAGACAAAAGTTACCTCTATATATTTACAGAGAGAATAAAACATCCACAGTCTAGTGGGTATTTATTTAGGTGATATAACCTGAATAAGGAACAAACCGAATAATGAAGGGGTTAATAGTAATCTATCAGAGATAATAGGGACAGGCGCACAAGATGAACTATGACGGAGGAGCCCATTATGTGATTTATGTAGCCTAAAATTCTGCCTGCCAACAGGTACATTTTATTGCATATGGTTTACAGTTTGGGGAACATTTTATAAGGCTTCTTAGTAATTCTTGTGCATGAACTCAAATCTATACCAGTCAGGAACAGACGTCATATAACACTAGACAGTTTTCTACCTACCATAGGTTATAGTAAATCTGGCAGATTGGAGCGTGCCCGCCCTACCCACTATCCAATAAAATGGTGAGCGGGGCACAGGGGCTGAGATTTGTCATTGTCCATCTAACACGTGCCAAGTTGAGGCAGATTTTTGGCCAGATTCTAGGAGCATCCCAGATAGTAAATCTGGCCCATTGACTTAATAAAACAGTATGCAGTGAGCTCCCCCTAGTGGTAGCTGCATGCAGTCAGATGTTTCTCTTTTATCTACATCCATGCAGGAGACTGGAAGTTCTGTATCAGACCGCTATAAACATGTGTATCAGCATGACGTGGAGTTATAAGGGGGACACTCACTTTAAGGACGTCTCTCTGCATGTCTAGACTATGACAACAGATACAGATACAGTTAAACTACATCTTCAGTGCATGAATGGGGCAGCAAACACTATAATGCACTTCTCACTTCTTGGAAAATGAATAGATCCCGAGGTCTGCCAGTAACAATAACTAAAGATAGCAGTGCTCATGTATGGTGATGTGCGCAGTGCTGCAGTCATCGCAGGCTTTACCATTTCGCTGCTGAATATTTCATGGGTTTAGGCCTAATATGATGCATCCAGACCCTGACATACTGTATAACCAGTCTTCCTTATAATAGATGGATTACTCAGACAGTAGAGGTCTTTACTGTAGTGCCTTGATCATTTATTAATGGAGGCTGATAGTCAGCGTTTTCTAGTGTCATACCTTACTGTAAATGCCTCGATGAGTCAGGAGTCTTAGCCGTAGTGGCTCAGAGATCTGAGAGTCCCAAAGTATTTCTTTTTGCAGAGTAAATATTTGGAATGAGGAAAACTACTATAGCTTCTGATTTAAAGGGGAAATCCATTGTTTTGGTAAACTATAAGAATTTCTTCCACTTTATAGACTTTTTAGGCAGTTGGAAACATTTTTTTCAGAAAACGGCCTTGCAATACCAATATGCATTTTACTGGGCTCTGCAACATCATAGGAGGACATCCTAGATGGGGGTCCCCTTTATAAACCAGAACTTGCTGATTCTGTTTTGGTGGACTCAAGTCATCTTTGTAATATATGGACAGCCTTTACTCTTAATGCCTGCCATATAATAGTACATTTCCCCTGTAGGAGAAATGCTTGGCCATCTGAGGCTTATCCCAGCAAATCAGCCATTTGCCCTAGTGTAATAGGCGCTGGCAGACAACCACTAGAGCTGGGACGTAAGCAATATGGCCGCCCTGCTGTGGCTGGCACTGCGCTCCTCTGCAGTCAACCATTCACCATGCATGACATTTCTTCTCCCACCCTGGCACCCAAACACTAACACCTGTGAGTAACCTGAAGATGTCCACTGGAGATGGAGCACTCACGGACACTCTTTTTTACTGAAAACTATGTACATACACAGCAAATAGAATGATTTAGTGGAAAATAGTTGACAAGTTGACAGGTATAAAACACCAGGTAGATGTAAGGCCTAGTTTGTAGGACCACAGGCCGCAGCTATGAGCAACATGTTCTGGTCTGGAGTCTTCAGGGAGCTGCAGATTCAATGTGAGTGACATCATCACATTGCGCCTACTGCACCTGGAGCAGAGACTGGACGAATGGTGAAGCAGGGAGCAGATGGCTCCTGCTTCACCATTGTATACAACTCATCTGTGTCCAGAGAGGACGTAGATGAGTTGAAGCCAGTACATACCTCCCATTGACCGGGACAAGACCCGGAATCTGGGACTGTCCCGCTGAATCCGGGACAGTAGAGAGGTATAGTGTCTGCCTTACTAGGAAGCAATTGGGGCAGTTTTTATTTTAGCTTCTTTAAAAGCAACCTCGGCTATTGCAACAATACAAACTAATAAGAGGTGTTTTTTCTTGCAGCTGTTATGCCCCGGAGTGAACCTGTCTTGGATGTAAATGGTGATGATACAGAATAGTCAAGTGTAAATTATTTTCTTGCAAGAGTACACTTGTCGAATCATTGAAGCTAATTTGCTAGTGAAAGTCTTTAGTTGATTCATGTTCATAGAGCAGATAATAACCAAGTGGCTCCAGTTGTTGGACATTTAGCTGCCTATAATTCATAACCATTCTGTCCTAGTTGTAGAGAGAATCATCAGTCCATTCAGGGGTATCCATGGCTAGTAAGGGACTAGTAAGTAAGCCACTGTAAGGCAAATGTCATCAAAAGCCCAATGACATACATTATCACCCTGAGTATTTTGATGTTTTGTTTCTCCAAATTTGGTCAGCCATTCCAAAGATATAAGCCCTTATAGTGTTGATGCAAATTACCATAAACTAGCCAGTTGGGCAGTAACACTGCATGACCTACAGCACACAGAGACTCTGTCCACAATGTTACCAATGGTTGAAGAGCAGTAAGGGGGACAATGCTGCTACCAGTTGTGGAAGGGCAGTAAGAGGGACAATGCTGCTCCCAATGGTTGAAGAGCAGTAAGGGGGACAATGCTGTGCCAATGGTTGAAGAGCAGTAAGCGGGACAATGCTTTGCCAATGGTTGAAGAGCAGTAAGAGGGACAATGCTGCTCCCAATGGTTGAAGAGCAGTAAGGGGGACAATGCTGTGCCAATAGTGAAAGGGCAGTAAGGGGGACAATGCTGCTGCCAGTGATGGAAGGGCAGTAATGGGGATAATGTTTCTGCCAGTGAGGGAAGGGCAGTAAGGGGAATAATACTGCAGCAGACTTTCTCCTTAAAGGGTGTTTCATATTACTTAACACATAATGGCTTGGCCTAGGTCACAGTGATGATGATGATGGTACTAAACAATCACTACTTGTACCTTATTTTCTTACACTAGAGCACTTGTCAATACTTTAAAGCTAATTTGATAGTAAAAGTTTTAAGTTGGTTCATCTTTTTACTGCATGAAAGGCAGATAAAAGCCAAATAGCTCCAGGCGCTTTGTGTACAGAATTTGTTATTCCTACTATAATGGAAATCATCAGTCTTTCCTGATACCCCGGTGAATTTGTAGGGTCACTGTGCTTACACACAGCATCCAGCTCCAAAAAATGATAAATGCAGTGTAAAGCATGAGAGAGCAGGGCAGCCTGGGGTTGTCAAGAGACAGGAGGTAGATAGCAGTAGAGAGTATTATATTTATAGGACTACAGTTGCACTTCTGCTTAACAACTCCTTTCATATGGAAGCCATCAAGGCAGTCTACTGATCCCAAAGGGATTGGCTCGCCAGACCCCTGGCAAACATCAGGGGCCAGCCAGAAATGAATAATCACGTGATCACCACTTAGTTGAATGGCCAACCCATCAATGTGATAAATGGATGGCCTAAGTGTTCCATAGTTGCTGCTTGTTGGAAACTCTACACTTTGGCTCATAGAGGAGGGTTCCGGGTAGGGGATACTTTCTCTATGACGTACACATCATTTAATAATGCATATGGATAGGCATTGTCATGTTTAATGATTCCATCCACTGAATGACATTGATGTGAGAAAGGGGACCTGCCCAGTATAGGACCACTTTCCTATACCAAGAAGGATTCCTCTCTAATTTTTAACCACTTCCATACCAGATGCTTTACCCCCCTTCCAGACCAGACTCATTTTGGGTTTTTTTGTATGTGCAGTTTTGAGGGCTGTAACTTTTTTATCATTTGTGTTATTCAACTAATTTCTGCGTCTTTTTTCGGTGACACATAGGGCTTTATTTTTATGTTGTTTTTATTTTTGCATATGTTTATTTTTTTTATATCCGGGAAAATATAAACAAAAGAGGGAAAACGGGTCTGTTTTTTCATTTTTTTTTTTTATTTAATAACACAAAGTGCTACTAAAAAACTTTATAAAATAGTTTTTACTCTCCGTTACAGTAATTTTTATTTTGTATGGTGTTGTCGGGGGTGGGACTATAACCTTTAATAAGGGCGTTTTATTGGCGTATTATTTTATTTTTTTTTTTTAATTATTTAATTTAAATTTTTTTTTAACTTTTCTATTCGTTTTAATTTTTTTTTTTTTACATTGATGTCCTCAAAGGTCATAATAGACCTTTTGGGACATCTGATCACTGTTTTTTTTGTTGGAACGAAATTTATTGAATATTTTAAACTTTTGTAGAAGATAAAAAACTGAAAAGTGGTGCATGCCAAATTATTCGGCCCCCTTAAGTTAATACTTTGTAGCGCCACCTTTTGCTGCGATTACAGCTGCAAGTCGCTTGGGGTATGTCTCTATCAGTTTTGCACATCGAGAGACTGAAATTCTTACCCATTCTTCCTTGGAAAACAGCTGGAGCTCAGTGAGGTTGGATGGAGAGCGATTGTGAACAGCAGTTTTCAGCTCTTTCCACAGATTCTCGATTGGATTCAGGTCTGGACTTTGACTTGGCCATTCTAACACCTGGATACGTTTATTTGTGAACCATTCCATTGTAGATTTTGCTTTATGTTTGGGATCATTGTCTTGTTGGAAGATAAATCTTCGTCCCAGTCTCAGGTCTTTTGCAGACTCCAACAGGTTTTCTTCCAGAATGGTCCTGTATTTGGGTCCATCCATCTTCCCATCAATTTTAACCATCTTCCCTGTCCCTGCTGAAGAAAAGCAGGCCCAAACCATGATGCTTCCACCACCATGTTTGACAGTGGGGATGGTGTGTTCAGGGTGATGAGCTGTGTTGCTTTTACACCAAACATATCGTTTTGCATTGTGGCCAAAAAGTTCGATTTTGGTTTCATCTGACCAGAGCACCTTCTTCCACATGTTTGGTGTGTCTCCCAGGTGGCTTGTGGCAAACTTTAAACAAGACTTTTTATGGATATCTTTGAGAAATGGCTTTCTTCTTGCCACTCTTCCATAAAGACCAGATTTGTGCAGTGAACGACTGATTGTTGTCCTATGGACAGACTCTCCCACCTCAGCTGTAGATCTCTGCAGGTCATCCAGAGTGATCATGAACCTCTTGGCTGCATCTCTGATCAGTCTTCTCCTTGTTTGAGATGAAAATTTAGAGGGTCTTGGTAGATTTGCAGTGGTCTGATACTCCTTCCATTTCAATATGATCGCTTGCACAGTGCTCCTTGGGATGTTCAAAGTTTGGGAAATCTTTTTGTATCCAAATCCGGCTTTAAACTTCTCCACAACAGTATCACGGACCTGCCTGGTGTGTTCGTTGGTCTTCATGATGCTCTCTGGGCTTTAAACAGAACCCTGAGACTATCACAGAGCAGGTGCATTTATACGGAGACTTGATTACACACAGGTGGATTATATTTATCATCATCAGTCATTTAGGACAACATTGGATCATTCAGAGATCCTCACTGAACTTCTGGAGTGAGTTTGCTGCACTGAAAGTAAAGGGGCCGAATAATATTGCACGCCCCACTTTTAATTTTTTTATTTTTTACAAAAGTTTAAAATAACCAATAAATTTCGTTCCACTTCACAATTGTGTCCCACTTGTTGTTGATTCTTCACCAAAAAATTAAAATTTTATATCCTTATGTTTGAAGCCTGAAATGTGGCAAAAGGTTGAAAAGTTCAAGGGGGCCGAATACTTTCGCAAGGCACTGTATCTTATCAGAGAGAGATGCCACTTTCTGCTCTTATCAAACTGTTTTCCTATATCCCTCCTTGAAATTGCCTTTCACTCTGAAAATACCTGCTCTATTTGTCACCAGGGACTGCAGGTCACATAACCCAGATGGCTTGCGTCTATAGAAATCTATGGAGAGGGAAGGGGAGGAGTGATCAGGAAATAACAGAAAAAAGAGAGTTTTCTTTTACAATTATTCACATTAGTACATTTCAGTACTTCTCTGTATATGTCCTGCATGTTCTTTGTACTGTTTCTGAATACGAAACAGACAGTTATATGACAGTTTGCTCCTCTACTCACTGTGTTCAGTGTATGGCAACTAGTCTACACCCACCAGCTTAGATAGCAAACTCTAGATATAGCATGCCAAGGGTAAAACTGCAGATTATAAGTCATATAATGGCCAGATACAGTGTTACTCTTCACGGACATGCACATAACAGTCACCCGAAGGTACGCTGTCATTTCAGGTTACTGTTAAACTGTAAACTTACTGCCAGAGAAGACTGTTCCACTTTTCCTTTTCCACCAGGTAGCAGATATAGTGAAAGAGACCCTCCTGGCATAGACTGTATATATTACTAAAGGTGATAAAAATGTGTCGCTGGTAAAAGAAATATCAAACATTTCAGAGTTAAGTGTAGTCTTACAATAGGACAGGTGCTATCTACGGAGAGATGCCCTAACCAAAATCACTTGTGAAAACAAGACATTCACAGTGTGCTCCAGCTGTGAATTATACCAGCGAATGCTTTTATGCCAGCTCATATTTATTTCTATTACAGCTTACGTTAATGTGCTACATTTCCAGTACACAATGCTGTAAAACTGGCATTTACAATCGAGGGAAATAAGCAGATGTGTGAGGTTAATATCACCAACCTGCAAATATTTCACATCTACTGTGTATTTACAGCCAGGGTGTTAATCGCCAAATAATCACCATTAATTGGTTACAATGTGAAAATTTGTAAATTCTAAACATTCCCATGATCAGCAGCTTTGCAAAATCTTCTCAATTATTGCCTAAACTGACCTCTATAGAAAGCGTGCTATTGGATTTAGGCCATGCTGTTGCAATGGGGCCTTGGAACTGTGTGGGCGGGTAACAAAGTCTGTGGTTAACGCCCCCACTTACTCTGCTAAAGATCTGTAGTCCTGCTTTAGTCCTCCTCCTGATTTGTTGATGCAAAAGAAGTTTTTGTAAGTTTGTACAAAAGAAGATAAAGTATACTATACTATACTATACTATAATGGGCAGAAACAGGATTAGAGGCCTATAACAGATAATAGCCTAGAACCATGAAATATTAGTATATTTTCAGTACTTAAAGGGGTCTTCCAGTCCCAAATTGAGTTTTCATACTGATGACCTATCCATAGGATAGTATATGATCTATCAGGGTCCAACACCCGTATCCTGCATAGATCAGCTGTTGCAGCAGTTTCCATGTGCCGGTAGCTGCTTGTGGACAGGGAGTTTGTGCAGCACCATTCCTATTCAAGTAAGTCCCGTCCACTAGCAGCTCCCGGCACCCGGAGGCTGCTGCAAATGTGTAGGGTCCAGGTATTGGTAAAACTAGTCTACCATTGAGCTCTGCTGAACCTGTAATAGTCAACTAAATATCAGATGGTCTGGGTTTTGTGACTGTAAGTGTACCATATTACTTTGTGCTTTAAATGTACTCAGAGAGCCCTGATCTCAACATCATCCAGTCTGTCTGGGATTACATAAAGAGAGAGAAGGATTGGAGCAAGCCTACATCCACAGAAGATCTGTGCTTAGTTCTCCAAGATGGCGGGAACAACCTCCCTGCTGAGTTCCTTCAAAAACTATGTTCAAGTGTACCAAGAAGAATTAATAGAAGGAAAAGGGAAAAGGTCATACCAAATATTGATGGGATTAGATTTTTCTTTTCTTCATTTGCTTCATTTTGTTAATTGACAATAATAAACTATTAACACTTCTATATCGGAAAGCATTTTTACTTTGCACCCCCCCATCTGCCTAAAACTTTAGCACAGTATACATTCATAGAAACTTATACCATGAACCCTGTTGTAAAATAACACCTTACATTCAGCTATCTCACCTGACGCTGTGTAATAGGAGCATATGTCTGGAATGTAAGACATTGACCGGAATATATTTTTACTATATTTTTACATATTACAAACACTGTAATAGATGGCTCTATATCCACTGTAGGTTCCTGGGGCTGCATATATTATACCCAATGTATAGATTCATATAAAACATGTCAGATCATTTACATAGATCTGAATACTAGTATGTGAGAGGTTAATATCATACAGGTCATTTGTTTTTCTAACCCAACCTGGTGGAAAAAATGTATTATTTCAGCTGGTTATGGAAGTGATGCCTGTGATGGAGGCGGTATCGTTCTTACTGAAATCTGGATTTTATGCCTAGCAATGCAGCAGCTGGTGGGGGGTTGCAGAACTTATCAGGGAAAGATATGACGTGGGGAGTGTATATATAAATCCTGGGTCAAAATTGAAAAGACAGTCGGGATGATGATGTCTGCAGGATCTGGAGCCAGGGTGGATATAGAGTAGTACAACAGTAAAGCACCATGTGTGAATCCAAAAGGGCAAAAGAGAAGGATGTTGCAAGTTTTGACCATAGCCATGGCAAAATTTGGCAAGGCAGAAACACTAACTGAAGGTTCATACTGGGTGGGGAGTTCCGTTAATGGGAGTCTATCACATCCCCCAATCACTGTAAACCACTGCTATGGTGCTGTACAGGCTCTTAATACAAGTCAAACCGAACCTTTGCTGTTTAAACTGATAGGCAAATGCAGTCCATGGAGCACAGGGGATGTTGCCCAAAATCCCTGAGCACAGCCACGTCATCAGCATCATACAGCTCATACAGCAGCAACAAGCGCGGTATTTCAGTGTGGAGCTCAGTGAAGAAGTCAGGGCAGTATGACACTGATCTTCCACTGCCCAGGGGGTCGAACAAGAAGCCAGTATGGGCGTGTTTACTGATAATGTAGCTGTGCTCAGGGATTGGAGACAGCGCCCCCTGTGTTTGACTTATATTAAGAGCCTGTACAGCACTATAGCAGTGGTTTACAGTGGCTGGGAGAGATAATAGACTCCCCTTAAAGAGATTTTCTGGGATTATGATACTGATCACCGGTTCTTAGAATAGGTCACAAATAATAATAGGCAAACCTCGCAAGTTAATATTTGCTCACAAGTTTAGTTTCAGACAGAATATGTTCAGATTGATCTGGAAGTCGTATTATTATGATCTAGGGTCTCTTCAGACCCCAGTGTATAAAAATCAGAGGCCCACGGTAGGTACAGAAAAATAACAAACAGCTCAAACTTACCTTTCTGGATGCCCCAACACAGTGTCCAGTCTTCATTCCTGTGTCTTCCAGCCTCCTGGGCATCCCTGAGTCTGCACCTTCTCTGGCATCCGATTGTTATATTCTATAGTCTGAAGAGGCCACAGAGAATAATAATTGATTCATGGGTGGTGAATCCCTAAAATTTTGGGTTTGTCTGAACCTGAAATTTTTGGAAAATTTTGGAAAATACGTAACAAAACCAATTTGCTATGAAGCAGTTCATTCACCTCTAGCCATCCATATCAGATTGCTGGGGATCAGACTTTCGACACCCCCATCGATCAGCTGATTGAGGGTACTATAGTGTTTGGACCTGTAGCCACTTCACTGCTTACCAAGCATAGTGCTGTATATTTTATAGTGGCTGTTCTTGTTTTTTTGAATGAAATTGAGTTTCAGCATGACCATGTGACCAATGGACATGATGTCATTGGTCTGTAAGCAGAAAGTGGATCTTACTCAAGCTCCGTAAGCGATTCAAACCAGTTGTCCCCAATGTCAGACTTTACCAATCTGATTTTAATGGTCTATCCTAAGGATAGGTCATCAATATCATAGTCTCAGAAAACCCCTTTATATATGTGGCTGGTGCCTTTGTTACCAGACACAGCTAGCATGAAGATCTGGAGGGCACCAGTGGAGGGAGCTGGACAGTGGAGAGGTAAATAACAATTAAGCAATTTTTTGGCATGTTTATGTCCAGATTTAGGCCCATCGTGGTCTTCAGTTGGCACGAATATGTTTTTGCACGTTAAATAGATTATCTCAGATTAAATCCCAGTGATTTATCCCTATTAATACAGATTATACTCAGGCAACATAATTTTTTTAGCATAAAACCTTATAAACCACTCATGCCAACTTGAGAGAGTACTCTTGCTTTAAACTTCCTACCTTCTTGTAAGGAATCTTATTTTTAACTTCAGCTCTGTGTTGGCCAGGAATAGTTATGTTTTCTCTGGCATCGGTAGAAAGAGGGGATTGAAAAGTGATAACAGGAATGCTGCAGAATTATGCTGATATAATTGAAAAAACAAGAACCGAGCAACCTCATACGGCAATACACCCACAATCATATCCTGCAAAGACGAGAGATTTTAGCTGAGGTCTCTAAAGTTAAAAATAATTTCTAAAACTGAAACAATTACAGCCTTATAAGGGAGAGGAAAGCAAACTGCTAACCATGACTCCAAAACTACGGCACTAGACAAAAATATAAATCTGCAGTGCCATGCTTCCTGTTTTGTGGCTGGCATCACAATCCAAGTTAACACTTTAGGGCCATCGGTATTCTGCAGCAGCGGTCCCCAACCTTTTTTGTACCGAGGACCACTTTCATGTAGGACAATTTTCCTGTGGCCCTGCAGGGGGCAGGGTTTGGGGCGGGGATGGGGAGATTGGACGGATCATAAGAAAACACAATAAAGTGTATATTTAATTATTACATTTATACATTTCCCTATACTTTATTAAGGGAGATCTCTCCATATCAAGCATAACTTATTGGTAGTATGGACAGCTTCCGTAATAAAAGTATAGGTAGGGCAGGGGGGACCATCACTCAGGGGGCACTGTTACTGTAAAGGTGCCCCCCACAGCTAATATTACCTGTGTGTGAGGGGGACTATTACCTGTGGGGGGCGCTACTAGGGCATCATTACAATAATAACATAACCTGTGTATGGGGGGATTATTATTAACTGTAGGTAGGGAGCTATTACTGTAATAGTGCCTTACTAGTGCCCCCCCACAGGTAGTATTACCTGTGTGTAAGGAGGGGCAGAGCGATTACCTGAGGAGGGTAATACTAGGGCTCTACTACAGTTATAGTGCCCCTAAGGTTCATGACATTACCTGTGTGGGGGGGAATGATATTAACTATAGGGGGGCACTATAACTGTAATATTGCCCCCCTCCCCCTCATACTGTTACTATAATTACAATGATCTCTTCAGACACACAGGATGTGTGCATCTTCTATGCAGCTCCCCGTTCCCAGCGGCCCTATAGCGAAGGTTCTGGGAGCAGAATAGAAGTTGCACACATCCTGTTGTCCGAAGATATATATATATATATATATATATATATATATATATATATATATATAGCAGTTCCTTACTATTATATATATATATATATATATATATACACACACACAGTTGTGCTTTTTGGGTTTTTTGGGCCTTTTTTCAGAGAATATGAATAACACAAATACTTTTTCTCCACTCATGGTTAGTGGTTGGTTGAAGCCATTTATTGTCAAACTTCTGTGTTTTCTCTTTTTATAGCATAATGACAACAAAAAACATGACAATGACCCTGTTCAAAAGTTCACATCCCCCAGTTCTTAATACCGTGTATTGCCCCCTCTAACATCAATGACAGCTTGAAGTCTTTTGTGGTAGTTGTGGATGAGGCTCTTTATTTTCTCAGATGGTAAAACTGCCCATTCTTCTTGGCAAAAAGCCTCCAGTTCCTGTAAATTCCTGGGCTGTCTTACATGTCCTGCGCGCTTGAGATCTCCCCAGAGTGGCTCAATGATATTGAGGTCAGGAGACTGAGATGGCTACTCCAGAACCTTCACTTTCTTCTGCTGTAGCCAATGACAGGTCGACTTGGCCTTGTGTTTTGGATCGTTGTCATGTTGGAACGTCCAAGTACGTCCCATGCGCAGCTTCCTGGCTTATGAGTGCAAATTTGCCTCCAGTATTTGCTGATAACGTGCTGCATTCATCTTTCCTTCAACTTTGACCAAGTTTCCTGTGCCTTTGAAGCTCACACATCCCCACATCATCAGTGATCCACCACCGTGCTTTATAGAAGGAATGGTGTTCCTTTCCTCATAGGCCTTGTTGACACCTCTCCAAATGTAAAATTTATAGTTGTGGCCAAAAAGTTCGATTTTTGTCTCCTCACACCAAATTACCTTGTTCCAGAAGTTTTGAGGCTTGTCTCTGTGCTGTTTGGCGTATTGAAGGTGAGATACTTTGTGGCATTTGCGCAGTAATGGATTTCTTCTGCCAACTCGACCATGCAGCCCATTTTTCTTCAAGTGCCTCCTTATTGTGCATCTTGAAACAGCCACACCGACAGTTTTCAGAGAGTTGTTAGGGTCTTGTCAGACGTAGCAATACCCTCACACTACTGCAGGGGTCTGGGAGGAAGGACAGAGACAAGTGAGCCCTAATCTCACACCAGCCACTGTCCCTTCTTATTGCCTCAGTTTACCCTAAACGGTAAAAGGACAACTCGAAGACGAGCCCTATACTGAGTAAAGTGACACACAGAACAAAACAAACCACAGAGAAGAATGGTAAACAAGCCAGGAGTCACAACCAGAGAAGCAATAGTGGTACCAAATAGAAATCCAAGAGAGTAGTCACAAGGCAAGCCAAAGGTCAGAGATAATAGCAAGGTCAAAATCAAAGGTACAAAGAAAGCAGGCAAAGTCAGTGCAATAACCGGCAACTTGCTGTGAAAGTGACATCCCGTATATAGAAAGTCTGGGACCTGATAGGCAAACATTCTGTCAATCACACAGGCAAGGAAAAGATTAACTCTATGCGGTCCAGAGAGAAACAATGCTCAGAACACGGGTGTGGCTGGAAATCCATTACACAGCAAGGGAATTAGGACCGTGTTCAGACTAAGCATCCAGAATCCTAAGCAAAGAATCAAACTGAGGACACCTCCTACGCTGCAGGGTGGCGCAGAGACCCAAACAGGCAGAGACATAACAAGAGTCCTGTATTTCAGCTGATGTTATGTGTGGGTTTTTCTTTGCATCCTGAACAATTTCCCAGACAGTTGTGGCCGAAATTTTAGTTGGTCTACCTGACCGTGGTTTGGTTTTTACAGAGCCCCTGAGTTTCCACTTGTTAATCACAGTTTGAACACTGCTGACTGGCATTATCAATTCCTTGGATATCTTTTTTGTATCCCTTTCCTGTTTTATACAGTTCAACTACCTTTTCCCGTAGATCCGTGGACAATTCTTTTGCTTTCCCCATGACTCACAATCCAGAAACGTCAGTGGCTGGAGGAAAGATGCAACAGTCTGTCTGGATCCCAGAAACTCACTCAGCTTTTATGCACACACACTGATTACAAGCAAATAGGTCACATGTGAGGATGTTACCTTTAGTAGCCATTCAAACCCCTTTGTGTCAACTTCTGGGCATGTTATCAGGCCAAAATCACCAGGGTATGTGATCTTTTGAACAGGGTCATTTTGATGTTTTTGGTTGTCATTATGATTTAAAAAGAGAAAACACAGAAGTTTGACAATAAATGGCTTCAACCAACCACTAACCATGAGTGGAGAAAAAGTTTTTGTGTTATCATTCATATTCTCTGATAAAAGGCCAAAAAAAAAAATCTGCCGGGGTATGTAAACCTTTTAGCACAACTGTATGTATAGCAGTTACTTACTATTATATATATATATACAGTACAGACCAAAAGATTGGACACACCTTCTCATTCCAAGAGTTTTCTGTATTTTCATGACTATAAAAATTGTAGATTCACACTGAAGGCATCAAAACTATGAATTAACACATGTGGAATTATATACTTAACAAAAAAGTGTGAAACAACTGAAAATATGTCTTATATTCTAGGTTCTTCAAAGTAGCCACCTTTTGCTTTGATTACTGCATTGCACACTCTTGGCATTCTCTTGATGAGCTTCAAGAGGTAGTCACCTGAAATGGTCTTCCAACAGTCTTGAAGGAGTTCCCAGAGATGCTTAGCACTTGTTGGCCCTTTTGCCTTCACTCTGTGGTCCAGCTCACCCCAAACCATCTCGATTGGGTTCAGGTCTGGTGACTGTGGAGGCCAGGTCATCTGGCGTAGCACCCCATCACTCTCCTTCTTGGTCAAATAGCCCTTACACAGTCTGGAGGTGTGTTTGGGGTCATTGTCCTGTTGAAAAATAAATGATGGTCCAACTAAACGCAAACCGGATGGAATAGCATGCCGCTGCAAGATGCTGTGGTAACCATGCTGGTTCAGTATTTCTTCAATTTTGAATAAATCCCCAACAGTGTCACCAGCAAAGCACCCCCACACCATCACACCTCCTCCTCCATGCTTCACGGTGGGAACCAGGCATGTAGAGTCCATTCGTTCACCTTTTCTGCGTCGCACAAAGACACGGTGATTGGAACCGAAAATCTCAAATTTGGACTCATCAGACCAAAGCACAGATTTCCACAGGTCTAATGTCCATTCCTTGTGTTCTTTAGCCCAAACAAGTCTCTTCTGCTTGTTGCCTGTCCTTAGCAGTGGTTTCCTAGCAGCTATTTTACCATGAAGGCCTGCTGCACACAGTCTCCTCTTAACAGTTGTTGTAGAGATGTGTCTGCTGCTAGAACTCTGTGTGGCATTGACCTGGTCTCTAATCTGAGCTGCTGTTAACCTGCGATTTCTGAGGCTGGTGACTCGGATGAACTTATCCTTCTCAGCAGAGGTGACTCTTGGTCTTCCTTTCCTGGGGCGGTCCTCATGTGAGCCAGTTTCTTGGTAGCGCTTGATGGTTTTGGCCACTGCACTTGGTGACACTTTCAAACACTCCATTCAGTAGGACTATCAGCTGTGTATCCACCTGACTTCTGAACAACACAACTGATGGTCCCAACCCCATTTATAAGGCAAGAAATCCCACTTACTAAACCTGACAGGGCACACCTGTGAAGTGAAAACCATTTCAGGTGACTACCTCTTGAAGCTCATCAAGAGAATGCCAAGAGTGTGCAAAGCAGTAATCCAAGCAAAAGGTGGCTACTTTGAAAAACCTGGAATATAAGACATATTTTCAGTTGTTTCACACTTTTTTGTTAAGTATATAATTCCACATGTGTTAATTCATAGTTTTGATGTCTTCAGTGTGAATCTACAATTTTTATAGTCATGAAAATACAGAAAACTCTTGGAATGAGAAGGTGTGTCCAAACTTTTGGTCTGTACTGTATATGTATAGCAGTTCCTTACTATTATATATATGTATAGCAGTTCTTTACTATTTCAGGTTTAGGTTTCTTAAGGTCATATGTAAAACACAGTGAAATAAAGCTCAGCAATCCTGCAGAACACCTTCATCAGTCTTCAAAAGGAGGAATCCTTGGAATCCAACACCAACAATCCCCTTCTTTCACTTCAACGAAACCTGCTGACTATATAATGTAACCACTGAGTTCAGTATATTCTAAGGTTAACTGGAGGATCAGCAGCCAAATTCTTTAAATCCTTTAAAGACCAAGAAATTTCTGGTTTTAGAAACCTCAGACATTTTTTTAGTTTTACATTTTTTTTTAAATTTTTGTATCATTACAACTTTATGAGGTATTGTTTCATGGGGATGATTCGTGCCTATGCATAGAGTTATGTACCCTAGATAGAGCTTAGGAGCTCATTACATACTGTTTTATGATTGTGTTGTGTGCTTTACTATGTTCTATGTGTTCTACTTTTTATATTATTTCTTTATTATAATGTACTATATTTTTATCATTTCTATGTTTTCTATTGTGTTGGGTTTTATTATTGTATTTTGTTATTGTGTTCTAACCGTAGGCGGTAAGCTCCTGAGCTCCCTCTAGTGGTGGTGACAGGTAGCCAACATGTTATCTTTTAAATCTATGTCTATGTGGATGCTTTATATAAATATATGAAGTTGTGACTGCTATAAGGATATAGTAAAGGGGTTTCCTGGCTCCAAACTCATTACCTGTGCACAGGATAGATCATCAGAATGTGATCTGTTGGGGTCTGATACCTGAACACCTCACAGATCAGCTGTTGTAGCAGGTGCTAGAAGCTGCTAGTGAATGGGACCATGGGCAGTACCGCTGCTTTTCATATAATAGGAGTGGTACTGCAATTCCCTGTTACCACTGCTATGCTGCTGCGTCACTCCTATTACTTGAATAGGATCAGTGCTGCACTTGCTCCCTGTGCTACTAGAGCAGCTGATCTGTGCAGGGTCTGGGTGTCGGACCCCAACAGATCACATACTGATGACCTATCCTGTGGATAGGTCATGAGTATGAAAAATCAGTTTGGGGCTGGAAAACCCATTTAGGCTAAGTCCCACATAGCGAGCCACAGACAAAAAACACTACAGAAAAGATCACTGCGGAAACGCATCACTTTTTTTTCCGCATCCTTTTTCACAACTTTCTGCCTCTATTATACCTATATGGAAAATGCAAGCGTTTCCATGGTATAAATAACATGCTGCGATTTTTTGAAGTCGCAGCATTTCCACTGTGAATTTTTTCTGCGATGTGTGGATGGGATTCGCCAGAATCCTATCCAATTTGCTGTATTTTTGCAACGTGGGGTTTTGTCTGATACTACAGCTCAGTACCATTTCATTTGAAATGTGATAAATGGTAAAACCAGGCACAGCCCATGGACAGGAGTGGCCCCGACTTTAAGAAATGAATCAGCACCCATTGTGATGTCTTTGCTGCAATAATAGCAAAGTCACATAAAAGTAATGGCAGCAAAGAGCAGCTTATGAAGCCATTCAGCTACTAAGCATTTCCTCATTCTATTCCTGGCTGATCATTGTCTTAGCGGTCACATCTTGCTTTTATTATGAATCACGTATGTATTTTGCATTAACCCCTTTTAAAGCTTCAGCAGCGGAGCGGCAATGATGGATGGTTGTGGAATAAATGTACGGAGAGGTTGCATTTAATGCCTAATCTTTGTTGGTTCGGGGAAGTTACATGGTGTACATTGTATGGGGCAGATAACAGAAACACCAGACTCGCTTTCAAGGTTTGTTTTGAGAAGTGAAAATTGTTAGTCTTGGCAGGCGACTCTATTATAGTTTCTTCCCTTTAAAAATGGAATCGGAAGGAAGGCAAGATCTGCAAATGACGCTTCTTGGGCCAATCAGAAACCATTAGATAAGGTTTTACTTGATGATCAGCCAAGGCTTAAAGGGACATTAAACCAAGAAATAAAGGAGTGCAAATAAGAGCTAAGACTGCAACAAACTTGTAAAAGAAAGAGTCTTGTAGAGACTTGGCAGAGAATACTAATGTCAATCCCTTCCCATCCATCTTTGGAAATGACTAAGACATGATTCACATGGCAGTGACGTTTTTTGATAAATCTCACATACAAGTCTCTTTTTATTGTATCTGTTCAGTTTTTCCATTTTTGATGGCCAAGTGTTATACATTTTACATCAGTTTTTAACTGTCATGTCAAGAAAACGGACATGCGAATAGACACATTGAAATCAATGTGGTCTCAAAACGAGTCGTGTAAAGAAAACCTAAGACCTTACATAGCTAGCGGAGTGTGTGCACCCTCTGCCGGGCCATGCACCTGGAAGAAGATCTACACCAGCTCACCAGCTCATTTATGGTGTAAATGAAAATAAATCTGGTGGGGCCAATAGCCCTGTCCCTATACCCCTTCTCATACCCCCTTTTCAGGAAAGTGGAGAAGATGGCACAAAAAAAAACAAAAAAAGTCTAAAATTTTTTTTGTAATGCCTTGTATGTAAGAAAACGTAAATAAATTTGGCCCTATGAGATTGAATGAGTATATTCACACATCCAGTTCTGTGGCTAGCAGAAAAAGCAGTCCATTAAAAAACTGACAAGTGCTGTATTTTTTTGCCACATGACCACCAACTGCATTGTGATTGGTTGCCATGGGCAACAAAGACAGTTTTTCTTTAAGACATGATAAAAAAAATCTGTCCCAATGGGACTGTTTTGAACTGGTGTCAAAATTCATTTACATCTGAGTGACAACCATTAGCATAGACCATGGGTTGGGTCAAAAAAAGATCGATGAAATTCATCCATTTCTTTTCATTGTCTGCTATAAAAATGGACCAAAACACAAGACACCCGGCTTTCAAAAATGGACAAACGGACACGGAACGGATACACGACAGCTGATAAAAGTGGACCGACTGCATTTTTCACGCCCGATCAACAGAAACAATCGTGTGACTAAAGGCATTAGTCATATGAACGTGTCTGTTTCATGGCCATGAAAAACAGGTAGGTCACACCTTTTACATTTGTTTTACATTTGTCCATTTTTGGTGGCCAAGTGTCATCCATTTGCATCTATTTTTACTGGACTTTAAAAAAAATAAAAAAATACAGAAACAGGTGAATTTTATTGGTCATTTATTTTTGACTGTACCCATCAAAGCCATGGTGGCTCAGTGGTTAGCACTGTAGCCTTGCAGTGCTGGAGTCCTAGGTTTGAATCTAGCCAAGGACAAACATGGAGTTTACATGTTCTCCCTGTGTTTGCAATAGATTCCTCCCGAAACATAGCGGTAGGGAATTTAGGTTGTGTGGCCTACTTGGGACAATGTTGACGCTATCTCGATAAAGTTTTTTTTAATTATGGTGGGGGGCCCACTTACAAAAACTTTGAAAAGGGCCCCCTAATCTATTATCCAGGGGCATATCTGGAGGAGAATTAGCCCCACAGAAAGAATTAAAGGTTTTTTCCATATTCCGAGGACTCCTGTACCGATATAATAATAATAATAATAATAATAATAATAATAATAATAATAGTCCTTTAATAGTCCCACAGTGGGGAAATTCAGTGTGTTACAGCAGCAAAGATAAGATAAGCAGATACAAATACAAATACAACATGTACAGGAATGTTCCAAGGTGAGAGGCATTACATTAATAGCAGACAGACAGATAGGACGTAGCAGAGGGGGGGGGGGGGGGGATTTAACAGGCAGAGAGATATTTCAGTTCTCTGTATGTAATGATCTCCGCTTAGGTCGGTGTTGGTTGTACAGCCTAACCGCGGTGGGGAGGAAAGACTTCCGATAGCGCTCCTTCTCACACCTAGGGTGGAGCAGTCGGTCACTGACAGTACTGCCCAGCGCAATCACAGTCTCATGCATGGGATGGGAGTTATTCTCCCGCATGGAGCTCACCACGGACAGTATCCTTCTGTCACCCACCACCTGCACTGGGTCCAGTGGGCTCCCCAGGACAGAGCTGGCCCTTCTAATCAGCTTGTCAAGTTTATTTCTGTCCCTGGTTGATATACTGCTCCCCCAGCAGGCCACTCCAAAGAAGATGGCTGATGCCACTACCGAGTTGAAGAAAGTCCTAAGAAGTGCCCCCCGGATTCCAAAGGCTCTCAGCTTCCTAAGCAGGTAGAGCCTGCTGTGGCCCTTCCTGTACAGGGCCTCCATATGATCTGCCCAGTCCAGCTTATTATTAAGGAGCAGACCCAGGTACTTATAGGTGTTCACAATCTCGATGCCCGTCCCCAGGATGTCCACTGGTTTTGGAGGGCATCTGCCTTTACGGAAGTCCACCACCATCTCCTTGGTCTTCCCCGCGTTAATCTTCAGGTGGTTCTGGTGGCACCAGTCCACAAAAAAACGGTTCAGTTCTCTGTACTCCTTGTCATCATCGTCTGTGATGAGGCCTACTATTGCAGAGTCGTCAGAATACTTCTGTAGGTAGCAGCTGGATGAGTTGCACCTAAAATCAGCCGTGTACAGTGTGAAGAGGAAAGGGGCGAGAACCGTACCCTGAGGTGCCCCCGTATTACAGATCACGGTACCTGACACACAGTCTTGGGCTCTCACGTATTGAGGTCAATTTGTGAGGTAGTCTAGGATCCAGTTGGAGAGGTGGTGGTCCACTCCAGCAAGGCCCAGCTTGTCTCTCAGTAACCTGGGCTGTATGGTGTTAAAAGCACTGGAGAAATCAAAGAACATTATTCTCACCGTGTTCCCTGGTTTTTCCAGGTGAGACAGAGCCCTGTGCAGAAGGTGGATGATGGCATCATCTACCCCAATGCCCGGTCGATAAGCAAACTGGAGAGGGTCCATAGCGGGGCTCACTAGAGGGCGAAGATGTGTGAGAACCAATCTCTCCAAGATCTTCATCAAGTGGGATGTCAGTGCTACAGGTCTGTAGTCGTTGAGGTCCATAGGGTGAGGTTTCTTTGGAACTGGTACCACACAAGAAGATTTCCATAATTCAGGGACTATTTCCTGCCTCAGGCTTATATTATACATATATGTAATTATACCACACAGCTGGTCCCCACAAGTCTTAATTAGCCTTGCACTGATGTCATCTGGCCCTGCGGCTTTCCTCGCCTTGATCTTTTTCATCTCCTTCCTCACCTGGGCCTGTGTGAAGGTCAGACTGTGGTCAGATAAAGACAGATTTCTGCATTTACTGGTCTGTTGGGAAGTAGCCACATGGGGTGAATGGGGTGAAGTCATTGTGGTGAGGGGAGCTGAAGGACATTCTGGGGTGGGAGGAGCTGGTGTGTGATCAAATCTGTTGAAGAATAGGTTTAGTTCATTAAGCCAGTTAACATCTGCCTCAATCTGGCAGACCGACTGTTTATGACCCGAAATTGACTTAAGCCCCTCCCAGACCCCCCTTATGTCTTTTCTTTCCATTTGCTTTTCCATTTTTTCCTTATAACTGGCTTTTCCTTGCCTGATTAGATGCCTCAGCTCCTTTTGTACTTCCCTCAACCCCTCGTTATCTCTTGTCCTGAATGCCATCTTTTTCTCCTTAAGTAGTGTTTTTATATCAGAGTTAATCCATGGTTTGTTGTTGGAGAAGCACCTCACCACTTTTGTGGGTACTGTGTTGTCCACACAAAAATTAATGTAGTCCGTTATGCAGTGTGTGAGTCCTTCTATATCTTCTCCATACGAATCCTGCAAAACTTCCCATGCGATTGTGTCAAAACAATCCCTCAGAGCCTCATCACTCTCCTCGGACCATATCCTCACTGTGCGGGTGACAGCTGGTTCTCTACGTACAAGTGGCTTGTACACAGGTCGGAGATGTACTAGGTTGTGATCCGATCTCCCCAGGGGCGGTAGGGCTGATGAGTTATATGCCTCCCTCACGTTGGCAAAGAACAAGTCCAGTGTTTTGTTGTCTCTTGTGTGGCAGGTTACATACTGTGTGAAACTGGGAAGTGTGGATGATGGAGAGGCATGGTTGAAATCGCCAGACACAAGAAGGAGGGCCTGGGGGGTGCTGACACTGTAACTGGCTCAGCGTGGCTTGTAGGACCTCGCAGGCAGCGTCAGCTTTCGCAGAGGGGGGGACATATGCAGCTATCACGATGACATGTGATAGTTCCCTTGGTAGATAGAAAGGTCTCATGCTCACAGCTAATAGTTCAATGTCCTTACAGCAAGTTTGCTCCTTAATCACAATGTGCCTAGGATTGCACCATCTATTATTCACAAACATTGCCAGCCCCCCTCCTTTCCTCTTACCGCTCTCCCTTGTCCTGTCTGCCCGAAGGAATTTAAAACCATCCAAGGAGACCAGAAAGTCAGGAGTAACTTCAGTGAGCCAAGTCTCTGTAAGTAGCATCATGCTGCACACCCGAAACTCCTGATGGTGCCTGGTGAGCGCTGTTAGTTCATCCATCTTGTTTGCAAGAGATCTCACATTGCCCATAATGATGGAGGGAACAGTTGGTCGGTAACGCCTCTTTTTAATCCTCTGAAGAGTTCCTGCTCTGCAGCCCCTCCCCCGCTTTTTCTTTCTCCAGAGTTCTTGGGGGATGGGTGGGCAAATGGTATGCAGCCCTGTTGTTGTGACTCTAAGCTGCAGTAATTTCTCTCTTGTGTAGACAAAAGAAATGCCTGCAGACACAAGAGTCCCCATTTCAGCAGGACAAAAAGACAGATAAAAACAAAAAAAATTATCACAAAGGTCCAATTCCAAGTCTTTGTTTCTTCATTTCTTCATAGTGTAAAGTCCATTAAATAGAAAGAGCCAGTACTTGTGCAATCTCTATTTGTATACCCATCCCTTTTGGATTCAAGGACACATTGGACACAATGGATGGGTTCAATCTGAGCTGGGTATCCTTTTCCTATGGGTCCCTTAGCAGCTGCGTAGGCCACATTTATGGTACACAAAGCCTTGTTATTGCCCCTCTAATATTGGTTAATCCAATACTGTAAAACTTCAAGTTTTTGCCTGTTTTTCTTTGAGTAAAGAGTTAAAGTCAGGATTTAGTCGGATGCTGATATTTAGGATATGGAGTGGATTTGCAGTCAGAAATAAATCTAGTCTCAGTCTTTCAGTTTCTACCACATAAGGAAACAACTGCATGGGAATGTACGAAACACATAATGAAAGTAATGTAGTGTACACATTCACCATTGACCTATCCAAACTATTGGCTCAGGTCTGCAGAAAGGAAGCCAAAACTTTAGATGCAAATATAAAGCCTTGTGTGCCTTTAGCGCTATATCCAGTTACATATTACAGGATGATAAAGACAGAATGACTAATAGTCTTGATAGTCCATGATTATAAAAAATACTCCCTATTGAAATAACATTTCACATGTAAAAATCTACATAAAAAGTTAGCAAACTGTACTTTCCTGTACCTGTATCTGATTTCACCCACATATGGTTTTCTTCTCCATTCACACCCAAAGCAAAAGTAAAAATTCAGCTGATTTTGTGTATGGAGCTGTATACAGTTTAGGCTCTGTTCACACTAGCATTAAGGAGGCCTGTTAGGATTTCCATCAAACCTCCTGGTATTTTTGACAGCAAGACTAACAAAGTCTGCATTGAAAATCCTGCCATTGAAAATGCTGTAATTCCAATGGAAATGGTTCATCAGGATTTGTCGGGATGTATTTGATCATGTAACATTCACAGCTCTCATGTGTTACTCACCTCACACGTCTCTGCAAAGTCACAGCTTCCTCTGACAAAGAGGCAACGGGACGATTCTTTTACTCTGGTACCTGGCTTCGGCCAAAGTCCTATTGGTTCACAGCATGACTCTACTGCAGCAAAATAGTGTTTGGTTTCTCCGTCAAGTATTCCTGGTTTGCAACTTCACCTGGTTGTTTTTGATGGACTCATCAAGATCTGCAATTTAATGAGGTTGGTCCGCTATAACCACCTATCAGCTATCCACAGGTTAGATGATAAGTATTTGACCAGTAGGCTATGACTTCTGGGGACCCCTATTCAATCAAAAAAACAGGGGATCCAAAGTCCCCCGGGTTATGATGGGCAACCAATTTAAACACATCCAATACTTTTATTCATTGTATGGTGATAAAGGTTCTTCCCTCCTTGCATCTTCTGCATATGAAGTGCTCTAGTTCCTGACCTTGGCCTTGTATCTTGACTACACTCTTCCCTGTAGTACTGTTTCTAGTTCTGACTCTTGGCTACTTCTTAGTAAACTGCTGCCTTGTCCTTCAGATAACATACCTAGTGCTTGAAATACTGCTCCTCCTGACTCCTGACTACTCCTTGACCTTGGATTATTCTACACCTAGCTCCTGATCTTCTCTTTTTGTGTTGACCGGTGGCTCTGTTCCTGACCTCTCCTTCCTCTGACAGTTCTACTGCTACCAATCGATGACTAATGTTTGTAACATGGGAACCTGGAAGTTCTCCTGCAACAAACTTTATCAGGGGTTCTGTTTGAAAACCAGGGGATTCCTTCAACTTCATACCGCAGTCTAGCTAACATCAAATGCAGCTTAGAGAAGCCACCTTCCGCTGTGTGACCATAACATTATGGCTTCGGAAACCATGGCACACATATGAACAAAGCCTTAACTCCACTATTTTTCTATAATATTAGTAATGTTTCCTATGTAAATACAGAAATCATATATCCTAAGGTTCCGTGCATAGAAGCCATAAGATCATGTCATTGATCACTTTGACTTATAATGGGATCTAGTGGAGTTCGATGCCTGTAGCAAACAGGTTTATTCTTTCCATGGAAATGCTGAAAACTCTGCAGAAAGCTTATAGTGCATATTCTCTTTTGTTTTCAGAATCTGTCCGTGTTAAATAAAAAAAAGTACCCAAAACCAGGAAATGTGGTAAAATAACTAAAAAGGACTTGGAAAATCCATTTAAGTCTTTTACTATATAAAGGGGAGGTTCTGCAAAGATATATAATATAATTTGAACATAAATGGTAGGAAAATGTTGACTGCCATACTTATTATAGAACTGAATGCGTGACTTGTAGCCTGAATATATCTATGAATAAGGGCTGGTGCAGTGAGTGACTGTTTGCTTTTGATAAGTCCATATAAGAGTAAATGAATGTCAGGGACACTCCTACAGGTATATGCACAGCTAGTCTGATTGCTGTCACATGGTCTTTAAATAGAGCATAGGTAACATTTTCTGAATTCCAGAAGTCTATATTACACCAAACTCAATGCCTGTCCAAGTGCAGATGGCGGCAGTGACCCGCTGCCTTACTATGGGCATTGCTAACAAGTCAGATGTAGCACTAAGGATGGAACAGACTGATAACTAGGATATTTGTGCCAGCACTGTTTAAGTATACAACAGCCATATCATTTAATAATAATCTTCACATCACATAGTATTCCAGATAATACAAAAAGTATAAAATATAAAATACCCTTTGGAGAGGATTAAATTAATTGCCAGAGGGATAAAATGTTTTGTAAAGAGGGCAGAATGTATTAAAAAACAAACTATAAGCGTCAGTCTGGAAAATGCACCCTGGATGGAACACTGTCATGTGAATAACCCCATGCTGGTCTCTAAATTCTAGGCCCATCTAGTGATGGGTGAACCTTGTGAGATAGGTTTCATAAATATTCACAAGTTTTGTTTCAGACCGAACTGAAAGTGAGCCCAGGGTCATTGCCAAGGTCTGTGTGTGATTGGGCCTCAGTGGTCACATTGGGTCATCCCTGTCATGACAGCTTTGTCAAAGCTTCATGATGTCAATACCCCCTGTTGTGACCACTGAAGCCCAATCACATGCCTTAGTGGTGACCTGGAGCTGACGACTTTACTTGAGAGACCCAAAGAGTGCGGGTTTGTCAAGGAAAAAAGATTTGACAGTGTGGCGGGCTTAGGAAATGAGAGGAAAGGTGAGTATGAGTGGTTGGTTATTTTTCTGCATTGTTCCTCGTATTATTATACTCTTGGGACTATAATGGTACATGGGTGGCAAATCCCAAAAATGTTTGGTTTGGCTAAACCCAACATTTTTAGAAAATTTGCAATGAACATTTTGTTGTGAACAAGTTTGCTCATCCCTAGTCCCATCTGAACACTCTGGTAAGGGTAGAAGAAGCCTGCTCAGCCAATGGCTGTCTGAGGATGGTGACTGCTATGGCCAATCATTGGCTTAGCAGAGATTTCCTGCCCTTTCCTGTATGTCAAGATGCCCCTTTTCTAAAACGTTTGATCCCAATGGACAATCCCTTTCACTGTATATAACTTCAAACATTGATGACCATAAAATGTAAAGTTCGGATATAGAGCTGACCCCTCCCCCCTTCATATTATGATGCGGACATATGACCCACTATCACAATCTGAATTTCAACTCAACCTCAGCTTACTTCCAATTCGGTCAGACGCATTTGATTAACATTGACAGACCCTGCTGTTTTAGCTGAAAACTACACACGCAATCTACACTTCTGACCAGCTTTTGCCTTGCGGTGTGCTCTCCAAGCAGTCATAATAACTTTTCTGTGATTTGAAGGAGGTAGCAAAACTGAAGTTGACATAGAAGGAGTGAAATCAGTGAGGACAGGTCATCGCACTACACGGCAGAAGGAACAAAACCAGAAGGCAAAGTTCAAAGCTATATAACTAACAGAACAAGAGTCAAAGAACTGGAAATCAGAGTACTGTAAAAGAACATGGCCAAACATACAAAGACTAGCAATACGTATTATTGACCTGCATAATGTATAGTCACATTATGCTTGTTATTATGGAGCAATGCCTTTTATTGGTCCAGGATGGCTTTTAGCCAGTCATTACACACAGCACCTTGACAAAAGTCTCAAGCATTTAAGTTATAGTCTGTGTACTGTACAATGTAACAGACATACAATAGAATACCGCAATACTGTACATGTAAAGGCTTGTCTTCCTAAATGTCAGATAACTACATTGTGTCATTACAAACCATTTCAATGATATATATATATATATATATATATATATATATATATTAAATTGGAAGATAAGTGCTAAGTGAATAGTGAGACAGCAGATATAAAGGAGACATAGAACCTTTGTGCGGTATAAGAAGCAGCGGCAGAAGGTATCCAGCTCCCGACAATGTTTATTATCCTTATAATTCCCAAGCTGAGCAGAAACAAAGAAGCAGCTTTGATAGTCTGCCAACACCTCCCTTATCATTAGTAGCCTGCCTATTAGTCTGAGGCTGGGGAAAATAATCTTACTATACAATATGCAAGAAGTCCACAATGGCCATCTTCTTTCAGTTTAGTTAAAAAACATAGTCAAACAATAAATAACAAATACAATATAATAAAACATTTGCTCAGCTTTTTTCTCCATGCTTTTGCTTTGCTTTTCATTGTTTATCTTAGTCCCTGTTCACACTGTTGTTGTTGCTCCCATCCATAGCAGAGCAATGACAGCCATGACAGATACGTTTGCCAGGTTTATATCAGAGAGGGAGGTTCTTTTCCCTCTTCACACACTGAGTGCAGATGGGAGGGCCCGATTCTCCTCACAGTGTCCACAAATGCCTGCAAACTACTACAGTGCAAAGGACTGTATATTCTGCAAATCTCACATCTTAAAATATAAGAAAAATCTTCTATCTACTTCTTACTTCTATAATTACACTTCTATAATTATAGATGGGATATTGTTTATAGACAGCAAGCAGCTTTTCTGACTGCTAATAGATTGCTCTTATCTTGTTTCATGCCTGAATGTATTTTCCCTATATTTGCAGTTCAGTGTTCCTGGATATGACGGTCACTTGGACTTTTCTCAGGCATTTTTTGGCTATTGTACAGAATTACCTGTAAACAAACCAGTAGTAGTTATAATGGATGGGGGTGTCAGGCTGCTCCTTATTGTACACACCCACACCCTGATAGACAAATGTAAAATGTGCTTCAGCCATAATGTGATTATTAGCATTAGAAAAACTGATAAGACACCACATATGAAGGCTTGTACGATCATAGAACAGACTGCCCAGCAATACCTGCAGGTATTTCAATTTTTTATGAAAACTCAGGTACCCTTTAAGTTACTCATATCACGTGGAAGTGGAAAGGCTTCAATCAAAAAAAGGTTACGACCAGTATTTAGTTTAATGCAACATTATTTCAAGGCATTTGCATTTCTAACATGGTCGGAGCAGGAATGATCCTCTTTAATCACAGTTCCCTTTGATAGGAATCCTGCATTTGTATAGATGTAGCACAATGCTGTTATTGTTATTCTTTTTTACTTCTGCTCTCTTATTTCTGCAGTGACTTACCAGGGTGTTGTCCTTTGAACCGTTCTGGATGCGGTTGGCAAGGTATTTCTCAGAATGCCAGTGTATACGTCTGTATTGGGTGATATGTTAGACATCCAGAAAGGAAGTTAAGTTCTAAGTAAATATACTGTACTACGAGCAATTACATCTCAGTATATACCCAGAGACAATAATCCAGTGTCTGGGCTCTTCGGAGCACATGTGTGAGCTTATTATTTAGGTTTCATGCAGCTGTATTGCAGAAAAATATCTCATCACATGCAAATATTGATTTCCAATCCAGATGGTCTCTTTATATATAAGGAGTCCTGCCAAAAAACAGAGCATTTCTCTTTGAACGTATGTGTAACTACTGAGCAATTAGAATAATCTTCTTTGGCTATTGTAATGAACAGGGATGGCGTGAAGTAAAACTTCCTTTCCCACATTGCATGTATTGCTTAGTTACTCTTTGAAGCTGACGGCTATGTATGAATCTCATATGACCTAACATAACTTTAACAGCTCAATAATGTATCCATATTTCCTCTAGATCAAGAATACTCCAGTGTCATATTAAGCTAGTAAGATCCTCTGGGCTCATTTTACATTTCCTTCTAGATATTTTTATTAAAACATTAATAGGATAAAATCGTAGAAGTAGAAGAAAAGTAGCACAAGGCTAGCAGGGACGAGGGCTAGGCAGAGTGGCTAACCACATAGGTCCTAGCCAACTAAACCAAACTGTCAGGTGATATACAGATGTAGCAGAGTTACCCAAAGCTTTACAATTGGTTAGACTGCTGCAGTGTGATGTTTTATCACAGAAGACAACACCAATGAAAAATCATTGCAAAAACATTTTTAATTACTTTTCATTGTTTTTTCATTTTTTATTTTCCGCCGTATGAATGACTCCTTAAAATCTGCTTCAAAAACCTGAAGCAGATTTTTTGTGCCTCACAAAAAAACTCAAGTGTGAACAGTATAGTCTGCTGGTCCAGCATGGAGAAGTGCATGTGTGGAAGGCTGTGGTATATTGCAGATAATAGGTGGGATAGTGATAGGTGGGACTGGGGAAAACAGGCAATTGAATGATTGTCCATCTAAGAGCTTCTAAGATGAGCTTCAGCGACTTAGTGTGGGTGCATTGTGACACCACTGGAAACCAGATGAGGGCAACTCTATCTATCTATCTATCTATCTATCTATCTATCTATCTATCTATCTATCTCTTTATCTATCAGTCTATCTATCTCTCTCTTTATCTATTTATCTATCTATCTCTTTATCTATCGGTCTATCTATCTATCTCTCTCTTTATCTATCGGTCTATCTATCTATCTATCTATCTATCTATACATCCATCCATCTAGTCATCACTAATATATATATATAGTTATCTACATGTGGGTAAAGATACACATACCTGTAGCTGAGTGATGCGGTGCCTTCCACAAGGTCATATGTTTTTGACATTAGTGTGAATGTAAGTTAACCCATGCACACGATGAGAAATGCATTCGGATGACACTCAGAGTGACATCCACGTGTCCTCCAGATGATTATAAAGTAGTTCCTATCCTGCTCCCTGTCATCAGAATGGAATGGATCGGAAGCCCCCATAGAGGTTCACGCAATGCACTCGGATGACACTCCTAGTGACATCTGAGTGCTTTTTACTAAAACCACCGGCCACACATTGGAAGCATACTCAGTTGTGTTACAGCGTTTAATAGAAAACATCAGTGGTAAACCAGAAACTGCTATGTGTGTCATCACCATATCTATAATTCTAATTATCTATCTATATCTATATATCTACTTACTATCTACGTATCTAACTATCTATTATATATCTATCTATCTATCTATCTATCTATCTATCTATCTATTATACATATATCTATCTATTATATACAGATCTATCTGTCTATCTATCTATCTATCTATCTATCTATCTATTTATTATATATATACACACGTGGACAAAATTGTTGGTACCTCTTGTTTAATGAAAGAAAAACCAACAATGGTCACAGAGTGGACCACCACCTCTCCAACTGGATCCTAGACTACCTCACAAATCGACCTCAATACGTGAGAGCCCAAGACTGTGTGTCAGGTACCGTGATCTGTAATATGGGGGCACCTCAGGGTACGGTTCTCGCCCCTTTCCTCTTCACACTGTACACTGCAGATTTTAGGTGCAACTCATCTAGCTGCTACCTACAGAAGTATTCTGACGACTCTGCAATAGTAGGCCTCATAACAGACGAAGATGACAGGGAGTACAGAGAACTGAACCGGGATTTTGTGGACTGGTGCCACCGGAACCACCTGAAGATTAACGTGGGGAAGACCAAGGAGATGGTGGTGGACTTCCGTAAAGGCAGAAGCCCTCCTAAACCAGTGGACATCCTGGGGACGGGCATCGAGATTGTGAACACCTATAAGTACCTGGGTTTGCTCCTTAATAATAAGCTGAATTGGGCAGATCATATGGAGGCCCTGTACAGGAAGGGCCACAGCAGGCTCTACCTGCTTAGGAAGCTGAGAGCCTTTGGAATCCGGGGGGCACTTCTTAGGACTTTCTTCAACTCGGTAGCGGCATCAGCCATCTTCTTTGGAGTGGCCTGCTGGGGGAACAGTATATCAACCAGGGACAGAAATAAACTTGACAAGCTGATTAGAAAGGCCAGCTCTGTCCTGGGGAGCCCACTGGACCCAGTGCAGGTGGTGGGTGACAGAAGGATACTGTCCGTGGTAAGCTCCATGCAGAAGAAGAAGTCCCATCCCATGCATGAGACTGTGATCGCGCTGAGCAGTACTGTCAGTGACCGACTGCTCCACCCTAGGTGTGAGAAGGAGCGCTATCGGAAGTCTTTCCTCCCCACCGCGGTTAGGCTGTACAACCAACACCGACCTAAGCGGAGATCATTACACACAGAGAACTGAAATATCTCTCTGCCTGTTAAATCCCCCCCCCTGCTACTTCCTATCTGTCTGTCGGCTATCAAAGTAATGTCTCTCACCTTGGAACATTCCTGTACATGTTGTATTTGTGTTTGTATCTGCTTATCTTTGCTGCTGTAACACACTGAATTTCCCCATTGTGGGACTATTAAAGGACTATTATTATTATTATTATTAGAAATAACTTAAAAAAGCCAGACTGGAATTTGCCAAACTACATGTTGACAAGCCACAAAGCTTCTGGGAGAATGTCCTAGACAGAAAAATGAAGCATATCTTGAAAAGAACACTGTCTCTACTGTGAAACATGGAGGAGGCTCTGTTATGTTCTGGGGCTGCTTTGCTGCATCTGGCACAGGGTGTCTTGAATCTGTGCAGGGTACAATGAAATCTCAAGACTATCAAGGGATTCTAGAGAGAAATGTGCTGCCCAGTGTCAGAAAGCTTGGTCTCAGTCGCAGGTCATGGGTCTTGCAACAGGATAATGAGCCAAAACACACAGCTAAAAACACCCAAGAATGGCTAAGAGGAAAACATTGGACTATTCTGAAGTGGCCTTCTATGAGCCCTGACCTAAATCCTATTGAGCATCTTTGAAAGGAGCTAAAACATGCCGTCTGGAAAAAGGCACCCTTCAAACCCGAGACAACAGCAGCAGTTTGCTCATGAGGAGTGGCCAAAATACCTGTTGAGAGGTGCAGAAGTCTCATTGACAGTTACAGGAATCGTTTGATTGCAGTGATTGCCTCAAAAGGTTGTGCAACAAAATATTAAGTCAAAGGTACCATCATTTCTGTCCAGGCCTGTTTCATGAGTTTTCTTTTTTTTTTAAAATTCTGTTGAAGCATAGTTGGAAAGCAATGTCTGACTTTCATTTGTTCATTTTCATAGAATTTTTATATATTATTACTTTTGTCAGATTCAAGTTATTTCTGTGACCATTGTGGGTTTTTCTTTCATTAAACAAGGGGCACCAACAATTTTGTCCACGTGTGTATCTAGCTATGTGTTTAACTATCTATATATCTACTTATCTATCTATTTATCTACAATCTACTTATTATCTATCTATCTATCTATCTATCTATCTATCTATCTATCTTCAATCTACTTATCTATTTATCTATCTATCTATCTACAGTGGGGAAAAAAAGTATTTAGTCAGCCACCAATTGTGCGAGTTCTCCCACTTAAAAAGATGAGGCCGGCCTGTAATTGTCATCATAGGTAGACCTCAACTATGAAAGACAAAATGAGAAAACATATCTAGAAAATCACATTGTCTGATTTTTTAAGAATTTATTTGCAAATTATGGTGGAAAATAAGTATTTGGTCAATAACAAAAGTTCATCTCAATACTTTGTTATATATCCTTTGTTGGCAATGACAGAGGTCAAAGGTTTTCTGTAAGTCTTCACAAGGTTGGCACACACTGTTGCTGGTATGTTGGCCCATTCCTCCATGCAGATCTCCTCTAGAGCAGTGATGTTTTGGGGCTGTCGCTGGGCAACACGGACTTTCAACTCCCTCCAAAGGTTTTCTATGGGGTTGAGATCTGGAGACTGGCTAGGCCACTCCAGGACCTTGAAATGCTTCTTAGGAAGCCGCTCCTTCGGTGTGCTTGGGATCACTGTCATGTTGAAAGACCCAGCCACATTTCATCTTCAATGCCCTTGCTGATGGAAGGAGATTTGCCCTCAAAATCTCACGATACATGGCCCCATTCATTCTTTCATGTACACAGATCAGTCGTCCTGGTCCCTTTGCAGAGAAAAAGCCCCAGAGCATGATGTTGCCACCCCCATGCTTCACAGTAGGTATAGAGTTCTTTGGATGTAACTCAGCATTCACTCTCCTCCAAACACGACGAGTTGTGTTTCTACCAAACAGTTCTACTTTGGTTTCATCTGACCATATGACATTCTCCCAATACTCTTCTGGAACATCCAAATGCTCTCTAGAAAACTTCAGATGGGCCCGGATATGTACTGGCTTAAGCAGGGGGACACGTCTGGCACTGCAGGATCTGAGTCCCTGGCGGTGTAGTGTGTTACTGACGGTAGCCTTTGTTACGTTAGTCCCAGCTTTCTGCAGGTCATTCACTAGGTCCCCCCGTGTGGTTCTGGGATTTTTGCTCACTGTTCTTGTGATCATTTTGACCCCACGGGGTGAGATCTTGCGTGGAGCCCCTGATCGAGGGAGATTATCAGTGGTCTTGTATGTCTTCCATTTTCTAATTATTGCTCCCACAGTTGATTTCTTCACACCAAGCTGCTTGCCTATTGCAGATTCAGTCTTCCCAGCCTGGTGCAGGTCTACAATTTTGTTTCTGGTGCCCTTCCACAGCTCTTTGGTCTTCACCATAGTGGAGTTTGGAGTGTGACTGTTTGAGGTTGTGGACAGGTGTCTTTTATACTGATAACAATGTCAAACAGGAGCCATTACTACAGGTAATGAGTGGAGGACAGAGGAGCCTCTTAAAGAAGAAGTGACAGGTCTGTGAGAGCCAGAAATCTTGCTTGTTTGTAGGTGACCAAATACTTATTTTCCACCATAATTTGCAAATAAATTCTTTAAAAATCAGACAATGTGATTTTCTGGATTTGTTTTCTTATTTTGTCTCTCATAGTTGAGGTCTAGCTATGATGTCAATTACAGGCCGGCCTCATCTTTTTAAGTGGGAGAACTTGCACAATTGGTGGCTGACTAAATACTTTTTTTTCCCCACTGTATCTATCTATCTTCCTCAAACTTCTAAGCTTGTAGCAATCGCTTATATAAATGATTATGATGCTTTCCATGTGTGCCTTCAAACACATTGCTGGGAATCTGCACTTTACAATAATATCCAAAAATCATTATTTTTCTCAATTTAACCATAAATATTAAATAGAAAATGTTACACAATATCTGGCTGGTATAAACAATCCAGCTGCATGATCACATGTCCATTGCATAATGCAGCAGAAAAACATTGGATCAAGCTAGAATTTCCAGTGAACTGAGAAAAACGAGTGAAATAGAGAACCGAGGAATACAATTAATATTGTACACAGTAATAAATATACAGTGTATATATGTACAGTATATTATGTATATCTATCATTTACATGATCTAGAGTATCAATTCTTTGGTATAGCCTCTTATTGCCTCTCAGTCATGTAAACACTGTTGCTAATGTTGCAGAAGTAAATACATATATTATGAATAGTATATATATATATATATATATATATATATATATATATATATATACTGTATATATACACACACACTTGATACACTCAGTACGCTCAGTATGTTAGTTGGTTTCAGGTTGTCAGGCAATCATTTGTCTTCCTGTTTAGTTCCCCCCTATGCAGAACATGTCGTGGACACAGAAAGATCTAGTGGCGATACAATACACTACTGACACATGGGTTTTAGGAACAGAAAAGATTGTACTGTAAATTATATGCCATGGGCTAGAAGAAAGACCAGGGAAGTCAATGGAGGGCATTTATCAAGACTGGCATATTGTCCCCTGTGTCAGTGTAGGCTCAATGGTCCAGCGTCCTTCCTGACGTAAATTTTGTTATTTTCAACACTTTGGCGTAAATGTTGATGAATGTTGGTCCTGGTATCTATTTACCTACTTATTATCTATCTACTTATTATCTTAGTTCCTCATAAAACAACAATTGAACAACTGAATTTTTTTTTTTAAGGGGTTTTCGGGGACTTTTTTAAATTGATAACTTATCTTTAGGTAGGTCAATTGGAGATCTGTGAGGTCCGACACCTGGGACCCCCACAGATCAGCTGTTCGAAGCAGCAGCAGTGCTTCCTGAACATTGGTTCCTCTACACAGGACATGTGACGTCACGTTCACTGGTCACATGGCCTGATTGCAGCTCAGTCCAATTCAAGTGAATGGGCTGAGCTGAGCCACCAATCAAATGGTAAGCAGTGAAGAGTCTTGGACCCCTGCAGATCTTCAATTGATGACCTATCCTAAGGACAAGTCATCAATTATTTAGCCTGGAAACCCCTTTAACTGCATTGTGTGGTTCCTCTGTTATTCCTCCTAGAAATGGCTGAATAAATCAACAACTGGATGTGACCGTATGTCCTTACGTCCCCTGATCTTACTATTTGCCAGTCGGCAGCATTTTCTACTTGTTTCTGTTTTCCCAAGCGGTGTCTCTGTTGCTGAGATATTAACTGATTCCTAATATATTAATAACCTGTTTGGTGTAATGAGGGTGTCCCTGCTGCTCCTATTGCACCAAAAAGGTACCTCCCGCTATGACTAACAGGGCCAGGCAGTATACAGGCCAATCATACCGGAGAGGGATGGAGGGAATGGGCACTAGACAGCATAGCTCTTTGGTGATGTGAAAGCAATGGCGACATCATTGTTGCATATCAGGAAAAAAGCTAATATCTCAGCAATGGAGGTATCGATTGGAAAGCAGCAAAAAAGTATTTTATTCACATGAACTCCGACTATCTGAGTGTGCTTATAGTTCAATAGGGACTCTTTGGGTGGCAGTTCCCTTTAAAGTACCTGTAAATCCCAGTACAACAAAGATAAAAGGAGCAGAATCTGCCTGT
This sequence comes from Leptodactylus fallax, assembly GCA_947044405.1. Taxonomy (NCBI): domain Eukaryota; kingdom Metazoa; phylum Chordata; class Amphibia; order Anura; family Leptodactylidae; genus Leptodactylus; species Leptodactylus fallax. Next base: position 1,217,453 of record CAMRHE010000151.1, read on the forward strand.
GCAATCCATCACATTGGGTTTCATGTTTATATTTAAGGGCTGCGTTCCAACTATCTACACACCTCACATTTCTTCTGACACCCTTACATGGAATGCAAGCAGATACTTTTTCATCAGTTCTTGCTGCCTCAAGAAACATCAGAACGATATTTACCCCAAAGCATCAGCCTTCATAGAAGGGCGAAGTCATAGAATATTCAGCTTCAAAGTAGAGCTTAGTCTGAGTAATTTTCTTATGTTCTTATAGCCCAAGGAGAACCTTTCACCACCTCCGCCAAGCCCTGCTCTTTGCAAATATATATATATATATACAGTCATATGAAAAAGTTTGGGCACCCCTATTAATCTTAATCATTTTTAGTTCTAAATATTTGGGTGCTTGCAACAGCCATTTCAATTTGATATATCTAATAACTGATGGACACAGTAATATTTCAGGATTGAAATGAGGTTTATTGTACTAACAGAAAATGTGCAATATGCATTAAACCAAAATTTGACCGGTGCAAAAATTTGGGTACCCTTATCATTTTATTGATTTGAATACTCCTAACTACTTTTTACTGACTTACTGAAGCACAAAATTGGTTTTGGAACCTCACTGAGCTTTGAACTTCATAGCCAGGTGTATCCAATCATGAGAAAAGGTATTTAAGGTGGCCAATTGCAAGTTGTTCTCCTATTTGAATCTCCTCTGAAGAGTGGCATCATGGGCTCCTCAAAACAACTCTCAATTGATCTGAAAACAAAGATTGTTCAACATAGTTGTTCAGGGGAAGGATACAAAAAGTTGTCTCAGAGATTTAACCTGTCAGTTTCCACTGTGAGGAACATAGTAAGGAAATGGAAGACCACAGGGACAGTTCTTGTTAAGCCCAGAAGTGGCAGGCCAAGAAAAATATCAGAAAGGCAGAGAAGAAGAATGGTGAGAACAGTCAAGGACAATCCACAGACCACCTCCAAAGAGCTGCAGCATCATCTTGCTGCAGATGGTGTCACTGTGCATCGGTCAACAATACAGCACACTGCACAAGGAGAAGCTGTATGGGAGAGTGATGCGAAAGAAGCCGTTTCTGAAAGCACGCCACAAACAGAGTCGCCTGAGGTATGCAAAAGCACATTTGGACAAGCCAGCTTCATTTTGGAAAAAGGTCCTGTGCACTGATGAAACAAAGATTGAGTTGTTTGGTCATACAAAAAGGCGTTATGCCTGGCGTCAAAAAAACACAGCATTCCAAGAAAAACACTTGCTACCCACTGTAAAATTTGGTGGAGGTTCCATCATGCTTTGGGGCTGTGTGGCCAATGCTGGCACCGGGAATCTTGTTAAAGTTGAGGGTCACATGGATTCAACTCAGTATCAGCAGATTCTTGAGAATAATGTACAAGAATCAGTGACGAATTTGAAGTTACGCCGGGGATGGATATTTCAGCAAGACAATGATCCAAAACACAGCTCCAAATCTACTCAGGCATTCATGCAGAGGAACAATTACAATGTTCTGGAATGGCCATCCCAGTCCCCAGACCTGAATATCATTGAACATCTGTGGGATAATTTGAAGCGGGCTGTCCATGCTCGGCGACCATCAAACTTAACTGAACTGGAATTGTTTTGTAAAGAGGAATGGTCAAAAATACCTTCATCCAGGATCCAGGAACTGATTAAAAGCTACAGGAAGCGACTAGAGGCTGTTATTTTTGCAAAATGAGGATCTACTAAATATTAATGTCACTTTTCTGTTGAGGTGCCCATACTTTTGCACGGGTCAAATTTTGGTTTAATGCATATTGCACATTTTCTGTTAGTACAATAAACCTCATTTCAATCCTGAAATATTACTGTGTCCATCAGTTATTAGATATATCAAATTGAAATGGCTGTTGCAAACACCCAAATATTTAGAACTAAAAATGATTAAGATTAATAGGGGTGCCCAAACTTTTTCATATGACTGTATATATATATATATATATATATATATATATGAACATGCATCCCAGCACTGGAGTCCTATATGCTACCCAAATAATCACAGGCACCCCTTCTCCCGCAAAAAAATTTTGTAGACTCCATCACTTTTGTAGACTGTCCCACTTTTGGCAATTATACAAGGACAATATTTAGTAAGTTATATGTTTATTTGATTTTAGGAATAAGGATGTGCATATAAAACACAAGGAGATACATGAGTGTATTGTCCTGGCTATCAAAAATGGCTTATGGACATCTGAAAATTTGCTGCAAATTCTAGCCTATACTGGTAGGTACTAGAGATGGGCAAACTTCCCAAGATTCGTTTAGTTTCGGGTGGCTCTGGTCCCTGAAACGTTGCTTGTTGAACAAGTTCGGAAAGAATCAGAAGAGACATTATTATATTCTGGTGTCTCTTCCATCCCCAGAGTATAATAGGTCGAGGTCCAGGGGAAGTGTAAAAAAAAAAAAATCAAAAATATTCCTACTCACCTTTCCTCACTTTTTTTGGGCCTCCTCATGGTGTCTGGCACTCTCCCTTGGTCTTCTTGGTGACATCATGATACTCAGCATGCCCATGTGACTGCTGTGGCCTAATCACAGGAATCAGCAGTGACCCCGAGTGCATGACATCACCAGTAGAGATGAATGAACTGCTAGGTTGTAAGAAGCGTAGCTGAGCTGCAGGCTACATGGGAGAAAGCTGCAGTACCATTCATAGCCACTGAATAACATGTGGAGCTGTGACAGTTCCAGTGCGTTTTCCAGAGTGCGGGGGACCCTTTATTCAGATTAATGACATACCCGGGTCATGTAATATATCATATAATGTGCCTTCAGGGAGTATTTTATACACTTTTATTATAGTGCAAACCTGAGCCTATAAAATCTATTAATTACAGATATTTCTCACTGGCTCTGTATATTATACTGTCTGGAATTAATCTCGAGAGAAGATCCAGACTTCCTGGATATGTATACTGTATTATATATGAAGATTTCTTCGCAAACTTGGAATTTTGTTTAGTTTTATGAAATACCAAAAACATCTGCAAAAAACAGCAGGACTTTTGCACCACCAAACCCTTTGATTTCACTGTATATAAACCTGGGATCCAAATGATGTAAGCGCCTTACATAAACATGACTGTTGGATTACTTCCTTTTTTATGGAAGTTAAGGATTAACTAATGTTGTGGGAGACTTATGGAAGTCTTGATAGAGGAATGTGAGCACACGCTACAACCATTATATGTGATCACATCCAAAGAGAGGAAGACAGAAGTTATTACTACAAAGAAGATTTCCAGCCTTAACACTTATATTCTAGTTATGTGAAATAATCTTATATTAGAGGTGGCCCAGCAACCAAATGGAAAAGCAGTGTCATGGAATGAATTATCTTCCCCTTCTACTGATACAGTATTTTAAAGGATTTGTCCAGGAATTACAGGTATCTACAAGGAGGTCGGGGAAGGTGAAAAAAAAAAAATACAAAACAACCCATACTCACCTGTCCCCGGTGTTCCACTGTCCTGCCCAGTGGTGCCCGTGGGCATTTCCTGCAGAAGTCCTCGCTACACGTGACCACAGGCCAGTCAGCAGCCTCAGTGGCCTAAGGAAGGGAACCAGAACATCACAGATGACATATGTGAGTGACGTCCCCATTCCTTAGGTTCTTTAGTTACTTCCTTTCTAAGGCTGTTGAGGCTACTGGTTGGCCTCAGCGGTCATGTGCGGTGAGAACATTGGGCGGGCCCCTTTCTGTTATCAATGTGGCCGGGTCTGACTCTGGGATCCAGAGTCATTAGGCTCTGGATGATCTTGGGGGCCCCTTCAGGGACGAGGCCCTGGATATTGCCCAGTCTGCCCCCCCTAACGTCGGCCCTGCCTAAAGGCACAGGGCCAACCGTGGGTTTCACTGGTACCCCAGGATCCAGAGCCTAATGACTCTGGATCCCAGGGGCCCCTTCAGGGATGGGGCCCTGGATATTGCCCAGTCTGCCCCCCCCTAACGTCGGCCCTGCCTAAAGGCACAGGGCCAACCGGGAGATTCACTGGTACTCCAGTGAGCCAGTCCGAGCCTGGACAAGAACCCCAAAGTAACTGTCTACAGATGGGTCAATCTTCTATTGGGCGGAGTCTCTGCTTTGAAAATGGATCTGATATACAGTATAGCCCCATTTATTACAATGCCATTGGCAGGGATGGTCCATTCAATTTCCCTACGAATATTATACAGTTCAGCCATGTTCATTTTAATGACTCTTGCAGAAAGTTGAGTATCACTGATTTCACAAAAACATTAGGGAACTGGTCAGTTAGTTTTATGGTAATCAAAGAGGCTGTACTGCCTGTCAGTGGCATTTATATCAATGGGGCTGTAATGCCTCTCAGCGGTATTATTATCAATGGGGCTGTACTGCCTGTCAGCGGTATTTATACCAATGGGGCTGTACTGCCTGTCAACGCTATTAATATCAATGGGGCTGTACTGCCTGTCAGTGGTATTAATATCAATGGGGCTGTACTGCCTGTCAGTGGCATTTATATCAATGGGGCTGTAATGCCTGTCAGCGGTATTATTATCAATGGGGCTGTACTGCCTGTCAGCGGTATTATTATCAATGGGGCTGTACTGCCTGTCAGCGGTATTATTATCAATGGGGCTGTACTGCCTGTCAGTGGTATTATTATCAATGGGGCTGTACTGCCTGTCAGCGGTGTTAATATCAATGGGGCTGTACTGCCTGTCAGTGGTATTATTATCAATGGGGCTGTACTGCCTGTCAGCGGTATTATTATCAATGGGGCTGTACTGCCTGTCAGCGGTATTATTATCAATGGGGCTGTACTGCCTGTCAGTGGTATTAATATCAATGGGGCTGTACTGCCTGTCAGCAGTATTGATATCAATGGGGCTGTACTGTCTGTCAGCGGTATTAATATCAATGTGGCTGTAATGCCTGTCAGCGGCATTAAAATCAATGGGGCTGTATTGCCTGTCAGCGGTATTAAAATCAATGGGGCTGTACTGCCTGTCAGCGGTATTAAAATCAATGGGGCTGTACTGCCTGTCTGTAGCATTAAAATCAATGGGGCTGTACTGCCTGTCAGAGGCATTAAAATCAATGGGACTGTACTGCCTGTCAGCGGTATTAAAATCAATGGGGCTGTACTGCCTGTCAGTGGAAGACAGCCCAGAGAATAATGATATTTCATGGGTAGTGAATTTCAGGTTTGGCCAAGCCTGAAATCTTTGGAAAATTCATACTGAGCCTGGCATGTTACTAATTGGTTCGTTCCTCTCTAGTCACAACCTCCAATATGGCAGTAGGGCCATATTTATGTATATTCCAGTACAAGCTTTTTTTTTTAGTCATTAGGCTCTTGATGATCCTGGGGGCCCCTTCAGGGACGGGGCCCTGGATATTGCCCAGTCTGCCCCCCCCCCCTAACGTCGGCCCTGTCTAAAGGCACAGGGCCAACCGGGAGATTCACTGGTACCCCAGTGTGCCAGTCCGAGCCTGGACAAGAACCCCAAAATAACTGTCTACAGATGGGTCAATCTTCTATTGGGCGGAGTCTCTGCTTTGAAAATGGATCTGATATACAGTATAGCCCCATTTATTACAATGCCATTGGCAGTGATGGTCCATTCAATTTCCCTACGGATATTATACAGTTCAGCCATGTTCATTTTAATGACTCTTGCAGAAAGTTGAGTATCACTGATTTCACAAAAACATTAGGGAACTGGTCAGTTAGTTTTATGGTAATCAAAGGGGCTGTACTGCCTGTCAGTGACATTTATATCAATGGGGCTGTAATGCCTGTCAGCGGTATTATTATCAATGGGGCTGTACTGCCTGTCAGCGGTATTTATATCAATGGGGCTGTACTGCCTGTCAGCGCTATTAATATCAATGGGGCTGTACTGCCTGTCAGCGGTATTAATATCAATGGGGCTGTACTGCCTGTCAGCAGTATTATTATCAATGAGGCTGTACTGCCTGTAAGCGGTATTAATATCAATGGGGCTGTACTGCCTGTCAGCGGTATTAATATCAATGGGGCTGTACTGCCTGTCAGTGATATTAATATCAATGGGGCTGTACTGCCTGTAGGCGGTATTAATATCAATGGGGCTGTACTGCCTGTCAGTGGTATTAATATCAATGGGGCTGTACTGCCTGTCAGTGGTATTAATATCAATGGGGCTGTACTGCCTGTCAGTGGCATTTATATCAATGGGGCTGTAATGCCTGTCAGCGGTATTATTATCAATGGGGCTGTACTGCCTGTCAGCGGTATTTATATCAATGGGGCTGTACTGCCTGTCAGCGCTATTAATATCAATGGGGCTGTACTCCCTGTCAGCGGTATTATTATCAATGGGGCTGTACTGCCTGTCAGTGGTATTAATATCAATGGGGCTGTACTGCCTGTCAGCAGTATTATTATCAATGGGGCTGTACTGCCTGTCAGCGGTATTATTGTCAATGGGGCTGTACTGCCTGTCAGTGGTATTAATATCAATGGGGCTGTACTGCCTGTCAGCGGTATTAATATCAATGGGGCTGTAATGCCTGTCAGCGGCATTAAAATCAATGGGGCTGTACTGCCTGTCAGCGGTATTAAAATCAATGGGGCTGTACTGCCTGTCAGCGGTATTAAAATCAATGGGGCTGTACTGCCTGTCAGCGGTATTAAAATCAATGGGGCTGTACTGCCTGTCAGCGGTATTAAAATCAATGGGGCTGTACTGCCTGTCAGCGGTATTAAAATCAATGGGGCTGTACTGCATGTCAGTGGAAGACAGCCCAGAGAATAATGATATTTCATGGGTAGTGAATTTCAGGTTTGGCCAAGCTTGAAATCTTTGGAAAATTCATATTGAGCCTGGCATGTTACTAATTGGTTCGTTCCTCTCTAGTCACAACCTCCAATATGGCAGTAGGGCCATATTTATGTATATTCCAGTACAAGCTTTTTTTTTTTTTTTTTTTTTTAATCTGACACCAACAAGTGTTGCTGCTGTCAGCAAAAGGAGGGGTGTGGTGTTGTTGATAAATATGGTGCTGGCAATGCACAGGGGGCGCTATTGCATATCCGTTTTGAAAGCGAAGATAGTGCTCTCTAGTATTTAGTCAGTAATTTACAGGAAGGTTTAACTGAGGTGTGTATTGTGAGCAGTCATATATCCTCTACTGCACATTACTATATATAAGGTATTATATGTCATCTTGCAGCCCTGTTACCTGTATAAAAGTAATCCCTGGCCCTCCTGCTTTTATCCAATCACAGGGCTCCGCACTGACGTCTCATGTTATATCTTACTTGTTCTATATTTCCTATCTCAGGGCCATGAAAGAGAATGTAAAATGATAAGGGTGCACAGAGGCAGGACTAAGGATTATTAAAGGGGCATTAAAGGGGTTTCCGGGGTTTAAAACACATAATATTGTCAGTACTATATGCAAATGAGTTTGACCTTTACTGTATATGCAAATGAGTTTGATTTTTACTGTATATGCAAATTACCTTTTGCATTGGAATTCCAAGACCATTATGACTTCACCAGAACATGATGACATCACAATGATGGCAAGTGCATAAATAGACCTGACACTACCTCAGTTGTTCAGAGGATGCTGAGGAGAGGACTACACCAGGTATGTACAGTGCAGATTTACCACATTACTATAGGGGGCACCATGCTGGGGAGAATTTAGGATTCAGTGTAGATGGATCTAATGCTAAGCGGCCTATGATTGACCTTATGACACTCGGTGTGCCCTTGTCAACACTGAGACCCAATCACAGGCCTCAGCGGTGACCCCAAGCTCTCTGGCACTCTTCTGTGATGTCACCCGCTGGAGGAGGACCAAGAGAGATAACGGAATGTTACTATAAATGTTTTTCTTTATTTTTGTCACCTTCCCTTGGCCTCCAGCTATTATACTCTGGGGTCTGAAGAGACCCCACAGTATAAAAATTTACTGGTAGCGGCCGTTTTAATTAATCTGAGATTAAATCAAAATTTTTTTTTATTTTTTTTTTAAATAAGCATAAAAAAGGAATTTGGAATATTTAGGTGGAACCCCAATTGAACGATTTGCCCATCTCTGGTAAGGATGAAATCACATATTCAGTTCTTGGTGCACCTCTTTTGACCCAAATCCTGTATCCTGTAGCTAGGAGAAGTGTATGTCCTTCCTTTATCTTTCCCATTCCACTTCTGGCTTTGACTCAAAAAACTGCACCAAAAACCGCATCAAAGCGGAATGTGTGATTGCAGCTTAAAGTGGTAATTTTAAAAGCGTCTCCACGGATCTATCTCCAAATAGGGAAAGACACAAATTCTAATAGAGGTTCCAAAATCTACAGAGACTTAGGGAAAAAGAAGAGTTAAGTTACTTTGTAAAACCAAACATTAATCCATTCTTCGTTGCCACTTCCCCTGCTCATAAGCCCCACCCAGCTGGCTTCACCCATACTTTAGAAATGTGTCAAGCAGGAATATCTAATCGGGCAACTTGAGACATGGCAGATTTATCACAGATTTCCAGTGTGGATTGTGAACTCATTTCTGGTATAATACATGAGGGCGGGGTTTAGTAAATATAAGATTCATGTCCAGTTGCCCAAGAAATAGTTCTAATAGATGGAGACTACAACCCACTGACATGTGATGTCACCTCCTGTGGGCGGTGTCATTGGGAAGTCATGCACTGCTAATGTGATGTCACTTCCTGTGGGCAGTCATGTGGCCTCACTTTCCATCGTTCTTCATGTCCTTGTATTGTGAATGACTTGATAT